>OY770107.1:4308116-5508116 GCA_963669365.1 Verbascum thapsus | reverse complement strand
CTCTAGGTAAAAATGGTTATGGCTATGCCACATGAGGGGCTTATCTAGATTGAATAAATTTCTGAATATATTTGTGGTAGAATATTGAGAGTTCTATCTCATGATTGTTGGATTTGTAATCTCGATACGTCAAATGCGATTGATTTTCGTGGTAAACAATAAGAAGTTGCACGATTAAATAGACCTTGATCTTACCTTTTCGGAGAGATATGGGACTGCCTCAAACTTCATCTGGTGAAACATCTAATGAGGCAACTGGGCCTCTGAGCTCATATGTATATAGTGCACCACAATTTAGTGGCGTCAGGACAAGTGATTTAGATGGGATTTCTGTGGGAGCCGTGAATCGAACATATGCGGATTCGAGATATTATTCTCAGGTAGATTTTCGGTGGGAAACCTCTCAGGGGCTCCCAAAGTCTCCTGATGAATTTGGGAGAAGCTGTCTGGATTCTTCACAAAATGTGGATAAGGCATGTTTTGAAGAAAGGTTTAGCTCATCAACTCCTGAAACTAGGAAGAACGTTCAGCCTCCTATTTCTAGGATTGTTGGTTTCAAGTATGACGAAAAATATGGCACCCCTAGTCATCATCAATCTGCTTCTGCAAATGTCACACAGAAAGCAGCTGAGCCCAGTGCATCTCATGCCAGGAAGAGAATGCTATCCCCGTTGAATAACATGTGCTTATCTGAACAATTCAATGGCGATTCTTTTGATATCGACAGCAAAAATATACCCCATAGTTGTCTTCCTGGAGCAGATAAATATGGTAATTCTATGATTCAAGATACTAAAAAAGTAAATGTTAGCAGTGAGAATAGCTTAACTGTTCCAGTTTGGTCTGTAAGTAATTGTTCAGAGCTAAATGATAAGTTGTGTAAATACAAGAAAAATGCTTCGATATTTTTCACAAA
Organism: Verbascum thapsus; assembly: GCA_963669365.1. Classification (NCBI taxonomy): domain Eukaryota; kingdom Viridiplantae; phylum Streptophyta; class Magnoliopsida; order Lamiales; family Scrophulariaceae; genus Verbascum; species Verbascum thapsus. Next base: position 5,507,200 of record OY770107.1, on the reverse strand, counting down.
TGGCCCTGTGTTAGAGGACAATGAAGTATTCCCATTTTCATCTATGCCGTCGCCTGGAACTGATCCTTCATTTGAATCCAATGAGGTAGCACCTTTCTCAGGAGCTACATCACTACCCATAAAAGAATCAATCTCAACTCCACTTTCTTTGTCTCCACTTGGGCGAAAATTTTGTGAAGAAATAAAACCTACAGGCAGGGTAACGAATATCAAGAAAGGGGCTGCACATTCTCTGGACGAGAGCATTAGAGGGGTGATCTTTCCCTCTGAAGAAAACGAATTAGGGATTACTAGAATATCAAGTAGAGATACAAATACTCTTCAAAAGGATGGCCAATTGTCATTCGGAGAAACTAAAACAAGAACAAAATGGCCATTTTGTCAGAGTCCCCAAACCAGAAGTGACTGTAAAATATTCGGAAGAAACTTGAGGGGGTTTGATGTCAGGAGATCATTGGTTGGGTCCTTTGAGGAATCTCTGCTGTCTGGTCGGCTTTCATCTGGAAGATCTTGTCAGGTTTTGCTACTTTACTTTAGTTAACTTGTGTTTCATTTGATCTCTCAGTGACAGTGCGATACACGGGCTGTCCTGAGGTCGGGTGAAGATATCAGTATAGGTTGTACATATATTTTTTATGTTAATATAATATTAGCCTTTTGTTTTGAATTGTACAGAGAATAGATGGGTTTCTTGCTGTATTAAGCATAACAGGAGGGATTTTTTCACCCAAGTCACAGAAACTTCCATTTTCCGTAACCAGTGTAGAAGGGGACAGCTTTTTGTTGTATTACGCATCCATAGATCTTGCTGGTAATTCGAGATCCAAGAAGTATAGGAGTGAAAATTTCAAAAGGAACCATGTAAATGATGATCTGCAAAGTGGAAAGCACCGTCTGCGTATTCCTATGAAAGGGCGCATCCAATTGGTACTTAAGTTCTCCTCCTTTCAATTTTGTTAAGGATTGTCTCTCCCTATTGATATATGTGAAAATACGTACAGTTATGTCATGATCCCCTCCGCGACAACAACTCTGAAGTAATAGCTGAACAACGATATTGGTTTCGTCTTAATTACCCATAGTTCATTGTGAGCTGGTCAATTACTGTCTGGTCTAGAGTTCTCTCACCTGTTAATATCCTAAAATCTTGAACTTGGACTTCCAGGCACTCTTAGTCTTCCATTTCTTGTGGACTTATAGCTATTACACACCGTTTCAGAGTTGGATGCTCCAATGCCCAAGGTTATCACTTGGGTCTTTTATTGCCAAAACTTTCTGAGTCCTGTTTTGGTATGACTGCAAAAAACTTTGAGTTTTAAAGACAGTTGAAATGAATGTGAGGGAAATCGTTCCTGAGATTGGACCAGTCTTTTACTGCAAAACATTGGTTGCATAATTACGTTGGATTTTATAGAATTTCTGACATGCAGTCAAAGTTTAACCTAATGAGCATTTCTAGTGGCAATAGTTTAATTGATATTATGTATGCTAAAGTATGAGTGATACAAATTTTTGTTAACGTTATTGAAGAAATTCGAATTATTTCTGTGAAAAAAATGATGCAGGTCCTGAGCAACCCCGAGAAGACACCAATACACACCTACTTCTGTAATTACGACTTAAGTGACATGCCAGCTGGTACCAAGGTTTGCTCTAGTTTAATCAGTGTATCTCAGGTTATATTGAAGATGTATCTATACACAATCTCTTAATTGCAGTTGATGAATCATGGTATCTCTGATAGAAGTAAATCTGGTTGAAATAAGGTGTCTTTGATACTTTTTCGTAAAAGAGAGGAAAATGCGCACCTTTTAATGGACATCAGAAGATTTATGCTGTGCTAGTACAATATTATTGAGAACAGCAAAGCCCAATCTTTCATGATATGTACCCATTTAATTGCAATTCTGGTCCCAAGCTTAGCTCTTCAGAAAGATACATTATTAAAATTTGAGCTCCCTGAAATGTTTTTCTGAAAGCTCTCCAGGATCTTTCTCTTAATTAATCTTTCATTTCTTCCATCTGGTTCAATTTCTTTATGCAACTCTGTTATTTCTGACCAGTCATAAATTTTGAGTTTTTGTTATTTTCATCTGTAAAGAATCTACAACCATTAACGACATCTATCTTCATGATTCAAATGTAAGGCAAGCTTTGATCCATATGTTGAATGAAAATATTGAATACCATTGGCCTAATATTTCAGAATCACAGTTTGTCTGACGGTGATATTAAGGATATGGAATCAAGAGATAATTTTGAAATGGAAAGAACTTATGAGTTGATCTATTGTAGTTATCTTTGCATGAAGCATCATTATTGTTGACTAGAACGACGATAAAATGATAATATCTTGTTTCGTGGCTATGTTTTTCATTTGTATCAAGAATTTCGTTCTAATAAAAAACCAACTTGACTGAGTATTTGTTTTGTTTCAAACAGACATTCTTGCGTCAGAGAGTCTTTCTTGCTTCGTCAGGCTTAGAATCCATATCTGGAGTTGAAGAGGAGAAAAGTCTGAACACGAAAGATGGGATCAAGGCTTCTTTGGTCTCAGATGGAAAACACAATGAACAAACATGCAACAAAACTGAAGCCTTAGGGTGCGACTCATGGCACGCTGATGATATGGATGCTTGGCACAAAACTGAGATAAAATCTGAACGTCCTTGTTCCAAAGTCAATGGGAATGCAACAGCTTTTGGTGCTCTTCGTTACGCCCTTCACCTACGTTTGGTTTGCCCTTCCTCCAAAAGTTCAATGTCAAACAGTACTAAATCAGATACTTCATTGGCTTCAGAAAAAAGTAGAATGGGCAACGAAGAACAGAGAAAGTTTTACTTATACAACGATTTGAAAGTTGTGTTCCCTCAACGTCATTCAGACGCTGATGAGGGAAAGGTATGTATTTTACATCTCATTAGCTTTAATATTTGTGTTCCACATTGCTGGTAATATCTGGTCACTGATTATTGAATTTGAGTAGCATACTTGAGTTTGATAGGTTTCTTTGTTTCTCTCTGGTTGCAGTTACATGTTGAATACAACTTTCCTGAAGATCCAAGATACTTCGACATTAGCAGCTAATGTGTCTATATTGTGAGTATTTGTAACTATAGGTCACTTCCTCTCGGTGGTGCTTATTAGTGTTTACCACCTGTAGAGAATGTATGACAGCAAAAACGACAAATATAAAACACTTCAATATTGTTACTTTCGGGTTGCATTATAAAAAATGTAAATTGATGGGATTGAGGAAATTTGGACAAACGAGATATTCGCCTCTCTTCTTGCATTGGTATTGGATAAAAGACACGTGTAATTATTAAATTTATATTAGACAGGTGTCATTTTGGAGTACTTGGTACATGGGAAATGTATGTTATATGATTTGAAGTGTTGAGTCATGCTTTAGTGATAGGAGAAGAGAGTTAAAGGCGCATGTCTTGTTCTGATGTCCAGCTTACAAATTTGCCTTTTCGGTGAACCAATTACCACCTTTCAATCCTTGACATCTCAACTGGAATGTATAGCAAATTTAGCAACTACTTTAATTATTGCTTCATGCATGCATGCATGCATGCAATATATATAATTATATATATATATATATATTTATATATATTCAGAAAGAGAGAGAGAGAGAGAGTCTGACATAATAACAACCACTGAGCAAGCAGAACAAGGAGAGCAAACGTTTCCTTTTGCTGTCACATAAATTGATCGTACCACAGGCCCCATAGCTTACCATTCTATTCTTTCCAGCTTATTTGTATTTCTTATATATTTCCACTTCACCCAATCTTACTATATAATGTATATAAATAAATTAGGTGATCTGGTCAAATATTGGTGTTTATATGTTTTAGACTGTACTCGTATAATCAGTGGCGGAGATAGGGGGGGCGTGGGGGGCGGCCGCCCCCCCCAAATTTTCAAAATTTTTAACATGCGTGTATTTTAAAAATTTTAACATATGTATATTTTAAAAAATTTAACATTTCGCCCCCCCCCAAATTTTTTAAAACATCTATAGATAAATATATTTTAAAATTTTAATATTAGCCACACTTAATTTATAATTGAGACATCTATAAAATTTCAAAACTAAGCCCGCAATAATTTTTTATTTTACTTGACCCAACTAATTTTATTCAAAATAAAAGTGGCTCAAACTTATATTGGACCTCAAAAAATGTGTTTGCCTAAACTAAGCCCACAATAAAAGTTTGATAAAATAGAAATTATTGATCTAAGTAAAATGTTATGCATAGTTTAGGGGTCTTTGTGTAATTAGGTATTAGGGTTAGGGTTTAGAGTAAAAAAAGTGTAATTAGGTTAAAAACGTGTAATTCGGTTTTAGGGACGTTATATTATTAGCTAAGTTCATTAGCGTGGATTCCCTAGTTTGATTCTATCTATCAGCCTTGAAGTTAATTTAAAAATTCATCTCTCTCACAAAATCTGTCTGATTTCAGCTTGAATCTTCAATATATGGCATAGTGAAAAGTAAAAATCCAATTTCTTTCCAATCCATTTATCCTCACTCATAAACACTTTTCACAATCTAAGCAAAATTATATAGATTTATGTATTTTTTATTTTTATAACAATTAATAGTTTTAATATAATTTGTTAATTTTGTTATACAATTGTTATTGTTTACTAATTAGGGTTGGGTAATGAGTGTAATAACTAATGGGTAATTGTAATTTCTAAGTTTCTACTATCTAATTACTAATTTTACTACTTTTAGTTTGGGGTTAAAATTTGTTAAAAAACTTAGCACATGATAATTGATAAACATAAATATTTATCTTTTTTTCTCAATCTTGTGAATTTGTATTGAACAAGATTACAAGAAAATCCCAACTTTCAAGCTTTTGAATTTTTTGGGACTAAATTTTGGTTAACTATTTGATTAACCAAAATTAACCGAACCGAACTGTTTGTGAAGTTTTTTGTTGTTGATGATATATGCAAATTACCTGAAAAGTTCTATCCAACTGATTTTAATTGTCAAGAGAGAATGCATTTTAGATTTCAGTTGGAGCTTTTCCAAGTTGATATTAAGAGAGATAGGGGTGTTCACGAGTCGAACTCGAGTCGAGCTGGCCAAAAAATTCGAGCTCTAGCTCGAGCCACAATTTTCGAGCTCGAGCTGCAAAAATATTATTATTTATAAATATTATTATAATATATCATTTTATATAAAAAATTTAATAAATATTTATTTTTTTATATATATTAATTAAAAATTATTTTTTTATATAAACCGATCCACGTCATCATATTTCGCCCCCCCCCACTTTCAAATCCTGGCTCCGCCACTGCGTATAATAAGCTGCCTACGTACCTCAAATTGGATCAAATATAACGTAATTCTATATTTAAAAAGTTGTATATCGTAAGATTGTAGCTCATAGAGGTAGGTCCAATATCCGTTCCTACAATGAGCTTTAAATGTGGTATTTATAGTTATCTAACTCCACTATTCATGATGTGACATTTGAGTCAATGTTGAAATGCCATCTATCCAAAAACTAGTGGTCCATGTTTACAACGTAGTCGGGTCGAGTGTCATGGGTTTCCGACCCGAGAACCGACGATCATCTAGTTTCACCTCGTATACGAGGTGAAATCTTCATTAAAACATTATCTATCCTAACTCATTGGATTCGTTTATATATTTCATTTCGTGGCCAAATTGTGCCCTATCATTAGGGAAAGAGGGAGGACGAAGGGCCAGTTTTGATTGAACAAGGGTGATGAATCTTATTAACATTGTTTCCAATTGATTGGACAAGGAGGGCTTTCCTCAAAATTCTCATCGTACACGTCTCCTCACTACATTTTGTCAATCTTTCACCCCATGCATGCTCTCAATGTCTTATCAATTTTAGAAAATAACAGTTGCTTTCAGTATTAAATTGCAAAATGTACCACCATTGTACCATATTCAATAACTTATTTCTAGAGGGGATTGTTTTATCTACTTTTATAATAAGCTTCTTTTTGATCTTCAATTATGCATTGAGTGGAAACATTCTCCATTTGTTCCCAAGTATGACACCAATAATTAACTTTGGACGTACTTGTAAAAACTTTCAATTGGAAATTTATATGTAACAAGTTGGGGGGATAGGATAAGGTGAGTTCAATGTAATTGAAGCAATCAATCACTAAAAGTACAATATGTATACCCAATTCCTTAATTTAGGGAAACAACAATTTGTAAGGTACTTTTGTGAAGTTTTGCTCAACTTGCAAAGTATGTGAGCAATTAGTCACTAAACCCTTTTGGTAATTACTTGTTTAAACTCCTCCTGTGGGGCTGCTACAAAATTAAACGCATTTTATTGACTAATTTATTGCTAGAGACTCTTAATTTTCACTTTTTTTTTGTTTATTGTCGCAATTCTTGTTTCATTCACAGTGCATTTTGTATATGCACATAAAAATTATACCTTACATAATAAAGTGTATGCTTTAGGAAAGAAATGAAGACGTACGTCTACATATGAAACAAGTGTGAACAAACTATTTCATCTTTTTCTCAAGGTAATATTTATTATTTTTCTGCATCCTAACTTCTTGTAAATATATCTATCACACATTGGCATGTAACATTCCAATATCCATCATTTTCAAATGCTAGGGCTTATAATGTAATGGTTCCATATTTATTTCATCTATAAGTTCCTATATTATTTCTTTTCTGAGATTAATAAAGGGTTGGAATCCCATAAGACGTAACATAAAAATGTTGCACAATTATAATTATGTAACAAGCAACTTAGACTAGGGCTAAATATGTGTGTTTTTAAGGAAAAGTTTCATATACAATCACTAGTACGATTGCCAAACCTTTACTAATTAATTCATAAGGCCAAACAAAAACATAATTAATTTTACATTATCGAAATTAATATAATTTCTTAGGAGGCAATTGATCTATAACAAGAACTAGAATAGGATTATTAATCTATTTAGAAATAAAAAAGAATAAAAATTGAATATAGGTAGGTAATGATGGAAAGAGACAAAACAAAGTAACAAACTACCCTCTGCATATTAAACACTTCTCTGCAGCTTCACTCCCACTCCCACCACTTCTACTCTGCATTTATATATATATATATATATATATATATGTATACACGATATATATAACTATATATAGTGCCCCTTCTGTACCATTGCTCTTTCACCTCTTCATTTGAAAAAACCCACAAAAATGGCGGATCCTAGCACATACGATTTCTTCAACCTAAACTCTCTTAATCATCACCAACCAAACAAGCTAAACCCATCAGCTAACTCATCCTCAACCTCTCGAATGTTCTCATGCCTCTACTGCAACCGCAAGTTCTGCACCTCTCAAGCTCTAGGCGGCCACCAGAATGCGCACAAACGCGAGAGAGCCGCCACTCGCAGAACCCTAGCCACCGCCGACCGCTTCTCCCGACTCCACAACCAGCCGCCATCCGCCGCGTTTGAGCTCAACGCGCCGCCTCCGCCCTACGCGTACTGGCTGCAGCAGCCGTCGGCGTCGTTCGACGGCGGGTCGATTTCGGCTCATCTAGCCGGTACTTTTGGTGGTGGACGATCGGTTTCTCATGAGATGTTTCTGGAAGATGACCATGACTCACGTGACATTGATCTAACACTTCGTTTGTGATGATGATTCTGTGTTTCTTTCTGTTTGATGGTTAGTTCTGATAATTATGGGGATTGAGAGTTTGATTATATAATAGGATTTAAACTGATCATAGGATTTAAAGATGAGATGATTGATGACTTATTTCTAGAATTTTCATATGATTTGATTTTAGTTTTTTCTGATTTAAAGTACATTAATTTCACTTTGAGATATTTGTGCATGGAATGGGATGGTGAATTAGTGTTAAATCGTTTTTTCATATGGTCATATATCATATTCCAAAAAATTAATAATAATTGTATAATTACATGTATGCTGATGAAGTTATTCAATATACATTTAAGGTGAATTTTAGATTAGTTAGTCAATAAAGAGAATAACTCCAACATGCTATAAATTATTATATTTTAATAGACATAATTTTTTTTTAAGTTAATAGAAGTTGAACTATACTTTAATTTGAGCACTTACAAAGTTTTACTATCTAGTTTGCATGTAACTTATTAAATTAATCATATCAGTTATAAGTATTTTTCTACCATGTACTAATCAATTAGCTGTTACATTTATATGTAACAACTACAAAATAGTTAAAATGTTCAACTACCATCATTAGTATACATGCACATAGATGTTAACACTAATTAAAGACTAACAAAACAAAAATCACATATTTCAGTCAAATATAGAGATACCATGATCTCATGATAAATTAAATATTATGATAATAATGTTGAAAAATAATAATAAACCCTTAAGTCATAAAAAACTAATTGCTAGATTATATTAATTGTAAATATAGACTATGAACTTTACTCTACTCTTTTTGTGTGTGTGTGTTTTTTTTTTCTTTCTCCTTTTGGAGATCAAATGAGACTCAACATTTCCTTTTTATTACCAATACTATATACTATACTATATTCTTTTTTCTTTTTTCTTTTTTAATTTTTCTTTTTGCACTCTCTTTAAACTTTGATTTTTGTTGGTCCTAATACATTTAACCCAAGACATCCTCATTATGAGGAGTTTAATTGGATGACATCTTCTTCTAGCCATGTAAAGTGAACTTTATAAAACAGTGCTGGCAAATTTACAAATAGAAATACTAACCTCGATTAAGATTTATAGGATTGAATTTATAGATTATATTTGTCATGTTATTATTATTATACAGTCTAATAAAAATGGCAAATTAGAGCTGAATCAATGGGCTGAATCGTCATAAATGCATTCTTAAATTGGGCCAAATCGGCTTGAATTGTTCTATTTAGTTAAGTACAACACATACAAAATACACTATAATCCAAATAAATACAACAATTGGTCACACAAAACGCCCCTATAATAATTGAACAACAGATGTAAAAGGTTATGCATGTACCTAATTAAAATTACAGGAGTAAAATGGTTGAATTTATGCGTAAATGGCCAATTTTGTGCTTATATATTTATCTGTAAAACATATCTGAAATTGAGTGGAAATATTATTTGTGCAGCTCTCTATATCATGGACATGAATGAAGTTAAAAGTCAAAAGTGGGTATCTCAGAATCGAATCCATGTACCGCCTGGTAACGTAAACGTGAAAATATAGTGCGATAAGGGTCCGTCTCTCTTTTCGCCTTCAAATAACCAAGGCATTTCTCGACCTCTGATTTCACTTCTAAATATACTTCATGTGCTTTTTCTCTGCTTTTCAATTCTTGTTTTCTTCCTGTGAATAATAATAAATAATATACCACTCAAAAATAACGACAAAAACGCAACACATTTTGTTTTGAATTGAAACTATTACTATACCTTGTGTTTCTATTGGCTTCCCAAATAAGTAATAAAAACGACCCGGGATTTTGGGTAGAATTATTGGCATGTGAACGTCTTGGTTTGCAACCTCGCCTACAGCGTCTCCCCTAGGTAATAAGTTCATGTGAAAATATGACAATTAATTAATATTCATTCTATTATGCAGAGCCAAAGAGAGAGTAAAGGAATTAATACCTCAACTTCACTGCCTCATCTGTTAATTCTTCTATAGAAGACTTGAAATATGGTATCTTCATTAGATCATCGTAATCAAGGAGTAACTGATGATCAAATAATTTCACTTCAATTTTAGAAATATTGACAATTTGAAGAGGTAACAATGAAAATACAAGTACGTTAAGAACGTTCAACCATACTTGACCAATATCATCTTCCCCAACTGAACCGAAAGGTATGATTTTGGCTCCAAACCTCGCTGCCATCCTAACAAACTCCGATTGTTCTGGCCAGAATAATTTGTATTCCTCACCCTTAGCAATTGGAAAACGAGAAAATATTCATGAAATCAAAAGCCCAAAATTTAGCAATTTCAAATAAATATTCAGCAAACAATGTTACCTTGCGATGAAGAGCCTCCCGCATGCCTCCAGGATAGAGCAAAACATGGGATTTCGATGAGAAAAGTTTATAGAAATTAGTTGGTGAAACAGGGACAGCCCCCATGATTCTCATTGTATCAAAAGACGATAAAGCAGGTAATTTTCCTTCCCTCAACTTAGTAAACATCATGGGATGTGCTATTCCTCGTAAAAGAATATTTCTTTCCAACCAAAAACGGGATATCAATGGGACCAATTCAAACCCGAGCATCATATGATAACCAACATATAGTACAGGACCTTCCGAAGGTATCCCATCAAGACTTCTCACAATTTTCCCACTTTCAAGAGTTGATAACAACACAGGGTCAGTAGCAGCATCAATCAATCTGATCAATAAGGTAATTGTTAGTAACTATTCAAACAGATCAAGCATTACAATTGTGAATATATATATATTTACCTTTGTGGTTCATAGACTGCCCGAAATTCGGAAGGGCTGGGTGGCAAGTAATCTGTGACATAATCATGGCGTGTTCCACGGCGGTAAAAACTGGCACCAATCAAGACTGATACCAAATTGATACCACTTTCCTGCACGTAAACGGGATATATCAACTTACGCAAAGGGCTGTTTTTGTGGGGGGGGGGGGCATCAACCTACCAAGAAGAGCGCATGACCACTGTCATCAAATGTGCGGACTTCACACTTTGGCAGCACCTTACGAAGTCTTTCAGCTTCTTCTCTACTCGGGAGTAATTGATCTTGTCCACTGCAATGTAAAAATGACTCATCATCATAAACACTCCTGAACAAAAACATGGAAAACAAAGAAAAAACAACAACCTAGAAAGTATTAGCGTTTGAGCTTTCACAGCATGAAGTCGTGAATTGGCATATGCTGCAGCTGATTTGAGCATGTTGAGCTTCCACTCAAGTGTTTCTACAGTGAAGACATTGAACATCGCCTGTGACCATAATCATTATTTTCATGGATATATCAAGATTATAAACCACCTTAAAGTCTTAATTCTCTGTAAGTCCAGAAACGACTGTGAATGAAAAATTTGATCCAAAATAAAAGTATAAGTTTTACACACTTCTCACAGGAATAAAAAAGTGTGCCATAACTATGAAATAGAACCTAGGATTGACTCTAAATATATGACTGAGTCTAGAACCAACTACTACACAGGAAGAATGGATTTATAGGTATGAAGTAAAGCAGATAAGCTCATAAAATTTTCATGTGTCTCACAGTGAGGTGTGATGACATTGCAGTAGTGTCATTAGATAGCTCCTCAATCATTTGTTGCAAAGGAAGACGTTTCTCCATGGTTGCTGCCACCATCTTCAATGGAGCACCTAATAAGCAAAATTTAGTTTTATTTCTATTACTACTAACAAAGAAACAACATACCAACTTTTCCATTACCAGGAAAGATTATAATAATATGTGAAAGCATTATAATGTCTCTTTCATAACAGCAATGAATATTTTATCTTCCAAGTAAATTCTATGAATTAACTTATATCAGCCTATAGTTAGGCAACAAAGAATGAAGTAAGAAGAAACCTGTAAGTAAACTGAGGGTATACGGCAAGCTGGAAAGGATTTGCTCAGGTATAATTGTTGACAGCGGTATAAGAACTTGTGGTTGCACCTGTGATTTGCTGAAAGATGTAGCTATAAAATTTATGAAACTTTAGTCTTAGTTTCCATGAATAACATGGTTTAAAAAAAAAAAAGAATTGAATTACCTGGATTAGCCAATATCAGTACAAGATCAATATGTGGGTTACGAGCAGCAACAGCTAGCGCAAGACAACCACCAAAAGATTCTCCAACAAGATATATTGGTCTATTTGGTCTCCGTGAGTACTCTGATCTAACTGTGCGTTCAACCAGCTTCACCAGGTCTGAAAGATCAGATATATTTATTACATCTATCTATTAGCTATCTCAAAGTGTTGTGTACAAGATATTATGCCATTGGTACTTCTAAGCCATCTTAAGTAGAAATCACACTGAATATGTTGATTGATATTTTATATTATCATCAAATAACTACATGTATACAGATTAAGAAAACCAAAATGGAAGAACCTGTAAATGATGTTCTATCTGTGATGGGAATGTGCAAGCACCATATGTCAAAATACCTTGACGTAACACAACAAAAATAACTAATCAGGCATAGTTATACTTCAAGCACGGAAATATATGGGAAAACGATCACAAAAATTAACGACAATTGTATGTGATTTGTAATACTAGAAATTTTTCAGTCCATGCATAACTTACTTGCCAAGTCTTTCATAATGCAATATAAGTCCAAGTCCACATCCATCAACCCCTACAAAGTTAGGCAAAGAAAATGAATACAGTAAATCGCAAATCAGAGTACATAACAACATAAAGATAAAATTATGAGGAAATCAGCAACGTAATACCTGCTTTGCACCAAAGATTAACACTGAAAATAATTTTGTGCATTTCCATTTGGTTTCCTCACTAAAATGAAAAGCAATTCTTTTCTTCCATATTTAATCGTTAACCATTGACGTTAAGATAGATTTGTGTTCCATGTTTAGGATTCACGTCATTACATTGAACCAGATCTGTAAACACATTATTCTTGAGATATAATTACTTATGGTGTTCTTGAACTGTGGTCCAGATTCAGGATAAAAGAAATGGAAAAAGAATAACAGACCATCTGAATTTACTTCACAGCGAAACGGAAAACACAAAAACTGACTGCGTCTGGATTAATTAGACCATAGTTGTGGAAAATCTATGTCCAAAAGTCAACCCCATACTTTTGGCTCCTAGTAGCTAGTTCAGGGACCATTACAGCCTAGTTAAAAATACTGAGGTTGATTGATTTACAACATGTTACATATTATCAGAGTTTATCATATTAATGTAGTAATTTACATGCTCCACACGACACAAAGTTCAAACTCAAGCCGTGACAACATAGTATAATCATGTCAATCAACAGCAAAACAACACGAATAAGAGATAGTTACCAGGTAAAGTGAGCAAGAGAGGAGAGTCTTTCAGCCGCGACCCGCACTCCAAGGGTGAAAACCACCGCGGCGGTCCACCGTCCGATTTACCAATCAACTCTTGAGACTGCTCAAAGTAATCTTTCAATCTCAACCGTCTATCCTCCGGCTGCCCACTTTGGCTACCGCTAGACAGTGAATCCGGCGCCGGGTTTCTCTGCACGACGCCATTTTTCGGAGCTGTTTGTCGTGGTTGTTTTTCTGTCGGAATGACTGATGCAATAACCGACAGATTAGACTTTGAGATTGACCTAAACTTAGAGTCGTGGCGCCGGCGGATGACCGGAGAGATACCGGCAGCGAAGACTCCGGCGCCAGTGGCGGCCATGGATCGAATTTATAGTAGTGTCTGAATCTGCGGTGACTTAGTTAGAAGGGACAGGACAACATGTGAGAAAGGAGGATTTGAATATAGAGCGAAAATAGAGACAGATGGAGTGTAATGTAATGAAAGTGACAATTATTGATGCAATTGAATTTTTATAATTAATATTGAGCAATAATTATAGATCAAATACATATGAGGAAAGGGACCTAATCATTTCTTGTATTAAATATAAACCGCATTAAGAATAATTTATCTTGAACTAAAAAAATACTATGTACAATTATTGTAATAAATATTGATGTTTCACTGTTTTTAACAAAATTTAGTATAATTTATTAAAGTTAATTAATTATAAGTGATTTTTTAACAAATTAAGTAATGTGAAAAATATTTAAAAAAAAATTATATATAGCATTACTAGGGTTAGATTAATAGATAATGCCGTAAAATCTTGAAGACACCATGTACGTGACTTTTGTTTCCTTAATTTGGAATTCCCTATTTATTCTCATGATAGAGAAAAGGTGTCTTTCTGCTTCCTACATTTTCGTAGCTATGTACTTGGGTAAATATAGGTAAAAAAGGGATAAGATTTTTTAAATTTTGTGTTTCATCTTATATTTAAGATATCTAAAAGTTGATACATGTTAAAATATTTATACATATTAAATATTTATTGAAAAGTGTATGTGTGAATTAAATGTATTAAACAACTAAACACCTTTTGAAATAAAAAAATTTATTCCAAAGGTGAAAATTAATTAATGTGATACTATAAAATTGTTACTATTTATGAAAAAACATTTAATATATGGATAATAAATAACAATAATAAAATAAATCAAATTAAGATCATGTCATGCTTTAAAAGGTGATACTTATTTGTCTTTTGTTTTATGGAAGATGTACTTTTGTTAGATCGTACATTTTTTATAAATCATTTGAAATGTCAAAGTGTATATACTTTTTTGTGATAGAGGGACTAAATTTTAATTTTTGGGATGACGAGGGAAACCTACAGTCGTCAGCAGCTATTTTTAGGTACGCACTTGGTAAATTTATCTCTTGTATAATAAAAAAAGAGAAAAAAAATTAATTATTTCAATATTAATCTTATTAAACTCAACTTTAACATATATATTTAATAAATATTTTACATTTCAATATGAATTTTCAAGTTCAAAAACTTTCATATAATAATAACATTAATTCTATTAAATAATTATTTTTTAATTAGAAAATAATATTAGTTTATTATTATTTTAGTCTTAACTAAAAAGTTAAAAGAAATATAACTCATTTCATATCTTTCATACTTTTAGTACAATATATATATACACATATACTTTAAACTCCACTTTAGTATATACGTTGAATAAATTTGTTACCTACTATTTGAAATTTTAAGTTCATGCACTTTCATTTAATAATAACAACAATAAATATGTATTTTTAATTAGAGAATAAAATTAATGAATTATTATAGAGTTTTTTTAATCAAAAAAATCAAAAAATGTATGTCATTTCAAATTATTCATACATTTAGAATATACTAGTAAATATTCATAAAAATTTATTTAAAACTAAATTTTCGTACAACACTTTGTCACTATATTGAATCAATTTTAATAGTTAAAGTTGAGATGACACATAGTATAAAATATAAAATAACATAGTTTTAATCGGATCTGAAACTTCATTAGTCCTCTTAGTGATCTTGATAAATGTTAGTTGCCTTCTTTTGTACTTGCCTTTACGAACTTCGTTTATAATTTCTATATCAAATTTTGCTTAATGTCTCTACATTATCACTTGGTCTTGTAGTTTGTTTGGTTTTTTTATTTTCTTTAGTTTGTTTACTTTTTGTTACTTCTATATTTTCGGTAGTGCTGTTGCAAGTGTATCTATTATGACACTAAGTTTTTCCTTTATTTCCTTTGTGAATTTGTATTATGTGTAATGGGGTAGTGAAATTATTTAATCATCCACGAGATGGATTACAAAATCAAAGGATATGTAATATTTTCTAAAAAATGACGAAGTTGATATTTAAATTGTTACTAATTAAGATGCATGTGCAGTTTTATTTGATTTGATTTTGATATTAAATTTTGTATAATAAAGAAATATATTATAGACATATGTAAGTAAGGTGTATATAAACAACAAAGTTGATAGTAATTAAATATAAAATTATAATTTATAAATGTTATTATGTTAAGAAATATTTAATTTTATGGTTAACCAAAATCAAATTTAATACTAATGATCGCACTGTGCAAATTTATGTTCTTAATTTAGTTTTCAGTTAATCTTTTATTTTTATTTTGGTTTATTCAATATATTAATGTTTTGCTTTTATTATATGTATGTATTATTAAAAAAGGACTAAATTTAGTTTGCCCATAACCACCTATATGAGAAACATATCTTTTTTGGCAACATAGCCCAAATTTAGGATTAATATTTGACTATGTGTAAGTTTTTCTTCCAACCACATCATTGCATTGCAATATGGACAAATAACATTTCTTTCACCTAACACTGATCTTCTAAACATACGGTTTATTGCCGGTCGTTGTATAATTGATGCATCTATAATATGTCGATTAAAAGAGAATTATATAATTCAAACATTGTAAGAATTGCACATAAATATAGAATATCCAAATATTGTTTTGTATATTATATTTTATAAGATTCTCATATATGTTATGTAATAATAATGAATATAATATAATATTTAAAACATTATTGGACATAATTTACTTGATCATTCTCTTATGAAGATACTCATAATTTCGTATGTGTCTCATTATTTATATTAGATTCAACATTGTTCAATAGTATGTCACCTTTATTATTATTAATATTATTATTAATATTATTATTATTATTATTATTATTATTATTATTATTATCATCATCATCATCGTTTTCCATCAACCTTTATATATTTTTTTATGTTTATTGTGCATTTTAGAAATTTTCTATCTTCGTGTCTGAAAATTATGTCTTTTATCATACTTGATCACGTTGAACAATGTCGGATAACTCATCATTTTCATTGAAAAGAATGAATTGTTGATTTGGCAAATGGTATTGTAACTTTTCAACTGATGGATTATGATTTTGCAACTCAAAATCATTAATTTTCCAACATGCCTCGATAGCTGAGACATAACGACAATCCAAATATCGTTTGATTTCATCAATACGCTTATATCTTCGCCCTCCATCATTTTCGGGATTGTCTACATTATTTTCAACCATAATTGTAGCTATGTCAACGCCCTTACACAGATATTTGTACATGTACTTCATAAGTTTTGGAGATCCAACTTTCTCCACGTTTATGTGAGCATCAAACAACACAATGAGATCCCTATTGTACGGAACAATCTATTTGTTGTCTATCTCTACCCATTTATTACAATTGTATTATTGGGATCATTTCTACGCCGATATGATACAAAACCATTTTCATCGATGGCAGTTTGGTCACAAAATTTCTTAGGATAATGTTTAGAGCACTGTCCCTCTACCATGCATGAAGCATTTGGGTTATGTGGGCCTCATGGTCCATGAATCATACTTTTAACCACTATTTCATAGGCTAAAGTATCCTTAGTTTTATTAGGAATTTCTGCACAAATGAATCTATCTATGTCCTCACCGGTGATAGGTTTATCATGTTCAGCTACAGTAATAGTTACATGAGAATGAGGCAGTCCCCGTTTTTGGAACTTTATCACATTAATATCTGTTTTGCACATAAAAATGATTGCAATTTTACATCAAGTATTCATGTAGTAGATTGTCTAAAAGAATAAATGTGATTAACATACTTGATAGTACATTGCCAAAGAATTTATTTTCCTTCAAAAGTTTCATCAGTTGTTTATGCTTCATCTTAAAAATTCTTGCCATGATATCGGTCTGTCTTCATTGCGTTGACCAGGAAATTTTTGGACTTTTGTACAAATTTCTGGCCAGTTTGGATTGCACATAAAAGTAATAAAAAAATCAGGAGCTCCAATGGTTCTGCATATGGCCATAACATTTTGATAATGTTGCATCATATTACGTGGACGGAGTAAAAGAAGATAGTAATAAAATTCTTCTTCCAACTGTGCTAGCATCATTATCTCCAACATCAATTGCATCCTCCAAACCTTGATACAAATCTGCACGTATCTCAACTTGATGTGTTTTGACATAATTTAATCTTTGTTGTTCGATTGCTGCATAACAATCAACTGCAAGTTGGTTGAATAGACGTCCACCTTGCAATAAAGTTGTTCTTTCCAATTCTCTATGTTGGAATCCATAAGCCCAAAACCCTCTCATAGAGACTCTTACTCCTCTTAATTGTCTTGAAGTTGAATTATAAGGAATTCCTATCCTCCATCCATCTGTACCATATGGGAAAAGTATTGGGTATTGAAGTGGTGTAAAAGATAGATATGTTTCACTAATCCGTTTCAAGTAACCATCATTTTTACAAACAATTATGTCACGACATCTGATTGCATTTGTGTCTTCTCCAACAATTAATGTTGCAATCTCATTCACTAAAAAAAAAAATTTAGTGACGACATTGTTAGTGATATTATAAATCTTGTCACTAAAGATATAATTGTAATGACAACATTTATAGTTGTCACTAATAATTGAATGTAGTGATTATTAGTGACAATATTTTCTTTTTTCACTAATTTTTATCACTACATATTTGGCGCCATTATTTTTATGTTGGCGGGAAATATTGATTGTCACTAAAGCTAATTGATACAGTAACAACATTGCAATTAGTCACTAAATATTTTATTAAATATTTTAGTGGCAATACCAAATTATCACTATAAACTTATAACATTAGTGATAAGAAACTTTGTCACTATAAATTGATTTTACTTCTTTGAGATTTGCAAATACAATATATTAATAAGTTTTTTGTATGAAGTTAAATAATTTTAAAATTATTTCTCAAATTAATTATTATATATTTTCATTATATTTCATATCTAACATTAAAATTCATCAAAACAAATTCACTGGATTTGATAAAAGAGGGCAAGAAACCTGTGGAACTTAATATGTGTTTAATAAAATTAAAAGGAACAGTTATGCTTTTTTTAAGAATTTAACAAGCTGAAATAATTTGAGTGGGAAAGAATTTAAGGCACGTAAAGAACTTCTTTTGTGAACTGCCATATAATTGGTGTTAGGTGTTCCATGTTTAATAGTATGGATGAAGCTTCATATGACAATTCAAGCATTGAACAGTATGTATATTCGACTAGTCTATCCATTTTTGTCAATGATTTGAGCAGATGAAGGTTGAACCAATTCTGGCTGGGAGCATAATAAATTTTGACTGATACAATTGAATGAAAATCTACAACATTTGGTTCCTCATATGCTTGCTTGCCCCGTAAATATAATTGTGAAGACAAATATTTTGGTCAGTAAATATTATCGTATTAGATCAATACCAAATCGTTTTCGAGCTTTTCGACTGTTACTAAATGACTTGTATGGTGTGTTTTATATTCAGTTTATACATTCTTTACTCTTTTAGGTCAGGAAGATGATACTACATGAGTAATACAAACACACGTTGTCATTTTTATCAGCTTAAAATATTTCTACAGAGGTAATATCTTAAGAGCTTTTCTGAAGACTAGTTATTATTCTCATTTCAATATTATGAGATTATTTTTGAATTGTTCTTTTTTTCTGCCATGGAGTTTAAATTACTTGTTATTTTTCTTTCACTTTTTGCAGGTCTGATCATGAGCTACAACTTTGAAGTAATTTGATGCATTCTCAAGCAATTAGTCGGGATGCCAGATTAATTTTTAATTTATAGATTCAATTGTTTGACTTAAGTTTGTTTATATTCCAAGTTATTGAACTCTTATCAAGTTATACATTTTTGTTATTGATATTCTTTTAGTTTTGTACCTTATTTATCAAATGAAGTGAGATCACTTTAATATCTATTGATATTACGATACATATTTATGCATGTGGTCATTTACAAGTGACCCACAAACTAAATAAAAATAAGTCACCACCAAAGTAAATTTATTGTCACTAAAGTCGACTATGACAATAAAAATTCATTATCACTATGCAATCTATAATACATTATTTAATTTGAAAAATTATATAAAGGATCTATAGTGACAAACCACAAATTTGTAGTGATGAACACACTTTTAATTTTTGATAGTAAATGTTGTGACTATAACCATAAATTTTAGTGACAAGTTATTTGTTTGTCACTAATGCATTAAGAAATAGTGACGTGAATATCATGTGACTATAAAATTGAGTTGTAGTGATGACTATTGGTGGTCGTCACTAAAATCTTTAGTGACAGCACTTATAGTGACCACTTAGTGACGACTTCTTATATTGACACTAGCTTGTTATAGTGACGATATTAGAACCTACAGTGACAAGAATAATTGTGACTAAAAACCATTTTTTTGTAGTGATTGGAAGTGTGTCTAACATATTGTCTGTTGTCCCTTGAGTACAAAATACGAATATATAGATTTGTCCCACAATCATGCTGCAATGTCTCTCTTGCATTACGAAAAATTTTAACATATGGATTCACATTATCCAACATATTTTTCAATCTCTCAATGATAGAAGAATGAACCCCTGAGTTACTTTCACCATGTCTGAATATATTTAATTGATTTTGTATTTCAACTTCCGCATCACATATGTACAATTGTACAAAGCTGTTCATTCGTCCAGGTGGTGAAAGTAAGGATCCAGTTCGATGATAATTTTCAACAAAGATTTTAAAGCATGATGGACCTCTTCCGTCTTGGACAAACGTGTCGACTTTTCCCCCATAGATGTAAAACAAAACATAAAGTTATATGATCTAATGTTTTCCATTAAGACACGATCTTTAAGCAATTAATCAAGATAATCTGATGATTGTGGCAGTGAAAGTAAAATTATCTTTTCTTTTTTGCAACATAGCCCAAATTTAGAATTAATATATATAATTAAAGCTCATAATACACCCTTGTACTATGTGAAACGTATGTATCAATTACCCTACTTTTATAGAAGTGATAAACTTTTAACTTACTTGCATACTCTAGTTATAATCTATTGGTTTGTCCATATAGAATTTGATTTTAATTAATTTGACCCAATTCTCTAGTTATAATCTATTGGAGTATTCTGAAGTTAATTAGTGACAAATAACTTAATATTTTCACTTTTTGAATACTTCATGTTATCAAATAGAGTTCGCATGTGTACTAATGCTACTACGGATTTTGAAGTTAAAAGAAAAGGAATAATCTAAAGTATTCTATCATCTAAAGGAAATAAAAAAAGGAGGTGTGATATAAAATTATATGGCATAGCTAAAAGTTTAACATGTGTTCGTTCTATGTTATCATTATCGTACTTATATTTTATTTAAATATTAAATTATTTAATAAAGTTAGTTTTAAATAAAAATAGAGGGGCAAAATATAATATAGAGCGACATATGGGTAACATGTGCATTTTTATATATACGACTCAAGGTCCATAAATATTCCTCAGAGACGTGCACGATATTTTTATGATAGCAAGGGGTAAATGATACATATATTTTGTTTACACTTGGTAATTATTATTATATATTAATATCAATATTAAATAACTGAATATTTACGTATAAATATTGTCAAAACAGTTTATATGCTGATAATTCGGTCCTCTCAGCAAGTTATTTATGAATCCATTCTTTATCTAATAAATTTTCTCCAAACATTTTTATTTTTTACCATAACAAAATGACAAGACAGCTATGTTGTATTATAACTTGCAAATTGCAATCAATAATTTTTAAACAGAGAGTACAACATGACATCAAAAAGGCAAAAGTTTAGACACTTAATCAATCTAAAATCTAAATTTCAAGCTCAACCAAAAAGAATCCCATGCATATTATTACTTTTCGAGTTAAACTCTTTATTTTGGGATTTTTTTTTATTGATATTTTACTCTTGAGCCTCACGTATAAAAACTTCATCTTATCTTATACGAAATCGCAAATTATCAAATTTTATTATATCGACGAAACAGCCGAAACTTATAAGTAACTACATGTAATTACTAATTAGGACTATACACTTCTACAAGTAGAAATGAAAAAGTGACACGGGTTCCCTTGTCATCAAAAAAAAGAAAAAGTGACAGCAAAAAAATAAGACACTTCAACTAAAATCAATTCCCAACCAAATAATATATCAATTTGAATTAAAATTTGTTTTTTTCACTAATTTCATAAGGAACCTTACATTTCTGCTGGGTAGACGGAGAAAAAGAATACCAATCAATTATGATACTTTCGACCAAAAACTATTCAAAACTCAAAAGCAAATAGTTTATCAATTCAAAATAATTTATCTTCCACTAATTCCATAAACAAAATCCATATTTTACAATTTTTATCAGTTACACATAAAATATAATAATATTTTGAACTAAAATCAATAATTGTTACATGTATACAGATTTTTAAATGCGAAAAACATAACAGTAGATGAAGATCTAGATTTAGAGGCCAATATGAAATCACATACAACCAATTTGAATGGTATTTGCATGTTGTAACAATTACAACCAGATTATCTGTTTAAGAATATTTATCACAATTAGCAGCAACAGAAAATAATTAAAAAACTTCGCATGACATAATCTGAAAATAATTTCAATAATATTTATATGCTCAACTATTTCTAGTATGCTCAAATTAAGGACGCATTTCACCTTGTAAGCATAAACACAATCAAAAGCTATTACTACGGCAATTTCTAGCAAAAAGATTTTCATATTCTCGTAGACTATTAATATTCTTACTACACTTTACCAAATATATAGATTGACCAAAATTTTTTGCTGTCAATTTCAACCTCATATACATTTATTTGATAACAATAAAAATAATTGTAACATATTATAGTTTGAGAACGATATTGATTTATCGCTTATGGTTATTTTAGTCTTTTAAGAAATATATATTCTGTGACTATCATATTTTCGTTGGAGTTATAGATTATAGATAGATTAAAAATTATAGATAAACACTTATAATTAACTATAGATTATAGACATGTCTACCTTATACTTGGACTACACATGTGATACATGGACACTTCAAAAAATTACAATGTGCCGTTGTGGACACCTGATCGGACACGACATTCGTCCGACACTCTCCGACACCGTGTCCAATACAAAAATAAATTTGTGTTTAAATAAAATAAAAAAAATTAAATATAAACACCGTAATGGATGCAGTTAGAAAGTATGTCTACTATATATGCATTATTTGTGACACTTGATGTTATTTCACTTATTTTTTGTGCTTGTGAAAACTGAAGCATTTATTTTTCTTTTAAACATATATAACTTTACAAATCAAATACAAATTAGAATGAAAAGACTAATTTATATATTTTAACGTAAATTAACAAATATATATGTATATGATACATATATACACATTTTATCAGTAATATCGATGCCGTGTCGTGTCCTAATATTTTGAAAATGTTGTATTTCGTGTCCGTGCATCATATAAGACTACACACATGGCACATTGCTGCTAGAAAGAAAAATGTATTAGCCCACATAAATTTAAATGGTAATTAGTGGCAATTATAAATTTAAATCCAACAGTTGCTGTTTTGTTCTAGCAGGCCAGCCTGGGTGTATAAATAAATAAAGCTAAAGAGTCCATTTCATCTAGCAGTTAAATAAGAAGTCTTCTTATTTAACTGCTAGAAGACATGATTTGTCCAATATATAAAAAGAAGACATGATTTGTCCAAAATTGAACCAGACTTTTTATATCATTAAGATGAACTTAAGGTCCGATTAGATGGAATGATATTTTTTATTTTTACTTTTCGTAGAATAAAAAAAATTATTTCTAAGGGAGTAAAATTATAAAAATAGAGGATGAATTGTGTTTTGATGAATTCTTTTATAGAGAACAAATGTAATGATTTTGTATGATGTGATATGGCTTTTTTTTTTAAGAAAAATTATTATTGTGAGAAATTGGTGTGGATTTATTTTTATTTTATAAGAAAATATATGCAATATAAAAGTTAAACTTCATAGTTTATTTCATCCAATATAT
The DNA here is from genome assembly GCA_963669365.1 of Verbascum thapsus. Taxonomy (NCBI): domain Eukaryota; kingdom Viridiplantae; phylum Streptophyta; class Magnoliopsida; order Lamiales; family Scrophulariaceae; genus Verbascum; species Verbascum thapsus. The sequence continues at coordinate 5,483,587 of OY770107.1, read as the reverse complement.
GCAAAATGAATTTTATTTCATAATTTACGTCATTTCGATTAAAAGCCTTTAGTTATTGAGTAAATTGTCTAATCATATATAGTTAAAAAAAATCCCCTTAATACAAATTCACAAAACATAACTATCTCTATTTATCAAGAAAATTTGAAAAGTTTGTAGCAAAATCGTGTGCAGTATTTCTTTGAGATATTTTTAAAAAAAATGACAAACAAATGTATTTTATAAAAAAAATCTATGAAAAAGAACTCTTTTAGCTTGTTCATTGAATATTATTGAACAATCATTCTCCATGAAGATCTAGACTCTTACACATAAAATAATAATGAACTTTCTATCTTCCTACACGCTAATTATAACGTCACGTACGTAATTAATTGCATGTTCAAGCATTTGTAATTTTAAGTAATTGTTTGAAAGCTTAAACGTATCAGATGATTGAGATATTTTACCAGCTATATTTAATCTGGCCCTTTCTTGTCAAGGGCGACTGATCTAGAACTATTTTTATTTACCAAGAAAAAACAAACTAATCTAGATACTTGGGGCAAATCATGCTTTGATTAAGTTTTCTGACATTTTAATTGAATCTATTGGAGTCCTATATATCCAGTATTTTGGATACTTAACTGATTAAAGGCTCAATATATAATTAAATGGATTTCAAAATATTTGTAACAAGAATTGCTGAAGTATGATATTTCTTTTTTATGATGGGAAAACTCTTTTTAAGATGCGCACTGGGGGAAGGGGATATTCTACTACCTAACACAATAGACTCAGGCTAATTATTTTTCGTTACTTGAGGCTAGTGCACTGAAAATCGAAATCAAATTACTCGATACTCGACTCAAACTCTATCGATAAAGGTTTAGTTTGAGTTCAGTTCGATAACTTGTTAAACCAAATTTGAACAATTTTTCTGTGTTCAATTAGTTTTGTCAAATCAAATCATTCGAGTTCAACTAGTGTTCGACTCTTTAAAACTCATTTGAGTCTGACTCGATTAACAATTAAGCCAGACTCAAATACAGTTTTTAAAACTTAACTGTGTTGGAAAAAATTTGTAGCGTATTTGGCGCTATTTATGAAGATGCAATGATGATGAAATATCGATGTACGGGATACCCGAGTTCTTTAAGGCAATATCGCCTTGCTCTTGTTGTGTACGGTTTAAGGCAATTATCTTCCAAGATACAATGATATTGTCTCGATAATAGTACCACCACAAATTATCGAGTCTATTGAACAAATATTAGTTCCAAACTCTCTCAACGAACTCGTATGATTTAAATGCATATACATTCAATATGCAAAACTTATTCATAAACTATTAACTAATATTTAAGAATATTCAAAGTATTCAAATTAACACTAACAAATTCTTAAAACAATATTCAAGAATTTAATAATATTTCAAATGCTCAATTTAGCATTTAATATTCAACACTATTCTTAAAATATTAAAACTAATATTTGAAAAATAAAAGAACTATCAAAATACTCAAATTAGTATTTTAGAGAAAAGGCCCTTAAGATAAATGATATTTGGCGTTTTAATTTCATAAATTAATGGTCAAAAGTTGCAACTTTTTGTACTTTGCAAAAGGACTCAAAATATGTGTCTTTTGAACAAACATCTCATAAAAGAGTTTTATATTCAGCTCCAATAGTTGCACCCATGTGAAAAAAAAACCCATGCGCAAGCCCTTGTCCAGTGTGATGGGTGCACGGTGCACCCGCTTCTCAACCAATCAAATTTGCTCATTAATTGGTGCAGATTCAATGCAGTTCTAAGTGCACCTGCTACTGTGCGCCCGAGCTCTTATTTTTTCCAAACTTATAAGTTGGCCCCAAGATTTTGAATCTTGAACAATTACGTCCTTTCAAATTAGTCTCTCAATTTTTTGATTTGAACACTTTAATCCTTGAACTAAATGAATTTTTTCTCATATGATCGTGGTCATCGATTATATACTTTGTGATCATTTAATCGTTTATGTCCATATAGATAAATCGATTTCAATTATGAACAATGTTTTAAGTGATTCACTTTTTTAATTAGTTTCCCATTCACCCGAATCGAATTTGAGTTAAATACTCCAAATTTATTTAGTCGATACGTAGAATAATTTGAGTCAAAGACATTCCACTTTCGACATACAAAAGTCACTTAAATTTTTACATTGAACACAACTTAATCAATATTTATAGTTCAAACAAATTTGAACAATTATACATTTGGCTCAATTCAACTCATTGACACCTCTACTCGAAGCCATTTGATGCATATCCAAATTTTCAATCAAGCTCAACAAATGTTGCTTCATTTTTCACGAGATATAGTCCGTCAATTGATTAGCCTTCCTCCAAATATGTTTTAGCACAGGTTTGCCATGCACGGAAATTGAACTATTCAGTAATATAATTTAGTACCCAGAGTTTGGTAAAGCATATGTGTATTTTATTGATTTTAGATATTTTTTTTCTTGTAAAAATGATGCCCATTTCTGTAAGAAACAACAAGTTGAAGTTATTGATGAAAATAATGGTATATGAAAAGGATATCATACTAATAATAATAGCAACATGAAGAAATGGATTTGTTGGTGAAAAGAAGGATCTACATAGTCTTTATTACACCATTTGATCTTAATTCTGTTGGGAAAATTCTAGTAGTGTAACGGGCGGTGCTTTTGAAGATGCAAAATGAAACGTCGAGGCACGAGTTTTGATTACTCGCTCTCCTTAAGACAATATTACCCCGCTCTTGGTGGTTACGGAATACGGCAATTGTCTCCCAAGATACAACGACGGCGTCTCGGCAATAGTACCACTACAAATTCCCGAGTCTAGCGAACAAAATATTGTTCCAAACTCTCTCTATGGACTCGTATGAATTAAATGCATCTCTAGATATTTAATATGCAAAGAATTCTCAAAATACTCATATTAGTATTTAGGAGAAAAGGAGAGAAGAGAAAATGATTTTTTTGTGTGTTTTAATTCCACAAATGGAGGGTCTATTTATAGATAATGAAGAGTTTTGAGTCAAGAGTTGCAACTTTCCATAAATCGTAGGAGAATTATGTCCTTTAGATAAAAGTTACAACTTTTCATAAATTGTAGGAGAGTCATGTCCTTTAGACAAGCACCCCTCCATCAAACCTCCAAAAGTTGCACACATTCAAAACATTTATAAATTATGTTTTGACCCCAAAACTTTTCAATTTCGAACGTCCTTTCAAATTGGTCCCTCAATTTTTCGACTTGAACATTTTAGTCCTCAAACTAAATGAACTTTCTTTCATACAATCGCGGCCGTCGATTGTATGATTTGTTGATCATTTAATCGTATATGTATCAATCGATAAATTGATTCCAATTATGAACAACGTTTAAAGTGACACACTTTGTTAATTAATTTCTCATTCACCCGAAATCGGATTTGAGTAATTAAATACTCTAAATTTATCTACTCGAAACGTAGAATAATTTGAGCCAAAGATATTCCACTTTCGATATACGAAATTCACTTAAATCTTTAGATAAATCGTGCTAAACACAATTTACTCAATCAAGATTTCCAACAAATTCAAATTTCAAACTATATCTCTTTGTGCTTAAATAAAAATAAATGCATATAATAAATAGGGGTATAAATGAGTCGAGTAGAGTGGGACGCATAATTATTCAGCTTATTTGAATTAAAATTGAGTTTTAAAAGTCGTGTTTGAGCTCAGTTTAATTGTTAATTGAATCGAGCTCTAACAAACTTTAATCAAATCAAACACGAGTTAAACTCGACTAATTTAATTACTTTTATGTATATTTATTATATTTTATTATTCGAGCCATGATTCTGGCAAAACAAATTGCTGATTTCCAGCGACATTTGTTCCGTACTTTAATATGCTAGATTATAAAATTAAATACAAAAATGTGAGTGCAAAAATTAAATCAAACAGATTTTATGGATACTTGATAGAAAATCATGGGTTTGTGCTTACCTTCCCAATTCAAAATTTCTGAGTTCGGTAAGTGTGAAATGTTATTACTTAATTTCCTCATTATCTTATTCTTATCCACAACCCCCTTCTCCTCTTCTTTTCTTTTCTCAGAAGATTTATTTTTAATACTTTCCTATGCAAAGTTCATATCTTTTTACATGATCTTTGTACAATTATGATGTTCAATTAGATGGACGTATGTTATCTATTTTTCATTTATTTAAATAAAATAAGAAATTTTTGTTTTTAAGATGGTAAAGATATAATATTGATAGTGTGTATGAATGGTATTCTTTTTTTATAGAAAAAAGTGCAAGGATTAGGGGTGAAATGATGTGCTTTTTTTTAATATAGAAAATGTTTTTTTTAGAAATTGATATGAATTAGTTTTTATTTTATAAGAGAATTTAGACAAATTAAAATGAACTCACCGATTAAGTTATTAAAAAATATGTAAAGTGAATCTTATTTCGTACATTGTGTTGTTCCGAACTAATATACACAGTATGTATTTTTTCATGCATTTGTTAAGACATTGAGAAATAAATGTATTTTAGTTGTGACTAATGTTTGTGAGAAAAAATTAAGAGAAATGCCAAATAAATCAATTTTATGAAAATTTAAGATTTTTGAAGAGACAATTTCTGTATTATTTTTTTTATGGTTTTTAAGAGATATCAAATAAATATATACCAAAGTAATAACATTTGAACTATCATATAATGGTGTCATATTATGGTCAAACGTTAACTAGAAAAATGTCATTTAATCAGTATATAAATAAATTATTATTAATATTTTTTAAATACACATCTATCATGTAAAATAACAACTTATGTAATATGTAACTAAATAATATTGTATAAGTTTCTCAAATCCATATTCCTATTATTAAATGGAATTCCTATTATTAAGATTTATTAACATATATATATATATATATATTTGAACACATATCAGAACTAAAACATAAAATGGAAAATAAAATTTGAATAATCTACAAAAATCCCCGCTACATTAATTAGATGAGAAAAGCATCAGTGGAAAAGAATCATAAATTAAATGACTCATAAATAATAATAAGCCTGGCTGGCTCCTCACTTTTAAACATTTTTCTCCATCTTTTCCCCTCCTTGATCCATTATATATTTTGCTTTGTTTTAAATCTTCTACAAATAATTTTCTTTATTAATGGAGCCTGAAATTCCAAAACAGAATGCACCCTTTACTGTACTGCCAATGTCTCCCAAAATGAGCATCCAAAATTCCAGAAACAGGGTTTTCTATTTTGCACAAATGGCCCTCAGAATTATTGTAATTGCATTTTCATTGGCGGGGGCGATTACCATGGCCACCAGTCACCAAACTGTTACTTTCTTTGGAATTGTTATGGAAGCCCGTTACAGCTACTCTTCTTCTTTCAGGCAACCCCCTTCATTAATTCTGATTCGTTATATAGTATTAGCAGAAACATATAAACATGCAGATGAATTATGAATAGGCCTGAAATCATTTTCTGTTCTTGATTTAAGGTATACAATTGAATTTGTTGGTGGGTTTTTCGTGCAGGTTCAAAGTTGTTGCAGATTCTGTTGTATGCGGCCTGTCTGTACTGTCAGTGGTTCTTGTTATTGCACTCAATTGTCCTAAATCAAATCACAAGAATTACTTCTATTTGCTCCTTCATGATTTGGTAATCAATCGAATCCCATTCCTGATTTTCCATTCAAATTGTTCTTAAGATTTACTTTATACTTGGTCCCCTTTTTTCAAAATTTCATCTTTTTGACTCAACTTTTCAGGTTAGTTTACTTTTGTTGCTATCGGGATGCTCAGCAGCAATGGCCATCGGATATGTAGGAAAATTTGGACAGTCTCAGTCGGGTTGGATTGCAATTTGCGATCGGGTGGATAAATTCTGTGACAAGATTATGGTCTCAATTGTGTCCTCTTTTGTTGCTGTCATTTGCCTGTTTGTGCTCACTGTCATGTCAGCCCACAAGCTCAAATCTCACCCATATTTGGATGGGATTTGAGTAAAAATATGAATCCCAGCTGGTGTAATAAATTTGCATTTTCTCTGTTTTCCTTCTTAGCTACTTTCCAGTTTTTTTCTTTCTTTTTTCTTTTTGTGTTATTGGTATTTCAAATGTAATGGATTTTGTTTTTAGAAGAAGAAAAATGAAGACAAAGAAAGGCTCTTGCTTTGCTGTGATGTTAAATGCATTCACACACGGACACTTATGTCAGTAGTTAAGGCCCCAACCATTTCGATTTTGTCTTCATATTTGAGAATTCAGATAGCTTCGTGAATTTCAGGCTCCAACATTTTAGTAGTTAATGGAGTGATTTTCAAATTCTAACAGTCACTAGAAAAATCACACCTATTAAAAGATTGATATTTGGTCAAGTGTTATAATCAAATCAATCGAAAACTTACAGTATCAATTTATTAATAGTTATCCTGATATAGAAGAAATATGAAAAATAATTGACGGGTTCATGTATAAAAAAGATCCAGATTTGTCAATCGAGCAAAATTGTGAATTACAGAATTATACTAGCAGGGTTTGATAATATGATTAAATGACTAAATAATAGAAGGAATTATGCAAACTCATTTTTAGCTAATTAGAATTGAATTATCAGACTGGAGAGAAGTACAATTCTGTTGTTCTTGTGTATCCTTGTCAACTTTCTGTAGATTTTACGTCACTTACAAATAACATCCTCAGAAAAATGAAGTGATAATTCAATTATGTGGTTTATCTTGGCCATCATTTTGATGTTCCTCGAGTATTTTTTCAGGGATTTCCAACTTTCCACAATCCCAAGCTGGATCCATTCCAGGTAATTCATATTCATGAGGTTCCAGTGATAGCTGAAATTGTGGAAGATCAGGCAATACTTGAAGCCCTCTGCATCACAATTGTAATTAATTAACACTAATTCAAATAATCTGTACTAGTTTTTGAACGAACATAAGAAACAGAGTGTTACTTACTTGTCTTGATCCAAAAGGTACCCATACATCTCAGATTTCTTAGACGCAGTTTCTGTAATTTTCTTGCGTAAAATCTTTATGGCACCCCAGGGTGGTGGAGCCCTGAACAGAGTAAATAATAATAAGTGAGTAAATGAATGAAAAACAATTTGTGGGCGAGTTTTTTTGTCGAATTTGTTGAGTTATGGAACCTGAAGGACTGTAAACCGCGCCACAGCTCTCGGCGAAATATTTTAGAAGGGTATTTTAGTCTTTACGTAATCCTTTTCCTATTAGGTTGCGTATATTGTATTATGAATAGCCATATTCTCATTGTAACATTCTCACAAAATTATAGTGAATATCCTGGCTTGGCAGCAACCCCAGACGTAGTAAAAATTCTTTTGACGAACTGGGTAAATAATTCGGGTGTTCTTTTATTGTCCTTTTCTTTCGTGTGATTATTCATTGGCATCATATTACTAACAGAATTACAGTTTGGAAGTTGAATATAATTAATTAACCTGGAAATCGGATGTGCAAGGCAAAAGGTTAGACAGGCCTTGTTGCTCTCGATTAGCAATTCTTCTGCAGCAAGGAAACAGCACATAGCACTCACATGGGCGGATTGATTGGTTCCCTTATCAACGATTAAACCGTGATAGTAATAAGCTGCAGCCTATATAAAGTCTTGAATTTGTTAGCTAATAAACGAAACGAAACGAAATCAACAGTTGAAATGGTGTAAAAGATGATCACCTTTGCTTCTAGATACTTCCACTTGAGGAACAACAATTGCTTCTTTTTAGAGTCACCCTTGGTTTTAACTTTAGATAAGCAGCAATAGGCCTGCGAATATAACGAGTTAATTATTTCCGGTTTTTGTTACTGAATGAAATATTTGTAATTGTAATTGTATTATCGATAGCCTGTACCTGTGCCCAAAAACTGAGTTGTTCGCATGCTAGTCTCCTCTTTACTGCTAAAGTTGCATTATAACTTTGGACAGCTAGTCCTAGCTGAATTTCAGTTCCCTGAGGTAAATTATCAATCATCAATCATGTGTATTAATTATCTTCAAATATAAGTTTCGGGTTGTTCATATTAGCAGTAAATTATACCTGGGCTAAGGCTTGATATGAAATTGCTTCTAGGACACTCTCGTGCATATCCGAAGGCAATTTATTCCTGATCATGCATGAATATGAGAAATGGTTCCAACAGAAAGAAAGGTTCATGAATGTGTAGTAAATCTAAAACGAAACTTTTACATACATTACATCAGGTGGTAGCCGAATAAGAACATCCTGAACGCAGAAATTTAAATATCCGGCTGCTTTCAGCAATAATTCAACAGCATCCCTCATGCAATCTGTGTAGAATACAAATTTGTTATCATCACCATCCAATGAGAACATTTACTGTCAAATAATAATTGCTTTAACAACCTGTAGATACAAGCCTCTCAGATAGACTATTGGCTTTAGGAATTAGCTTTAGATTTGCTTCCGTTAACGTTAACATAGCCATCATATGAAGAACAGAAAGTAGTTCAAACCAGGAGTTTGCCACACAGATTTCCTGCTCAACACACTTTCACTTTCAGTTTCAATTCAAAACAGCAAAAACTCACATTTTCTTATTCAGATTCTTACCTGTCTCCGATCTTCCAATAATTTCCATTTGAACTCGACTAATTCTTGAAGCCCGTGTTCTGTTTATCAACTCAAATGTTACACACTTTTAAGCATTCAGAAACCTTTATACTCGAAAAATAAACGTAGAAGAAAATATAGACCTTTCTTAGTAAGGCCATGCACGAGGGGTAAGTACTCTCCCAATGCTTTCTGTAGTTCACCTATAGCTGACCCGCCTGAAGAACAATTCATAATCTTCCGTTAGAAAAAAATGGCTAATCAAAGTCGAAAAATGAACGAAAAAGGTGAAAAAAATGAGACCTGTGTCCTCTGATACTGAAACAATCCGATTTCTGATTGAAGTAATTCTATCGGCAAGATCTTTGGTAACTAAGGGGCTGAGTGGTTTCTGTGTATCTGATTGAACTGGAATGCGTAAAGAGGGAACGAAGATTGAAACTTCTGGAATATTCCTCTTCTTTTTGCCATTTGCATATAATACAGAAGATGTGCACCCCATTGTTTTTGTTTTCACAACCTATACTATACATTCATTCCCATATATATATATGTAAGAACACAAACTTATTCCTGACAGAATCAAACATTGAAGATTCCTGTATGGGCAAGATTTTAGATGATTTAATTTTCCTAATAAAATTATACTATTCTATCAATGCTGAAGAGAAATCCAGAAATTTTTCACATGGCAAGTGTGGAGAAAGATGAATAAACTATTAGCAAATAGCAACTCTCCATTAAACTATCAAAGATGACTAAGTTTTTTTTTTTTTTTTTTTTTCGTCTTTTTTTCAGAGGATGTTAGATTGGATACTATAAATTTACATATTTTTTTTTTTAAGAAAAGAAAAAGATATATGATTGAGTTCGTTGGGAAATTCTATGTTGGACCTTGCCCAATAGGGCCGGTCCTTCCCCACCACACATTTGTGGAAGGACCGGCCCTATTGGGCAAGGTCCAACATAGAATTTCCCGAGTTCGTTAACCTCAAACAACCCCTTTTTTGATTACATGCTCCACTTGGCAGACACTTTTCCAGGAAAAAAATTGTCAATTTTTTAATTAATTAATAATTTATTATTGTGCCAGCTAATAATTAATATGACCCAATAAATCTCAAATATGGAGTCTATTGGCAGATCAGATTTTATATTATGTTTCAGTTAAAAATGCATTATTAAAACTCAGCTCTGAAATCCACCAACTTTTTGAACTGCAGTCTAAAGATTATAGTCTTGCTCATTTACTATGTTAATTTCTTTCGTAACCTTTTACCATTGTTCAAGGGCTAGCTGGCATCATTTAGGTTTGATTGGATGAAAATTCATTTTGATTTCTCAACAAAAAAAATTCTATCAAGAATAAATTTATTTGAGATTACTAGAAAAGTCTCTAGAAAATGCTACACAAATTATCTATTGAAAAATATCAAATTTTCTTAAAAATAGACTCAATTAGCATTTCTCTCAAGCTTTTCTCATGAAAATAATTTTTATTATTATTTATTATAAGATAATTTATTCACAACTAAAACACATTTACCCATTAACAAATGTTCATAAAAAAATTATATACATTGATTCGAAGCAACATAATACGAAATAAGACACACTTTACATATTTTTATGACTTAATCAATTAATTTGACTTAATTTGTCTAATTTTAATAACAAGAAAACACATAACATCACATATATTTTTTTAATACTTTTTCCTTATAAAAAAAAGTCCATCCATATACACTATTAATATCATCATATCTATACTCTCTTAAAAATATTTTTTTACTCGCATTAAAATGAAATGAGAAGTAGACGTTCATCATTCATATCCAATCGAATTTTGGAATGCCTTGCCTTTTATTTAGGTATGACAGAAGATTAAAATAATGCTATATATTATATAAAAAAACATGAGCTATTTGTGCTGAAATTGTATGACTAATTAGAAGAATGTTAATGCAGGTGCCAATAATAGAGATTATATTACGGTGAATGTAATATGAGAATAGCAATGACGTCATCGTTTTTCTTGGTCGGATCTTGGATCTTGGTCTCATTATAATTTAATCTTTTCAAAGATTTTGCAATCAAGTTTGGATAAGTAAACAAATCAAGTATCTCAGTAGGATATCACTTTATTTAATAATATTTAGGTGAAGTTGCCAAAAAAGAAACAGGGTAGAAAATCATATATTTCCATGATACTCATCCATATTTTGTATAGAATTATTAGATATAAGATATTTATTTATTGTTTATCTTATATTAATATTTATTTCAACGATAATTCTTACTTTTCTTTTATAAACTAAGAATTTGTTGCGATATATAATAAGAAAAACTTAGAAATTATAAGTTAAGGCCAGATTAATAAATTATAAATTATTCACGAGGTTGATTAAAATATTTAATAATATAGTTAAAAGAAAAAATATTGAAGAATACCTGGCAAGTTGAATAGCAAGATGCTGGTTGGCTTGGAGCCACAAATTGTGCCTGGAAATTGTCGAGGATTATTTGTGGCTGGAAATGATCTGTTCATCCTTACAGTTTATAGTTTTATATAATTAATTAATTAATTAATTTAGATCTGTCCATTAGGATTAGAGAGAAAAATACGTGGAATCCAATCGGATCCAGATCTCAATCTCAGCTCAGATTTTGATATCGGGGGAAATCTAATCAGCTGACAGCTTGTACTAACGTATCCCACTTAATTAATTACATATTTAAAATTTGTGCACCATACCAAATTATTTTTATTCTTGAAATTCTCAATAATTGCATATTACTTAGCTCCATTTCTAAATGCTCCTCTAAAGTCCAAATTTTAAATTTAGAATTTTAGCTTAAGTTTCATGGTTTATGAAATTTTAAGAACAGTTTAAAGTTGCAACGTAGTCCTTTCTTTAATTACTGTAAGTCTTATACTTTATTTATATCATCAAAAAATTTAATTTACTTTTTAAATTATATAAAATGTATTAAATGGTTTATACTTTAAGTTATATAAAATGTATTAAATTATATAAAATATAAGTCATTACCCCGGAAAGATCAAAAGATAATAAGAAATTGTTTAAGAAGATGATAATTGAACCATGTTATGAACGTCCTAATAAACTTATACATTCTCCTTTTTATTTTTCGAATTATTTTTGAGGGGTAAGTGACGAATAATATTTGTTTAAGAGGTGTTTAATACAACTTATTTAATTGAAGTGACAAATTCAATTTATGAGACTAACATTATTTTAAAAAATGATTAATATTGCAACTAGCATAAAATATTATGGCGTTATCTAAAATCCTTTAAGACGTGAGAATAATGCTAGACTCACAATATCTTACAAGATTAAAATTAAAATTTTATCTACACTTACCTTTAGTTATTCCTAGAAAACGATCACTTATATAGAATGTTAGGCCTTTAGTGTAAAATCTGTATGCATTAAAACTTTCTAGTTTTGTCTCATACCAACACATTAATACTGTATTTTCTTTTTACCAAAAAAGAAAAATAAAAAATAAAGAGGAATGGAGTAGAATAGAGAAGAATCTAGTAGGTTATATACATTTATTGAAAAGAAGAGCCAATAAAGTTTAGCTTTATTAGCTATGCTTATGTATTAAAGTATTAATTATAGGAATTGAATTTTTCTTTATTGATGGACAACATACCTGGCTCTATTTTATTCTATCTTTCTTTCTAATTAAATATTAACTTTATTCAACTTCATATTCTTACGATTTTTTTTGGTGGTTATGGGTCCAAAGTTAGATATTGGATGGAAACATGATATTTCCATTAGTGAAAATCGAAAAAAATGTAAATATGACTACTATGGAAACATTGTTTCATGGCGGGATAAACTCGTCTTAAACAACATATTGCACATATTTATGGAATTGTAGAACCATGTACAAGAGCTCCAGTTGAATTAAAAAGATGGTAAAATCACTTCTAAGCGAAGGGATTAAAGAAAGGGCAATGGTGTTTAAAAAGAAAGGATCAATTATTAATGCTGTGAGGGAAGAGAACTTATACGGTGAAATGTCGTATACCCGTGGACATGGTAGTGATTATGAGGATGAACATGGAATGTCATCATTAGAGTGAAATCACGTCAAGCAAGCTATGAGAGAGAGCCGATATATTGCACATATGGAAGAGGAAAACTATAAATATGTTAGTGGAGAGACTTCAAGGAGCGTAGAATAATGAGATATGTTATTATTAATAAAATCATTTCTTAATATTTGCTAACTTTTTAGCTACTATCAATTTATTAATAGGCGGTTATAGTTTCACATAATTTTGGGATGAATTTTGGTATTGAAATGCCCTCCAGTAGATTTGATCCGCATATGTTTTCTTCGATTAGGAAAAATGTGAAAAGAATGTTCAATAAAGAAGGCATGAAAAAAGTTGGTAAGACTCTCAAAAAATTTCATCTTTAATGCCTTACCTTTTAATGTTGCGGATAATGGCCCGTATATACAATCTATGATTGATACTATTGCGGATGTTTGAGATGTCAAAGGGTCTTCTAATTATCAGATTAGTGGGGTTTACTTGAATGAAGAGGTTGATGAGCTTGAAAAGTATATTAATACTTTAAAAGTTCAATGACCAGTTTATCGGTGCACCATAATGTGACTGATGGAGTAGCCGAACGAAACATCCCATTATAAATTTTATGGTGTATTGTGGTAGGATAATGATTTATCATTCCTCAATAGATTGCACTAAAAAAGAAAAAAATGCTCGATTCATTTTTAGCCTTATGAACCAAGTAGTTGAAGAGATTGGAGAGCAAAATATTGTGCATATTGTCATAGATAGTGAAAGTGCGTATAAATCTGCAGGAGAAATGCAAATTCAGAAAAGAAAGCATTTGTTTTGATTTCCATGTCCAGCGCATTGCATAGATTTGATTTTAGAAGACATTAGAAATATGAAATCGATAAAAGCCACTACCGATAAAGCTAAAAAGATTACTAGTTTTATTTTCTACAGTGACAATCAATGATTTTAAAACTGGACCGGAACGGACGGTCCGGTCGGTTTAACTGCCGACCGATCATTGGGCCGGTCCGGTCACAACATTGGGCCAAATCGTCGTTGGCCCGATGCAAATCGGTCAAACCCGATCAAGAACCGGTCGAACTGGCTATCTGGTGCCTTTTTTTTCATATCATGTCAAAAAAATTAAAGAATTGGCATGCTAAATGACTTGAACCCTTAACCACTTCATTGAAGACAAATACACCCACCTAGGGGTGTTCACGAGTCGAGCCGGCTCGAAATAGCTCGATTCGAGTTCGAAAAAATTCGAGCTCGAGCCTAAAAATACATGTTCGCCAGCTCGCGAGCTGGAATAAAAAAATAGTTTTTAATTAATATATATAGAAAATAAATATTTATTCATATATTTTTATATTATATGATATATTATAATAATATATGTATAAATAATAATATTTTTGACATTAATTATAATTATATTTAATTATATAAGAATAAATATAAAATTAATAATATATTTTTAAAAAAATTTATTTTTTATAAAAAAATTATTATTTTATTAAAAAATATTTTTTTGAGCTCGAGCTCGACTCGCCTCGCGTTCGACTCGAGTTCGAACGAACTCGAGCTCGAGCTCGAATTTTTGGCCCAGCTCGGCTCGAGCTCGCCTCGTGTAAACCCCTACACCCACCACTAGACCATGGAGAATTTATTGTTAAAGTGAATAACATTATAAGTTATATATGTTCAAATACTAGTTTTAGTATTTGAAAGTATATACTATATAATTTTTACTTTATTTTTATTATTTTTGACCATCCATTATTTTATAATATTTTTATATTGAAGAACTTTTTGGATAATAATTATAAAATTTATAATGTCTATCCTTTTGAAATTTTTGAGTTTAAAGGGTTTATATTAATAAAGACTTTATATTTTGAATCTACTAAATATAAAATATATTAACTATACTTCTTTATAAAAAATTAATATGTATAATATATGTATATATATATATATATATATATATATGATATATAATCCGGGTGAATTGGTTTTTTTACACCGGTTCAATCGGTTGAACCGGTGACCTAATGAACCAGTCAGTTGTCCGGTTCAATCACCGGTCCGGTTTTAAAATCATTGGTGACAAGGTTGTAAGTCTCACGAGGACTTACACTAAAGATATAGAGTTATTGAGATCGGGCATCACTAAATTTGCTACTGAGTTTATTGCTATTGAAAATTTGGTTCGATATGAAAACAGAATTAAAGCAATTATACACATGTGATGAGTGGACTGCTTTTAACAATATCAAGAGAAGAGGAAATGAACTCTAGAAGTGTCTGAGATAATATTGACAGAGATATTTTGGAAGAAAGCAAGAGCTTTGTACAGTTATGGAGCCTCTTGTGAGCGTTTTAAAAGTTGTTGATCAAGATTTCAAGACAAGCTGTATTCAACTCTGTCCCAGGTACTTACTTAATTTAATGTATACATAGTGTGTGCTTCTTGACCCGGGTACTCACTCAACAACTTTTAAAACTCTCACATGAGACTCCATAACTGCAAAAAGCTCTCTTGCTTTTTTCCAAAATCTCTCTGTCAATATTATCTCAGGCTCAGACACTTCTAGGGCTTCATTTCTTCTTCTCTTGGTATTATTAAATGTAGTCCAACCAACACATGTGCATAATTGTCTTAATTTTGTTTGATGTCGAACCAAACTTTCAATAGCAACAAACTCAGTAGCAAATCTAGTGATGCACGGTCTCAATAACTCTCTATTATTTGTTTAGTCCTCATAAGCTTCACAACCTTGTCACTATAGTAAATAAATCTAGTAATCTTTTTTGCTTTATCAGTAGTGGCCTTTACCGATTTCATCTTTCCTATGTCTTTTAAAATCAAATCTATGCAATGTGTTGCACATGGAGACCAAAACAAATGCTTTCTTTTATGCATTAGCATTTCTCCTGCAGCTCTAAACGCACTTTCATTATCTGTGACAATATACACAATATTTTCTCTCAAATCTCTTCAACTACTTAGTCATAAGGCTAAAATAAATCGAGCATTTTTTTCTTTGTTAGTGCAATCTATCGATAAATGATAAATCATTGTCCTATCACAATAAACCATAAAATTTATAATGGGATGTTTTGTTCAGCTACTCCATCCATCACACATTATGGTGCACCGATAAACTGACCATTTAACTTTCAAAGTATTACTATACTTTTCAAGCTCATCAACCTCTTCATTCAAGTAAATCTTACCAATCTGATAACTAGAAGTCCCTTTGATATCTCCAACATCCGCAATAGTATCAATCATAGATTGCATATACGAGCCATTATCCGCAACATTAAAAGTTAAGGTGTTAAAGATGAAATTTTTTAAGATAGTCTTACCAATTTTTGTCATGCCTTCTTTATTGAACATTCCTTTTATATTTTTCCTTGTCGAAGAAAACATATGCGGATCAAATTCAACGGAGGGCATTTCAATACCCGATTTCATCCCAAAACTATGTGAAATTATAATCGCCTAGTAATAAATTGATAGTAGCTAAATAATTATCAAATATTAAGAAATAATTTTATTAATTATAACATACCTCCTTGTTGTACGCTCCTAGAAGTCTTCCCACTAGCATTTCTACGGTTTTCCTCTTCCATATGTGCTATATATAGGCTCTCTCTCATAGCTTGCTTGAAGTGAATTCACTCTAATGATGACATTCCGTGTTCATCACCATTATCACATTTACTACCATGTCCACGAGTATACGGCATTTCACCGTATAGTTCTCTCCCCTCACAGCATTAGTAATTGATTCTTTCCTTTTAAGCACCATTGCCCTTTCTTTAATCTCTTCGCTTAGAAGTGATTTTACCATCTTTTTAATTTCAATTGGAGCTCTTGTACATGGTTCTACATTTCTACAAATATGTGCAATATGTTGTTTAAGACGAGTGATCCCTCCATGCACATTTTTCCACAAGAGTTACCATTTACACTTTTTTTCGATCTCCACCAAAAGGAGTAGCATGTTCCCATCCAATATCTAACTTTGGACCCATAACTCCAAAAAATTAATTGTAAGAACATGAAGTTGAATAAAATTTATAGATACATAGTTAATATTGAATTAAAAAGAAAGATAGAATAAAAAGTCGATCAATTGAGTAAAATTCAATACCTGTAATTAATACTTTAGGGCATAAACATAACTAGTAAAACTAAAGCTTATTGGCTTTTCTTTTCAATAATTATCATCTTCAATAATTAAAGTGTATAATAAGATGAACCCTCATATTTTTCAATCTATAGAGATACATGTTTCTAACATTAATTTGTTTATTATAAATTCTATAGCACGAGTCAACCGATCAAAGCTGACCAATATGTGCTATATTGGCCAACGTTATAGTTAAATACAGGAAGAGTAAATGGCCCACCTGAAAGTTCACAACTTAAAAAGAAAACGTAAGTCCACCTGAATCGTCAATTTATGGGCAAATAAGATCAGTTTAAGGTTCTGAATTAGTCATTCACACAAAAAATTTTCTCTATATTTTCCAGAAGAGTTTATAGCCACTAACTATGATATTACAATAGAAAGAGAAAGTACTTACAAAGATTGAGTTGAACTCCGAGGATGCAACTAAGGTTTATGTGAATTAAGCTTTAGAAATGGGGATATTGAGGGTTATATATATATATATATATGTATAAAGGATTTATATATATAATTGAAATGAGATAAAGTTATAAGAAATGACATAAAGTTGACATTTGAAAGAAAGAATTGTCTCTACGTGAAATTATTGCTACTGCCAAAGTATTCTCTACCCCTCTCTGCATAAAGCAATTTTCTCCAAATGCACATATATATATATATTATATATATACATATATAATATATATATATATATTATATATATATAATTGGAAGTTGACGGGTTCCGTTCCGTACGAGTTGAATTTGAGCAATTGGGCCTACTATGCTAAGAGGAAATTCAAAACTAGACGAATAACAAGTTACAACCCATTAGATTGATCCAGTGTGTCTTCGATCCTCTACTTTGTTAACACACTTTAAAACACAGTGTTTATATTTTAATAATACATAATTATTATTTTAATTTTTGTATATCATGTAAAATATATAATAATAAATTATTTATGTATATATGTTGTAATATGCATTTCTACAAATTAGTTCAATTAAATTATATTTTTGTGGCATATATTATATAGTATGTATCTAATCAATATCAGTTAAATAAAAATAATTTCTAAAAAAAATTAAAAGTAACTAAATTAATTTTTTTGTTCAAGTTCAACTCGTCTTTTGCGAGGTTGATCTTGAACATTAAAAATTAGGCTCGTCATAATTTCACCTGACTCGACTCGAGCTTGACTCGTTTACACCAATGTGCCATCAGAGGCTACTTATACACCTATTCATCTTTTCAAATTTCAGTGGAAACATTAAATTCTTTCTGCTTTGTTTTAATTGCAAGTGTAATGGTATTATATGGCAGTTACAAAACCAAGTTGTATGTGTAATTGTATTTGTGAGTGATGTGTTGTAGTTTATGCCTTGAAAATGGAACTTGCATACATCTCTCTGCATGGCATGCCCTTAATTGAAAAACCCATCTTCTCATTATGTTTCACATTGTGTAAACTGTAAAGTGATGATTAAAGGAAAAAAATACTATATGTAAATACATTATAGACATGATGAGTTAGGTAGTAAAAGTTGTCAATATTAACAAAACATCTTACAAAATGAAAGTCCAACTTTAATTGGTATAAACCAGCAGTTTAACTAGAAATCCATCCATCCATAAGAACAAAGTACAAACATCTACAACGTCGAAACAAAATGAGGCGCATCACTTCTCGGCCCGACAAGTGTTCGATACAAGTACATCTTTTCAACTCTCTGTCTATCATCATCAGGGCCACCCTCTTCACCTTCATTAATGATCTCCACATTGAGCCTCGGCATTTTCTCCGCAAGAATCTTACACGCTCCATATGTCACTTCACAGGACGACATCCAAAGGGATCGCATTGTCTCATACTTCCCCACGTCCGCTAGAAGTGCCACATTACCAAACGGGCTATCTCTAATTTCAAGCTTCTTCATTTTCTTACATCCATTTAGCACATAAAGCATTCCTTCATCACTATCACCTGCAAATGCAATTGACAGCATTTCTAATTGCTCAGCATACATTCCTATGTAAAGGAACACCTTATCGGTTAAAAGCCCAGATACTGATAGCCTCTTAAGGCCCTTACACGACTGCACAATTGCCCCAAAACCTTCATCGAGGGGTAGATTTGTCACTGCATCTGGTACTGTCGGGTTAAGGGTACATAGTCTAAACCGGATAAAATTGGGACAATTTTTCGCAACGCTTATCAGAGCTGCATTTGTCATCTGCTGACAGAAATAGAGTATGGAGTTTAATTTGGGACATCCAGCTGATATAGCAACAAGACCTTCTTCTGTTACAGCTGCATTATCATATAGATCACAAGGGAAAACTCTCAATTCCTGCAGCTCTTTACATGTTGAGGCCACAACGACCAACCCTTTATCTCCAATTGTATCTAAAATCTGCATAATAAAATTCCAGTTTTAAGGAAATACCCAAAACGAACGTTAGTACTAGAGGTGGCAAACGGGTGGGTCGGGTTGGGTTTGGGTTGGTTACAACGGTTTGGTTCTTAAATGGGTTAGGTTCTTAAAATGATTTTAAGGTGGAACCAAACTCAACCCAAGAAGGAACCAAAGTCAACCGGAAAGGGAACCAAGCTCAACCCGACTCAATACCTTACATTTTGTTCTAGATTATTAGTAAGCAATTTGGGCCTAACTTGAAATTAGTTGGACCCAACTCGGAACTAAGTTGAAACCAATTAGGAACCAAATAAAATTTTCTTAGGAACCAACCCAACCCAAACTAGTTTAATTGGGTTGGAACCATGGTTCCGGACCCATTTTGCCACACCTAGTTAGTACATTAACAAAGTTAACAATGAACAAACCCATAGGCGCTCGATGTTCTTGCAGTGACAGATGAGCTTTATAAGCTCATTACTGTATATTCCTGGAGCATAGCTCAAGTTCAAAGATGTCAGATTTGTGCAAATTGGGTAGATAGCAGGCAAACAGCGTGGATTCACATCCAGAAAACCCGACAAACTTCTAACCGATTTACACTTTTGCATAACAGTTTTCAACTTGTTGTAGGTCTCTAAATCGGGGTCGAGGACAAAAGAGCCAGTCCCGAGGTCATTCAATTGAGGTGCTTGTGCCAATATCTTGTTAAGAGCATCTAATGGTACTGCATGATTCACTCTCAGACTTCTAAGGTTACGATTTCTCGCAACAAGTCTCTCAAGGGCTGAGACATTAACTTCACCTTTGAGGCATGCGAAATTCAAAGAGACAAGAGAAGTGCAGCTGTCTGGAAAACAACTGAGCCATTGGCCCTTACGGTCATCAACTTCGTTTTCCTGCAAGTCAAGCTCCTTGAGAAACCTGTTGCACGAAGTTCACAATCAGAAGACATAAAAAGCTTTATAGAGACTGATGCAACTTTGATATTAACTCCATCCACCAAGTAAGGCTAAAAATAAACTAGACTCATGTAGCTGGTGGTGAAAAATTTTGCTAAAAAGTCTATAAGAATTAGAAGCTGAAACTTGATTGATTACGTTTTGTGTCTGTGCAATAGCATCCTGTGATAGGGGCAAGTACCTTACTTACCCAATCTGCTGCTCTTCTATAATTTGTTGTTTTACGTAGTCGTTTAATGTTATAACTTCCAGGTCAAGATAGAAGTGTTGAGCCAGCCATTCATTTAATAGGTGTATCTTTGTACCGATGATCTAACCCACAAGCAATTAGCAGCAAGTGGATTACTTCATTTCACACAGTCATGTACTCTAGAGTTTTCAAAAATGAACTTATCCAAAAGACAACGAAAGATTAGAAACTCCCCCAAAGTCTTTAACACTAAAATACATAAACACTGTAATGCGAAACAGTTCAACACGACAAAAGAGCTACTCTCAAATGTATATCACAGAACCAGACAAGAAAGTTCAACCCAATCTAATAGAAAGGAAACACTCAATACCTGCACTTGGAAGCAATAGCAGCAAGCCCATCAGTGGTGAAACCTTCACAGCTAACTAGAACCAAAGACATGAAATTGGGAAATGATTTAGCAAGCAGCTCAAGACTATCATCAGACACTACCATCCGTTTCAACCTAAGCTCCTCCAGATTTATCCCGTTTTTCGCCATAGCCTCGATCCAAGGGTAAACATAGCCACCCCAATCAGGAGGAACCAAATTGAAGTCAGCGAAATGGGGCTTCCCCTTGAGAGTCAAGGACCGAAACCTAGGAAATCTAGCAATCAAACGCTCGGGGTTCACTGCGTAGCAGTTTCCTATGAAAACCTTCTCTCGGCTAAACCTTTCGACACTATACCAAGACTTGCACACTAAGGACACTGCGTTTCGGTCCCGATGCGATGTCAGGAAATCGAATACGTGCTCCAACACTTCCTCCGGGAAGTAATTAATCATATTCTGAAACAAACACATTGGATCCGAACGAAAAATGAACCGTTTTTCACACGTTCTACCCAAAAAATGATTATTTCGCTTAGTCAACGACAATGAACAGATACCCGCAAAAAATAATCGCTTATCTAAGATGTAACAGATCTGATTAATTTTTTTTATTTTTGAGGAAAGAGGCTGAAAAGGGATAGATACAACTTCTCTTTTTATCTTTCTGATTAGATCTGAAAGAAATGAAGAGAGGAAAAAGAAAACGATAGAAGTTAGGGAAATATTATTGGATAAGGGAATAAATGATAATTCTGAGATCAGTTATCATCATCATCATCATCCAAATTTTCTTTTTCAGAAAAAAAAAAGTGATGATTACAAAGTTGGACGAGAAAAAAAAAAAGGCAGAAAAGTCCAAGTAGACCACAAGATCTAGAGCAACATATCTAACTGAAATTCACAGATCTGTTAATAACTGAGATGAATTTTCTGAAACTTTGCAACTCCGAAACAAAGAATCAAATCGTATGGCAAGCAAAAGCAAGATAGATAAGAAAAACCCACCAAGAGTTGTATATATATATATATATATGATATACGTATCACCCACTCACCAGAGAAAGAGATTCAGAGTAGTAAAGATGAAACCCTTTTACATCTCTATTTCTCTTAGTTTTCTCTATCTCTATATCCATATATGCGTGTGTATTATTCTCTCACTCATTCATTCATTCATGGCTAAAGCTGAAACACACTTCTCATCTCATCATCAGACAAAAAATCCCATTTGAGAGAAAAAGAGAAAATGTCTCAGTACTATACACTAACTACCCATGGTTGTTGGAGTTCAACTGGGGTTAAATCAGGGTTAAGGAGATCAACGGTCAGCTTCGTGTCTATGAAAACCGAGGAAGTAATCTGGACCGTCCAAGGGCGTAGCATGCATGTGTCTTTTTCTCTGGTTTCGATGTGCAGCCAAATGCTCTTGACGAAATTGACACTCTTCAATCGGGTATTTACGGGAATGCCACGCCGATGATAAGGTTGTGTTATTTGCTACTCGCGGAGGCACTTCGTGGTGGCGACTTGAAAGGAAACACACCCATGTGGGGACATCTTCGGGGTTATAGGCGAGGGTTAGGGCGAGTATTGTGTTTTCTGTACTCGCGAGAATATGGGAGGCTGGCGCTTTCTTTTTCATTTTTTTTATGTCGGAAAATAATTATTTTGTGTGTCAGTGATTTTTGGGGGACTGAAAAATGGTGTTCACTCCTTTTGTTTGGAGCACCTCGATCTTATTGGTCCCTCTGTATTAACAAATTCCAATCATTATATTAATACATTATCACAATTTCTTTTTAAATAGGTAATATATATTATGAATATATACATTAATTATATCTTTGATTATAATTGTATCTGTTAGAATATATTATGATATAATATCTTTGCTTATTTGCTTATTTATTATTGATGGATCCCCAATTTTGAATAGGGATATTTCGATAATTGAGTAAAGTAATTGATATAAATGCAATATTAGTACGTGGGCTCCAACGTGGGCCCAATAGAGCGAGCTCATGACCCAACTAAAGTCTCTATAAATACCATCTTGATCAGTTAAATTGATCATTATCTGGTTTTCACTCTGAGAACTAGAATGTCGTGAGTCAGGTCGAATCTCATCCCCACGTGACCCTCACGTGACAAAGTTGAAAATTTACAATCCCACTTTTGAAAATTTTGATGAGTAAAATTGCATATATAGACAAAGTTGTGACAACACTTTTAAATTCCAATTAAATGTAACATTAATTGTAATGTGTGCTGTGTCTGGTAAAAATCATAATACTTCTATTTATTGTTCAAATGATTTTGATCCAAATTCTGTCAATGTATATATAAACTTAGAAAATTTTATAATAATATTACACTAACAGATATATACAAACATGGTCTTAAAAATGATGATGATTTGATTTTTAACTACTTCACAAGAATTGTCAACTCATTTGACAAAAATCATCTTGATTTTCAGAAAGTATGAAATAAACTCATTATTTTGCTATTATTATTTTTACCTTGTATTCAAACCATCACTAGTAATATATCATAATATATAATAATTGAATAAGATAATGGGGAATTAAGTGGGAGGGTTGTGGGGTGGCGAAAATTGTCTGGCATGAGATAAAAAAGATGAACCATAATACGTAACCAAATTGATTGGAGGAGAATTAGGTCTCCGATATTATTTAATAAAGGGAGAGTGGTTAGGCCAAAAAGAAATATTTTTTTTAAAATTAGAATAATATTTGTATTTGAATTTGTAATGTCACCCAACTTGGCATATGATTACAAAGAGGGGATGACAAAATCATAATTGATATGTTTTAAATTATGGAAATGGATCCCCATCATTTGCAACCCATGTGAACTTAAACAAGGATTAACCAATGATCTAATTAATCCAATCCTCCTAAAATGAGCTAAAATATATGTCTAATCCCTTTTCAAATTCGAATAAATGTGATTTGGAGTGGGATTATCATTGGTCTCGCGCATGTCAAATAGTGCAGTTACTATACGAAAAGATTATGGTCCCATGATGGACCATAAACACACAAACAAATGTGTTTCAATTTCTCTCAAACACATCCAATTTATGGACCAAGTTTATTGACAAACTGTTACGATCCCAATTGCAAGATCAGAATTATGGAATTTCCGCATGAGGATTTATGTTATCTTGAAGTTTTTCACCTTAATAAGACATATCCAACCCAAAAACCCATTTTGCACCAAATTTGTGCAAAATTAAATTCACTCCAATCCAGTGTTTGAACCAAAAAAGAATCTTACTGAATAATTCCATCATTTTTTATCATATTATAATCTTTCACAAATAAAATCCAAAACTTGTACGTATTATACATTCTCAACCAAGAAAATATATACTTTGTCATAAAATTCACAAAAATAAAATATTTTATTATTAAATAATTTAAAATTATATTAATTGTGTTTCGATATTTTAAAAATTAATTAACAATTATATATATTATTTAATTAATTAATAAATTATTAAAGTTGAACTTTATTATTTGATTAAAAATGCATACTTATAAACGTATGCATTATTAGAAAAGTTTAAGTATATTTTTTATTTAAAATTAAATTATAAAATTTTAGTTGAATTAAATATAACTTATATGATCTATTTTTAACAAATTAAATTTTATGGACTAAATTGAAAGCAATTCAAACTAATTAATAATAAAATATACATTTTGTATAAATTAGAGTATAAATATTTATTTATAATTTAATTATAAAATTAATGCACAACTGAATAAAATATAATTAATAAGATATAAATATAACTATTTAAACTCATAAAGGCTAAATTAAAAAAAAATCAAACTTTATAAATTTAAAAGAGACTAAAATGAAAACAAACAAAAAGAGGAAGGACTAAGTTGGAAAAAAAACAATTGCAGCTACACCAGTAATGGCGCCTTTGGCGCTAGGTTGGAGACAACCCAGCGCCAAAATCTTCTAACGTAGATTGGAGATGATTTAACTAGTTTTTCGGGTTGTATTATCCTAATGTCATATCACAAAATAGGAAGGCTCCTATATATACCATACCCCACTGATAATAAACATCTAATGCAAAAATACAACGGTATTGATCACATATAACCCTCATCCCATCTAGAGATTTTAAAATGACTGTTAGAACAAGAAGTCAAATCATAAAGTTAAAGCTACTAACAAGAGATAAGACCTCATTACATATGCTTTTAGATTGATCCAATCCTCTTCTGTTGATCACCATAAACACTTATCCCAACTATAAATGCTAATCTGGAATGAGTTTGAACCTTGTCAAGCTTACTGCCTTCATTGAGCACTAGAATCACTTTAACAAAGTGAAATTATGTGCAGGAAAGTCAGAAAATTACATATTCACTAAGAGAATCAGTATGCTATAGAAGTTTAATACTACTTACTACTCCACATTGTAATCATATTTATCAAACTTGCATTGAAAATCACCCAACAATTCATTCTCTGAAATCACCCAACAATTCATTCTCTGGACATAGGCATCGAAACAAGACGAAACTATTCATATGAATCGTAAAAGACATATTTTGACACAATATCAAATCTAAGTGTCAACCCAGTGATTTTGAACAACCTCTCAACACACATTCACAAGTCATAGGCCTTTATGGATGATAAGGAATGTTCGATAACAAAGTAAATGTGGAGCAAAAGCATAATTCAACAAGTAAACAACACAAGGAAGGCGATGATTAGCAGCCTAACCGTCTGTTGAATGGAAAAGGTCTTGTAGTTAAGTGCTGACAAGAAATTGCAGCAGCTTAAGACAGTCTGATACACTGATCCAGAGAGATCTACATGAAAAACACACAAATCTATATATATATATATATATATATATATCAGATTTGCTACAAAGAAATGGATCGCTAAAAATTAAACAAGCACAAAGCTGAATTAAAGCCAGAATATACGGCAACTGAAAAGTTAGCGACAAGAAGCCCATAAAAAGATCATCTACATTATGTCTCGACGCTATAAAATTATTATTTATTCATCCCAACGGATACAATGTAGCACTACAAAAAAGACAAATTTAACCTCCTAAATTGTATCATCCTCTGAGTGAGTATTGAATCCATCAGAGAGATCACTGTAAAAGTCATCATCTTCTTCCTCATCAGCTTCTTCTTCAGAATCCTCAATCAGTATCCCCTTCCCCTTATCAACCATGGGTATCTTGTTCTCCCTGTTAACCATTTCCGGTTCAACCTTATGATGCTCATCTTGGTCATCGGTTTCATCAGCTTTGCAGTTTTCTTTACCACCTTTTGATTCCACCACTTTATCATCAAAGACGTAAGCGGATATGGCGTCTTTCTCATTTTCAGGGGTAATTTCAAGTTTTTGCTTTTTGTTTGAATTGGAGTTATCCTCTTTATTGACTTCCTCTTTTTCTTCTGGTGTATTGTTAATGGAATTTGGCACGTCGAGCTTACGTTTTTCGGGAAATGCATTCCCCTCCTCAACTTTTCTCATATTTGCCATTGTAGACTGGTCCTCTGCAGACTTCTACGGTTATGAAATAATTTGAAGACCATAAACACGTATAAATAGTGCCAAATGATGGCCGAGGCCGTGATGGGCCCCATTGTATTAATTCTCATCCTCTTGCACCTTTTCTAGATAATAACGGCTTAGATTATTTTCTTTTTCAAATGAGCACGCATAACCCAAAAAGATTAAGTAATTAATCGAACTGGATTCAATATTACTTAAGTCTGTCAGTCAAGATTTTCAATATCGCCTTATCAGATTTCGAAAATAATAAAGATAATAAAAAGATTCAGTAAATTTTATAACACTAATAATGAACATTAATTTACACGAGGTGTTTTTAAGAAATATTGGCCAAAAACGGCAAAGGCAATTTCCACAATATTGATGATGATTGTAATGAATTACATTATCCCAATATCTAACAGATATTCCAAATCAAAACTCTTAAAGTGATACATAAGAAATAACCAATTGGACCTGCAAACAGATCATCAAATTGATTCAAAGATGGCGAACTATGCAAATAAGGCCTTTATCGAGCATAGTAAAACAATTCAGATAACCTGAGCGTGAACCAAAGAACAAAATTGACGTGTATCAGCTATAAAGAAAATAATATGTGGACTCTGATTATTTTCAGGAACCATAAGAACACAAATATAAAAGAAGATAACATGAAAAAGAATATTTACTGTCTTACTCTTGTTTCATAGTAGAGGGATCAGCGGCCACATGGAGAATCACTAATTTTGACTTCCAGCTGTTTGATCCTACATATTCTCTTATTATGTTGTGCCTGATGAGACGCCATTGTACTAAGTATAGTGGCAATAAACTCATATCCATGTTGTTTAGATTATTTTCCTTTTCCGTCTACCAGTAAATGTATCCCTACATTTTTATATACTGGCGTGCCTTAGTCTTTGCTGTATCTATTTGTACCATCTTCTTGACCAAAAGGCTTGAATGAGCATTAGAGACTCCCTAGCCAATTCAAGTTATGATAAGGGCATGCTATCCTAACAAAAAGTACCATAATGGACACAAAGTAGTCAACTTCCCGGAAATAATTTGTGAGAAGTTCCTAATAGTTTCTTATATGTCTATCACACAAAATAATAGGTTTGGACATGCTAATACTTTGAAGCTTTGATAGTCTCCCTATATTCTACAGTTCACCTTATGTATCAGTAACAAACATACTGATTCCAGGAAACCTTGGGCACTCCCAAACTAGGCGAAACATCGGATTTCCAAATTGAGGTTTGAAGTTTAGGGTCATGGTACAGTTTATTGTCTCACGGACAACACGTCAATAGTCATAATATCCTTCATTTGATAAGAGAAGTTCAGATAACTATGTGCTTATCAACAATTATTGCAAAAAGTATGGGATCATAGTTATCTTGAAATGCTTATCTCCATTACAAGTCCTGAATGACAAATGTTCCTTCGGCATTTCTTGATACATATATCAAAACATAATATGCATGACTCCTTTGTTCTCAATATGCGCGCTTTTGAAGACCCTTTTTGTATTCAGAACCGTGATATATATCAACAAGTTAGCATACCTTCCTCTCTTCTTTTTCGCTTTACTTGTTTGTACTTCTATGTTTCTTGCTGCCAAGTGCCAACATCAGACTGACCAATCATGCACCAATACATGACCATCAGTCACATGAAAACAGGTGACAACCAAGTCGCCTCGCAACCATGATGCTCATTATCCAACCAAAAACCCGGAATGGATCTTCTATCCCACAATGGTGTACCAAACCGGTATCACATTATTGTAGGATTGACAAGTGTCTATTTATTTGAATTATTATTTTATATTTTATTTTTAGATGAACACTTGTCAATCCCACGATGATGTGACAACATTTTGGAACACCATCATGGGATAGAAGATCCGCTCCGCCAAAAACCCAACTTGAAATTTCCATTTCCTCTCAGCTTTCAAGCAATCCTACCACACAAGTTCAATCACAAATCCAATTAATCCCAGAAAAAAGACCACTTTTATCGCATACATAGATCTACTACAGAACATCAGTTAACTGAATCATTCCTGAACTGCAAATTTTAGAAGGCTTCAACTCCAGTACTTCAATTTTATTTCTGAACAACATCATAAAATTTCAATTCAAGTCCACATTTCAACCTTCAAAAACACACACACACACACATACACACACATAACAAACACATAACCGTATCATCTCCCCAAATATCTACATAAAAAATCATGTGTAAAACTTAAATTCAATAAGTAAAAGGGAGAAATCTATCTTCAATATAAAAGATATTTGATCACAAGAGCGTGTACCTTTGAAGTGTCGCTCTTTCTTTCTCGATTTGCTATGCTACTCATAGTGCCGCTGCGAGATAATTGATGATCACCCTGCTTGCTGGTACCTAGCTTCAATTTCTCGGCAGTATAAAACCATGACAAATTCTGAATTTTTTCTTTGGAAATTCAAATAGTGAACCTGCTGATTTAGATATAGAATGAAAACAGCCCAATAATCATTTTTAACAATAAAAATCAGTCCAATAAAATTGAACCAATCACACTTTCCCCCGGTAAGATTAATATAAGGCCCATTACATGATTGACGGTATATTCTAGGCCCTGATCCAATAATTAATAATATGCAACAATAATTGTGGCCAAATTGCCAATTCGTCCTGTAACTTATAGGGGTTTGGCAATTCAGTGCTATTTATTTTCTTATTTAGCAATATCAGGTCAATAACTTCGTAAAAGTTGCAATTTAAGGATAATTGCTAGAAATTGTCCGGTTAGTCCAAATTTAATGTGAGTCATGTGACATGTCCACATTTGACCGTACAACATGGACAAAACATATATAAATACCACATCGCATAACATATTATAAATATCTTGAAATTAAACTCGATTTAAATTAGGTGACAGTCATGTCATAGACCATCTAACGAAGGTTTCTTTGATTTCAGATGAACCCATTTAAGAATCTTGTGATAGATCTCGACCCCAACTCTACTTAAGAGAGTCGACCTGTTAATCATTAATCATAATATTCTATATCATAACATGTTAATATAAATAGTGGACGGATCATGATAATCCATAAGTGTGGCATACATTTTGTGATAAAATCACTAGACATATTGATGATGCATCAAACTCTCAACTGAACAACCCTGTCGCGACACGACACATCATAATTTTAAAAAAATAATAATTATTTTTAAATAAGTGCAAATATATCTGAACATATATACAATAATAAATTATAATGTATATGTCAATGCATGCACAAATTAGTTGGAAGAATAGTATAAAGGACACAACGACTATTTAATTGTGGATATTGCTAAGAAGATTATCACGGATGAAAAAGTCCCATGTTGAATGAATTTATAAATTCATTCAATTTATAAATTTTCCTGCAATTATCTCATATATTTTATTTCTACTTTCATTAAAATGTTATTATTAAATTTCTAAAATAAGGAGGAAAAGCCCATAAAAAGGGAGAAAAAAAAATATATTTTGCCTCTTGGATCCATTATTGCATCACTGGTTTGACATTACGTGGAAAATAAAATAGAGGTGAGATTTTAGCATGTGGTTTTATATATTTATGGGTTTTGTTTGTCATCATTCATGGAATCTTCTCCCTTGGAATCCTCAGCTACTTCGTCTTCTCCATAAATGAACAAAAATAAATTAATAAATAAAAAGCAAATAAATGGTGATGCGGGGCCCACCGGGGTATCTTGGTGGCAACCACAAAGGTGATGGTGTTTCATGAAAAGAATTATAAATCTCTAAGTTATAAACAAACATTTGAAAAATTAGTAATATCATATGTACTCCCGTCACATCATCAACACTCGATTTTTCATATTATATTCGAATTTCACATTTTTAAAAAAAAATTACAAGTAAAATATGTTTTAAATAATTTAATTTGAAACTTGAGAAGTATATTTAATTGCTTTCACAAAATAATAATTTAGTGAAATATTAAAAAATAAAATAGGTACATATCTTTCAAATCTAATATTAAAAATTTAAATGTATCAATCTTCAAATTAAAAGTTTTGTGGAAGAAATAAATTCTTCTTATATTAAAATATATTAAATAAATCAAGCTTTTAAATGTTTTTTTTTGTTGTTGTATACCATAATTAGGTGTCATTTTTTTTTAATCTTTTTAAAGGGTGATGTAAGAAATTTTGTAGGTATCACTTTTTTCCTCAGAGTGTTTAACTCTTTATTTGATTATATTTTTTGGCATCATCAAATTATACGATTTTCATATTATCAATTAGGATTAAATATTGATTGAATAATTTTATTTGTATGTTCTCACTATTATATTCTCGTAAATAAACAAAATATACTAAAATAGAATATAAAAATCGTGATAATATCTCACTTCTTTATTTGGTTAGTCAGGCAATACTAAATATTAGGATATATTTAATGTTCTAAACAAATTTGAATTCTTTTTTGAATTTGATAACTCAGCATTATTTTTTATTTAGTAATTAGATGTTATGCATTCTTCTTCTTCAAGTTTTATTTGTGTCTTCCATCTTACTCAATAATTTTTTATTGGTGTTATATTTATTCTTTCTATGAAAAATTGTCCATATATTAAAATGAAATAAAGAATAAACTAATGAAAAATTCATTAAATATTTTATTACAATTTTTGTCCTTTTAAATTTACTTATAAGTTATTTTAAATATTCAACTACTAGATTTTTAGCAATTAAAAATTAACTGTAAACATTCACGAGCTTAAAATTAAATTAAAAACTAAGGAATTTCACATGCTCATCGAATTTAATACATAAATAACAAGTCCAAGCTACACAAAATAAATTGCTATTTGAATTAGGTTGATAAAATTTAATAGCAAAAAATAATTACATATATTATTAAATTTAAGATAGTAATAAGCACATGAAATTCTTATAATTGGCGTTTATGAATTTATGAGTAATGAAAAAGATTGTGTAACAATACATGATTGCATAATACATATTTCTACTTAAATAAATAATTAATAATAATGGACTATTCGTATAAAATTGATAAATATAATATTTAAATTCAAAGAAAGAAAATAAACACGATAAAGGATGTTAATATTGTCATAAGAAAGAAAATAAACATACCCACACAAGTTAATTATTAAAAAATAATTAAAAGTATATATAGTAAGAATTGCTGAAAAATGATGAGAAATTTAATAACTAAAAATATTAATACGTGGCAATACTTGCTATGAATTTTAGTAAATAAAGAGTCAAATAGTTAATTTCTTATAACTATTAATTTTAATGTAAGAGTCTTACAGTTTAATTAAATATAGTACTATCTAAAGTTCAATCAAAATGAAAAGATAAAAATATACATGAATTATGATCGAAATCAAAATGAAAAGATAAAAATATACATTAATTATGATCGAGTGCATACTTATAGTGTCACCCCAATTAATTGTTTAACATCCTAAGGTTAGTCCAATTAGTTATTAATCAAATTGTCTTATCATAACATGTATAAGTAGGTCATTAGATTTTTTTTAAGAAATACATTTCAATATCGATACATTATAATATTATATTATAAATATACATTATAAATAGATTGACATGGCAAATTATAGAATTCTTGGTCTGTTGCATGGGGGAATAACTATTTTAGATTTAAAAAATACAGCTTATCTTCTCTCTTCGTCTTTGTTTCTCTGCATGATGATTGATGATGATGATGGCAAATGAAGAATACCAGTGTTTCACTCTTCTCATTTTGGGTTCATTTTTCAACAAATTAAAGAGAGAGAAATTGAGAAACGCCATTGAATTCAGTTTTCAGATTATTTTCAACACCTGGACATTCTACTCTTCCACCACCTCCATTTTCCCATTCGTCATTGTCCACGATTGTTCACACTCCACAAGGGCCACTTTTAACTTTAATACATGCAAATTTTCCTTTTCTTTTTTCAATGCAATATATACATATACATATACATATATATGAATGGAATTCTTGTATACATAGAGAGAGATAGATTGATTGTCTTTAAGGTTAACGTAACGTAACTATGGTTAATCTTTCGTCAATCACTACAAACTTTTTATTACTCTCACTCCCACAATCTCACAACAGGTTTACATATGTATGCATAAAAACAAAAGATTGAACCACCACCATGAATGAGCATTGCACAAATGTCACCTCTGATCACAACCATTTTTTGTTGCTACTAAATTTAGAAGAAATAAAAATCATAAACCCATCACTCTTTCCCATTATAATTACAACCCACTTTCTCTCTCATTCCTCTCTCCAAGATAACCAGCACTGAAATTTCTTCTGAATCTGTGCCAAATGGAGAGAGATGAGTCAAGTTGGAATGGAGCAGGGCTGAGAGAAGAAGAAGATAGAAATGGAAACCAGCAGCTTTTGGATCATTTGAGCTTCAATATTGTTCGGAGAGGGGCAAGAAGGACAAGGCTCCGGCGGGCTAGCCTTGCGACTCTCCATCTTCCAATCTTCACCGTCCCTCAACCACGTGTAATTTTACTCTCTACTTATTTATTATTTTTTTTCTATGTATTTTCTCCAATTTGTGAAAAGGAAATAACATAATTTTCTCCAATTCTTCTTTTTTTTTGGGGCACAATTAAATTGTTTTGTAACCATATCATTATCTAAATTATAGCATTTTATTGAACTAAATAAATATTTAATTATAGAGAGTAGACGTTTTTTAATTTTTATCTTAAAACTATAATTTGGGAAGTGAATATTTTTTACACATTTTTTTTCTTTCTTTAATTGAATAAGAATCACATGATTTTTAAGTCATATACACTGTTTTTGACCTTGACAGTGACATGTGGGCTGGTTTTTGATCATTTTCATCTACTCCAGTTTTTATGACTATTATTTGAATTTCTTTTGCTTTTCTTAGTATTCCAAAATTCCATTCAAGTTCAGATTTTTTTTTGCTAGTAATTATCTTGTATTCCAAAAAATCATTACACGTTTATTAATTTTTTGGAATTTGATGGCAATAGTACTAATTTCGTGACCAATTGTAAATTAATGTTAATTGTTGATGGTTTATAGGAAATTGATGTCTCAAAGGTTAGCTATCTTTTCAACAAGCAGCTCAAGAACAGCGATGTAAGCGCCCTTAGAAGAATGGTTCTTCCAAAGGTTTGCAATACTAATTACTCAATATTATTATTATTATTATTATTAATCATGTTTAATTTATGATATATAATTTCAGAAAGAAGCTGAGACACATCTCCCCAACCTGGACACCAAAGAAGGGATTTCGATCAGCATGATCGACATGGATGGCATTCATGTGTGGTTATTCAAGTACAGGTCTCAGTTTTTTCTATTACTAATTAATTTAACTCAAATTCATAGTTTGTCAATTAATTTAAATTAATTGGATTTCACATGATGAGAGTACAGATACTGGCCAAATAATAGTAGCAGGATGTACGTACTTGAGTCCACCGGTATAAATAACAATCTTTCTCCTTTTCTCTATTGTATTTGAATGTGTATATATATATATATATATATATACTGATGATCAATGTCATTCATTTGTATGATCAGGGGATTTTGTGATGGAGCATGACTTGTTACCTGGTGATTACATACTTGTGTATCGCGACTTTGAAGATGGACGATATGTAAGCAAATTAAATTCTCTTTATATATATATATATATAAATTACGCTTATTTTGTCTGGTCTGTCAGTTTATTGAAGGTAGGAAGAAAGAAGAACACGAGGCAAGGACTGCAGGATTAATGTATAATAATGAAGCGACATTTGACTTGAATTTTAGTGCTGAGATGGATATTGAATATGAATACATGGATGATACTCCGTTTGAGTATGTTGGAGAGCCAATCAGCTTACCAAGCTTTGCATCAAGATCCTTCTCTTTTGAACCCATTGAAAATTACAGTGCTGATGATTTTCAGCTCCAGATGATATAACTAGTAAACAGGGGGCTTTGAAGGGCAACTTTTTATATATAGCTGTAATAAATTAAAGGGCAGCAAGAACATATACTATTTGCCCTCCATGCATGGTCTGTAAACTTTTAAGCCTGTAAGAACTAATATTTTATATGTATGATTTTGCTTCGCTATGTTTATGTACCAACTCTATGGGCAAGTCCTCTATCCTCTCCTTGCCTCGCCAGAAAAAAACTTGATGTAGTGCTCAATTTGCAAAATAAGCTCGGAGTGATTCCCTCATGATTTATTTCCAACTGAATACCATCAAACCACCAGCATTGATTCTTTCCTCCTTCGAATGCTACCGTTATATTCACCTTTCATGTAATCTGAGAAGTTTCCAAACGATTTTGTGAAGTGGCGTCTTTTTCTTCGGCTGTGCCGAGTCAACCAAGCCCGTCTAGCTCAGTTGGTAGAGCGCAAGGCTCTTAACCTTGTGGTCGTGGGTTCGAGCCCCACGGTGGGCGATCGTTTTTGCTATATATTGAAATTTTCTTTTTTATTTTTTTCCCCTTTTTGTGTGAAATTGCATGGTTACATACTAAATTAACAATGGAACAAGGAAATAAGTGGAGGAGCCGATATCAAGTGTTGAAATAATACTTTTTTAAGACTACCTAGAATTGATTTGCATCTTTGTGTCAGTTTAAATTGTAATTTGCAAGAGGTTGAAAGAAACAAGAAGTTTCACCATTATATTTCTACTCTCTTCAAAATCAAAATTCGTTACTTTTCCTAAATATGAGACTGAAAAAAAAAACTGTACAGCCAATCAAGGACGTAACCTCTGCCATTTATAATTTCCACCTCATCGGTTTGCCTGAGGGATTAATTTCGTCTCAACTCGTAACTCACAAGTCAAAACAAGTAACGTACATATTTCTCATTCGATTTTTCAACTTTCAAAAAGAGACCGGTATAAATAACAATCTTTCTCCTTTTCTCTATTGTATTTGAATGTATATATATATATATATATATATATATATACTGATGATCAATGTCATTCATTTGTATGATCAGGGGATTTTGTGATGGAGCATGACTTGTTACCTGGTGATTACATACTTGTGTATCGCGACTTTGAAGATGGACGATATGTAAGCAAATTAAATTCTCTTTATATATATATATATATAAATTACGCTTATTTTGTCTGGTCTGTCAGTTTATTGAAGGTAGGAAGAAAGAAGAACACGAGGCAAGGACTGCAGGATTAATGTATAATAATGAAGCGACATTTGACTTGAATTTTAGTGCTGAGATGGATATTGAATATGAATACATGGATGATACTCCGTTTGAGTATGTTGGAGAGCCAATCAGCTTACCAAGCTTTGCATCAAGATCCTTCTCTTTTGAACCCATTGAAAATTACAGTGCTGATGATTTTCAGCTCCAGATGATATAACTAGTAAACAGGGGGCTTTGAAGGGCAACTTTTTATATATAGCTGTAATAAATTAAAGGGCAGCAAGAACATATACTATTTGCCCTCCATGCATGGTCTGTAAACTTTTAAGCCTGTAAGAACTAATATTTTATATGTATGATTTTGCTTCGCTATGTTTATGTACCAACTCTATGGGCAAGTCCTCTATCCTCTCCTTGCCTCGCCAGAAAAAAACTTGATGTAGTGCTCAATTTGCAAAATAAGCTCGGAGTGATTCCCTCATGATTTATTTCCAACTGAATACCATCAAACCACCAGCATTGATTCTTTCCTCCTTCGAATGCTACCGTTATATTCACCTTTCATGTAATCTGAGAAGTTTCCAAACGATTTTGTGAAGTGGCGTCTTTTTCTTCGGCTGTGCCGAGTCAACCAAGCCCGTCTAGCTCAATTGGTAGAGCGCAAGGCTCTTAACCTTGTGGTCGTGGGTTCGAGCCCCACGGTGGGCGATCGTTTTTGCTATATATTGAAATTTTCTTTTTTATTTTTTTCCCCTTTTTGTGTGAAATTGCATGGTTACATACTAAATTAACAATGGAACAAGGAAATAAGTGGAGGAGCCGATATCAAGTGTTGAAATAATACTTTTTTAAGACTACCTAGAATTGATTTGCATCTTTGTGTCAGTTTAAATTGTAATTTGCAAGAGGTTGAAAGAAACAAGAAGTTTCACCATTATATTTCTACTCTCTTCAAAATCAAAATTCGTTACTTTTCCTAAATATGAGACTGAAAAAAAAAACTGTACAGCCAATCAAGGACGTAACCTCTGCCATTTATAATTTCCACCTCATCGGTTTGCCTGAGGGATTAATTTCGTCTCAACTCGTAACTCACAAGTCAAAACAAGTAACGTACATATTTCTCATTCGATTTTTCAAAGACACAATGCCCATGCCCGGACATGGCCACAAGCCACAATGCGAAGCCAAATAAAAACTGATTTAACTGGCATGACCAACTTCTTTGATGGTCCATCATATATTTATTTAGTCTTATGGTGCATCATAAACTCCGATTCTAATAACAAAAAATAAAAAAAAAAAAAAGCAGAAAAGGGACATAACCATAAAGCAGACAATGAGAATGGGATGACGATGCCAAAGGAAACAAGCAAAACATAAAACGTTGAGAAAATAAATAATCAGCTACAAACCAACTACAGATTTTGTGAAAGAGCAGCTGAGTAATGTCAAGTCTTGATCTTCCCCAACAGCCCATTATTTTAGTTCACTGATGGTAACTCTCACCGGAACACTGTCCAGTCTAACAAAAATTTCGCAATAGTTCAAAGTCTGGAGTATGCAAACCTCCACAATATCAAATTAGTCAATACAAATTGTCTCACTTTGAAAAACAGAAAGAATATTTCCCCATAGGCTAAGGTGCAAGCAAAACACCAATCTATATTTATTGCCCTTGGCAGAGAAGGTACTATCTTAAATATTGCGTTCCTCGAATATTCATAAACTAACTCTATGCCTTCGCAAGTTCAGTAGCGACCGGTGTAGGAGCAACACCACCAGTTGTTGGCCTGGAAATAGACAGAAGTTACCAAGTCAGTTTCGAGAGACAAACTGAATAATCATATTTCATAGAGATATACATCATGGAACATTCACAAATATGAAATCACTGGACATGAAACAGACGGGAAGTCAAAGAGATGCAGAAGTGTATAGGTCAAACAAAATCAGTTAGGGAAACTTACAGGCCAACAGAGACTTTGAAAGCATCATAGATACCCCACTGGGCTCCAGTGAGAGTTCCAATCATAACGATACGAAGAGGAAGTCCACGTGTAAATAGACCCCACAAACCAAGTTGCTTTACAGCCTGAGAAAAGAAAATTAGCCAAATAATAAGGAAAAGAAACCCAAAAGAAACCATATGGCAGGTAAAACTTAGAAACAAATTACACAATAAGGCAACAGAAGCAGACTACAAGCATAACACTCACATCACCAACAGTGGCACCCTTGGCATTGTTGAGGAAAGAGACAAGGTTGTCAGCTGGATGTGATACAACAGCACAGAGAACACCAGCTATATATCCACCAGCAAAACTTACACCAAGCTGAAGGGGCTTGCTGCACTCACTTTTAGGTTGGGGGATGGCATGCTTGTAAATGAGCTCCACAATAGTCTCAAAAGATGCAAACTTCATCATGGTATCTGAAAGTAACATCACCCATATATAAGTGGAAGGAACAAAATACTAGAGTGAAAATGCCAAATCAGTATATCAGCAACAAATAAATTAGGGAAGACATGGATACCATAAAAATGACTCAGCTTTTAACATCTATCCCGCAAAAATTAAGAAACATTTAACAAATCAAAATAGAGAATTATTAATCCTCAACAGTTCACTGTTTTATTTTTCAAGTGTGCCCTTATCCTAGATGTAAATTCCTTCTTAAATAAATATTATTCACACGCACAGACACAAAAAGAAGATCGTGGTGATTGTGAACAAGTAACAAGTTAACACAATACCACGACTAGATCAATTTTCCAATATGTTGGGCACACGGTCCAACTAACCAACAATCAACTACTGCTGTAAAAAATGTTGATGCTACAGTCTGTTTATCTGCTTCAATTGAAGGATGTCCTACCAGAATCTAGAATATTAACATTCTTTAAATTTCTTTCACAAAGAATTTGAGCTCTCCATAAATGAAAATTCACGTTATTTCAAGAAAGAAGCTGATGCTACATTCTGCAACAATAGTGTGAAGATAAAGCAAGCAACAGTAAAAATAGCTATTTGTATCCTAAGCTTACATGGGATCTGTCGTCCCCAAAGAGGAACCAGGCCCTTGTACAACCTGCAAACATTGATAAAAGATTACTCCACATAACTCTAATTAATTCCAAAACAAGAAATGAATTAAAACTTAGTAAACCTACCCAAGAGCACCTTCAGATCTTATAAACTTGGGAAGTCCATCTGACAAGCCTCTACCGAAACCGGGCTGAGTCTGAACACGAACCTTCACAGCTTCAAGGGGGCAAAGCGCAATGTCTGCAATCACCTCAGCAGATGCAGAACCAGCAAGATAGATCAGAGTCTTGTATTTAGCTGCATTTTCTGGTCCAGCAAGGTCAGAATAGTACTTCTTAAAGAATTCATAGAACCCAAACTTGCAGGCACCCTGAGCACTGTAACCAAGCAGGGTAGGTACCCATCCCCTGAAGAAACCTTTGACTCCTTGTTCCTTTAGTAACACTCCAAAACCTGATGAGATGCTCTTGTATTTTGCGGGATTAATCTGATGTTGTAAACAGAAAGAAGTTAACAAATGTTTTGACCACCTTCAGAAAGGAAATACTGAAGTCTGAACATGATATTATAAAACCATCATACCAAATGTAGCGGGTGGTTCTATGCTATCCCTAGTCTGTTGGTCCAATTGCATCCAGGATCACTGAAATACGTAGAGGTGGGTAATTTTTATCACCCACAATCGTATGATTCAATGTTCCTATATGCACTAGCACCAATGGACTAGGAGTAGCACATTATACAATCAAGTTTTAATAAATCAAATCCACATGAAGGAAACACACAGATCCTAGTATCAGCTACCATGACAAATAAGATTCCAGCTATCTATCACTTCCATTGAAAAAGCAAAGTCTCTATTAACATAAAATCTACGGAAACGATATGAAAAACAACCTCCGTACTTGACTACAGAGCAGAACATAACTAATCAGTATCACAACGGCATGAAAGAAGGAACCACACATCTAATCCATAGACGAGTTCACAAAATCATCTCGCATTCCAAAACAAACAAAAATAAAAAAACCACAAAAGATCTGTTAACAACACTAAAATACATCTAGAGAAAAAGTCAAAAAAATCGCCGAGATGATATTTAAAAAAAGAAACAGTTAAAACGATGTAAAAGCAAACAGATCTGGACCTGCATATTGCACTTGACGAGATCGAGAGGCGTGACAGCCATGTGCGTGAGACCGCAGCTGAGAATTCCACCGACAGTACAAGCGGCGTAGTATTGAGCAGAGAACATCTCAATCTTGCCAGGCTCACTCGGAGCAGGAATGACGAAACTCCTCCTGGGATCCGAACCTGATGGGGATGGAGATACGCTAGGGCTGGAATTAGCGGCCATCTTGTGGAACGGTGAAGTGTAGGTGGAGGTGGAGTAAAGGAAGGTGGGGATGAGAGACTGGCGGTCGGAAGAGAAAGCCATGGGAAAGATTTAGGGTTAAGAAAAGAGGAGCGGTTTGAGAAGAGACTCAAAATGCTCTTCTTTTCTTTTCTTTTGTTTTTCACAAAGCAAAATGAAGCGTTCTTATTGGGGAACGTTAACCAAATAGAACCTATTTGGTATTTATACGCGGATTATTCCGATTCAATTATTTACTGTGAAATCGGCCATTTTTCTTTGATGTTGAATTGAATTGACCATAATGCGCCTACCTCTCTATTTAAGAGTCGTATATTTTCTATGTTAATTTTGTTTGAACAATTTTCAACATATTAGTCAATCGTAGCACACTCCATACATGTACTACGATTTAAATTAGTTAGAAAATTAATTTCGGAATATAAACCCCCAATTGATTGGCAACTCCGTATCTGATAATTTATTTTCATGATAAAAATGAGAAAATATTATTTGAAAGATAAGAAATGTGATTTGAAAAAAGAGACTGGATGAGATTTTTTTAGAGAAAAATAGGTAATGATTGTAGTTGATGTGATATATTTTTTGTTGTGAGAAATTTGTTTGGGGTTAATATTTAAAAATAATCTTAATAAATGTATTTAGTTAAACTTGTTGATTTAGACGTCAAAAAATAGTCACAATTGATCTTATTTTAAATATTGCATTATTTTATACTAGAATATGTAATTAGTTTAATTTTCGCATTTAAAAAATAGTCGGGGTAACACATTTAATTTTTTGTATTAACTGTGATGCGTCCCACATCGAAGGTAGATGAGAGACCTGGGCTGGATATAAGGTTGGGTCCAAACCTACACTCTTGAGCTAGCTTTTGAGAGTAGTTAGGGGTTCGATCCTTATCATTTGGTATCAGAGCCTACTCACACTACCCTCTCGATGTCTCTTCGGGTTCGGCCGATCGCCGACTGAGGCAGTCGGGTCTGAAGGGGGTGGAGATGATGCGTCCCACATCGAAACTCACACTACCCTCTCGATGTCTCTTCGGGTTCGGCCGATCGCCGACTGAGGCAGTCGGGTCTGAAGGGGGTGGGGATGATGCGTCCCACATCGAAGGTAGATGAGAGACTTGGGCTGGATATAGTGTTGGGTCCAAACCTACACTCTTGAGCTAGCTTTTGAGAGTAGTTAGGGGTTCGATTCTTATCAAACTGTCAAATCATGAATAATAAAGTTCAATTTTACTAATTTTACTCATTTGTGTTGCAAGATTTTCTTTCAAATTATTAGTAATTTTGAGAGAAATTTTTGTAAGAAATTTTTTCGACATGTCATACAAATGGATTTTCGTAGTTTTTTTACTCTAAAATATTTTTTGGGAAGTAGAGATAGCCATCCAATTGAGGCCTAATTTTTTTTAAAAAAATTCTTCTTCCATTTTGTATTCCAAAATATTTGCAATGTGTAATTCATAGCTTACACATACATTTATTAACGAGTATTCAACATGCGTAAATATTTTGACGCATGTCAAGTGTCAACCTCTAAACATTTAGAATAAAAAGATGGAACAAGGATTCATAATAGAAAATCTTATCCCAACATAAGATTGTCAATGGACAGCGATTGCCCGAACTGGTACTCTTTTAGTTGAAATTTACCTGACCCGGACCCAAACCTGATGACATTAGTTAGTTCAGGTCCAATTTTTACCCGTGGGCATTCTACCCGAACATTACCCACATTTTATCCTTTACAAATTCGTGAGGTTTATACCCGAACAATACTCGTCGACTACTACCCGACTTGGACCCAACCCGAGATGTACCCGGTCTGTCGAGTTTAACTTTTTCGAACACATCAGGTATGCAATCGGGTCCTTGCCGGGTCTGGTAAATACTATCTTGTGGATATTTCACATGTCCGGATTTGTGGTATTGCCCACCATTGACACCCCTACTGATCAGATTGTAGCATGTGTCTCATACTTATGTCAGATCTCCCGATTAAACGATTAGATTTAGGACTTGGTTATCAGTCGAAATCCTACAAATTTAATCATATAACTATATCTTTGGTAAATGATGATTTGTGTCAACTAAGCAAGGATAACACACCTTCTTATTAACTAACTCTGGTTAGAGATTTCTTAATCATTCATTTCTAAGATAAAATAGGAGGTTCGTCAATCAAGAGTTTAGAGACAGATCTCATGTTGGAAACGCGTGTCAAACCACATAACCAGACTACAACTAAAATAACTCATTTTGTGATTATTCTGTAATCATGAGTTAGATCAAAGTGCAGTAGGTCATGCATTTAAGCAGTCTTAATTCCTCAAGTCATGAGAATCATCACAAGCCTACTTGATCTTGAAATTTCGTATTCGACATAGACACCAATATGAATTTACATTGGAGCCTAGACTTTAGATTCCCCTACCTCAAAAAGCTCAAAACTACAACTTTAGAGAAACAAATTTTGGTCCTCTGTTCTGCAGTTCTGCTCACCCTCCTTTATTAGATCTATATAATTAATTTCCCAGTAGATCTTACCAATATCCTTTTTTGCCCACTTGAAACATACAAGCACTTGGATTCCAAATCAAAACATTTCATTTTCCAATTAAGTGAACTCTTGATAGATAGATCTTTGACAATAAATCCCATCCCTCTCTATCATCTAAATGGGCTCTTCACAGTCTTCTGCTGAGCAATTGCCATCTGAAGATGAAGATGAACAACAAGAAGCCGAAGAAGAAGATGAAGACGACGATGAAGATGAAGACGAAGACGGCGACATTCAACACAACATTTCAAACAGCACAAACGACCACGCCCTGGTTAAGAAAATCCTCGAACAGGAGCCTGAAATGCTCCCCTGCCACGCGTCGGCCTCACCGCTATCACCTCAGCTATCCACTCACGGTACCCCACGTATGGGCCCCTCAATCAAGGTCTGGGATCCTTACAATGTCCTTGCGCCACCGCCGCCCCTCCCCCCACCGCCGCACTTCAATCGGAGCTTCTCCGATGCCTCCGGCGACTATCGGGCTGTGACTGAAGTTTATTTAATCAGCCACGGCGAGTGCCACATGAATTTGAGGCCCGATTTGATAGCGGGCCGCTGCCCGGATGCTGCCCTGACCCCCAACGGTAAACGCCAGGCTCGAGCTCTTGCGGTGTTTTTGAAATCTCAAGGGGTGACGTTCAATGCAGTTTACGCCTCGCCTTTGGATCGGGGTCGAGCCACCGCCATTTCGGTTTGCCAGGTATACTAGTACTGTTATTATGGAAATTTGTGGATTCTGGATAATGCTTTTTCGAACAGTAGATCTAATATGAAAGTGTACTGTATTTCGTGATAAGTAGCTATTCATATTTGCTGTCATGTTATTGCAAAATGGGATCTTTTTGTATTGGGACATTTATCTACTGATTGTATTTGCATAAGTATGTGTTTTTCTGAGATATAATTGGAATTCAGTCGAGAAGGCTTCAAGTGACCGTT
The DNA here is from genome assembly GCA_963669365.1 of Verbascum thapsus. NCBI lineage: Eukaryota > Viridiplantae > Streptophyta > Magnoliopsida > Lamiales > Scrophulariaceae > Verbascum > Verbascum thapsus. The sequence goes on along the minus strand of OY770107.1, from coordinate 5,439,954 downwards.
TCATCTGTGGTTTCGGCCAAATCGTTTTTAGTGTTCTCAATTTGTTTACTACTTGCATTGATAACAATTGTAACAAGATCTTGTTGGCTGTGAGAGACAATTGCTGAAATAAATCAAATCATTTAAAAGGACTAGATATTGTTTCATTGTTCTCCGAAAAAGGTAAAGGGGTGAAGGCTGCAAGTCTTTTGCTCTATTAGATAGTATAATTACGATTGATTAGTGCGTAATGGTATCATTAGCACCAAGTTGTACGTAAATAATCATCACTAATTAAATGTTCAATGACGAATTCCCTAAATGTGGAATAATAATAATCTGTGTGGTTTAGCAAAACAAGCAGGATTAACTTAATTATGGGCTATACGACTAGTTTACTGTTGTTTCTCGCTTGATTGACATATGGATATCTTCCTGTCGTTTATCGATGAACTCTCCTAATCCAAGCTTGAAGGCCTTTGAAATATATGCTCACCAATCCTGCCTGATTGCTAGTGTCTAACATTAGAATTCTTATTAACTAACTCCAATGACCCCATGCATTGTCATATCCTGTACTTGCCATTTTGGAGGATATACTGTTAACTGTCTTTTTAATTTTACTCGATGATAAAGTTGCATTGATAGCTCATGCTGCAATGCTGCGTTAGTATAGCATGAACTAGATGAGTTCTCTTGGAGTTAGTTTGTGTTGAATATGAAGGATTGTTGGAGGCATAAAACTGTTTAGATCTGAATTTGTTTCTTACCAAAAAAAGTCTCTCAAGTGAAGAGAATAAATTTGCGTTTTGTTTGTGCTGAAAACTTGTGCAAGTCTAGCTTACATGTGTTTATTTCTAACTTCTTTGTTCTTTAGGAGCATTTGTAATAAAACATAGCATGTTCTCTTGCTCGAATTATGAATAAATTTTTATGATAGTTTAACTTATCCTAAAGGTAAAATCAATGACTGAAATGATACTTATTCGATTGTCATGGAAAATCAATCAACCTTACACGTTTGCTTTGAGCTTTAACCCGTGGTTAAATTGCACCTTAGCTTAGTCGTCAAATTAAATCACGCAGGAGTTGAATTTTTCAGAGGAACAGATACAATCATCAGACGCACTCACGGAGATGAGCCAGGGACATTGGGAAGGCTGCCATAGAGCAGAAATCTTCACACCAGAGACAGTGAGTTTAATGGACAAATTCCAGCCTGATTTTTGCGCACCGTCCGGCGAATCACTGAGGCAAGTCGAGTTTCGTATGGTCCAGTTCCTAAACAGTACACTCATGGCCTTTCCTCACAAATTTCGATCAGATTTTTCCCCACCAGATCCCAACGAAAACCCGGGATTTTCAAACCGAACCCCTCATAACTGGGATTTGCTGCACAGGCACCGACAAGGGCTGACAAGGAAGAAATCCGGTAAGAGCAGGCTTCAGATTGTGACGAAAACAGGTGATCACGAGGCTGATGATGAGATGTCCCCTCGACAACACAGTAATAATAATAATAGTGACATAAATGTCAAATGCAGCAACTTTTCGCCTTGTGTTGGGGTTTTTAGTCACTCACTTCCGATTAAGTGTCTTATAACTGGCGTCCTTGGATGCAGCCCGGTTATGGCGCACAAGATATGCATAGAAGATTCGTCAATCACTGTGCTACAACATTCGTGGAAACTTGGTTGGCAAGTAAAGAGATTGAACGATACTTCGCATCTTAGGCTTCTTTGAAGGTGTAATCAAGTTGAGCTGTTTTCGACGTTTTACGAATATTTTTTTGAGGCTGTGATTTTGCTTCTTGTAACCTCAAGTGTATTGTTTGCATGGTTGATGGTGGGGACAATAGTCACGAGCCATTCTTTTTGTTTGTACTTACTTTGTTAGCATTTAAATTTTTGTTAGAACTAGTAAACATTTATTTACATGTTAAAATAATTTATATACATATATATAATGTTCATCTTGATAAATATGAAACATGAATAATGATTAAACTAATGAATTATTATATAATAAACTATGATTTTTGGAGAATAAAATATCAGTTCATGACACAAAAACTTGAACGAGTATTTAACGTAACTTAGTTAATTGAAACTGAATTTTTTTAATACTACAATCATTATTTACTTATTGTTATTTCCCTTAAATTAGATAGATTGAGTGTTTCATTTTTTTTCTCTTTCCTCTTATTAAGTTATCTGTATACTTAATATTAATGTTTTCATAACTGGACCGATCCAGTCATGGTGTTAGTCTGAGCCGCCATGGGTCGAGCGTGAACTGGTCAAACTCGGTTCTTTCTGGCTGAACCAGACGAAAAATCAATCAACTCGGTCAAGTGGTTTTACTCATTTTTTCATATCATGGCAAAAATATAAGTGCGAAGATAAATGATTTGAATCCTTGATTTCCTCATTTACATCATATATACTCACCGCTAGAGTATGAAGGATTTATTGAATAACATTATAACTTATATATGTTCAAACACTACTGTATTTAAAAAATATATAATTTTACTTTAGATGATTTTATAATTCATCTTTATATATAAAATGAAGTATCTATTAATGTATTTCTTCATATATAAATTGAAGTGTCTATTAATGTATTTTTAGCTCAAAAACTTCAGAAGTCTTGTAAAATCTATTAAATATAAATATAACTAGTGTGTAACCCGTGCTACGCACGACCAAAGTTAAATTGTGAAGTGAACATAATCCTCCTTTTCGCTTATCCTGCCAAATATCGAGAAAACTTATGAGTGAATCTAAAAATTATATACATACAAATAATTTAGGGTATTTTGAAATTAGTTTACATTTTAAAAATTAGAAAAATATGGTGAGAGAACACACAAAAATCTATTATATTACCTAGCTTTTTGTATACATGGAACATACTCGAAGAACGAAAGCTAAATAAAAACATAATATTAAAAAGTAATATATATCTGTAAACAAAGCATAGTATATGATCTTACATATTTCAAATCAAATAGTACTAAATTTTTATAAAGTTATTCTAACATGTGTTAAAGTCGAACAAATTTTCAAATATATTAAAATTGACTATATCTATACTTCTATATCATTTACAAATTACCTAGCACATGTCAAATTTCAACGATTGTCCGCAATGAAATCATCCACACAACACAATCGTCAAAAATCTGGAACCTTGAGACAGAAAAAAGAAATGATATTTGCATATGAATGTGTAATTACGTACTACATAATATGATTTGATCCATATCAACTGAAATTAGATAAAAAATAATTCATCGGCAAGTGAAAATTCAAAAGCATTGACATAAACTTGCCACACAACAAAATCCCTATATAATGATTCCGACACTGAAGCGGTAAAAAAAATACAAACACAATGAAATCAAATTTAACTAACTAATCATAAAAAAATACATGGTTGCTCGAAGGTGAATGACTTAAAAGAATTTTTTAAGAAACAAATAGCTTGCAGTATAAGTAAATAACTAAATAATAAAATGATAATCAAATGGAAAGATAAATTTGGATGGTAATATCTATGTTATCAAGTAAATACACAAATAAATAAAATTATGATGAAAACAAAAGTAAATAAGATTAACAAATAAAAATAAAAGTATTGTTCACCCAAGTTGAAGAAACCTGTGAAATCAAGACAGTGAAAGTAAAAACATTGAAATAGAAAATTGTAACGTATATTCATATTAATAATAAAAAACTATAATCATCGATAGTATTTCTATTCCAACTCCAACTGTAATTAGATTTCAATAGCACTTTCTCGCATCTGGACATAAGAAATTAAAGAAGTTAAAAATTAGAACGAAAATAATATAAGAAATAAAGGATAAGAAAAAGTTAAAAAAAAACCATTGCCATTACTATCACCATCTTTTTCTCAATTGCTTCTCAATCATTATTTGCTCATCTATCTGCCGCTTTGCATTTTTTGGTTGAAAATTGAATTTAAGAAAAAGTTAACTATTGTTTTAAAAAAAAGTGATATAATATGTTAGATTTAAGTTGAGCGTATGTTTTTCTTTATTTTAAGGATTTGTTTTCCAAATGAATGACATAAGATTAAGAAAAAAGTGACGTACATATTTGAAAAATATGTTATAAAATATGTCTTACAACAAAAAAGCCACAGATTAAATCAAGAGTATGAAGAAAGAGCAATGATTTATGGTTTAGTATAAGAAGTCATCCATGTTCCCATAATGAAAATGTGCAGAATGTGGACTTCCATAAGTTGGGCGTTCCAATATCCTTATTCCATTTTGTCACCATTCAAATTGAGTAAATCAAATATTAGCCTTTGAATGTTTAAAGAAAAGTTCAAACTAAGTTGATAAAATAACATATAATAGCCCATTCATGTAATGATTATATAGTGCATATAGTAACCTAGTTGGTCTAAAAATGCAACAAATAAAATTATTACAAATAAAATAAAATGGTAGAGGAAAAGAAAAACTTGGAAAAGAGGCATTGTTCATCATCTGCTTCTCCATTGTTATCAATCTTCATATGTTAGTGGGTTTGCTGAAGCTTTGTATTTGTTTCTTCCGAGGAGAGAGTGATGACATATTTGGTTGAAAACTGAAATTAAGGAAAATTAAAACCAATTTATATTAATAGGATAATAAAATAAATATTTTAAATGGAAGAAAGTGTTGCCATTGAAACTGGGGACCGTAGAAGGGAATGCTTGGAAAAAATTGAAACTAATAACAAAATTAGGCTTCAATAACTCAATTCATATTAGACTTAAGAATCACCATGCCTTTAAGCAACACTTCATTAATTATTAAAATAATGAAAAAGGGAGAGAGAACTATTTTGTTTCTTCATTGACCTTCATCAACTATATATATCCCGAACCGAAAACCAAGAAACTAACAATATTGTCTCATAAAAATGCAAAGGAAGAATGTGTCAACAACTAATGAAAAGATTAAAAAACTACAAATCCTCCCAAATCACAACAAAATTGAGCAAAAAGATATTATCAATTAATAATAAACTAAAAAATGTCAATAATTATAAGTAATGACAGTGAAACAATAATAAGAAGGAAGAAGATAATAGAGACATACGGACGGATGATCAATGATTGTAGATATACAAATGCTACATTCATTCGGGCAAAGATGGTCTTGGAAAGGCTTTTACTCAAAAATATGCAGAGATATTATTTCATAACTTCAATCTGATTTTGAATTTTAAAATTTGGAATTATCCCTCCTTTATGGATAGAGACAGTAACTATACGTGAGGTTTAGATAAGATAATGACAAAAAGTTAAGATTATGGGTAAAATTAACTAATAGGATTTTTCTTAACAATAAAATTAATTCTAAATTATCTAAAAATTAGAATCTAAGTTTTTGAATGTTTTGGAGGGTCCCAAAAAATAACCGACAGCCCTCATATATATATTAACTAGTGTGTAACCCGTGCTACGCACGACCAAAGTTAAATTAAAAATATATTATAAAAATTATATGAATTATAAAAGATTAATGAAATTATATTCTTTTATCACTAAATCGAGATGTAGATTGTAAATACTCAAAAAAAATAAAATACAATATTATCGCTAATAATGTAAATAGAAATAATAATAGACACATTGAATTAACAAAAAGACATTATTTATAAAAATTATATAGAAACATCATAAATATCTATAAAATATTTAAGCAACTAATATATTGTATTACAATTCAAATAATAAACATTGTGAAGTTGTATTGAACATAATCCTCCTTTTCGCTTATCCTGCCAAATATCGAGAAAACTTATGAGTGAATCTAAAAATTATATACATACAAATAATTTAGGGTATTTTGAAATTAGTTTACATTTTAAAAATTAAAAAAATATGGTGAGAGAACACACAAAAAACTATTATATTATCTAGCTTTTTGTATACATGGAACATACTCGAAGAACGAAAGCTAAATAAAAATATAATATTAAAAAGTAATATATATCTGTAAACAAAGCATAGTATACGATCTTACATATTTCAAATCAAATAGTACTAAATTTTTATAAAGTTATTCTAACATGTGTTAAAGTCGAATAAATTTTCACATACATTAAAATTGACTATATCTATACTTCTATATCATTTACAAATTACCTAGCACATGTCAAATTTCAACGATTGTCCGCAATGAAATCATCCACACAACACAATCGTCACAAATCTGGGACCTTGAGACAGAAAAAAGAAATGATATTTACATATGAATGTGTAATTAATACGTAATATGATTTGATCCATATCAACTGAAATTAGATAAAAAATAATTCATCGGCAAGTGAAAATTCAAAAGCATTGACATAAACCTGTCACACAACAAAATCCCTATATAATGATTCCGACACTGAAGCGGTAAAAAAATACAAACACAATAAAATCAAATTTAACTAACTAATCATAAAAAAATACATGGTTGCTCGAAGTTGAATGACTTAAAAGAATTTTTTAAGAAACAAATAGCTTGCAGTATAAGTAAATAACTAAATAATAAAATGATAATCAAATGGAAAGATAAATTTGGATGGTAATATCTATGTTATCAAGTATATACACAAATAAATAAAATTATGATGAAAAAAAAAAGTAAATAAGATTAACAAATAAAAAATATAAGTATTGTTCACCCAAGTTGAAGAAACCTGTGAAATCAAGACAGTGAAGGTAAAAACATTGAAATAGAAAATTGTAACGTATATTCATATTAATAATAAAAAACTATAATCATTGATAGTATTTCTATTCCAACTCAATTAGATTTCAATAGCACTTTCTCGCATCTGGACATAGGAAATTAAAGAAGTTAAAAATTAGAACGAAAATAATATAAGCAATAGAGGATAAGAAAAAGTTAAAAAAAAAAAAACCATTGCCATTACTATCACCATCTTTCTCTCAATTGCTTCTCAATCATTATTTGCTCATTTATTTGCCCCTTTGCATTTTTTGGTTGAAAATTGAATTTAAGAAAAATTTAACTATTGTTTTAAAAAAAGTGATATAATATGTTAGATTTAAGTGAAGAAAGTGTTGCCATTGAAACTGGGGACCGGAGAAGGGAATGCTTGGAAAAAATTGAAAGTAATAACAAAAGGCTTCAATAACTCAATTCATATTAGACTTAAGAATCACCATGCCTTTAAGCAACACTTCATTAATTAAAATAATGAAAAAGGGACAGAGAACTATTTTGTTTCTTCATTGACCTTCATCAACTATATATATCCCGAACAGAAAACCAAGAAACTAACAACATAGTCTCATAAAAATGTAAAGGAAGAATGTGTCAACAACTAATGAAAAGATTAAAAAACTACAAATCCTCCCAAATCACAACAAAATTGAGCAAAAAGATATTATCAATTAATAATAAACTAAAAAATGTCAATAATAATAAGTAATGACAGTGAAACAATAATAAGAAGGAAGAAGATAATAGAGACATGGGGAGGGATGATCAATGATTGTAGATATACAAATGCAACATTCATTCGGGCAAAGATGGTCTTGGAAAGGCTTTTACTCAAAAATATGCAGAGATATTATTTCATAACTTCAATCTGAATTTTGGGATATGCATGTCTAATATTGTAATGACATGTAATGATTCTTTTTTTAAGAGATGCAAACGTTTATTCAAACAACTTCCATATCTGATTTTGAATTTTAAAATTTGGAATTATCCCTCCTTTATGGATAGAGACAGTAACTATACGTGAGTTTTAGATAATGACAAACAATTAAGATTATGGGTAAAATTAACCAATAGGATTTTTCTTAACAATAAAATTAATTCTAAATTATCTAAAAATTAGAATCTAGGTTTTTGAATGTTTTGGAGGGTTCCAAAAAATAACCGACAGCCCTCCTATATATATATTAATAGATAATAGATATCAACTTCTAATACTTCTTTTTAATGCATATTAACTTCTACAAATACCTTCATATTTCGAGATCTGCAAATCAGAACTTTCATTTTATTTCCCTCAATTTCTACATATTGTTTTTCTAATGTCAAAAGGAAAAATAAGTATTAAGATATAAAGGGGTAAATGACTGCAACAGACAGGTCCATAGAGAGTGTTGCCAAGTGGCATTTTAAAAATGTTTGCTTTTATAAATGTGAAGTATTTTAATATACACGTTCTGGGACTTTTTAAATATGAGTTATTTATTTCGAAAATTCGTTCATTTTTAAGACCCAACTGAGTGACATTTATAGTGGTCCATATTTTAATCCTGCTCTCAAGAGTTATTGATGAGAGAGTTATTGATGAGAAAGCAGTCTTTAACTATGATTTACACAAGGTAATATAAACCTGCTTAAAAAAGGACTCGGTCTGCTTAATGTAATTACTTTTATATGTTTACAGGAATAAATATGGATGAAGATCCAATCAGCTATAAGCTCGCAAGATTAAAACGACGAAAACAATTATATGTTAAACGATACCGGGGTGTCAATCAACATATTTTTGATGAAAAATTGAAAATCATAGACAAGGAGTACCAACAATTGCGTAAAATACATACCAAGTTTGCAAGACTAAATCGGCTGAGGAAAGTATATAGTAAGCGCAATGTAGGATATGAAAAATTGGCAAACTTAGACAGAGAGTACCACCGCTTATGTGAAATACATAAGGATTCCTTCCCATGCTTGCTTCGAAGAACAACTAATCAATCATCAGCTCACCAAACAACAAATATTGAAGATGGTAAACCCTAACTTACATCACATGCATTACACATGCATTACGTACAAGATCTTATTATACTACATCACACGTATATATGAATTTTTTTAAGCAAAAATTACATATATTTAATTTTTCATCTTCACAAATAGTATATTGTTTCCATTTAACATTTAATATACATTCATGACTTTCGAGAAAAATAATTGATTATTAAATTAATGATTTCTATGTAGGCCAGGAGTGTACAAATGATGTTGGCAGAAATCCATCACCAATAGAAATGATTGCACCTATTCATGGAGATGGTAAAAATATAATTAATTTCAATGTATTATTAATAATAATACTTATTAAAATTGAGGGATCAAAAATTTATATGATAAAAGATTTGATTTAATATCTTTATCATCGCACACATATATGCATTAGTTTATTTTATCATTACAAATATAATTAACTATTGAATTAACCATATGTGTGCAGGTCAACAATATACAATTGAAGATGGTACAAGTTCATCGCCAATGGAAATCGTTGCACCCGTTCAAATCGGACATGGTAAAAATATAATTATTTGTTATCTTTTAATAATTAAAATTACTCACTTCTTATAGATTGTGACTAAATACATAATATTATTAATATAATTTAATACTACCTATACTGTATTTGAATTATTTTGAATTTTCAAAGATATTTTTAATTAATTATTTAACTTGGTTACTTGAATGATTTGTTTTCACATAGGACAACAACTTTACAATGATGATAAAGGAAAAAAGCCAGCAATGCCAACATTTTCACATGTTTCTGTGGGGGATGGTATTTTTACTTATTATTTTTAAATTGAAAATACATTATTATTAATATATTCTGTTAATAGTTAATTAATTAAACTTACGAGTTAAATCTATATAGGATAATTAACTCTTATGAAATTTCATAATTTGCGTGAAAACTATTACTTTAAACATTAATTGCTACATATTGTATATGCATTTACGAGATATTTTATTCAAATGGTGCAATAACAATTGTGCAGAAACATTTGATCATGGTCCTGTTAACTTCAATTCTTTCATTGGACGAGTTTCATCAAACTATCATCAAGGAAGCACAAGTCGCGTTCAAGAAGTGAACAACAATATATTACAAGATTCTAACATTCTACAATCCGGTAAATATATAACTACATTTAAATATAAAAACGAAAATAGATGAAAAGTCTTACATATGTTTTCAATATTTCAGGAGATCAATCACATGATCCTATTGATTCGGATGATGAGTTTTTCATACCCAGTAGCATACGGGCAGAAAATTATCAAGGTAATTATATGAAAACTATTTCTTTTACATATTACAACGTCAATTTATTGGACCTTTTCAAGACTATCACATGTTATTTTATTTTTTCTACAATATAAAACACTGCTAAATTGAAATAAATATTTAATATACTTTAACATAAAATTCATGAATTATCTATGCGTTAGTTAAACATAATTGGAAACTCCAACAAGAAAAATAATCGTTCAAGGGAAATATTATGTAAGAGTAATACCACAATTTGCTTATGCAAAGGACCTAAGAAATGAATGCTGATAAATACAACCAAACATTTGATTGCAATGTGGTAGTCACGAACTTAATCATTACAATACCAAAACATAAATATACATATCACGTTTTGTTACGTATGATTTTGTTTTATTATATCTTTTCTCCTGTATTTTATTATTACTTTTAGTACTATTCAAATAAAAAAATTGCCACTATTATTTCCTTTCTTCATCGACTTTTAAAACTTATAAAGGAAAAAAGATAAAAACTATAATTCATTACACTGCAACATATCAAAACCCTATTCGGCATTTAATAAAAATTCAAAATTTCATGATTCATAGTAAATAGGGTAAGCATTAATATCAACATAAAAGAAAAATAAATAATAAAATTTAAGAAAATAAGCTCAGTCGAAAATTTAAAATATATATCCAATAAAAAATATACCAAAAAGATTACAAAATCATTTGTAATACAAGTAAAATAAATTTTCACGATATAATATCTTAATAGTGAAAATGCAAATGAAGAAAAATAAATTAAATAAATAACTATACAACGAAAAAATAAATAAAACCCTTGATAATGCCTCATACAACTTGATGATACCTAATACAAGAAAAAATACTTTTTGGGAATGAAGATAGAAAACTTCTAAAATGCACAGTAAACATATTTAGGTGATATTCAAAATATAATATACAAAATAATATTATGATATTCAATATTTAGGTGATTTTTACAATATTTTAATTATATAATTCTCCTTTAATCGACACATTACAGATGCACCAATTATACAACGACAGACAATAAATCGTGTGTTTGGAAGATCAATGTTAGGTGAAAGAAATGTTGTTTGTCCATATTGCAATGCAATGATGTGGTTGGAAGAAAAACTTACACATAGCTCAAATATTAATCCTAAATTTGGGCTATGTTGCCAAAAAGGAAAGATAGTCTTACCTTCCATTCCACAATCACCATATTATCTTCATCAATTGCTCAAAGATCGTGTCTTCATGGAAAACATAAGATCATATAACTCTATGTTTTGTTTTACATCTATGGGGGGAAAAGTCGACACATCTGTCCAGAACGGGAGAGGTCCACCATGCTTTAAAATCTCTGGTGAAAATTATCATCGAATTGGATCCTTACTTCCACCACCTGGACGGAAGAACAGCTTTGTACAATTGTACATATGTGATACAGAAGTTGAAATACAAAATCGATTAAATTTATTCAGACATGGTGAAAATAACTCAGGGGTCTATTCTTCTATCGTTGAGGGATTGAAAAATATGTTGGATAATGTGAATCCATATGTTAAAATTTTTCGTAATGCAAGAGAGGCATTGCAACATGATCGTGGGACAAATCTACATATTCGTATTTTGTACTCAAGGGGCAACAAGCAATATGTTAGACCCACTTCCAATGAGATTGCAGCATTAATTGTTGGAGAAGACACAAATGCTATCAGATGTCGTGACATAATTGTTTGTAAAAATGATGGTTACTTGAAACGGATCAGTGAAACACATCCATCTTATACACCACTTCAATACCCAATACTTTTCCCATATGGTACAGATGGATGGAGAATAGGTATTCCTTACAATTCAACTTCAACACAATTAAGAGGGGGAAGAGTCTCTATGAGAGAGTTTTGGGCTTATAGGTTCCAACATAGAGAATTGGAAGGAACAACTTTATTGCAAGGTGGACGTCTATTCAACCAACTTGCAGTTGATTGTTATGCAGCAATCGAACAACAAAGATTAAATTATGTCAAAACACATCAAGCTGAGATGCGTGCAGATTTGTATCAAGGGTTGGAAGATGTGATGTGCCTAAACCGCAAGCGCACGGCTTCGGTGTAGTACAAAAGATATCGTTCCCACGAAGACCGAATAATCAAGTACTAATCTATCACTTATCAGTAATCTAAGCCTAATCAAAAGCACGAGATAAATTGTAAAGAAAACTAAACAGAACGCAAGAAAATTGATTCGAGTTATATATGATTGGAAATTCCGGAATTAGGGTTCACCACGATAAATATTATCGACTCAATTATATTACCGATGAAGTTACGACCGCTACTTATGAAGGACACTATCCTATTGTACTCGCTACCTTCTGTCGAAGCATAACAATATACCCAAGCTAATTAATCAACTACTTTCGTGATGATTAGACTAAACTCAGATTCATTAATCTCTATGATAGTGTATCGATTCCTCAAAAGACCTAAAACTACTTTCGTGATTTAGGATCCTAGGTTTGAATTCTAGGGTTCTGATATAGACGTCACCTTTCAGAATTTTCACCTAATATCTATGATCATGCAAATATGTGGCCAGCAAATTCACAAGCATTAATAATCAAGAATGCAAATCATAAGCATACGCGATGTAAAATCAACGATTCTATAATCTATATCGATAACATATTATCGGGCTATTCCCGGTTCCAGAATAATATGAATTACTCCATAGATGCGAAGAAACAATCAACAATCAATAAAGTAAACATGATAAAACGACAAGAATTAAAAGAGATTAAATAAAATAATTTCGATTAAACCCGTTGTCGAATAATCCGTTTACAATAATCTTGAATTTCGTCTCTCGATCTCCGATCTTTACAACCCAACTCCAGAAAATAAAGTTCGAACCTTAAAACAATGTTGGGAAGGGGTATTTATACCTAATCTAAAACATAAACCCGAATATGGGCCGAATATGGGCTTTGTACGAAACAGCGCCTGTACGTGATATTGAACGGCGTACGTACGCCGTATAAAATGGCGTACGTACGCCGTATAAAATGGCGTTCGTACGCGTGATGATTCAAACTTTCTGCCTTCGTTGTTTGTACGCGATTTAACACGGCGTACGTACGCCATGTATTTGTCCCGAATTTGGATTTGGTGTCTTCTACAAAGTTGTAGGTCTATGTCTTAGCTTCAAAACCCCACTGATTTGGATCCAATCCAAGTTGTAGAACTCGAGTTATGATTATTTTACCAGGACTGCGCCATTTGGTTCGGAACAAGGCGTATTTATAACTTTCGAGACTTTAAACGTTTGAACCGGATCTTGTCATCTTCACAAAACTTTTAGGTAATTGTCTTAGCTTTCCAAACATATAAGGCTCATTAACATTGGAGGTTTGTAGCCCAAGATACAGTTATATTTCTAAGCAGCGCCCATGTATCTCCTTTCATACGTTTTTCGTTACTTTCTCGAAATTAATGATTTTTCCATACAAACATGTAACAAAACTATTAAACGCATATGAGGTATAAATCATGACATAAAATGATATAGAAAGACTAATCTTAGGCTAGAAAATACGTATAATCGAGGTTTATCAACCCCCCCAAACTTGCTTTTGTTCGTCCTCGAACAAACGGTAAAACAAAGAAAACAAAAACAAAAACTAAAGATAAACTCATTTTCGTAGAGTATACGATTGCACTTAGCATGTGCAACAAGCCTTTAAACCTTTTTGTTACCCAAAAAGGACGAGTTATAGTCTCGTGAGGGTTTGCAGATGATATACCCACAAAATCACAAAATCAATGAATCTTCGCTAAATCGAAATGTGATGCAATCGTACAAAAATCGACGTGAACTAATGACTCGACATATTTAGAAAAAGATCATGCATTTGCTTAATCATTGGTTACATCACACCACATAGTTAAACAAGCTTCTAGAAAGCACTGAATAAAGCCATCTTTAAGCATTATAGTCGAGTGGCGTTTCTAACAAAATTTGAGCGGCGCCCATCCATACCAACTAATCTAACAGATGTTAGGGTCTAACTGGTTCACAATATTGAGCTTTTAGCGTAGGTCACTTATGCAAACGAGCTCATACTTGATAGGATTGTGCAATGTTCGTTCTCTTAGACTTTCTATGGCACCCGTTATCGAGCTTTGGGTCAACGACTCCCAAGCTAGATAGCCATAGGGCGTTAAGTTTTAAGATACTCCTTCGGACTTAATCACTCAAGTGTCAAAGGTCACAGAACGAACTAATCCATGCAGTAGCGATTTTTTTTTTTTTTTTTTTTTTTTTTTTTTAATATTGTGCCAGAAGACATTGTTCTAAGTTGGTAGACTTGGAGGCCACTACCTATGTGTTTCGAAAACGGGTGATCCACTCAACTCCTATGCCTTGGACTACTACGTATTAGTGACTAGCCAGAAAATTGTAACTAAGCAGATGATATCGCCGACAAAAAAGATTATGCGTTATATGTATTAGAAAGTCAGGTTTTCATATCACCTAGTCAATCGTTGTACGACGATCACAAAGATAAAGCTAGAATCCATAGTAAAAGTGTTATGTCTCCGTAAACAACCCCCAAACTTGAATCGCACATTGTCCCTAATGTGATAAACGTGTGTATGTATTCATGCATAAACGTAAAAAGGGACATAACCTTGGCGAGAGTCGAGACAATCGTCCTGATTTTGCTAGGTATTGTATCCAGAAGACTGTAGAGAAACAAAACACTGGAGCCCAATGATGATGTAGTACTCGAATCGTTGAAGTCGAATGTAGTTCCTTTGATATCCGTAGCTGTTATGAATGAAAAACAAGAGATATGGTGAGAGAGAGGGATCGATGGTTGTGTGAGGATTGTGCTTGAGTGTGTATAAGGATGAGAACAGAAATCTGTTTTTTTTTTTAAAAAAAATTCGACTCTGCGTACGTACGCCTTTTTGAACTGCGTACGTACGCAGCATATATTGGCGTACGTACGCCGTGTATGTTTGCGTACGTACGCGGTTTGCTTAAAAATCACTGCCTCCGTTGATTGTACGCCGATTTACTCGGCGTACGTACGCCTTGTAAATCGGCGTACAGGCGCAGTTATATTCGGCGTACGTACGCGAGATATGCAAAACTCCCTGTCCTCGTTGTTTGTACGCCAATTTAGACCGCGCACGTACGCCATGTAAAACTCGATTTTTTTTTTTTTTTTTAGAAACAAAAAGTAAAAACTTGAAACGAAACAAAACAGAAGGAAAGAAAAACAAAAAGAAAACAAAAACAAAAATAAAGGATACATTTGGGTTGCCTCCCAAAAAGCGCTTGTTTTACGTCTTTAGCTCGACGTTACCATGCTTAGTGTAAATCCCGGATCGGACCCGATGACTTGGCAATTCTCCAATCGACTTTAGGGTCTCGATTTTTAGGTAAAGAAAACTCAGGCACCGGTTGAATGTGAGACCTAAATCGCCATTTTTTGAATTTTTGGCGAGAGATCTTTTTGTCATGTAATACTTTGATGCCTTCATCGTTAGTTCTTCCACTCTCATGCACATTTGTCAATGGCGGATTCCCCTCAAATAGTCGAGCAATATCAGCGATAATTTCATCTTCCTCCTCGATCAAGCCATCAATCACCAGTCGTGCCTCTAACGGATCTTTATAGTGGTTCTTAGCAAGCTTGTCCTTGGTTATAGCTTCGTCAATCCTGTAACAAGAGTTCTCGATAGAGCTGTTAGCAACAGATTTATATAGACTAAATTCAACTCTCTCATCCCCAATATTCAAGGAAAGCCTTCCGTTTTTAACATCAATAATAGCTCCTGCTGTAGCTAGGAATGGCCTACCAAGAAAAATGGGAATTTGAGAGTCTTCATCCATATCGAGAACGACGAAGTCTGTAGGAATAAAAAATTTTCCTACTCTAATCGGTACATCTTCTAGCATACCTACCGGATACTTCACGGATCTATCAGCTAATTGCAGAGTAATAGTGGTAGGTTTTAACTGACCCAATTCTAACTTACGTGAAACAGAAAGTGGCATAAGACTAACGCTAGCACCAAGGTCACACAATGCATGATCAAAACTAACGTTACCTATTACGCATGGAATCGAAAAACTACCGGGGTCTTTAAGCTTAGGAGTTAATTTATTTTGAATTAATGCGCTACACTCCTCAGTTAAAGCCACGGTTTCATAGTCCTCTAGTTTCCGTTTATTAGAAAGAATTTCCTTCAAAAACTTAGCATAAGAAGGCATTTGTGTAAGTGCATCAGTGAATGGAATATTAATGTAAAGTTTTTTCAAAACTTCTAAAAATTTTCCAAACTGTTTATCTAATTTCGCCTTAGCTAATCTTTGAGGGAAAGGCACGGGTGGTTCATATGGCGGTGGAGGTACATATATTGGTTCTTTTTCGCTTTTATCAATTGTTTTGTCAATAGAGTTGTCGGGATGAGACGATTTTTTCTTTTCGACCTTCTCAGTTGACTCTATTTCACTAATCCTAGTAGACATTTTTGGATCCTCATAATTAGTTTCATTCCTTAAAGCAATTGCATTACAATGTTCCTTTGGATTTGTCTCAGGTTGTCCGGGAAAGGAACCAGAATTCCTACTTGAGTTACTAACTTGTTGTGCAATTTGAGTTTCTAGCATCTTATTGTGAGTTGCTAAAGAGTCGACCTTAGTTGCTAGTTGCTTAATTGCATCATTCACTATCTCGTTTTGTTTAGTTTGGGATACTACGAAACTCTCAAGAAGGGATTCTAAGTTCGATTTCTGTGGTGGAACAGGATTGTAAGGCTTCTGTTGGAATCCAGGTGGCTGCCTAATGTTAGGATGTGGAGATGCGTTTTGGTTTGTATTGTACGAAAAATTAGGGTGATTCCTCCAACCAGGATTAAAAGTGTTTGAAAACGGGTCGTTCTTTTGGTTGAAGTTATTCACAAAGTTGGCTTGTTCCATAAAGGGATCTTTAGGTAAACTTGCTAATTGACACTCTAACGCAACATGACCAACCATACCACATATTTCGCACATAGGGGGTGGGGTAGTGACAGAATTAACATGCATATTCATGGAATCTAACTTCTTAGACATAGCCTCTACTTGTGCAGAAAGTAGAGTAATAGCATCAATATCATACTTACCTGGGGTCTTTTGTGGAGTTGATCTTTCGCTTGACCACTGATAGTGGTTTAGTGCCATATCTTCGATTAAGTTGTAGGCTTCTTCGATACCCTTATTCATCAGAGCTCCTCCAGCTGCTGCATCGACTGACATCCTCGTGGTGTAAATCAGTCCGTTATAGAAAGTATGAACGATGAGCCATTTTTCCAGCCCGTGATGTGGGCACAGTCGTAAAAGGTCTTTGAATCGTTCCCAGGCTTCATAAAGTGATTCACCTTCTCTCTGAGCAAAAGTCGTAATTTGATTCCTCAGTTGTGCAGTCTTGCTCGGGGGAAAGTATCTCGCTAGAAAGCATTGCATGAGTTGATCCCATGTTCTGATTGAGCCCGATGGTAAAGAGTGTAGCCAAGCTCTCGCCTTGTCTCTCAGTGAAAACGGAAATAATCTCAGCCTGATAGCATCTTGAGAAACCCCGTTCATTTTCAGAGTGTCGCAGTACTCTAAAAACATGGACAAGTGGAGGTTTGGCTCTTCAGTAGGTGCACCCCCAAACTGATTCTGCTGAACCATTTGCAGAAGGGATGGTTTGAGCTCGAAATTGTTGGCCTCTACAGTAGGCATGGCGATGCTGGAGTGAAGTGTCTGTGCATTCGGCGCTGCAAAATCTTTAAGACATCTCGCGTTCGCATTTGCAGCCGGGTTTGCGTTCGCGTTAGCGTTTGCATTAATATTTACATTCACGTTCTCTTCAGCCATTGTAACTTGTCTAAGCTGAGCTCGTTTCAGTCTCTGTAGTTTTCTCCTTGTACGAAAAGTTTTCTCGATTTCTGGATCTAGTTCAAAATTGATCTTGTTTCGCATACAAGGGAAAAATTGAATCCTGAAATAAAACAGAAAAATAAAAATTAAAAACTAAAAATAAAATAAAAATGGCTTAGTCTCACTAATATATGATAAAAACTAATTTTGACTATTCAAGTCCCCGGCAACGGCGCCAAAAACTTGATGTGCCTAAACCGCAAGCGCACGGCTTCGGTGTAGTACAAAAGATATCGTTCCCACGAAGACCGAATAATCAAGTACTAATCTATCACTTATCAGTAATCTAAGCCTAATCAAAAGCACGAGATAAATTGTAAAGAAAACTAAACAGAACGCAAGAAAATTGATTCGAGTTATATATGATTGGAAATTCCGGAATTAGGGTTCACCACGATAAATATTATCGACTCAATTATATTACCGATGAAGTTACGACCGCTACTTATGAAGGACACTATCCTATTGTACTCGCTACCTTCTGTCGAAGCATAACAATATACCCAAGCTAATTAATCAACTACTTTCGTGATGATTAGACTAAACTCAGATTCATTAATCTCTATGATAGTGTATCGATTCCTCAAAAGACCTAAAACTACTTTCGTGATTTAGGATCCTAGGTTTGAATTCTAGGGTTCTGATATAGACGTCACCTTTCAGAATTTTCACCTAATATCTATGATCATGCAAATATGTGGCCAGCAAATTCACAAGCATAAATAATCAAGAATGCAAATCATAAGCATACGCGATGTAAAATCAACGATTCTATAATCTATATCGATAACATATTATCGGGCTATTCCCGGTTCCAGAATAATATGAATTACTCCATAGATGCGAAGAAACAATCAACAATCAATAAAGTAAACATGATAAAACGACAAGAATTAAAAGAGATTAAATAAAATAATTTCGATTAAACCCGTTGTCGAATAATCCGTTTACAATAATCTTGAATTTCGTCTCTCGATCTCCGATCTTTACAACCCAACTCCAGAAAATAAAGTTCGAACCTTAAAACAATGTTGGGAAGGGGTATTTATACCTAATCTAAAACATAAACCCGAATATGGGCCGAATATGGGCTTTGTACGAAACAGCGCCTGTACGTGATATTGAACGGCGTACGTACGCCGTATAAAATGGCGTACGTACGCCGTATAAAATGGCGTTCGTACGCGTGATGATTCAAACTTTCTGCCTTCGTTGTTTGTACGCGATTTAACACGGCGTACGTACGCCATGTATTTGTCCCGAATTTGGCTTTGGTGTCTTCTACAAAGTTGTAGGTCTATGTCTTAGCTTCAAAACCCCACTGATTTGGATCCAATCCAAGTTGTAGAACTCGAGTTATGATCATTTTACCAGGACTGCGCCATTTGGTTCGGAACAAGGCGTATTTATAACTTTCGAGACTTTAAACGTTTGAACCGGATCTTGTCATCTTCACAAAACTTTTAGGTAATTGTCTTAGCTTTCCAAACATATAAGGCTCATTAACATTGGAGGTTTGTAGCCCAAGATACGGTTATATTTCTAAGCAGCGCCCATGTATCTCCTTTCATACGTTTTTCGTTACTTTCTCGAAATTAATGATTTTTCCATACAAACATGTAACAAAACTATTAAACGCATATGAGGTATAAATCATGACATAAAATGATATAGAAAGACTAATCTTAGGCTAGAAAATACGTATAATCGAGGTTTATCAAGATGCAATTGATACTGGAGATAATGATGCCAGCGCAGTTGGGAGAAGAATTGTATTACCATCTTCTTTTACCGGAGGTCCACGTAATATGATGCAACACTATCAAAATGCTATGGCCATATGCAGAACCATTGGAGCACCTGATTTTTTTATTACTTTTACGTGCAATCCAAACTGGCCAGAAATCTGTACAGAACTCCAAAAAATTCCTGGTCAACGCAATGAATACAGACCAGACATCATGGCAAGAATTTTTAAGATGAAGCATAAACAACTTATGAAACTTTTAAAGGAAAAGAAATTCTTTGGCAATGTACTATCAGGTATGTCAATCATATTTATTCTTTTAGACAATCTACTACATAAATACTTGATCTAAAATTGCAACATTTTTTATGTGCAAAACAGATATTAATGTGATAGAGTTCCAAAAACGAGGACTGCCTCATTCTCATATAACTATTACTGTAGCCGAACATGATAAACCTATCACTGCAGAGGACATAGATAGATTCATTTGTGCAGAAATTCCTGATAAAACTAAGGATCCTTTAGCTTATGAAACAGTGGTTAGAAGTATGATTCATGGACCATGTGGCCCACATAATCCAAATGCGTCATGCATGGTAGATGGAAAATGTTCTAAACATTATCCTAAGAAATTTTGTGACCAAACTACCATTGATGAAAATGGTTTTGTATCATATCGGCGTAGAAATGATCCCAATAATACAGTTTTAATAAATGGGGTAGAGATAGATAATAGATGGATTGTTCCGTACAACAGGGATCTCATTGTGTTGTTTGATGCTCATATAAACGTGGAGAAAGTTGGATCTCCAAAACTTATGAAGTACCTGTACAAATATCTGTGTAAGGGCGTTGATATGGCTACAATTGTAATTAAAAATAATGTACACAATTCCGAAAATGATGGAGGGCGAAGATATAAGCGTATTGATGAAATCAAACGATATTTGGATTGTCGTTATGTCTCAGCTATTGAGGCATGTTGGAGAATTTATGAATTTGAGTTGCAAAATCATAATCCATCAGTTGAAAAGTTACAATACCATTTGCCAAATCAACAGTTCATTATTTTCAATGAAGATGATCAGTTGTCCGACATTGTTCAACGCGGAGGTGTTAAAGAAACTATGTTAACCAAGTGGTTTGATGCAAATCAAAAGTACGCCGAGGCAAGAACATTGACTTATGCTGAGTTTCCAACAGCATGGGTATGGAAACGCGACAAAAAGGAATGGGTAAAACGAAAACATGGAAACTGTATAGGTAGAATGCCTTATGCACATGCAAATTCTGGAGAAAAATACTATTTGAGAATGATGCTTTATAAAGTTCGTGGAGCACAATGTTTTGAAGATTTAAGAACCTTTAATAGCATATTGTACCCAACATTTAAGCAGGCATGTCAGGCACGTGGTTTGTTGGATGATGATAATGAATGGCATGAGGCATTATCTGAAGCATCAAATTGGGCATCATCATTAAAACTTCGAAATATGTTTTGCACAATGCTTATGTTTTCAGAGATAACAAATCCTGTAAACTTATGGGAAACACATTGGAGAACTATGGTTGATGATTTGGAATATCGAGTTTAAAGAGACAATAGAGATAATAATTTGCATTTAAGTGATGATGATTTGAAAGAATGGGTACTTCAACAAATTGAGCATATACTTAACAAAAATGGAAAGACGCTTGAAGACTTTCCCCCTATGCCACGACCAGTTTTTAGATCTTTGGGAAGCATAACAAATAGACTTATACGAGAAGAGCTTGATTATGACAATGTTGTTGAACAACAATTATTTGAAACACATTTTCAAGGTCTAAATACTGATCAACTAAGAGTATATAATGAAATTCTACAAGCTTACGAGAGTAAATGCGGTGGTTTTTTCTTTGTGAATGGTAGCGGCGGGACCGGAAAGACATATTTGTGGAGAACATTAATTGCAAAGTTCAGATTGAATAAAAAAATTGTTTTATCAGTTGCGTCATCTGGAATTGCTGCGTTGTTATTACCAGGTGGGAGAACTGCACATTCACGGCTCAAAGTTCCATTTGAGCTACATGAATCGGCACGCTGTCCAATTAATATGAACTCTGATTTGGCAGAACTAATTCAAGAGGCGGCATTGATAATTTGGGATGAGGCGCCAATGATGCATCGCTACGGCTTTGAGGCAGTAAGTGCAACTTTTAAAGATTTACTAAAAGGAACACCTAACTTTTTTGCTGATAAGCCATTCGGTGGAAAGTTGGTAGTCTTAGGAGGAGATTTTAAGCAAATTCTACCGGTGGTGACTAAGGGTAGGCGTGAATCTATTATCGCAGCCTCACTCCACAAATCTCAACTTTGGGATCAATGCAAAGTTATGCATCTAAATATAAATATGCGACTTGCTGCACAAGATAGTTCGACCAAATCATTAAGTGAATTGCGTAGTTTTGCTAAGTGGATAAATGATGTTGGAGAAGGAACTGCAACGAGCATGCGTTTTGATGATGGTATAGAGACAGATTTGATTGAAATACCAAAAAAGTTTTTGATAGAAACAAGAGATAATTCTTTACAGCAATTGATAAACGCAACTTACCCTGAGTTGAGCCATAGGTACAAAGATGCTACTTATCTGAAAGAAAGAGCAATTTTGGCACCTAAAAATAGTGATGTTGATGAAATCAATTCTATGATGTTATCTATGCTGCCTGGTGAAGCTCGACAATTTTAATCTTTTTGCCATATTGAAAAGATTACTTTAAGCAATATTTTTAAAACTGGTTTAGTGATTAAATCCGACAACCTACTAAATCATTAGGTTGATTAGATAGATTTGACATGTATAAAAAACCTGAATAATCCAAATTATATATATTGTAGACATACAAATATACTATACACTAGTAGGTAACCCGTGCTACGCACGACCTGAGTTAAATTAAAAAATTGATTATAAAATTTTTTTGAATTTTAAATATCTTGATGTGGTTGTATTTTTGTTATCAATTAAAGATTTTGATTGTAGTGGAAAAATGATAAAATATCTTGTTAATATTCGACACCATAAATATTCATAGATACATCAAATTAAGTAAATTTATTACATTAGTTATAAACTCCGTATAGTAAATCACAAATATCTGTTCAAATTTCTAACAACTAATATTATATACCACATAGTAACCTATATGTGAAGCTATATAGACCACCATCCTCATTTTCTAAGCTTATCCTGCGAATTATAGAGGAAAAATGATATAATATCTTGTTAATATTCGACACCATAAATATTCAGACACATCAAATTAAGTAAATTTATTACATTAGTTATAAACTCCGTATAGTAAATCACAAATATCTCTTCAAATTTCTAACAACTAATATTATATACCACATAGTAACCTATATGTGAAGCTATATAGACCACCATCCTCATTTTCTAAGCTTATCCTGCGAATTATAAAGAACAAATTATGATATAATATATGAATTCTATACGTTTAAATAATTCAAGATAAAATGAAATTATTTAAACATGTATTAAATTATAAAAACTTTAGTAAGATAATACCCCCAAAAGAATTTGTTTACTTACAAATTTTGCATGTAATGAACGCAACTTATCAGGGAGATGTAAACACTCTTCTGACCAATCCACAGGCAAAATAAAATTGACTGCGCAACGAACATTCGGCCTTGCAAATTGTGGTGGAACGGGAATAATAAATGTAAATGCCTGATTCATTAATGATTGGATGTGTTGTTGCAGCAATTGGTTGCCATTCTCCTAAAAATACCATATGTTATGTCTGAAGTTTATATGAAATAAAAGTTTATATCGAATTTTTCAATAATAATGTATGTTATTATTAATCCTCTATTTAATTTTCCAATATAAGTTTATATCTACCTTTTCCATCAATAATTTGAAGTACTTAGCTGGATGGCGAAACATAAACTCAGCTTGTGTGTTAAGCAACTTTAAGTTCATGGAACCAGTTTTATCTTTCACAGTGAGATGTACGCGAAATCTGCAATTAAAAAACATTATTAGCCTACTAAAGTCTAAAACAATGAATTATTGCCAAATATTAAAAAAATTACCTGATAGTTGCATTAACAACATCATTGCATTTGATGCATACCATTTTCCCACAATAAGATTTACACTTAGTTTCACAATTATTGCATGTCGCATCCCATATATTATCATCGTCAATCTTTTCAATACGTGCCATAATCCGAAAAAATTTTACCTAGAAATAAAATTAATTCTTAATCAATATAACACGTTGTATATTGATAAAACAAAAATTATTATTCAATTTTTTACCATTTTTTGATGTCCATAATCACATATGTAAATTCTCCTTGCATTGGCAATCTTCAAAGATCTGGATATGGTAAATCTACTTCCACGTAATAGTGATACCAATTTTTGGGGTATCCGTTCTTTAGAAAACCTATGAATATTGAAAATGTAAATTGTTAAAAGTTTGTGCGAATACTTATTATTTTATATATCTTAACAGTATTTATGCTTACCAAGTATGTAGATGATCTGTAAACCTTGTTTTGCAATTGAGATATAATTTTGTGAAAGCATGTGTAACTATGCAAGGGCGTGCAAATAATAAAAATATAATTATTACAATAGAAAAAATAAATTTGTTTAAAATATGTTTAATATTTAATATTTACCTTCAAC
Source organism: Verbascum thapsus (assembly GCA_963669365.1). NCBI lineage: Eukaryota > Viridiplantae > Streptophyta > Magnoliopsida > Lamiales > Scrophulariaceae > Verbascum > Verbascum thapsus. Next base: position 5,415,425 of record OY770107.1, on the reverse strand, counting down.
ATTCTGTATGAGAACTCCACATGCTAATAATAGATTGTTCTGATCAATCGTATTCAATAAAGTTTCTCCTTCTTCAGTTGCAAATTTACCACATAGAACCATGCGGACAAAGGACATGCTAATTTGCACAAAAGAAAAAAAATTATTTCATATTTTTATTAATTAGAAACACAAAATAATAACTAATCATTATTTACGTGTTGTCAAGAAGGATGATCTCTCGCGTAGATAATCCATTAGTTGCACCTCGACAGTAGTCGACATAAACCACCAAACCAAAAGTATCTGTAATAATGTGTGGTTGTAATATATACGAATAGTAGTTATTTTCAAAAACTATTTTTGTATGAATTACCAAGTAGTCGATCACTCAAATTCATATGCATCTGTATATTCTGTAACCGCACGACTTGATAAAACTTTTCAGAAAATTCACCGATTTGATCTAAAACCTTTTCAATAGTTGTATCTTGACATAATAGTACTTGGTAACGATGTGGTACTATCCTATATTTCTTATCCGCCATAATAACTTGCACACCATGAAAATTGTAAATGCTTCCTTCAATGAGATGTACATTGAATTTATCTACATTAACACCATATGCCACACCTTGTATGGAGTCACCCTAATTTTTTAAACATAATAATAACATGATAAATATTAGTGTAAGTTACTATCTATTTTAAACTGTAATAGAAAGAATTATTGTAGACACTAAGTATTAAAGAAATAGTATACTTACTTTACAATCAACAAACACCATCTTTAATGTTTTTATCTTATACGAATGTGTGCATACATCAACCAGCCTAACCAAACGAACTTGAATATTGAATTTGCGGCTTTGTGGATTCAATAAATGCAGAGGTGTGTAGATGTTATGTATATCACCTGCATGAACAATTTTATTTTTGTAGAAGGAAATATACGTATAATAAAATGTTTCTTAGTAATAATTGATATAAAAATTTAAATTTCAAACATAAAACTGTGCAAAATTGATTATTAGAAATTTGTGGCAGTTAAGTCAATTATATGTTTTAATTTTAAATGTTTTTATTCTTAGAATTTTCTTTATGTATAAAATCGGTTTGACACTATATGTAATATATATATTTTATTAATGTTGGTAACTGCCTATGGTTACATTTTTTAAATGTTTCTAAATATAATCCTAATAATTATCAATATTGGTATTTGTCTATAATACTTGGATTTTTTACTTATATCATATTCATTATCAATATAAGAAATTATTAATAAGTTTTATTTAAGATGTATATGTATAAAAAATTATAAGTACATTTTATTTTATAATTCAATTAATATTAAAAATCATGAATGAACACACTTACAAAATGTGCACATAAATTGCTAATGATTTTATTCATGAATAGCATCAAGTACTTCAGGATATACAATATTTCGAGTACAATTTCTAGGTACATTTTGCTTATTACAAATGAGCATCTTCAAACCAGCAGGATTCTTTACACGTGACAATGCAACATATAATTGTCCATGTGTAAATATTGGATTTGGCAAATATAATCCTACTTTTTCAAGTGTTTGTCCTTGACTCTTGTTAATAGTCATTGCAAATGCCAATTTCACGGGAAACTGTCTTCTTTTAATTGGAACAAAGGTTTGAGATGCTGTTGTTGTCAAAATTATACGTGGAATCAGGACTTCCTTACCCATATGAGACCCTGTGGCAATTCGAGCTTCGAGCACCTTTTCACCCATTTTCAATATTATTAGTCGAGTTCCGTTGCACATACCTAAAGACTGATTTAGATTTCGAAGAAGCATTATTGGAGCGCCTTCCTTAAGTTCTAAACAATGGTTAGGAATACCAGACACGTTTATGGAGTGCAATAATTCTGGAGGATTCATAGTTTGTTCTCGTTCACTTGCTTCAGCAGGACATAATGTGTCTACTTTATACTTTGTTTTTTCTTCTTCTTATTTTGAGGCTTTTTTTTTTTGTCAATGCATTAAAAAAGTCACCATAAGGTTCCAATTGGATGTCATCTTCGTCTCCAAGAATTTTTTTTCATAATAAAAGTGAGAATTTTTTTTTTAGGAATTGTAAAATGTGTGTTTGGATGAGTTTTTTTAAAGAAAAATTTGTAAAGATTAAAGTTGATGTGATATGTTTTTTGTTGTGAAAAATTTGTTTGAATTGATTTTTGATAAATATTTTTAGTCAAAACTCATCTATTTAAGCGTCGAAAAATAGTCATAATGGATCTTATTTTAAACGTTGCGTTATTTTATATTAGAATATGTGATTAATTTAATTTTTTGAGTTGAAAGATAGTCGGACAAAATCTTTTAAATCAATGGAGTGAACTGTCAAATTATGAATAGTCCGAATTTTTTTTCAAGAATTTCTTCGAACTTATCTGAAATTTTGAGAGATTTTTTTGGAGACTTTTTTTAAGACATCCAAATAAATGATATTTATTCCGAATTTTTTACTCTCAAAATTTTTTTTATAAGTTGAAGTTGCCAACCAATTAGGGCCTAACATGTGTTTTCTCACAGATGAGATCGTCTATTCTAAAATTATGTTTCATCTTCTATTCCACTCATTAGATCTATGACATGTGTCATGATTCTTAATGCCTATTTGGTGTTCTTATTTATATAGAATTTCTAATAGTTTATAATTTTTTCCTAATTACAGCCATAATTTAATGGTATTCTTCATCTTTCAATTAAAGTAAAATTTAATCATCCCCGAATTTTCTTTAATAATTATTTGGTCTGGCATAGCTCTCATTCTTTCTTTTCGGTTTTTTATAATCTCAAGAGAGAGAGAGGAAAGAAACTAAAATTAAGGAATTATTTCAAGTGTATATTTCCTTTCTTAACAAGATTATTTTAGGTACTTATGCCACTAATTAAATCTTTTTGGCAAATTTTAATTATACTAAACCAAACAAGTATTAATAAGATTAAAATATTTTTACACATGTCAAAAATCTTACTAGTGGAATAGAAGATGAAATCAAATTTTAGAATAGAAGATCTTGTCTTGTTGTCTCATGATCATTTGATGTGTCTTTATTTTGAAAATTAATTTCATTCTTCGACAATATGTTGACCGTTGATATACCTATCGGTAAATAGTTGGGTTCACATACAAATAACGAATTAAATATTTCTTCTATCTTTTTACAAATTAATAGAATTTCTATTTTTAAATAACATTATCACATTTATAATCAAAATATTAGCATTTTCTAAATCCATAATTACAATATTTATTTAATAGTTTAGTTATGACAATTCAATATAGTGCTGCATGAATATATTTTGTAATGTAATAACAAAAGGAAATTAAAAAAATTATACAAAATGAAGTAAATTATATTTATAATATTTATAGTTAATCTATTTTTATATAATACTCATGCACCTTTAATTAGTATTGATGTTTTTTCTTTTAAATTTATGTGCTTTCCTTATAATTATAATATGAGTACGAGCATTCGAGAAAAAAAAGAGAGAATAAATATTAGCATTTTCTAAATCCATAATTACAATATTTATTTAATAGTTTAGTTATGACAATTCAATATAGTGCTGCATGAATATATTTTGTAATGTAATAACAACACGAAAATTAAAAAAATTATACAAAATGAAGTAAATTATATTTATAATATATATAATTAATCTATTTTTATATAATATTCATGCACCTTTAGTTAGTATTGATGTTTTTTCTTTTAAATTTATGTGCTTTCTTTATAATTACAATATGAGTACGAGCATTCGAAAAAAAAAGGAAGAGAGAATATCATAGAAATTTACATTTTTTGTAGGGAAATGAATTTTATGTAGCTTTAAGTTTTTACGTAAAATTCTTTATACACTCATACCATATATTTGAAGTTAATTATATTAGAAAATATCAGAAGGGACTATAAAGTGAAAATTTAGAAACACAATAATACTTTTTCAAGATTCAAATTGATCTCTAGACTGAGGGCATCCAACACAAATAGTCATTATCAAATTGGTACAAAACTTGCACCAATTTATTGTTTTTACAATAAATTTACTTAAACACAAAACATTATTCACTGCACCAAAAAAGAATATTTCAAAATATTCATTTTTCTATTATTTTTTATAACCTTACAATTTTTCACAAATAAAATGCAATATTTTTATGCATTGTGCGTTTTAATCCAATAAAATTTACTTTGTTAATAAAATTTATAAAAATAAAAATATTTTATTATTACTAATTAAAAATTATTTTAATTGTGTTTTGATATTTCATAAATTAATAACAATTATATATGTTATTTAATGAATAATTAAATTATTAAAGTTGAGCTTTATTATTTAATCAAACTAATTAATAATAAAAATATATTTTATAAATTATTTTATATATAATTTAATTATAAACTGAAATTAATACATAATTGAATAAAATATAATCAATAGGATATAATTAATGCCTAATTAAATTTTCAAGGACTAAATTGAAAACAATTCAAACTCCATAAACTTATAAGGGGTTAAATTAAAAATAATTTAAAACATAAAGGAGCAAAATACAAAAACAAAAAAGAACAAGGTTGCTTGCTCCTCCATTTCTGGAGATGGCCTGAAGCTAATTACATTTTACGAAAATTGTAAGAAAACATCACAATTTTTTTTTTTAAAGAATGCATCAAATCAAGTGTCAAGATTTGGATCTGGCCATGGTTGAAGGTTCGAGAGAAGTCTTGGAAGAGAGGAAAGAAAACCGAGAGATGTTATTTTATTAAGATCAAGTGTATTAAAATAATACACAAAGAATACACCAAATATATACCCAAACTATCTAAAAGCTAAAAGCGTGTTTTACATATCAAATATAAAACTAAAGCTAAAGATATATTTCCAATAGCCCCCCTCAAGTTGATTGTTTGTACAGATCACAAACACTCAACTTGCCTATAAGAAAATGAAACTGAGTCTTTCCAAGAGCCTTTGTGAAAACGTCCGCAGGTTGTAACGAACTCGGAATGTATTTTGTGATAATCTTGCCTTCTTGTATCTTATCCCGAACGAAACGGCAGTCAACTTCAAGGTGCTTTGTCCTCTCGTGAAAAACAGGATTGGCCGCAATCTGCATAGCAGATTTACTATCAGTAAAGAGAGTGACAGGTTGTAAATTCTCAACTCCCAAATCTTTAAACAATGCCAAAAGCCATATAATTTCAGCTGTTGTTGTCCCCATCGCCCGATATTCGGCCTCAGCCGAGCTCCTAGAAACAGTCGTCTGTTTCTTAGATTTCCAAGATATAAGCGAATCACCAAGCTGAATGGCATAACCTGTTAAGGATTTACGAGTCATCGGGCAAGATGCCCAATCACTATCACAAAAGGCCTTGAGTTCAAGTTTACTCTTGGAAGACAAAAGTAAACCTAAACCAGGTCTTCCTTTAAGATATTTCAAAATTTTAAACATGGCATCAAGATGAGATTTACGGGGGTTGTGCATAAACTGACTTATCAATTGAACCGCATAAGAAATGTCGGGTCTAGTCAAGCAAAGATATATCAGTCTACCCACAACCCTTTGAAAAAAGGATACATCACTAATATATGGATCTTCTACAGAATCCCCATCATCAATATACTTCTTATTCTCCTCAACTGGTTCATTACTAGGCTTACTGCCTAACATACCAGTCTCGGCAAGAAGCTCAAGCACATACTTTCTTTGGTTCAAACATATACCACTTTGTGATCTAGCTACCTCTATTCCCAAAAAATATTTCAACTCACCAAGGTCTTTCATGTAAAAAGTTTTATTCAAATAATCTTTACAATGGTTAATCATTTGAAAACCATTTCCTGTTATCAAAATGTCATCAACATATACCAACAGAATAACAATTTTGTCCCCTTCCCTTTTTGTAAACAAAGAATAATCATTTTTAGACTGTTGAAAACCAAAAAAAGTAACTGCTTGTGTGAACTTTTGGTTCCACTGTCTAGAGGCCTGTTTTAGGCCATAAAGGGACTTTTGCAATTTACATACCTTTGATTTAGAACCACTGTAATCATAATCAAAGCCAGGGGGAAGGATCATGTATACCTCTTCATTTAAATCACCTTGTAGGAAGGCATTGGTGACATCCATCTGATATATGTTCCAACCATTTATAGCTGCAAGAGAAATCACTGATCTGACAGTAACATGTTTAGCAACAGGTGAAAAAGTGTCATTATAGTCAATCCCTGCTAGTTGAGTATACCCTTTTGCTACTAATCTAGCCTTATATCTTTCTATAGAGCCATCTGATCTATAATTAATAGTGTAAACCCATCTACAACCAATGGCAGTTTTATCATGTGGTAGATCAACAATTTTCCATGTATCATTCAGTTCCAAGGCATGAATTTCAGTTTTCATGGCATCAATCCATTTAGGATCTTGTCTAGCTTCATGATAGTGATTAGGAATATTGTCATGAGATATAGCAGTTAAGAAGGATCTATACTTCCCACTAACAGTATTATAAGATAGATAATCAGAAACAGGGTATCTAGTAGATATGGCAACATTAGAATCTGATTGATTAGGAGAAATATAATCCTTTAACCAAGTAGGAGGTTTAGTAGGTCTGTTGGATCTTCTCAAATTATTATTCCTATCACAGGTGCCAGTATCTATATCATGATCATTAACAATATTCCTAGGCTCATGTTCATTATCTTCTTCATGAAGATCATTATCTGTTATACCTGAAGGTTGTAAGGGAATCTGTGATGGAATATCATCATTATATAAGATAGATTCTGGATTAGGGAAATGTCTGTTCACAGACTCATTATCAGTGGAACCTAAAACAGGCCTCTAGACAGTGGAACCAAAAGCTCTGATACCATGTCAAGATTTGGATCTGGCCATGGTTGAAGGTTCGAGAGAAGTCTTGGAAGAGAGGAAAGAAAACCGAGAGATGTTATTTTATTAAGATCAAGTGTATTAAAATAATACACAAAGAATACACCAAATATATACCCAAACTATCTAAAAGCTAAAAGCGTGTTTTACATATCAAATATAAAACTAAAGCTAAAGATATATTTCCAATATCAAGTTAATAATTTCGAGAGATAAACCACTTACATTCAAAAGGAATCCTCAGAATTCTTGATTATCCATCGATATTATTTGCAGCAATTTAATTAGCCATTGAAGATTCGTTGTTGAATGGAGCTTACATGAAGACATAATAAAGTTACATATAATTTTAATCATTCATATTACTGTAAATCTTTCATATATATGACTCTTCCGGTATCTACGGCAACTACTGAGCGTGCATTTTCTGCTATGAAAATCGTGATGACAAGACTGAGAAATAGTATGGATGACAATTTCTTGCCTTGCATTTTGATAATGTACATCGAGAAAGAAATTATTCGAAGTTTTGATACAAAATCAATTATTGAAGAATTTGATAGGATGAAGACACGTAGAGTACAACTTAAGTAGGAGTAAACTATTTAATATTTATGTTTAGTAAATATTATGATAACGTTTTGTGATTATAATGTTCTATTTTGATTTTTATCCATGTTATATCCGTGTTATTATGATCATATATATGTATTCAAATTGCATATTTGAATTGTCAAATTTTGGCATTCGCGTTTTCAGTATCTGAAACTCTCGACCCGACCCAAAATAAACCGACCCAGTGACCCACATCATCTTACTTTGGCCACACCCACTTTTAATTCTTGGCTCCGCCACTGCTCAAGCCTAACCGTTGGGCTTTTATTCTCACCGGTAAGTCGTGTTCTGCGCTCTCCGATCTCAGCTCCGGCAAGCAAGCCCACCAACAAGCTTTCATCTTTGGTTATTGTTCCGACCTTTATATATCATCTGCACTCAGTGGCGGAGCCAGGAATTGAAAGTGGGGGGGCGAAATGTTAAATTTTTTAAAATATACATATGTTAAAAATTTGGGGGGGGCGAAATGTTAAATTTTTTAAAATATACACATGTAAAAAAATTTAAAACACACGCATGTTAAAAATTTTAAAAATTTGGGGGGGCGGCCGCCTCCCCCCGCCCCCCCTATCTCCGCCACTGTCTGCACTTACAGACATGTACTATAAATGCGGGAAACTGGAGGACGCAAGAGCACTATTCGACGAAATTCCTCAAAGAAACGTGGTTTCTTGGACTTCGATGATGACTGGATACATTAAGAATGATAATCCTCGCGAAGCACTGTTGCTCTTCAAAGTGCTATTGCTTGAAGAATAGGATGAATTGCACCTCGATTCAGTTTCCATGACTTCATTTTTATCAGCTTGTTCGCATGTTTCAGAGAAGACTACAAAGACTACAACGCAAGGGGTTCACGGGTTTTTGATCAAAAGAGGATTGGATTGGGATTTGGGTGTTGGCAATGCTTTAATTGATGCATATGCCAAGTGTGGCGAGGCGGATTTCTGTAGGAAAGTGTTTGATGAAATGAGTAAGAAAGATTTGATTTCTTGGAATTGCATGATTTGGGTATGCATGCAGCATGGATCTGCAGCAAAGGCGATCGGGATTTTCCATTCAATGGTGAAGAATTCAAACATCGAGTACAATGCAGTGACATTGTCGTTGGTGTTACAAGCTTGCGCGAATTTAGGAGCTCTTCGGATGGGCAAGTCCATACATGATAAGGTACCCCCATGTCCTAAACTTGTTGGTGCATATTTTTTCTGCATGAGTATTCAAAATTTGTTTAATTTCAGGTTATAATGATGAATTTGGAGGATAATGTGTACGTGGGTACTTCATTAATCGACATGTATTCCCAATGTGGTAGAGTAAAAACAGGGAGAATGGTATTCGATAGAATGAAAGAAAGGAATGTAAAATCATGGTCAGCCATGATTGCTGGTTACGCAAGCCATGGTCAAGCACGAGAAGCACTTGAACTTTTATCAGACATGACCGAGGCTGGAATAAGACCAAACAATATCACCTTCATGTCGATTCTTACATCTTGTAGCCATGCTGGTTTGGTAGATGAAGGATGGTATTGGTTTAGTGAAATGCAACATAGGTTTGATATAGATCCAGCTTTGGAGCATTATGGCTGCATAGTTGATCTCCTTGGTCGAGCGGGTTATCTTGAGAAGGCTCATGATGTGATCATGAAGATGAGGGTGAGGCCTGATGATATTATTTGGTGCTCTCTTTTGGGTTCATGTAGGATACACAAAAATGTGGAGCTTGGGGAGATAGCGGCTGAGAAATTGTTCGAGTTAGATCCAAGTAACTTTGGATATCGTACAATGCTATCAAACATTTATGCTGATGCTGGTAGGTGGGAAGATGTGAAAAGAATGAGAATATCTATGAAAAATCGGAGATTAGTGAAATCACCGGGATATAGAGGGTGTTTGGCGAAAATTAGTTCTTAGTCAAACAATTCAAGAGCTTGTAAGATGTTTTGAAATCATAATTTTATTAACGGGAAGTTTATAGTCTCCGAAAGTTAAATTTGTTCAGGCCTTCACTAGGTTGAAGATTGTTGGGCAAACAAAAATACAATTTGTTCAGGCCTTCACTAAGTTTAGGGGTTGAGTCGACTTTGCTATATATCGAACTCAATCTTGTTCCAAGAAGTGTTGTAAACCGAGAACTTGTGGTGCTTGTTTTGGCTGCGAAGCACAGTCTTGGGAATATAAGTGGTTTAGTGTGAACAAAAATAATGACAGTGGCGAGGTGGTTGTGAGTCTGTTATGAGAAGGTTAGGGGAATTTGGTAGCTAGAACCCGTGTTAGTTTTCGCTGATTGGAGGTTCACGATAGTGATTTCTGGAGTAATGATGACAAGGAGTTGATATGTTTTTAAGGCTTGAATATGTGGGTTGGTGACAGGCATTGTTCTGGTTATGAAAGCCCTGAATGTTGGGGTGTGGTTGAGATGTTGGGCGGACTGAACAAAATTATAAAACCTACTTTCCATTTTTTGAAAGTCCAACAAGAACAAATTCCAACAAATCATTACCTCGATTAATCGTTACATCAAATTATTCATCTTGGTTATGAATTAACCACCAATTAATTCATAACTCATGCAGCATATGCAAAAATCTCTCAACTTAAGCATTGGGACATGGATATTTTTAAGGGGATGAGGTTTTTATGGAGCAGATTTGATAAAGAATCTAGAAAATTCAATTATTGATATTTTATTGTTTAAAGCTCTTTAATTAGGTTTATTTTGATTAGGTTTTCTTGTTGATTTAGAATTCTACTTGGTTTAGGTCTTTAGTTAGTTCCTTTCTTAGGAGTTCTACTTTGCTAGCATTATTTTCAATTATGAGTCTTTCATCATTTATAAGTGTTAAGAGTTTATGTTTTCAATGCATTCAGTTATGAGTCAATAAAAGAATAGACCGTAGGTTCGGGGCAAACTTCTGTTTGTTTGTCAATAATTTATTCCTATTGGACTTTTGAGAAATCAAAAATAGGTTTTCTAATTTCGTTCTGCCCAACATCTCAACCTGACCCCAACATTCACGGCTTCACAACCAGGACAATGCTCGCCACCAACCCCCATATTCAAGCCTTACAAACAGATCTGCTCCATGTCATCAATAATCTAGAAATCACCACCGTGAACCTCCAATCAACGAAAACTAACACGGTTATCCATCAAATTCTTCAAACCTTCTCACAACAAACTCACGATCAATCCGCCACTGTCGTTATTTCTGTTGAAACTAAACCACTTGGATGGTTAGACCGAATTGAATCTTCTATAAATTCCCAAGATTGCGTTTCACAGCCAAAACAAGCACCACGAGTTCTTGGTTTACAGCTCTTCTTTGAAGAAGCATATGCAAAAATCTCCCAAATTCAGTATTGGGGACAAGGTTGTTTTTAAGGGGGTGAAGTTGTTATGGAGCAGATTGTGGAAGAGAATCTAAAACATCTAATTATTAATCTATTATATATATCATCATTATATATATTATAGCAAAGCGGTGTTTGACTAATTTTGAACGCTGAACTCAAATCCTAATTTTCTAGAATTTTAATTTTTTTTATTCAATAGAAAAATTCTTATTAGATAACTCAATCAATTATATTTATTATCATTAATATTTTTGGTTTCATTCTTGATTAATGATAATTGAAACTTTCCAAATATACGTAGATTTACATAATATGCTCTATTGAAATGATTTGCACATATAGAAATACAACAATAAATTTGCAAAAGTTTGGTATTTAAATTCAAATTTAGTCAAAATTTCTTTATATATCTCTAACATATCAATTATATATAAGGTTACATTTGACTACTAGTAAAGTTTCCTATCTAATGCTTTTACTCTTAATTAAATTATGTCATCTACAATTTTGAAGAGCAATATTTTATTTCTTTCCCAATTCCATTTCTTAGTTCCCCTATACTCTCTATTTTTTTCTAGGCAAATTAATTTGGTTTCACATGAACATGACTAAGCTTTCATTATGGACGTGATTTTGCATATGTTACAATGAGGAGAATTTGCATTTGATTTCATTTCACTCAATTTGACCATGGTAGGTTAATTCTTTTTTTTTTTCATTTTTCTTTTAAATCTTTATATCTTTCAGTAGTTTTGATGTTTATGTCCCTATATTTTTTTTGATTTAATTTACTTTTAATAATTTTCTTGGTTTCTTTAATTTTTTCTCAATTTATTTATATTTTTTCCAATACTTTTATATTTATTGTGATCAATAATCAAGTAATTCGACTAATTATCTTTAGATTTTTCTTCCTCTGACCATTTTTATGGATTTATAATTTGTTTGCTATTTTTATATTAATTTTGTTTTAATTATATTTTCCCATTACTTTTATATTTATTGTGATCAATAATCAAGTATTTCGACTAATTATCTTTAGATTTTTCTTTATTTGACCATTTTTATGGATTTATAATTTGTTTGCTATTGTTTGAACTTTTTATATTAATTTTGTTTTAATTATATTGAGTTTGATTGAATCCTCTCTCATTTTTATCTATTATTAATCTTCTTATTTTGACTTTTTTTTTTGCTCGATTATTTTCTGAAGTTGTTTACTTAGTTCATAATCATTCCCCTTTTTGTTTCTAAAGTTTATGAACAATTCAAATTACAAAGCGTGTTATTCCCATAGAAAATACCTTTTGCACTATTGAGTTATTCACTTTTATCGTATTTAAGTTTTTAAATCAAAAATGGTTTATGATAAGGCATAAAAAGTCAAGTTGAAGGACAATTTCGTTATGTTTTATAGTTTGGAAATCTAAATGCGGTAAATTGAATAATTAATTCAAAGTGCAAACTTTATTTTTTCCTATATTTAAATTTTAGTCTTGGTTTACTCAAATTATATTGATGTAATAGAGTGAAATAAGTTGTATTATAGAGTATGTTGATTACACAACTGATTTTTTATTGTTGCTTCTCACGAAATTGAAATTACGCACTAACCACTTTAGAATTATTTAGAATTTCAATGGGGATTGTCAAGAAAGGAAAATTGTAAGAGAGTTGTTGATTGTTCTCAAATTTAAAATTGCTACTCTTTTAAAAAAATTAATAAATTGGCATTTCTTAACTTGGTGTTTACCAAAAGGGTCCTGGAGTTTAATGAGCTTTAATTTATTACAAAAGGGTCAGGAAAGTTTAATGAGCTTTAATTTATTACAATTGTATTTAGTTTGTATCATTATGTTTAAAAAGTCTTCAACTTTATTCTCAAATAAAAATAATTATACATTATAATCTTTCAAAATTAAATGAAATAATATTCATTTTTATAAATCAAAGTTCAATTAATATAACTCGTGCATAGCACGGGCTACACGCTAGTATATATATTATAGTAAAGCGGTGTTTGACCAATTTTGACTATTATAACTCAATCCTATTTTGTGGTAATTTTGTCAAAAAACTCATTGATTGATTAAATTGGCTGCATTAGGTAAATGTTTGAATTTAAATTAATTGGTAAGTAGCTTTAAATACACTTAATTAAAATTAACGTAAAATATGCATGATAAAATAGGAAATCAATCTATCATCAAGTACATACTCAAGATCTCATTGGTTGATTTATATTTGTGGTCAACTTTTTCATTTTCTAAACCATTCAATTATTCGAAAATATTATGTGAAATGAAGTTTTCAGATGTCAATCTATGCATTAACATTTATAATAAAACTTACCATCTTCAGAGCGAATAATTTATCACAATCTTTCTAACCGAAATGTTAATGATGATATTTCAACTTTAAATTTTGGTCAAAATTATCATTAATTAGTTATTATATAAATTTTTTTTTAGGAAAGCTTTTTAATCACACCAAGAAATTAGGAACTTAAAAAGCATTTAAGCAATCAAAATCTACTATGTTTCAAATTATATTGTTAAAGCCTTCACGTATAAATGAGTAGTGAAACAGAATGTCACACGTATATTCAATTTCATATATTTTATTCATGTTTCTCACTACTCATTGCTCAATACAATTTTATGTTTTGATATGATTTCTTCTAGCAATTATTATATGTTTATTTTGTAATTTTGATAGTAACCGAAGTCTTTTAGTCGTTCTATAATATATGTGTGTGTTTTTGTTGAGTTCTAAACCCTGGTTATAGTTTTATTTTTATCTTTAAGTTTAATCTTCATATGTTTGTATTTTACATTTCAATTTCATCTTAACAGATTTTATGGATTCTTACCATTCACAGTTACGAATGCTTTGATTAAAATTCTAATTTCTTTGATTGAACTAATATCGAATTCTACCAACAACTTTAATCGATTGGGTGCTGGTAGTGGAAATACGAAGAACAAAAGAGGAACACGTTTTTCTCTTTCATAGTGTTTAGAAGGTTGTTTTTTAGCTTTCATATATTACCACAAATTCCAACAACCTTTTATTTATAGTTTTAAAATTTTAATTTGATTTATTTCTAGACTTTTGGTGTTATTTTATGCAGGTGCCATAATTTGATAAAGTGGTATTCATTTTGTATTTCTCATTTTTTTTCTATATTTATCTTCTTTAAATTTATATAACTTTTGCATATTCCAGCAAACATTCATTATTTGTTTCTAAAAGTTGTTACGTTTTGATATCATATTTCAAGGACCAAGAAAGAAAAATAATGATTCGAATAAATTATATTGATTGATAATAATAATAATAATAATAATAATAATAATAATAATAATAATAATAATAATAATAATAATAATAATAATAATAATAATAATAATAATAATAATAATAATAATAATAATAATAATAATAATAATAATAATAATAATAATAATAATAATAATAATAATAATAATAATAATAATAATAATAATAATAATAATAATAATAATAATAATAATAATAATAATAATAATAATAATAATAATAATAATAATAATAATAATAATAATAATAATAATAATAATAATAATAATAATAATAATAATAATAATAATAATAATAATAATAATAATAATAATAATAATAATAATAATAATAATAATAATAATAATAATAATAATAATAATAATAATAATAATAATAATAATAATAATAATAATAATAATAATAATAATAATAATAATAATAATAATAATAATAATAATAATAATAATAATAATAATAATAATAATAATAATAATAATAATAATAATAATAATAATAATAATAATAATAATAATAATAATAATAATAATAATAATAATAATAATAATAATAATAATAATAATAATAATAATAATAATAATAATAATAATAATAATAATAATAATAATAATAATAATAATAATAATAATAATAATAATAATAATAATAATAATAATAATAATAATAATAATAATAATAATAATAATAATAATAATAATAATAATAATAATAATAATAATAATAATAATAATAATAATAATAATAATAATAATAATAATAATAATAATAATAATAATAATAATAATAATAATAATAATAATAATAATAATAATAATAATAATAATAATAATAATAATAATAATAATAATAATAATAATAATAATAATAATAATAATAATAATAATAATAATAATAATAATAATAATAATAATAATAATAATAATAATAATAATAATAATAATAATAATAATAATAATAATAATAATAATAATAATAATAATAATAATAATAATAATAATAATAATAATAATAATAATAATAATAATAATAATAATAATAATAATAATAATAATAATAATAATAATAATAATAATAATAATAATAATAATAATAATAATAATAATAATAATAATAATAATAATAATAATAATAATAATAATAATAATAATAATAATAATAATAATAATAATAATAATAATAATAATAATAATAATAATAATAATAATAATAATAATAATAATAATAATAATAATAATAATAATAATAATAATAATAATAATAATAATAATAATAATAATAATAATAATAATAATAATAATAATAATAATAATAATAATAATAATAATAATAATAATAATAATAATAATAATAATAATAATAATAATAATAATAATAATAATAATAGATGTAGTGGGTGATAGGTAGTCAAATTGAAAGTGTTTTGTATGAAAACAAATCTCTATTTATTTTTTGTTAAAAAAAATTTTTGGTGATAAAACTTCTGGATGATAAAATCATGCAACTGGGAGGTCCCTCCAAGTAAAAAGGTATATACTATGTCAATTATTTACCTCTCTATTTATTTATGCAAGAATTTGTCCTTTTTTTTGTTTGATATTCGTGGGCACATAGGCTGCATTTGTATTTACTGAATTGGATATAGTTTATTCAAGATGCAGGTTTTGATCCATTAAATGCACAAAGAAATCGAAGTTACAATATATTTTATTTGTGGGACAATGATGGTGACTCGGAATTATATGAATAAGAAACAACAGTTTCATTCTTTACATTTATTATTAAGGTTTTTTTTGTTTTCTTACTTGGGTGAACTTATGTGACATCCTTACCTTTATGTTTGTCATGTGTATGTCTAATTCGGTTAATGGTTAAACATTACGTAAATTGGTAAATGTATACAATGAGGCTGAATTTGCCGTTGTTAGTTACATATCTAAAGATACTAGCAAAAGTTAGGCCAAGTTACTAAATTACTTAATTGATTTTAACATTTAGTAACATAATTTTGTTAGATTAGGATATCACTCACAAAAGCAACTAATTGGAAGAATTTCATTTCACCTATTTACATCCATAATGGCTAGCCATAAATAATATTCTTAGACCAACTTTTCGAGGAAGGAGAGATCACGTCATTTGGGATTATAAATTTCAAATCTATTGCATATATTATAACAAAATGGAGTTTGAATTCTTTCGACATATGCAAATATATTTATTTTTTTCTTCAGAATTTAAAAGTTTTTAAATTCCCAGGATAATATTCAATTAGTTGGTGGACATTTATTTACTAATTTATATAATTTATTCCTAAATATCTCAACTGCTACTAGATTACAACCAATTTTATAGTTTAAATTTGAACTTGAAACTATTTTAGATTAACAATAGTAAATAATTGAAATTGATTAGTTTTTTTTCTATATAAAATCTTGAATTTTAAATCGCCCGAGTAATGTAAGTGGGATCATTCTTCTACCTTACCCGTCAACCCTTAATTTTACTAGATTTTGTCACATAAAATATGGGGTAATATGTGATGTATTTCATCAAAAAGATTTATTCCTTTATATTATCTCCACATCCCAACACCCTATTCTCTTCCACTTTCTAGGCCCATGACATTCTCTTTTTTTCTTTTTTCATATATTAATATAATTAGAAGTTGATTAGAAAATTAGTATGTAGCTAGCTGGCATTGTGCCAAATTATGTTCTATTTTATACAAAGATTTTAGTTATTGTTCAATACAGAAAGAAGATTGAATTGTCTTTATCAAATTCAGGAATAAAAATATATGTACCATTTTCATAAACTAATTCGTGCGTAGCACGGGTTATACGTTAGTATTCTATTATTTGAAGTCCTTTAAATAGGTTTCCTTTGATATGTTTCCTTGTTGATTTATAATCCTAGCTGGTTTAGGTTTTAGTTATTTCCTTTTTTAGGAGTTCTACTTTGTTTATCATTCTATTTCAATTACGAGTCTTTCATTATTTATATATACAGTAGAAATTCTATAAATTAATACTCATGGACTACCAAAATTTATTAATTAAAAGAGTTATTAGTTAATCGATAAATTAATAATTATTAATTTATATATTAATTAATATTTTATTAATTTATAATAAAATACTCAATTTACAAACACCTCCACTTAATTATTATACAATGCATGTACGTATATCAAATGAAGGGTCCAATTTGAAACGACCCTTCAATCTCCCACCATATTATGTTTCTTGTGTTCAATGTGTATCACTTTATGGACATTAAAAAATATTTTCTATATTTTCAAGAAATCTTCATAAATCATTCATGTAATATGTAGTATATAAGGAATTATTAATTTATATTTTATATGGGATCTATAGAAATTATAAAAAATGTATTATCCTATAATTTTAGCGAATTATTAATTTAGCACCCTATCCCCGAGTCGGGACCGGCAAAAAATATTATCTTAGAGAGTTTATTAAATAATCGAGTATTAATTTATCGAGTTTCTACTGTATTAGGGTTTATGTTTTCAGGCATTCAGTTATCAATCAATAAAAGAATCGAGTTTAGACTTAGGTCAACTTCGATTTGTTGGATAAGAATTTATTCTTGTTGGACTTTTGAAAAATAAAAAATATATTTTATAATTTCGTTTATATCCATTTATCATAAATCGATAAAATTAATTATTTATTGATCTTTAAAGGAAAATATATAAAGAAAGTTATATGTATACACAACATGATCCCAAATATATGTTTTCATTCTTAATAAGCACGTTGATGGACATAATTAGGGCCATATATAATTTAACGAGTAAGAAAAAATGTTTTTTTTTTTTGCTTTTAGTATCCTTATGTAATTTCAAATTTGAGTGACAAATCGGTCCAAAAATTAAAAACTAGTCATTGCATTCTCATTATTTCTCTAGTGCATTAGTTTTTCATGGGCAATCTACATAACTTTCTCTTTGTTTACTGTTTTCATATAATTAATTTTAGATATAAAGAAAGTTATATATATCTTATATGTATGCGCAACATAATCCCAAAATGTATGTATTCAATTTTAAGAAGCATATTGATGGACATAGGTTAACAAATAGGAAAAAAAAAGATTTTAGTATATCTAAAATATTTTTATGCAATTTCATATGAGTGGCAAATGGGTCTAAAAATTCCAAAAAAACAATCATTACTTCTCTACTGTGCACTAACTTTTTAGTATAGCAAAGCCAACAAAACAAAATATAATCTATGCACTTATTATTATTTCATGAAGAATATACTAAAGATACGAAATTGAAATATATCAATAATTATAATAAACGTCAATTGGCTTTATTAGCCTCCTTTACTGTCTATCAGCAATGAACAACCTAAGTTGGTTGAACTCTCTTGTCTGATTTGCAGGCTATTACGTAAAATGTGATTTATTCAATACACCCCTAAGGATAACGACGGCAAATTTCCCCGCATCCAAAAGAGAATATGATAAACATGCTATGATTGTTGTAAATAATAAAAAGTATTTTTATAAAAACAAGAAGAATCCACGGAAATTGAATTCTGAGGCATAACAAACAGACAATTGCTTGTACACATAAAATTGAACGAGAGAATAGAAGAAGATTACTAAAAAATCATAAAAATTAAATAAAATAAGGAACAAATGAAACATTAATTTACAAATAAGTTAATTTGTTTGTATCATTTTAGATTTCAATTTTCAAGAATCTTCATTATTTTACGTGTATTGATTCAGCATTTCACATGAAGAGATATTACTTTTTCGATGATTACAGTTTATTATATAATAGTTAACTTAAGTAAATTTATAATTAAATTAAAATATATATCATTTTTAAATTAAACGATATTTATATATAAATTAATTTAACAATTTCGTCTGATTTAGATGCAAAGCAGGTATTATTTACTAATATATAAAAAAAATATTATATAATATCACTCATAGGTGAGTGTTGGTTACCTAGCCGTTCGTATTTAATTACTATCATACTACAGCAGTAGATATAATTAGTGTTACCCTATGTTTTTAATTTCTGTTTTGAAGTTTGTTTTTGCTTCCTCTCATCTTTTATTTGTTTTCTATAAGAGTCAGTATCAATATTTGTTTCTCATAATGTCATGAATGTGTGTATATATAGTAATCAGTGCCTATTTATTTTGAACTATATGGTACCATGTCTACTTCTTGGGAAAATTAATACTACAACTTTTGACAATTTAATTAATAAGTTTCTAATTTATATTTTTGTCTAGGTTACCTAAACTTTTCAATAAATTAAACCAGCCAAGCTAGCTAGAGAGTAGTATTCTTTTTTGTGAACCTCCTAAATATGTGTAAATATCATGTAGATATTGTTGTGAATTATGATATGTTTCAAAGTTTTAGGTTCAAAATTAATAATGAAAACGCAGATTCTATAAAAATCGTGGACTGGGTTTTAGTCTAAAGCTTGAGACGGTCACTATATTTTAAACATCATTTATCAACGGTAAAAAAATTCTATGAGAAGAAAATTTCGAATCATGTAACTTTTTTAGTATCATTTATTTATTTTTTATTTATTTTTTATTATTGTGTTACAACAACATTTATATATATATATATATATATATATGTAGTTTGATGTGAATAGAGAGAAGAGAGTATATATGTAGAGAAGAAAGAAAGAAGTAATATATAATAGTTTTAATTATCTACGTGTTGATTAGAGGTGTTCACGAGTCAAGTCGGCTCGAAAATAGCTCGATTTGAACACGAGAAAATTCGAGCTCGAACCGAACCAATTGAGTTGATCTTTTCAAGCGAGCCGAGCTCGAGCCCAAAATGCTTGTTCGCCAGCTCGCGAGCCGGATACAAAATATTTTTTAATTAATATATTTTAAAATTAATCTTTATTCATAAATTTATTTATTTATAAATAATATGATATATTATAATAATAATATATATACAAATAATAATATTTTTGATATTAGTTTATGATTATATTTAATAATAGAATAATAAATATAAAATTTACAATATATTTCATAAAAGAAAGATTTTTTTTGGAGCTCGGCTCAGGCTCGAGCTTATTCACCTTCAGCTTGTCAAGCTCGAGCTCGAGCCAGAATTTTTAATTCAGTTCAATTCGAGCTCGAATCCTAAATAACTCTAATGCCGCTCCCTTATTTATCAGTGAAATACCTAATAACCGGCCGTTTTGACCTAATATTATATGAAAAATTGTCTTCGTTGAAACCTATTTCTCATAAAATTTTGAGTTAATTATAGGAATTAATGGGAATGTGAATGAAATGGAGAGGGTACAAATGTACAATACAATACAAGTTATAAGAAGTAGAGAGCACATGGTGATGGGCATCTTGGATGTCGGGAAGACAGACAAAACTAACACACAACCAAAAACTCTGTTTTGGCATTTTTCATTACAGCTACTTGCATGCCCTCCACGTATCATCCCTTCTCCAAAATATTACTACCCATCATATATATCTCATTCATTCTGGATTCACGTGAATATATTATTATTATTATTATTATTATTATTATTATTATTGTTTGTTAATTATATGTATGATAATATTAATTCATTGTTCCATTTTAAAGTTTGAACCTTATTTAGCAGCCATTTTGAATACATATTCAACTTCTTCATAATTATACATCCATCAATAATTTCGTGGGCAGCAGGTAAACTTAATTGTGATGTATCAACTATCAAGTTGTGTAATTGAATTTGAATAAGAAGAAAGAGAGTTGTAAAAAGGAAAGTGTAGTTGTAATGTTAGGTGCGGTGAATGGAAAGGAGTCACGAGGAACTTGGGATTTCTTTCAAGTTTCAACTATATTTATTCCACATTTGCCATCTTTTTGGTTCAATTTTTTTAGCTTGTATATATATATATATATATATTATTCAAATGTATCAAAATTCATAATTTATATATATAGCACGTACTTGGTTCTAGTGCAACATGTAAGAATTCAGTATATAATTACTACATAAAAAGAAATGATTACCTTATCATTTTATATCGATGCACGCACTTAATTAATTGTGAAGAGATATTATTCTAAGGTAAATTGGAAGTATTATTTTAAAATGTATTTTTTTAACATAGATAGGTGTACGGTTCACATAAAATACAATTTAGTGTAAAGATACAATAATTACTATTTTTAGTGTACTATAGTATTATCCAACTCGATGCTACAATTTGGTTTCATATTAAACATCAAGTTATTTTCCAATTAATGAATTTGGCTTAATGAATTCAAATGAACGGTTCAAACATAGTTTCAACAGACTTAATTTCATTGTAACTTATGTTATGTTTTACTTGGCCTAAAACAGTTCAAACATAATCTCGAAAAATCACGTATATAAACAAATATCTTATGTTATGTTTTACTTGGCCCAAAAAAAAAATCTAACAAGGACAAGACACACAAGGTAGCACGTCTGAGACAGATATACTATATATAATAATCATTTAAGTTCAATTACCACTAATTCAACATTATCACAAAATCTAATCTGATACAAAATTAGTTTAATTTAGAAATTACTGTAGTAATAGAAAAGAGTGATTTTGGAAGCTTGATTGATTGTGGGGGCATATCCAAATGTCACTACTATTTATTACCACCCTCGGGGGTTATTACATACATCAGCTGAGGAAGATAACTCTGTAGAGGCTGTAATTTGTTGCCTCCATTTTTGTTATATTGTACAGTGCAATACTGAGGAACCAAATTTGACTGAATTATTGAAAAATCTAGTTTCCTTTTTCAGCCTCTGCATTTCTGCAGAACCCTTTTCGAAGATAAGCAAAGCAATGCTACCCAGGTCCAACGGCGTCGTTTGGATGGACGGAGAAGATGACGAAGCTCTTTCATGGCCGCCTCGAGCCAACGAAATCGAAGCATCTAGAGACGAGGACATGAACGCGTCTCTGTCGAGCTTCAGGTCCATGCTCGAGGCAGATTGTTTCACTAACAACAATGTGATGAACACACCCAATCATCATCTGTACCAACCAGAATTTAGCAGCCTCTTATACAACCCTTCGAACTTTTTACCGCCCAAATCATTTCTGTTCAACAACACTTTCGACAGTGGCTTCGATTTGAGCATGTGCGACCCTAATTTCTTCCCTGCCCAGGACCCCTCTCCCGTTCCACCTTTCACGGGCTTTAACGGACCCATCTCCGAGTTTTCATACGACGGCGTTTCGGCTGCTTTCGGAGGGGGTTCTAATGTATTTGGGTTCGAAGGATTTGATAGTGGGGCCATGTTTAACAGGTCTAAAGTGTTGAGGCCACTCGATGTTTTGCCCCCAGTTGGAGCACAGCCCACACTCTTTCAGAAGAGAGCAGCGTTAAGGAACAATTTGGGGGTCTCGAAAAGCGATGAGGGTGTGACGAGTTTGGATGATACAGCAGGGGAAACAAAGAAGAGAAAGAGGAGTTATGGGGATGATGATGATGAAGAAGGGTTTTATATGAATTATGATTCAGATGAGCTGACTGAGAAGGTAGGTGATGGGAATGGGGACAATTCGAATGCAAATAGCAGCGTAACGGGTGGTGGAGATCATAAGGGGAAGAAGAAAGGAATGCCAGCAAAGAATCTAATGGCTGAGAGGCGACGAAGGAAGAAGCTCAATGACAGGCTTTACATGCTTAGATCTGTTGTCCCCAAAATCAGCAAGGTACAACACCCACAACTTGTTAGCTTTTGTTCATGTTCTTGTTTTGGATAAGGTTCATTATGTTCTCCTTGACAAATATCATTATACCATAGAGATTGATAAAAGTGGGGTTGGATTCAAGCAAATTACAGAGACACTACACTTGCAGAATTACTGAAATAGTCATGTTCAGATGGACAGAGCTTCAATACTGGGGGATGCCATTGATTACTTAAAAGAGCTTTTGCAAAGGATAAATGATCTCCACAATGAACTTGAAGCTGGATCTTTAATGCATCCAACAACGAGCTTCCATTCCTTAACACCCACTCCTCCTACTCTTCCTTATCGCATTAAGGAAGAACAACTCTGTGCTACCTCCACACCTAGCCCCAAAAACCAACCTGCAAAGGTAGATAGATATATGTTCAATGGTTGACCTCATTCATTTTTTCAGTGTCTAAATGATTATAAATTTTGCAATTCCCAATAGTGGTAGTTTTCTACTTGAGGATTTTTTTTCGTGAATTATTATTGTGTTGCAGGTTGAAGTAAGGTTGAGAGAGGGGAGGGCTGTGAATATACACATGTTCTGTGCGCGTAGACCAGGTCTGTTGCTGTCCACTATGAGGGCTTTGGACAGCCTTGGACTGGACATCCAGCAAGCTGTCATCAGCTGTTTTAATGGCTTTGCTTTGGATGTATTCCGTGCTGAGGTAGATATAGAATCTTAATTTTTCATGTTCTGCGTTTCCCGTGCTGAGGTAGATATAGAATCTTAATTTTTCATGTTCTGCGTTTCATGTTCGTTTTGTTTCTCTCCTGTGGTTTAACAGCAGGAAAAAAAGGGCTATTTATTATCCTTCAGTCTTCCTTTGACACTCAACCATCACTGTTATCTTTTGTCACCAACTTATGAATCATCTAAGAAAACAAATGCAGTTCATTAGACATAGTATAGGAGCCAAAATAAGTTGACAAAGATTAGTAGAATGCATTATGGAATCCACTACAGCATAGAAACTAAAGGCATTATTACTATACTTGTCTTAACAAGTTCATCCTGTCTGTATGTAGTATGTGCCCCAAAGTCCCAAACCCCAAATGGGCTATGAACTAGAACAATGTCTATTAAGTTCAACTCTCTCCGTTTGTGGTGCTAAGCATCATAAGTTCATAACTAGTACTGACTTATGTTTGTGGGTTATATATACTTATCAGCAATGCAGAGAAGGTCAGGATGTTTTGCCAGAGCAGATCAAAGCCGTGCTTCTTGATTCTGCAGGCTTCCACGGTGTTATCTAGATTTACTCTTCTTCTCAAATATTCTACGTGTGTGCTGTTGTTAGCTAGATTTTAAGAAGGTTCAAAGTCGATAATATGAATGTCGTTTTAGATGCTTAATCTCTGTATTTATTCATTGTTTTCATTATAATTTTGTAATCCGAAAACAAAGCCTGTCTAGCATGCAACAATTGGTCTACCATCGGCTGAGTTTTATATTTGTGTGGGACCTAGGGGTGTAAGTCGAGCCGAGTTGATTCGGCTCAAACGAGCTCGAGTCGAGCTTCATGAGCTCGAACTCTTAGTCGAACTCGAGCCCGAACCCACTTGTCTCTGAAAAATTATATTAATAAATATATATTGAATAATTAAAAAAAAAATTAAAAAATTCGGCTCGGCTCGATTTCGGGCTCGAGCTCGAACCAAACGAGCTCGAGTTTGGAAAAATCACCAAGCTCGGTTCGAGCTCGGCTCGTTGACACCCCTAACTACTGTGACCCAGTTCCATTCAAATCACCAAACTCGAGCTCAGCTCGTTTACACTACTGTGACCCCACTTTTATTCAAATCACCAGGCTCGAGCTCGGCTCGTTTACACCCCTCAGTCTACTGTGACTCCAGTTCCATTCATTTGGTTTCTGATTCAACTTTTAAGTTATGGAACTACATATTACAAGTATAAATGATGTTGAATTTTTCACAAATTAACTACAACTTATTCACAAAGCTAAACTCTATTTTACATAGTTCAATTAATGTTACGATCATTATAGCTACTAGATATTAAATACGATGTTTTAATATCAGCTAAAAATATATGGGTTAGTCTCAGGGGTTAAAACCCTTAGATGATAAAAGTAATTTTTAAAAATTAATGATGATCTGATTATAATTTTCAATTTTAAATACATAATTTTGTAAGTAATGAAGTACAAATTTTGATTTTTTGTTAATTTGAGACAATCTAAAACTAATTTAATTAACCATTTAGGTGAATTACACTCGCTTAAGATATTAAATGTTGGCATAAAAAAACATATATATTGAATATCACACTCAGGCTCCGTTTGTTTGTCAAGGGAATGGAATTAAAATGAGGAATATGATTCCCAAAAATCAAATAACCTTGTTTGGTATTTTTTATTTGATATTATGGAATGCAATCTAATTCCCAAAATATGGGAATTATCATCTCAAATAAGGGAATTACATTACCTTGTTTTATGGAGGTAATGTGATTACCATATCAAGGTAATCATAAATGCACTACTTTAATGTCATTACTACCCTTATATCAAATATAATACAAAAATCAACAAAATAGTTATTTCTATTTTCATTTCATTTTAAGTTATTATTTATGAAGAAATAGTTTCGTAATTTTAATTTATTTAGAATATTTTCATTGTCAAAATAGATCGTAATTTCATTTTATTTGATATTTATTTATTGAATGAAATTGAAAAATTGCTATGTTGTTTTTGCGATAGTACTTTTGAAATGGTTGTTGGTCACATATGATTAATATATTTTATTTATTAACAATAATATGTTTCCGACTTAAAATAATTATCAATGCATTGGTACATGAAAAATGCATACATGTAATATTTTTAAAAGTCGAACAATATGTAAATAAAAAATAAGCATGTTCAATTTAATTATCATTTTTCTAAAAGAGGATCATGCAATTGAACCAAATTGATATCTTATTTATTCTTTATTATTTAACCAAATTATATATATATATATGTATATACACTTATGTATATACATAATATCAAATATTCTACTTTGTCATAAAATTTATAATTAAATTATACAAATATGATTTAAAATAAGGGTATTTATGTCAAAGTCTTTAATTTTAGATTTCATTCTTTATTATATGTATTTGAACAAAATATAAAAAAAAATATATATATATCCTTACCCAATTTTTTTGTAGAAACCAAACACTATTAATGGAATCAGATTTCTAGTAATCAAATTACCAGAAATCTTATTCCCATTTTAGATTCCATTCCCTGTCAAACAAACGGAGCCTCAGTATTTTGATTTACCTAATATGTTGTATAAAATTTATTTCAATTTATTTTAGTGAAATTGTAAACAATTTTTAGCAAAAGGAAAAGAAAAATTAAAAATAAGGTGTCAAGTTTTATTAGAAAAATAATGTTTTATTAAACAGTTAGCTAACGTATAGCTGATGCTAGTTAATTAGAGCTATACCTTAGTTAATTAGAGGAGGGATGATGTATGGGTAAACCCGCTCATGTGTAATAGCCTGCAAACCACATAATTAGATGAGGGATGATGTATGGGTAAAACCTAAACCAGCCTAGGTTGCCCATAGCTGACAAGCTCACAGAAAAGAAGGCAAATAGGCATTCCTTCATCAGGATTCGAACCCGTGACCAAGGCCACAACATTCACATGCCCTTACCAACTCTACCGGGGGTGCCCCATGATGTAAGATTATTTTATTATGAGATTAGTATGCCTATCATGAGCCCTAAAAAGCGGGTTGAGACTTGAGATGCATTGCACTAAAAATAAAAAATATGTAGTTAGTATAATTAACCCGAAGTATATTATTCAATAATAACGCATCATAAAATTAATTTAATTTATTTTATTTATTTATTTATTTATGCTAAATATTTCGCCGTAGAGATTCTTACAAATGTGTCTAATTGGTGTTTGATTCTATATGGACCGAGACACTTCCTTCATTCAATGGGGGTATGAATTACATTTTATAAATTAGTCTTGAATTTTTTAATTTAGAAAATATTCTGAAACAATTTATTCATTTATTTTAAATAAATCAGCTTAAATATTTATTGAAAGAGTTGCTTGTCCGGCAATTTCATCAATCTCAGCTTTCGGGGAAGTTTTTATATTCCATGCAATTTTTACTATATTTATCAAAATTGTTCTAAACTCCGCGATTTTTTAAGTAGTATCAATCTTTTTCACCCTATTTAAAGGCATAGGAAAAAATTCACAGCAATTTATATATATGCTATATTCATTGATAAATATAATTTCATTACAACTTTGAAATAAAATTACACATAGATAATAATGGGATCACATATTTTTTATGATCACAAGTTACTCACTAATGAAGAAGGTAAAATAAATAATCGTTGTTTAGCATTTACAATAGTTAATCACTTGCATTTTTTGGCTAAGGACACTCATTTTATTTACACTGTAATCTAGTTGGGGTACAGTATCAATGATCCATCCATGTAGAATCCTAAAATTATTTTATATTTATATTAAATGACATCAACTTTTAAAATGTTAAAAGTATGTTTCTAAGTGTGTGTTCGGCCATAGTATCAAAAAAGTTTATAACAAATTAGTCAATTGAAACTGCATCGAATAGACTACCACACGCAACTTTATTAGACCATATTTATTGTAAATTAACTTGCAGTATCTATTTAAACATCTAATGATTGGTATGTTTTCTTGTTGGGAATGCTCATGAATTCATATTCTCAAAAGTATGAGAATAGTGATTCCTTCCATACCCCTTGGGTTTGGCTATTCCTTGCCTATCAGGAGACAGGAATCAATCATATTTTTTTTCTTATGATATTATTTTCTTCACACCAATATAAAAGTTTTGAAAATTTGATGAATGCAATATATATATTTTTTGGACTTGTGATTAATAATCACAAATTATTTTAAAAATAATATAAATTATTAAAAATTTCAAAAAATTATTTAAATGCATTGAAATAACTAAAAAATACATATTATTTTTTGTATGTACTAAGTCGAAATATTTTCGTCAATAAGAATTACTTAATTATAATAAATATAATTTCAAATGTAACAAAAATATGAAAAAAATACAAAAATAAATTGAAAAAATATAAAATAATATTGCGTTTAACAAATAATATCTTATCCTTAAACTAGTTCATCAATAAAAAGTATTAGAAAAAGTGAATTATTATATAGACAATAATATTACATATATAACTCTTTCAATCAATATATAATAACTATATTTTTCCCATTTTTCATTTAATTTTTTCCATTTTTTCATCATGTCCCGTGTTATTTTTCTTTAAATAAAAAGTTCAAAGTCTCAAATCATTTAAATTTCATAAAATTAGATTAGATTCAAATTTGTATTCGAGTTTAATAAATAACTCAAATATATGAATATACAGAATTAAAAAAAAAATCTCATATCTCGAATTCATTTCATTTCTCATTCATGCACTATACCAATCATAGGATTTATGAAATCATCCCATCTCTATTCCATTCCTTATATCATTCCATTCCCACATAATTCCATTCGTTCATACCAAAATGACCAAAAATTTTGTGGTGCAAAATGGTATCCATCAAGAAGATTTCCATTGGGACCCCCTCAATCACACATCACCATTTTTATTATTTTTATAAAAACGCAAAGCATATATTTGGATTGAAGGATTTGAAATTTATAAATTTCAAATTCGTCAACAAATTCATGAACTTCGTTTGGATGTATCCAATTATAAAGGATTTCAAATCACTCGACATTCACTTTGAGCTATTTTCTCCATAACTACGGTAGATTTCAAATGACTATATTTTAGGTGTGATTTCAAATCCTTCATCCAAATTCTCTCCCCAAATCCAAATCCCCCAATCCAAACACACTCAAAGACTTATTATCTTAATTTAATAAATATATTTAAATCACCTAATTACAAGTAATTGTATTTTTAGCGATCAACTTATGATGATTGAAAACCGTCATTCACAACTAATGAATTATGAATCACTAGTATGACTCATCGATGTGCTCCCTTCACCAATCACTAATTTTCAAATAAATTGTAAAGATTTACTAAAATTTTATACTAAACTCTACACTATAATTTAATTTGAGTTCGAAATTGGACATTTAAATTTGAATAGGTGGTGTGATAACTCCATAAATAAATAAATTAGATTCCAATTTTTTGAATAAATTTTTTTATTCTAAATTATGTTGCATCTTCTATTTTATAATTAGATATTTGACAAATGTAATTCACAAATATAATTATTAAAATACATTTAATATGTATGAATAGTTTGACACGTGTCAAACATAAATATGTAAATATAATATAAAATAAGATTTGGAATATTAAATCTTGTCTAGGTATAAAAGATTATATTTCCAATTTTTGCCTCTCGAAACACACCTAATCAATAAATCGGGTGAGATTTTGGAAATACACGTGTCAAATATGTAAATATATTTATAACAAAGATGAACTCATGAAAGAAGATTTGGAAAAAAAATCTTATACCTAAATAAATTACACTCAAAATTTCCTTCACCCAATCTACACCGTCCAATTCTGACGATCAGTGGTGCATGGAATTAAATGCTGAAAAACGTTTTGCAAGCGCTCTATATAAGCATATACTGCTTTCAGACATCGCGCCGCCGAGCTTGAGTTCCCATTACCCGCCGCCGGAGAGAAGGAAATTCACCTCGTCTTCCGTTTCGCAGCTCTTCGTTTTTAAGGTAACTTAATCAATTTCTGGCATTTCACCCGCCGATGACTGTTTTTTATGATTATGCTTACAAATGCGACACTGAAATAATTACTCTTACGGATTAGGTTCATCAATTTGATAATTTGATTCATTTGCTTTGAGATTTTCTTGTTGCTTTTCTTCAATTGTGTTAATTGCTTTTTCCAAAGTCCTTTTCGTTCTTCGCCGAGATTCTCAGTCAGAGATATACTGATTAGATTCTTGTATTGTAAGTTTCATATAGCCTGACGCGTCCTTTTGCAAATTTGCAGGTTATTTGGTTGCAATCAGATTGTACCTTTCCAAGGCTGTACCGACGGAGGGAGTGGCACCATCAGCTCTCTCCGCTTTATTCGGCCTAATTTGCTAACTTTATTCTTTGAAATTCGACTGTTTTTTTTTTTAAGATTCTTTCACCACTTCATTCAAACGCTACCTAGCCATGGCAACCACAATGAATAGATGTGGAGTCGAAACTCTGTATCTATCTTTCTCGAAAAGAGCCTCTGGTTTTCAACCTATTTTGAGGAGGCAGAATCTTCATTTTACCATTTCCCCGCCTTCTGTTTCTTGTTCACGTGTATCCCTGAAAGGCTCTTCTGGACTGCAAGCTCTTCGAGTCAGTTGTGACGCTAGCAAGGTTGATATACTCGAAAAGTATGAGACTGAAAACCAAGACTCTGAACAAATTGGCAGCGAGTTGACATGTGTGATGAAGTTTGGTGGTTCATCTGTTGCCTCTTCGGATAGAATGAAAGAAGTAGCTGAACTAATTCTCAGCTTTCCAGAGGAGAGGCCCGTCATTGTTCTTTCTGCTATGGGAAAAACAACCAACAAGCTCTTAATGGTACTCTTGTTACTTTGCTGTCTCTTTTAGGTGGAACATATTCCACCTTCTGTATTACTGAGTTTTCTTTAGAAGATTATGAGACGGATAGTTGTTTTGTGTACCAGGCTGGAGAAAAAGCTGTTAGTTGTGGTGTCTCTAACATATCTGATCTTGAAGAATTGACATTCATCAAAGATTTGCATTTGAGGTACCTGTGTTCAATATTTACATCTTTCTATCATTTTTCACGATGATCATGATTTGAGTGAGCTCTGTCTTGTTGCTATTCTCAGGACTGCAGATGAACTTGGAGTAGATAAATCTATAATCTCAAGTAAGTAATCATTTATACTGTAGATTAATATACGCAGGCGCACACATGTATATATATAACAAAATATATATGTGGGGGCGGGGGAGTGTGCATGCTATTATCACATTATTTAATAGTCATCTTTGATGGTGGTTAACAAAAATAATAATACCTAGAAAGGAGGGTGTTTAAAACCATTGCTTTTGGTATAGCTAATCATGTGAGCATTTGCTTTTGTTATTCATGTGGATGGATTTTGCTGCATTAAGACTGCAATAGTCTGATACAATTCTATTTAGCGTATAATCATTCTGGACATAGGACTGAATTTTCTGGTGTTTTAATATTTCAGGTCACAATCATTCTTTAATAAATTCCGTCATGCTCAGCTATCTCATAAAGTCATATGTTTGACAAGTACTGTCAACAATCTTCTTTCTGTTAATGATTGCCTTTTCTTGTTATGTTAAAAACCTTTTTCAGAACATCTCTTTGAGTTGGAACAACTTCTGAATGGAATTGCTATGATGAAAGAGATGACGTTAAGAACAAAGGACTACTTGGTCTCTTTCGGGGAATGCATGTCCACTAGGATTTTTGCGGCGTACTTGAATAAAATTGGTGTGAAAGCTCGTCAAGTATGCCTCTCATTCTTTTTACTTTTCTATATGTGATTAATTATCTAAATATCACATTCTAATAGCAATGACCAGTAACAAGGATCTCTTTCTTTTTCCACCTTTACTTTCACGTGACTTCTCTCTGTGCGTAGTGACATGAGAATTGAACTTGCAGTTTATACCAGAACATTTCTGTATTATTGTTATCTGCTTCTGATTAGTGCAATCCTCACATTTTAATGAGAATGTGAATCTGTGTCCTTCCTTGCAGTATGATGCCTTTGAAATAGGTTTCATAACTACTGATGATTTCACAAATGCGGATATTTTGGAAGCAACTTATCCAGCTGTTGCAAAGAGATTGCATGGAGATTGGATTAGTGATCCTGCTATTCCTATTGTGACTGGTTTCCTTGGGAAAGTAGGCTCTTTCATGATTCCATGCATTATTTCTGGATTAAATTTTTGCCTTTTTACGTACTATGGCTTAATAGCTTTTTGATTATAGGGTTGGAAAAGTTGTGCAGTGACTACATTGGGGAGAGGTGGCAGTGATTTGACTGCCACAACAATTGGTAAAGCACTGGGGTTGAGGGAAATTCAGGTAGTTGGCAGTGAGTCTCCCTAGTCCCTACCCATATTCTGTGCACTTCATTGCATATTATAAACTCCATACATAAAACCGCTTAGTCTACTATCTGTATATTGCATGTCAACATAATACTATTTAATGCACACTTGTAACTAGTCATATATCTGTAGTTCTTTTAACTTCACGATGTTAGAGATTCATGATGAGATAAAATATGCACGGATTAACACATCGTGCACTATAATATGGAATAATTCATAACACATGATTAGTTTGCTACCAATGAATGAAATGCATAGAATAACCATCGTGCTATGCGGAAGCAAAATGAGACAGGATCAATCATGCTCTGATACTATGCTGAATTTCATACATGGCTAAAAAGTGAAGAGAGAAGACACGAATTACGTGGTTCGGTCATTTGGCCTATACCCACAAAATAATGCCCAAAGGGCTATAAGACTTTCATATTCTCTTAGAAATGAATTACAATGTTCACCTCAAAATAACAAGTGATAAATATGTAGAAAATCACTCCAAATTATATCAGAATCAAATCAATTTGCAATCAGTCCCTAATTACATCAATTATCTAAATCATATCAAATATGATTCCCAAGATCAATCTTGATTTCCAACAATATTTATGCTGGGTACATATACCACACTGAATGTACATTTATGTGCTGCCGCACAGATTGTCATCTTCTGATTGTTTTATCCTTTATAGGTGTGGAAAGATGTGGATGGTGTTTTGACCTGTGATCCTAACATATACCCTCGTGCAGAGCCAGTGCCCTATCTAACTTTTGATGAGGCAGCTGAACTTGCTTATTTTGGTGCTCAGGTATCACTTAAATGTTCCAAAACTTAATTGCACTGTCTGCTTTATAAGTCAGGCTTCGATGTTGCACAACTTCTAAATTCAAAAAAGGAGAAATACATATTTAGTTTTCTTAGATCTTGGATGACTTTGATTATAGATTTAATAGACGAGCTTTTTAATACAAGTAGTTGCACCTTGGAAGGATGTTATTATTTTGGACAATTTTCGGGTATTCTGTAGAAACCCTGTTTTGTATTGCAACACTCTAAGACTCAATAATCACTTGTTTGTTGTTTAATGAGTGATATATGCGATTACAAGATTAATCCGTTTCTTTGGTTTGAAAGGTCCTCCATCCACAGTCCATGAGACCTGCTAGGGAGGGTGACATTCCTGTGCGAGTGAAGAACTCTTATAACCCAAAAGCTCCAGGGACTCTTATTACTCGATCCAGAGACATGAGTGAGGTTAGATATAACTGTATGAACAAACAACAAAGTTTATCACAAGAAATATCGAGCACTTAAATGTCATCTTTCTCATTCCAGGCAGTACTAACCAGCATTGTGTTGAAAAGGAACGTCACAATGTTGGATATTGTTAGCACTCGGATGCTTGGTCAATTTGGCTTTCTCGCGAAGGTGAAATCATGTAGCTACATAGACATCTGTTGCTTGACGGGAATCCTATTTCTAATGCAGTTCACTTGGTCTTCTCTTCATTCAGGTTTTTGCAACTTTTGAGGATTTGGGCATATCTGTTGATGTTGTTGCAACTAGTGAGGTGAGTATTTCCCTGACGTTGGACCCATCCAAGCTTTGGAGCAGAGAACTGATCCAGCAGGCAAGCGTACGAAACCTTACGAGACCCAACTTTGTTTTATCTATGCATTTGATTTTATAAGCTAAAGGAAGTTTCCGCTGGCAGCATGCATTTTCTTATTTCTACATTACTTCTAACGTCTTGAGCAGGAGCTAGATCATGTGGTGGAAGAACTCGAAAAGATTGCAGTTGTGAATCTTTTACAGAACAGATCCATCATCTCTCTCATTGGAAATGTTCAGAGATCCTCACTTATACTAGAGAAGGTGCTACCTCTAATCCCCTCTCTGGAA
Source organism: Verbascum thapsus (assembly GCA_963669365.1). Taxonomy (NCBI): domain Eukaryota; kingdom Viridiplantae; phylum Streptophyta; class Magnoliopsida; order Lamiales; family Scrophulariaceae; genus Verbascum; species Verbascum thapsus. Next base: position 5,381,313 of record OY770107.1, on the reverse strand, counting down.
TGCATGTGTATTTTGCCAAGATTAATGATTATTATATTGTTGCCAGTCATTTAGCTTTGTTTGTTTATGTTTTTGAGTAAAATTCTGAAAACTTTTGGGAAAATGCTTATTATAGGTATTCCTGTGAAAATGATGTGATGTGTTTGTATATGTGTGTGAAATGCTCGATCTAGTGATTGATAGTTAGTTATTGAAAAGTTTAGTTTTTTTTTAATAATTAAAAAGGTGAAGTTGAAAAACGTGTTTTTGGGTGAAAATAGTTTGTCATGTGGATTTTTAGAATATTGTGATCCAAAAATAGGAAAATATATTTGAAAACATAAACGAACAAGGGGTTAGTCACTTCAGTTATACTCTGAAATTTATTCTGTGGAGGATGAACAAAGAAAATAAACAACCAAAATGGACGAAGTTACAGAAAACATGTTAAGTTTGCCTAGTGCCACTTATTTGTTGTGTGCATAAAAGTGCTGCAGGACTATTTGAATGTTCATTCAGATTGCTCTCTAAACTTGAATAGGACTTATCCATTGTTTCTAAGATTTCATAATATTCATACCAAGTTCATCATCATCATCTAACTGTCCCTCGGTGTGACTCTTTTCAATAATGTGGTGTGCAGGCTTTCCATGTGCTTCGAGCAAGTGGGGTAAATGTTCAAATGATATCTCAAGGTGCTTCAAAAGTGAACATATCATTGATAGTAAATGATAGTGAAGCAGAAGAATGTGTTCGGGCTCTGCACTCGGCCTTCTTTGAGAGTGATCTTACAGAACTAGTTTCAGGACCTAAATCTAGAAATGGTTCAATATGATGACAGCAGGCGGCTACATGAATGCCAGATTTCCTCGAGAGTAATCACTGCTCGACCAGCTTTTTAATTTGTCCACATCACATATTTTTGTTGTTTTTATCCTTTTACATTGTTTCAGTATGCAGTACTAAAGCAGTTGGTCACAAGATTTGAACCATGAGTTCTCTGCATTATGATGTTGTGCTACGAATGCACTCGATTTTGCTTTAAGATGCATTCTGAACAATTTTTAATTGAAATCATCAAGTTTATATGAAGTCAATCTCCTCAAATACCCTATTTACCGTGAGATTATTCAGAGCAACATTGCGTGTATTTACATAGTCATATTATTCATTATATAACTTCAACTGGGAAATACAGGCAGAACTGTCAACTATACAAAAACAACAGTCAAATCTTGATAGCAATCTAGCAGATTCCCAACTGGTATGCCTGACCGCAGAATTCTCCTCCCAGGACGTCGCAAGCCTCGCTCAGAAGCACCCTGCAACAAATACATCTCTTAGATAAGCAAAAAAAAAAACTAATGATTTATCGATCTAGCTTATACAATGATCCTTACGTCCTAGGATCGTTGTAATCAAGATACTCTCTTTCAACTGGCTCTATTGCAATCTTCGACTTGTTGGTCTCTGGTTTGAGCTTTGTTTCTTGACATATGTCTGCTAGACAGGTATCTCCGCCGATTGTTTCACAGGCTTCTGCTGGGAACACACTACACATAAAGAGTACAATGCAACGATTAATAGAAGACAAAATGTGTGATATTATGACACTTTGGGGCCGGGGAGTGATTGCACTTACGAGATTGTGGAGTTGTAGTTGACAGACAAGGCTTGTGCTTTAATTGAAGCAAATCTGGAAGGATTTGAGGCAGCTAAAAGCTTTGGTGGGGAGCTGATAAAGCTTGCAACTGCAAGGGGTGATGATGATGATGATGATAAGGTCAAAGCTGACTGCATTTTTTGGTTTTGATGGATAGTCTTTTGGATTTGGTGATGAATCATGGGACTCAGGCTTCCAATTTATAGTCAAAAAAGCTTGGTTTTGAGTGGCAAAGATATTTAGGATAATGGATAAGGAACCTTTTCTAAGATTCAATCAACTATGGATAACATCTGGCCATCATTCGGGAGATTTTTTTTATCTTCTCGGAGAAAAAGACACCTTCCTATCATGCCAAGGCTCCTCGGCTTTATCCATTCAAAAAATTACTTTGATCGAGAAATTTTATGTTGGACAGTTTTAATTCAGCCCACACCACATATTCCCAATAATAAGGGTGGTTTTTCTGGGGTGGGTGAAAAAAATGGGACAAGTTTTTCTGTTCCCATTTGGTGTTCCACTCTCCGATCCACAAATGAGAGGAGGACATGTGTCTAAGAGAGTAAAAAGTAAAATTTATATAAAATCCTACTTTTCCATTTTTGCCCCTTTCTCTATACGTGAACCATCTTCCTATTTTCTCTCAAACCCATTTCTCTATCTTCTCTCTCTATTCAAGCGAAACTCATCTGCATCTTCATCATCTTTTTGATTGAAATTAGAAAACTCATCCCCTGTAGGCTGTAGTGGTGGGAAAAAAAATTGCAGATTTTTTATTTTCAATTTTATTTTAGAAATTTCATTTTCTTTTCTTTCTTAGTGTTGCTAAATTACCTGACCTTGACCTTTATTTCTGCACTTCATGTCTCATTTTTTTGATATTTTTTGGTCTTATTAATCAATAAAATTTTTTTGTGAAATTTTGTTAAGTATACTTATAGATTTTGAGAGACGTAATCTTTGGCTTTTTACTTTGCTACTTATACTTTCACTTTTCTCTTGTGGATAACAATGGAGTTTGTGCTAATATATTTGTGAGTTGTGGCATTGTATTGCATTGAGTTTTTCAGGAAAAAACTGATCATAGTTAAACTCTCAAGGAGATGAGGATGAGGTATCTCTTCAATTATGTTGAGGCTGTTGCTATAAATAATTTGATGCTATTCACTTAATTTATTGTGATCCATTTGCTCAAGCTACAAAACATGTATGGAACCCATGTTTGATGATTAGAATATACATCAGTAAAAATATTTTAATCTAAGACAATTTACAGTATTTACTGTAAATTTATGTTTGGAAAAATCGTCGTTTAATACATTTCACCACAAAGGTTGATTAGTAAATATTTTAAAGAGATGATGAATTAGGAGATAAGTATACTTAAAATTATTATGTAATTAGTTGGATATGATCAATATGTTTCACTATATTTTTTGAATAAGTTGAATTGTTACATTAACTATCACATTAGTTATAATTGAAAAACAAATAAATTTTACAAACTCTAAAAAGAGTAAATTATAATTATACAACTAACCTTGGGAGTGAATTATTGAGTGTATATACACAGATAAACGTGATTTACACGGAGGATAGGAAATAGCATATACAATCTGGCATTTCTATTTTTTAAATCACTGGTTTAATTTAATGTGATTTTATGTACATCTCAAAATATATTTTTTCCTGTTTAAGGGGAAATAAATTATTATATTTTTGTTTTGCTTGAATAGAGAGAAGAGAGAGAAATGGGTTTGAGAGAAAATAGGAAGATAGTTTACGTATAGAGAAAGGGGCAAAAATGGAAAAGTAGGATTTTATATAAATTTGACTTTTTACTCTCTCAGACACATGTCCTCCTCTCATTTGTGGAACAGGGAGTGGAACACCAAATGGGAACAAAAAACTCATCCCGGAAAAAATAGAATAAGATTTTCTATTCCAAACCATGTTCCAATCTCCTATTCCAACAATGTAGATGTGTGACACGTGTAATTCACAAATTCATTTATTAAGGAATGTATTACATGTGTAAATATTTTACACATGTCACAACTACCTTTCTGGAATAGGAGATTGAAACACGGTTTGGAATAGAGAAATTGATCCCGGAAAAAATACTCCAAATAGGAACGTGGTCCTGTAGTAGATTGAGAGACTATAGAGACTGTTAATTCTCCTCTTACTTAGTCTATCAAACTTGTGTTTAATCCAATCTCAGTCAAATGTTTCCTTAACTTGTGTTTAATCCAATCTCAGTCAAATGTTTCCTCTTTTAGTTGGTCTATCAAACTTATGTTTAATCCAATCTCACTCAAATGTTTCAAGTGGATGTTTTGCAGTTAATTATACTTTTGATGAACCAAAAACAAAATTGATAAAGTTGATGATAACCTTGCTCTTACCCAAAAAATAATAGAAGTAATATCAAAATTCATTGGAGGAGAAATCGATATATTAAATCCAGACGTATTGTTTGTCTTACTTCTTAATTTGGATTTTTTTTACTTATTTACCGAATCCATTTACTCCTGTATTGTTTGTCTTACTTCTTAATTTGGATTTTTTTTTACTTATTTACCGAATTCATTTACTCCTGTATTGTTTGTCTTCTTAATTTGGATTTTTTTACTTATTTATCGAAATCATTTTACTCCCTTAATATCACAAAATTATCCCTCATTTGGGCGGAATATTCTCTCATTTTGGGTGTTCATGAAATGGCAAAATCCAAAAATAAAACACTTTCCATCAATTTCTTAGGAAAAATTAATTCCATGGAACATGATGGAAAGAAAATGATAGTTAATGGGCTAATTAAGCATAATTGAAAGATATTGAACTAAATTGAGACAAATGATAAAGTGGAGATTATTCAATTGGGCTCAATCGTTTGTTATAAATTGGGTAAATTACATACACACTTCGGGATGAAATTCTAATTTATATTCTATATAAGTGCATGAATAATAAAATTATTTCGTACTACGTGAAAAGACTTTCATACTTTTACTTAAATTTAAAACTAGCGTGTACCCCGTGCTATGCACGGAGTATAATTTAAAATATCTCTTTTGAAAATTCATAATTATCATATTTATATCCATTAACTCAATACAAAAAATCATTCAATAGAACAATGAAGAATTTTTAAACATAGTTACTTAATGACAACTGATAAAGTAATATGATCCAACTTTGTTAGTTAAGGTACAAAACGGTCATTTACTGAATAAAAAAAACTTATAACCAATTGCAAATCGTCCAATTGATGTGTGTGAAGAATTAAAATGCTTATTCATTTATAAAGTTGTTTAGTGATATTTTTTCGATACGGTAGTAAATATGCATAATTGGGAGTTATTGAACTTGTTTCGGATATTATCTTGAAGCTCCTCAAATATATGATGACTATATGAAAATTAAAAAGAAAAGTAAACATTGATCTTAATCTACATGGCCTTCCATAGGCCATATATATATACTATCCTAACTTGCTTGTACTCTCTTAACTTTATGTTATATAGTGGCCGTATATGCACAAAGAAATAGATCAAATTTTAGTAATGTTAAGAAATCATAATATTATGACACCTTATTGTTCATAAGAAATATAAAATAGTGTCACTGAATAGTAAAAAAATCCTTGTGCCAAATAAACAACAAATTATTTATTTAACCCAACAATACTTTTCAACAAATTTGTTTGGTGGAGAAGTTGAGAACATTCTTTAAGAAAATAAATAAATAAACAATTTGTTGCCAAAAAGAGTACCACAAATCAATAGAGCTCATTCCTTTGAAAAATTATTTCCAATTTATTTTTCTTTAAAAACTATTATAATCCTACTATCATTATGAAGAATATTAAAGTGGTTTACTAAGCTAAAATTGAAATGTAATTTATATTGAACATATTCTTTTCTAAATAAATTGTCCAAATATATATTTTTAAGATTTTTAATATAATAATTAATTCTAAGCGAATTTTAGGTGATATATTTGAATTTTAATCGAGCAATTTTTTCTTTAACTTTAATATTGAAGATGAAACAAACTTATAAAAAAGATTTGGTGAAATTCATAACTTCGTAGATGAAAAAACATTAAATATGACCAATCACATCAATATATTTAGTGACTAATTATGTAATGTCATGGATATCTATCCATCAAAGTAAATATATTAAGGGACTAAATTATATAATAATAATAATAATAATAATAATAATAATAATAATAATAATAATAATAATAATAATAATAATAATAATAATAATAATAATAATAATAATAATAATAATAATAATAATAATAATAATAATAATAATAATAATAATAATAATAATAATAATAATAAACAAATGTCACTTATAAATAAAAGTATGATTATACTCAATTGTAATATGTTTCATTTATCATACAAAAGTTAGGCTTGTAAATCAAATATTATGAGCTAAGAATGAAGTGACTCAAACTCGTTGAGTTGGAATACAATAAGTTTAAGGCCAACTTACAAAGTCTCTTATTCTAACTCTACTCAAACTTATTGTAACTTACAAATTCTCTTATTCTCAAACTTTTACAAACTTCAAGCTTATTTCGACTGGCTCGTTAGTCTTTATCAAATAAAAAGTTCTCAATATAATCATAATAGTTATTATTCATTTCCATTGAAGAAAACTGAATGCCATAATAAATTATAAACATAAGAAAATATGTAGAGATATATAAAAATATTTTTTTACATGAATATTGACTATTTCAATTCAACACAACTAATTAAATCAATAAATTATAAAAAGAATATTAATGGAAAAAATTATTAAAACAATTTACTAATTACACTTAATATCCACTCAAACCAAATAAAGATAAATAAATAAATAAATAAATAAATAAATAAAATATAGTAGTCTGCTTCCACATTTGCCAGCTATGTGTTCATGGAAGTCATCTAATTTATGTCTGCCATAGATTAACACTAATAGAAAATTAAAATTAAAAACTAATAAAAAATTGAGAGTAATAACATAAAAATAAGAAAGAAATTAAAACTTTATGATCTTGTAAATGGGATGTTAGACTATGAACATGCACAATTATGATATTACAATGAAATGCCAATTTATAGAGAATTGAGAAAAGTAGCCATTTAATTTTTAAAAGAATTAATTGCTCATTTTATAAGCTTAAATTGTGGACATTAAAAATTATAACTATAGTCAATTACTCATTTAATTAACATCAATTATGGACATCAATATTTATAATAATAGTGAATTACTCATTTAAAAAATCAATTACTCATTTGGTCATTCCAAAAGAGTCAATTACTCATTTAATTAGCATCAATTATGGAAGCTTATTGTTTGCCCTAATTGTCTGTAAAATCTTTTCTTTACTATTTTTAGAAGTCAAGACGTAAGGAACAAATAAATACGATTATCCCAAATATTGTTCAAACACTATTAACTATAATATTTTATTGCGGAATTTCATTTCTTAATTAATACAATAAGTCTATTTACATCTAAAAAATCATAAAAAATTAAACTTTAGTCAACATATTATAATCTCATTTAATTGTAGGCTTACTAACACGAACTTATCATAAAACTTGTTATAACCGCTATCAATCATGAATGCAAAATACATTATCCAAATATTTTGTTAGTTACCAAATAAGTGTTTTTATATTCCTAATTAATATGTTTAAATTCAAACTTTCAAATTACACACTCAATCAAATCAATTAATAAAATTTTTCTCAACAATAAAAAAAATTAAAATTACCAAAAAAAAAGATAGAAAGCAAAGTAGGTCCCACACCTCTTTGCTATAATATATATAATAGATAATGATAATGATATTAGTTCTCAATTATTTTAATCAATAAAAAATAACATTAATAAGTAATGTAGTGAAATTTAGTACGTGAACCTATCTATACAGGTTCACATATAGACTTGAGGTGCTAAATTTTCATAATTTTGGAATATTAAAATATAAATTCAACCAGAAGATAATTTCTATAATATTAAAACAATAAATCAATTAAGTTGTTTTTTATTTATAACTTGTAAAAAATAAAAAATTATTTCCAATAACAAAAATTATAATTATATTATTAAATTAAATTTTCTTTCTAGTTCTCATAAAGAAACTAAATTTAAATTCAAAATTTAATCTAATAAGAAAAGGAAGAAGGGAATAGAAAATAGAAATCGGAGATTTGTCTTCAACCTTCAAAATTCAATATTGAACGCTTTTATTTGCCACATTCATAATCTAAAGTTTTCCCCATATTTATTAAATATATATATATTTAAAAAAAGATTATTAGTACACTCCTTTGCACATATATATTAAAAATAATTGTTAATATACAATAAATTTAACACAAAAATAATACAATAAACAGAAAAATAGTATACAATGGTATTAACTACAAAAAATAAAAATTAATGGAGTGAAATGATTACCTCAAGCATATATGTATAAATATTCCATTGCTCCATTCATAACCAACCACTCATCGCCAAATAAAATATGGACTAATAATTTCGATGGACTAAGAAATTCTCATAATGTCATTAATGTTTAAGACTAAATTAAATGAAGAAAATCGAAAAAAAATTGAAAGCGTAAAATTCAAAAGTATTGAAAGATGAAAAATAAAGAACTAATAAAATAAATTACCTCACATCAAATCAAAGTCACTTTTGCAGATGAAAAAATTAGTGAACATGGAGAAACGTAAAATTGATTTGTGAAGCAGAAAAAGTATGGCATAATTTATAAGTTTTTAGATTAAATGAAAATAATTTATAGATGTATCAGTTTCCTTATTACCTGCATAATTCAATCAATTGTGGAATGAATTAATACGTAAATTTAGCTAATGTAATTAAATATTCTTCCTAATTAAGGATTTCGATTTGGTAAGTCAATTTTAAAATAAAGTTTAAAATTTAAATTTAAGCCTAATGTGAACGTACTTAATTTAGACCATTATTTATTTAGATATGCTAAGAATTATACATGGTAATAAATTTTGGTCTTTCTATTTGCATTAATGATCACAAATCACAATCAAAACATTGTAACTATTCCCATTTTGGTTGCAAGTGAATGTAATAGGAAAGTAATTTAATTTGATTATCGAATTTAAGAATAGTAATCAATCTTAAAAAATTTAAACCAACCAATAAGAATTTTTCATTGTATTAAAAAAATTCAAAATTCTATAAAATTAGGATTAAGTAAAAACTGTGCTATAATATAGTAGAAGATGTTCTCAATAGTTGGGAAGCATTTAATAAAATATCATTGATAAAAAAAAAGATACTAATAGATGGACATTATTTATTAATTAATATATAAGATAAAAAAGTAACCCATTAGTAGTTAGATACTGTTAAATCTAACTAAAGAAATAAAATTCTATTTTATTTGGAAGGATCACGTGCACAAATGATCTAAGTACATTTGATTAATTATTTATTTAAAAATATATTATCTTTTATTTTTTGAAAAAGTATATGTTACCTTTTACATAACTCCATTTATAAAGTTCATTAGTATTTTCAGTATATTTAAATCTCTTTCTAATTTATCTACTTTCAATTGACTATTTTTAGTAGAAAATTACTATGGACTCTCTAAAATACAGTTTTATATTCTAAAAACTTTCAAAATTAATTTTAAATTTAATGTATACATCCTATTAGCTTTTGGTTCAAAACTTAATGTATAAATGAGGGATGATACTTTTATGACAAAATTTGAAGTAGTGTGGTATTGTCTTACAAAATCTTTGATAACAAACTATTTAAATTTTTTAGAATTTCATAGTAGACACTATTATTAGTGTCATATTATTATTTTGAGAGATTAACTTAGACTAAGAAAAAATATTCTATGAAAATTAAACATTATGTTGACACTTTAAAAAAAATGTTTATGAGACTTAATATTACGAAAATGTGATAAATTATTTTCTTGCACAAAAATATTTAATAATTTTTGTTTTGGACTTTAAAATGATACAAAGGTTAAAATTAGAACATGCTCATGAAATTAGATAAATAATCTTATATTTAGATATTCATACACATTCAAATGTATTAGAATGAATAACAAATGCAAAAGAAGATGTGGTTGAAAATAAAATTATATAACATTAGTGAGAATATGATGTGTTTTGTATAATTAAGTTGAAAATATCCAATAAGCATACGTTTAACTAATTTATAGTACACAATTCTTTTTCCTTCACAATCTCCAACTACATAAATCTATATGTTACTACATACAGAAATATGAAAATAGACATTATAATTCATAATACTATCAGAAGTATTGTTAGGTCGGATGAAATAAATAGTGATAAATAAGAATGATACGTATATTAATAATTAAAAATATTAAATGTTATAAGCAAAATATTATTTTTCAACAAATTATTTAAAATTCTATAATGATAGGTTTTGAAAACTTAACTACATATGATAAACATAACTAAAACATAATATAAAAGTAGTGAGTATAAGTTGTAAAGCATTGTCTAAAATAAATATCCATGACATTCCAATTTCAAAGGTATAATATTTTGACCAAATAATAATTATTAGATGAGATTTGATTGAAAAAATATATAAAATATTTAGTTTGTGTTTCATTTTGGTTATCAATTTATCATTATTAGTGTTATATCAATATTTGAATGAGTAGTTTTAAAGTGCGTAGAAGTTCATTTAAAGAAATTAAACTTTATTTTAACATATTCATAAACGAAAGAAGGATTAAAAATATGACGAATGCAATATTATTTGATGTTAAAACATATTTCTATTTTAAAAATGTTAATATATATTTTTGATCAATATGTGAATATTTTTTGGTATGCTCAGAATGTTTACAAGGATGTATAAGTCAAAGCTATAGAAATCAAATGTATTATCATTATGTATATTATTAGAAGTTTACATATGCTTAAAGATATTAACTGAAATATGTAACAAATGTAAAAATATGAAGAAAATAAAAAAAAGAATACTGAAACGAGGATATGATGTTGTCCACTTTGAATATTTTTAAAAAGATTTATAGACATTTATAAGAAATAAATTTACTTGTATAAGTGATATATTAACGTGATAAATATATTAAATTCATGATCATGCACATGAACATGCTAGGAAAGTATTCAGATTCTTTTTAAATGTTAATTTATATTTAAATAGGCCAAAACATAGTGTTTAGACCTATCCAAAATATAACACAATTAAGATTTATTGAGAGAAAAACTTCTAATAATAGGATATTATTTAGTCAAAGAAAAAATAATTAGATCCCCACATTTTTTAAAATTATTTAGACAATGTGCTTATTAAACTTAATAATATATGAGAAATTGTAATGTATGACTATGATATGATTAAATCCTTACACTTTTAATTTTTAGGCATGGGGTTTTAGAGATCAACTGAAAGAAAAATTAATAATAAAAGAAGTTCACCATCACATTTAACATATAACTCATTTCATCCTAATTTTATAGGTTAATTTGAAAGGAATTGGAGCTTTAAAGGAGATTTGTAAATATAAATTTTGCTTAATATTTTGTAGTGATTAGTCATCTTTAATGAGATTTAACTTATCACTCATTTTATGGAATGATCATATATTGGCACCTCACTTGGAAAGAAAAAAAAAGTAATTATGATAAAATATGTTAAGTATAATATTCCATAATAAAAACATAAACATGTCACGTGTATTTTGAAGATATTTTAATCTTATATTAAATATTTATACCTAAGTTCTTTTAGTTTATTTATATAAGGATGCATAAGTTAAAGCTACAATATTCTTACAAAAATATTTTTCATCTTATATTACATATTAGCGAATCTTGAAATTATTATAAATTACAAATATAAAAGTGTACATGAAATTAAAATCAAAAAAGTATCTAGAATGTCATTTCTGTGTATAATGTACTTTACGTTCAAATTTATAAAAGATTCATAATTATGAGTATTATTGACAGTAATTTCACCTTTATATTATCACATTAAGGACATACACTAAGTTAGGATATATTAAACTACATAAATAGATACTATATATTATTTATTTTATTAAAAAGAGTGATAGGAAAAAAGAAATAAATCTACATAAGCAGATACTAATTAAATATTTTTGCTATTATTTGAAATATTTTAAGAATATGAATTTGTAATAATTTATTTAGAATTTTTGCAAAACCACGAACCATGAGCGTGCTCAGCACATGATTGTTTTTAGTTATAAAAAATACCCTTAAGATTTAAAAAAAACATAATTTTCCCAAAAAATAAAAAATAAATTACATTCTCACCCTGTAATCGAACATTACAATTTCAAATCAAGGACTCAGTGATAAACACACGTTAAAATCTGATAAAGGATGTCATGATAATATTCAAAACCTCAAATTACCCAATAAATGAGAGGGAAAGGCATACACTTATCCTTTTTAAATCTACCCAATTCCTTCATTCCAATTTCCAAGCTTAAGTGAGTGCATTTGGAAGGGCAAGATAACTTGATATCTTATTCATATTTCACAGCAAACTGCTGCAAGTCACTCCCCTTGGTTATTACAAGTACAAATTCAAAACTCTTCCAGAATAGAATACATTCATTTACTTTTAAGCATCAAAAAGTTTGTCGACATTCACAAAATTAATTAGGAAAGTACGAATTTCCATGGGAGCAAGTTCGACAACCAGTTTCAAAGGATCAACAGTTCCTCCTCTCTTCAGATTCGATGACCCTTCTTCTCCTTCTGCCTTCCACACCAGTCTCTTTTTCTCCATCTCTGACCTTTCTTGGTTCCCTGATAAGCTAGTCTCTACTATTTTCTCAATCTATCATAAAAAATTTGAAATGTTAACGATATAGGGCTGATCCTTTTGATCTACTAACTCACTCAATCACCACAAGTGAAACAATAAATCTCAGTCTGTACCTGCTTATTTGGGAAGAGCTTTTTCAGTTCAACTTCTGTCGTCACAGAAAGGTCTTTGTCCTCCCCAATCTATTTATATACAGCTCTCTAAGTAAAACTAAATCACCAAAGATTAAATTATTTTGATCATTAAATTAACATAAGAGAGATTTACAACCTCATACAAATGCGCCAAACGGAGAAGAACCTCTTTATTTGTTAGCTCCTGCATAAATAGAAGTACAAAGTCATAACCTTGCATGGAATATAATAATAAGAAACGTAATTCAGTTAACTATTGTCCTAAACTTAATGCAGAACTTGCTTCTCGCAATTTTCTTGTCCAAAGCTATCATGGTTAATAAACCATATTCATGTTACCATAACAAGCCTAGTCACCTGTAAAGTCAAAATTGCCACATTATCAGGTAATCTATAGGATTCGTCAATTGCTGAGAAAGTGTGTCTATGAGAACCTATCCAGTTATCATCATCCTGCAGCAAGAATTTCCGTTTAGCCACTCAAACTTAAGAATTAACAAGGGATAAAAGAAAAGAAATCCAAGCTATTATTAACCTGCTCGGTGAAGGCTAAGAGAAATGGAGAATATATCTCCTGACCTGCAGTACGACGCCACTTCGAACCCTCTCCAAGAGAGTCTATCTTATAATAATACTTTCCTTGTATCTATAAACAAAGTGTCATAGGTTATTAATGGAGGATATTACTACTTATGTTAGTGGAGACAGGAGTGAGGTTGAAATGAGGATTAACAATAGAAGACTCTAGAAGTGAACTCACTGTTAATCCCTTGCAATCATGGTCAATACAGACTGTTTCATTTAAAGCCTCTGCAACTCCTTTACCATCATCACGTAGTAATCTCCTACACGTGGAAAAATATAGGGCACTTGGAAGTTATGGTGAGTGATGCAATAAATGAATCCGAAAGACTGATAGAGAGATAATAAACCTGTGAAGCATCAGCTCAATCTGGCCATCTACTAAACTTGCTCCCCCCACAGATCGATCCACCAAAACTGAAAATTCTTTCTTATTATCTTTGACAAATATCCCAAGATTTATCTGCATTAATAATCACTAAATTTCATATGGAGTACGGTGAACAAGTAGTAGTTTTGACAAATGTGCGTGCATTAAATTTCATCTTCTATCTGTAACTCATTTGTAGAAGGCAAGTGAACTTGATCTAAAAAATAAATAGCGTACAGGATAATAATTTCCAGCGGCCGGTTCGTTCACTTCCAGGTCCCAATCCGACCTATAATCACGAATCTGGATAGCAGATGAAACTTTTTGTCATGACAGATGAAATGAAATGGTCAAAAACATCTAAACTTTGAATATTTGGTAAAATTGAAACTTGAATGCTTGGTACATGCAAGAGAATGTGGAGTAGGGTTCAGAATCATTTAAAGGGAATTTTTCACACCATACCCTTTTAATAAAATCACGACCATTAGAGTCTGTATAAAAGGTCTTATTTGTCTCCAAGTTAGTTGTGATTTGAGTCACAACTTCTTTTCCAATTCCATCATTGATGGGAATAGGGCCAACCTGATATATAAATATTTGTTATTCTCATAATACCGAGGTTCAGACAGATTATCTTATTTTTAACAGAGATGTGCACTTACAGTAAATTCAACTTCAAAATGTTCCTTCCCCTTGTGAAGACGATTGATCTACATATACAACAAATAGTATCAGTATGCACAGAACCAACAAGTGGAGTGAAGCTGTATAAGATGACTTCTAAGTCCTTTTCCACAAACTAATGCTTTGGCGATGGAGTTTGGACGCACCTACAAAACGGTGTTGTGGGTCTAAGTTGTAATTTTCGTTATTTAAGGCTAAGATGTAAAATGTCAGTAATAACTTCTTAATCCTAATATTGGATCATGCTTGTTTGCCTGGAATCGGGCCTGGGTTATATAACTGTGTTTCACAACACTATCATTTATATCATCACTTACTTTTATTCCATTCAAACTAAGACAAACTAAGAATCAATAACCTGTCAAGAAAAACACCTGATAGATCCAGAATTTTTCTTATAAGACAAACTAAGAATAAATAACCAGTCAAGAAATGCACCTGATAGATCCATGGATTAATCTGTTGGTGAACTTCATCTATTATTGGTCCACGCACTACAGTCAGAGCACCCTGCACATTGAAGAATAAACTTCAGTTTTTGATCATTTTCATTTCAAATGAACTTGTTACTGGAAGCACTAAGTTCAGTCCTCAAAGTGCTGCACCTGCTTTTGCGGTTTTATGAAAAATGTGCCATTGGGTCGGAAGACATATGCTCCAGATGACTTCAGACAAATAAGAAACAGAAACAACCATTAAAAAAATAAGAAAGATTATATTAAAGATACTAACAAAAAGGGACATATTTAACAAAAAGGGACATATTGAGCTTGGATGATGTAGGAGAAAGTGTGATGAACCTGAGGATCTTTATCGCTTCCATTGTAACCAGAATAGAAGCTAAAGGACTGCTGAACACTTTCATTGACCTTAACAAGTCATCCAGAAATAAGAAAAGTATCAGATACTGAAGGTACACATGTAACACTTTTAGCTGCTAGGAAAATATAGAGAAACCAGAGGGGTAATTTTTCCTCAAACACAAGTTAGAGAGGCAGGCATTAACATATCATCATTCACCATTGTTTTAACTGCATACCGAGCTTTTGTGATTAACGTAATGAGTTAGTTTTCCTTCCTCAGAAGAAAAAGTAAGCTTCAGATGATCATGACCCACTTCAAAAGTAGACCTGTCACTATCTCGAAATCGATGTACAGATGATCTTGCTGAACCAGCACCTAATTTCAAGCATACAGTAAAAGTGAAACCAATGCTAAGTTTGGGAAAAGGACATTTTAACTTAATGAGCATGTGGATCACACCTTTGGTTTTGGCACCAGAAATAATGTATGAACTGAATCCAAGAGGTGGTACAGTTGCCGTAAATGCAAGCCAGTACTTTGGTGTCTTACTTGGTGTCTGGCCCAGGTAAGCCTTAACATGGTAGTTTCTCAGGTTTACATGAGTATCAGATAAAGGAAGCAGCTGTGATTCAAGTTCTCTACCAGCAGAATCATGAACTGTAACATCTTCATTCATCACCTACAAGCAATTAGATCTCAGATTTGAAGAATGTTTACCTTTCTCTAGTATCAAATATGAAAATCTTGCTTAGAAATGAAACAAACACATGGAAAATTTCTTGCAAGATCATGAAACCTTAGTTATGCTTTTTAAGCAGAACATGGAAGCCCCATCAGTATAAAGCCTTCTGTCTCCTGTTTACTAGGAAAGAAAACTAGACCGCAAGGAACTTTTTCTCAAAATTGAACAAAATTGACAACAGTTTCTTTGATCGGTATTATTATTATGATATCCTCAGGATTTTGCAAAATGTATTGCCAAATAAACATGATTCTGGAACCCACCATCTTTTACTCTTAATAGATCAAACTTCTAAACTCAGTTTCACAACATTCCTACTCCTTGATATGATATGGTGCTATCTGCCTGAAATATGGTATACTCCTTAGCACAAACTATACTAGGTCTTAAGAGGATTATTTCTGTAACTTAGTATTGTTGAAAATGAGCAACGGAAATATATATAATAGACTCTCCAACAACGAACTTGCATGACAGCGGAAGACGAACTTGCATGACAGCGGATTCAAGTAAAAAAACAATAAGATGCTAAAAGGTATTAAATTTGTAAAGTCATTTCCGTTAAATAAGTATGTTGGAAATTTAAAGAACCAAAACTGAGAGCAGAGCAGGGATACTGACCGGAATGCGGATTATATCTTCTCGCTTCCATCCAAGAGCATTATAGACAACAAGAATCTAAAAAAGATCACAAACTTTTAGTCTTTACATAAATACTTCAAAAATTTAATGCATTTGGTGTGACAGTGGCAAAAGAGAAGTAATTTCAGCTTTACCAGGTTTTTCCCATTGGAGAGATCAATTTCTGATGGAGGACAGTAACTTATGTTCAGAAGAGGACACTGGGAGGCAAGTATCAGAATAGTTATTCAGAATTCAGATTTCCCAAACAAAGATGGGGCACACAGCAAGTTTATATAAACAATAAATTATTCTCGTAACAGACAACTTTTCTTATATTTAAAAATAATTATCGTTGTTTTAATCTAAGGAATTACATTTGGTAAGATAATATCGTTTTGAGTGGACACTGTCAGGGTTCCGGATTTTATGAAAATAAAAGTCAAGCATATTTCCACAAGATAACAAATTTCAAGATATGAACTCGAAATCAAATCAGTCTCTGGATTTTAAATCAATGGAGACTAAGCACACTAGCGAAAATGTAATCTATACCTGTCCGAATTTTGTAGAATATTCACATCCAGCATTTGGCATGGGTTGAACTAAGCATGCCAGTGACGATGATGCCACTGCTTCGGCCTGGAGAAGTAACAAGTAATTTGGTACATTTGGGCACAAGAAAAAAGGGGCAATTAGAAAAACAAGTCAAAAATCCATCACTAAAATTTTCACCTCCTCATAGCCCATGGACAGTCTTTTTGCATAATCATTAGCCACATGTTGTTGTTCTGTTCCAGTAACTGCATCATGATGCTGTGCGATTGCCAGAGCATCACCCAACAAGTCTGTGCTTGGCCCAGACCTGTTTATTCCTTTGAAGAACTCGAGTTGCCTTAAAGCCTGATTGTAGACAAAAATCCTCAGAATGATAAATAAACTATAGGTCTTCACCCTGAGAAATATTTAAATTTTTTTTACCAAGTAATATCCACTTAGCATTCTGACATAGCGCTTGATGGCTGGTCTACTTGTGAAGTACCCAGTCCAGTAACCATGTACACGATCTGCGTATCTGAGCAAAAACATCCATTAGTCTTAAAATCAAAAGTAAGATGAGTACTTATGAGTCAAAACACTTAGAAAATACGCCTACGGCATTGGTAACTTACGGGAAGTAGTCATCAGTTTTCGTGGGCCAAGTCATTTGAGTAGCATGTTTTGCATCAGTATATATAGATGGTGTAGAGTATAGTGCATTCACACGTCCATCCTGTCGAAAATTAGATGCAGTCAATTATTGATATAGCACACAAGTAATGTCCTTCAGTTTGGTAAAGTGATAAATAATGAAGCTCAGAGATATGTAATCTATCTATGTTCATAACGTCTATATAAAGTGAATACACAGAAGTTCCAAGCACAACCACTGTTGACTCAATGCAATCAGAAATGGCAAATGTGGCACAATTTGTTTAGACATATTTTTATTAGTACAAATAGGTGTTGTTTCCTGAGAAGAATATAAAACAGGTATGATAGGTAACACTGAAGGGCTTAAGCAACTACCATCATGCTACCAGCTTATTGATGAGGATACAGTGAAATGGGAAGCACTGAATGTTGAAGCAAATTATTATCAGAAACAGAATAACATAACCTAGGAACTTAAGGTGCTCACCAGGTTAACATAATGAATGAGCTTGTCCATTTGTCGGAACCACGTGTGTGCATATTGGTATTTAAAGTCAGTTCCCATGGTCCACATGATGTGATTTGTCCGAGTTATGTTTGCCTGAAGTTTTAGAAAAAGCTTTAGCACTTAAAAAAGATATACGAGAACTTTCTTTCGTGGACTCATGTGGCTTGGCAAATTACAGTTAATGGTAATAAAATAACAAAAAACCTGAGCCAGTGCAGCAGCTACAAAATCTTCAACTCGCTCTTGAACATTGTAATCGAACAGAGTAACATCGTCCTTCATATTTAAATGCAGGACAGAAAGGAAAGGTTATCCACACTGAAGAACTGAAAATACTTGAGCAATGCAATAAACTTTCTCAATGGATTTACTTGAACAATGGGTGAAGCGTCGTTAACTTCGAAATAGAAACCTGAAGGTGGTTCATAGTCCTTGGGAAAAGCACCAGCAAAAATCTGAAAAATGAAACTAGAGATAAATAATACTTGCGGAGCATGTATTTTAACAGGAACAGCATTCGAAGGATAAGGCATCAGCAGCTAATTTCTCAAGTTTATGCCAACAAACCTGTGCAGAAGAACCTAGGCTTTTAGAGCCCTTCCAAATAACTTCAAGACTCTTCTCCGCTTTACGTTTATTCCTATCTTGATAGTCAATTCTCCCAAAGAAAAGTGAGTCAAAGCCAATCTGCATATATGGAATAATGCTATGAAAACTGATTAATTACGTTTATGGAGTCATATGTTGATTAAATTGTCTTAATCAGTCACACTTGGTATTAAGATTCAATGCTTAGATTGATTTCTTCAAGAAAGGATACAAGACCACAACTTAAGCTCAAATAAAGGGGACTTACTTCTGCACCTAACAAGTAAGCCTGCACAGCAGAATGTCCAAAAGGGTCAATTTGCCAACCAATTCTCGGCGTCACACCAAACTCCTCTTTAATAAAACGATGACCTAGAGTTGTCTGATCAATCATGTCAATGTAATGGGTTGCTGCCTCGTCATGCATGCACATTCCTCCATTTCTTCAACAACAAGACATTATTCTATCAACTGAGTTCCTTATGTGTATGATAAATTGTGAATAGTGATCTATGTTTGTGCTTGAATACTGGGGATAGCGAGAATGTATTTTTCCTTATGCTATTGTAAGGGGAATACTAGTATTGTTTATTAAGAATCAAAAGGGAGAATGAATCTTACACTGGCAACACAAAGAATGCACATTTAACAAAATCATTGAGGTAGCAAGAGTAAGATTTTACATGAATTCAAGTTGACCCGAGCGAACTAGCTGCCGGACTGTGTCCTGGACTGCTTCACTCTGGTCCCTCCACCACCGCTGGAAAAATGCCTACATTATGATGCAACTTATGAGCAACACAAAAATCTACAATATACCCAATCGTATAGAATCCTAAAAGATCATGTGATGATTATGACCGTTAGGTCAGGGATTAATGAGGACCGTTGGATTAAAGGAGCTAAAGATATAATCTCAGCCGTAGAAATTGAAAGGAAAGCGCGAGAGTTTGAGAAACGCGATTTCAAAGATATTGTGATTAAGGAAGGTGGATCACTAACAGATGGCATCCGCGGCATAATTCCTGAAGTTCAGCATTGCGAAGGATAGCAGTAGCAATTCTGTTAGGAAGGTTAGGAAGATTTCCATTTTCGATAGTTGGTTGTTTCGTTTAAATATGGAGGTGCATTGTATTTGGTGGATTATCAATAAAATTATTCTTAAACTTCCCCCAATTTCTGTTCTTCTCATCATTCTCATTTTCTTATTTCTGAATTCTGTTGATTTTATTCAAAATATTGTGATAAACCCGTCGAACCATTACATTTGGTATCTAGAGCCATCGTTCCTCGGAGCAATGGCAGAAGGAACAAGGGCTAAGGAGGTGATTGAGGCTTGTAAACGAACTGAGGCGATGTTGGTTCAAGAACGAGCGGTGAGAGAGGAGGGTGAGCGACATACACAAGGCAGGTTAGAGGGAATTTCTCAAGCTCAAGAAGGGTTACAAACGGCGATGGTAGCTATGCAACAACAGCTGCAAACTCTAGTCAATCAAATGCAGATAATGAACAGGGATAAGTTGGTGCTTGGAGAACCCCCACACATGCCACAGGTTGAGAGAGGTTCCTCGTCGAACATGGGAAATAGGAGTAATATGGGGAGCTTGGAATCAACAGGGCCATTTTCGGGGTCAAGTTCGATTCCCAGATTGGAATTTCCGAGGTTCAATGGGGACAATCCGAGAGCATGGATTAGGCGATGCAATCGATATTTCCAGATTCTTTCCACTATAACTGAGGAGCATAAGGTTCCGTTGGCATCCATACACTTAGAGGGGAAGGCGGAGTTGTGGTACCAAGGGTATTTGGGGGAAAATGAGAACATTGTATGGGATGATTTTGTGGTGGCGGTATTGACTAGATTTGATGACATAAGTCCGGAGGTGATGATTGGAGAATTTAATAAACTATGCCAGGAAGGAACTGTGTCTCAATATACTGAGAAGTTTGAGGAGTTAAGGATGCACATGGTCATGTTCAACAGAGACTTTCCCGAGGAATATTTTGTAGCCAGTTATATAAGTGGGCTACGGGATGACATAAGAGGAGGAGTTTTATCCCTGAAGCCTAATACATTCCAGCAGGCTGTGGCCCTAGCTAGACAGCAAGAGATGTTGGTTGATGCGATTGTAAAAAGGGCAAGTACTATTAACCGAACTTATCCACCCCCAAAACCACCATTCAAGACCAGTAATAACCACTCTACTCTGCCTAGGACTACCAATCACCAGCTTAGGCAAACTCCTGCTCTTAGTACAGAAGTCACTACAGCACCAAGAAAGTTACTCACTGCAGCTGAAATGAAGGCCCGGAGAGACAAGAACTTATGTTATAATTGTGATGAGACCTTTACACCAGGGCACCGATGTAAAAACAGACAGCTATATCTTATTATGAGTGAGGAGGAAGAGCAGGCTTATGTGGAGGAAATGGGAGATGAAGTGATAGCAGGGGGAGAGCTGATTGTAGAGGATATGACAGTGTCAATTCATGCAATGTCAGGAGGGGCAAATGTGCAGGCTATGAAAGTGAAAGGGGTAGCTTATGGCCAAGAATTGCATATCCTGGTGGATAGTGGGAGTACCCACTGTTTTATTGATATACTGCGGTGCAAAGGCTAGGGTGTAGCATAGATTATGCAACCCCTATGATGATTAGTGTGGCTGATGGTAACAAAATGGTTAGTAGGAAGATTTGCCCAAACTTAGAGTGGAAGGTTCAGGGACATAAATTTCAGTATCCAATGAGGGTGATTAAGTTGGGAAATTGTGATATGGTGCTTGGTGTAGACTGGCTGAAACTTCATAATCCAATTGAGTTTGATTATGAGAGGATGAAGATCACCATAACCACAGCAGGGGGTAAGTTAAGCATGAATGCCATAGGAGAGGATGCTGAACTGAAAATCATATCTGCCACATCTATGGAGAAAATTATAAGGAGCAGGGATTATGGTATTTGTGGGAGCTTATTTACTATATGTATGGAGGATAAGGAGCAGGGAGTTGCTGATAATGGGCTACAGGATATACTGCAGCAGTACCAGGATGTCTTTGAGGAGCCAAGAGGGCTGCCCCCCTCAAGAGACATTGAACACCAGATTACTCTTAAACCTGATGCTACTCCTAAGAAGCAAGCTCCTTACAGGTATACTTATGTTCAAAAAAATGAGATTGAGTCTATTGTTAAGGAAATGTTGGCTGCTGGCATCATTAGGGCTAGTAAGAGCTCTTTTGCATCCCCCATATTGTTGGTAAAGAAAAAAAGATGGAACTTGGAGGATGTGTGTGGATTATAGATACTTGAATCAATTGACTGTCAAACACAATTTTCCCATACCTGTTATAGATGAATTGTTAGATGAGTTGAATGGATCAGTTTATTTTTCAAAGATAGATTTGAGGAGTGGTTATTTTCAGATCAAAATGAAGGAAGAGGATGTGCACAAGACCAGCTTTGTCACTCATCAGGGCCACTATGAATTTTTGGTAATGCCCTTTGGACTGTGCAATGCTCCTGCCACATTCCAATCTTTAATGAATGCTGTTTTTGAACCATACCTGAGGAAGTTCATCTTGGTGTTCTTTGATGACATCCTAGTCTACAGCCAAGATTGGGATTCACATTTAAAACATTTAGAGGTGGTACTGAGGTTGCTAAGGGAACATCAACTATATGCAAAGAGGAGCAAGTGCACTTTTGGGGAGAAAGAAGTGGAGTATTTGGGGCACATCATCACCAAACAAGGGGTAGCTACTGATCCATGTAAGATAGAAGCCATGGTACAATGGCCAGTTCCCAAGAATGTAAAATCATTGAGAGGATTTCTTGGCCTTACTGGATATTACAGGAAGTTCATTAAAGGGTATGGTTTGATAAGTAAGCCACTTACTGCATTGCTTAAGAAAAATGGGTTTAAATGGAATGAGGAGGCAACACAGGCTTTCAATGAGCTTAAAACTGCAATGACTACTGCACCAGTGTTGGGGCTGCCCAACTTTGCTGAGCATTTTGTGGTAGAGACAGATGCTTCAGATAAGGGGATTGGAGCTGTGTTAATGCAGAATGAGAGACCACTGGCCTATTTGAGCAAGGCCTTAGGAATCAAAAATCAGGCCCTGTCTATATATGAAAAGGAGTTCCTGGCTGTGTTACTGGCAGTAACCAAGTGGAAACACTACTTGCAGGGTAATCATTTCATCATTAGAACAGATCAAAAGAGTTTGAAGCACATCTTAGATCAAAGGGTAGATTCTATACTTCAACAAAAGTGGGTATCAAAACTTATGGGGCTTGACTATGAGGTGCAGTATAAGAAAGGAGTGGACAACAGAGCTGCTGATGCCTGATGCATTATCCAGAGTGGATCATGAGGAGGGATCCTGTGCTGCCATCACAAATACTATACCTTCCTGGATGTTAGAAATTCAAAATAGCTATGTTACTGATGCTGATTTACAAAATGTATTACAGGCCAAGATGGTGGATCCTGCTGCATTTCCTACTGGACTCAGGGGTTTTAAGGCTTGGAGGCAGGATTTGTGTGGGAAATGAGGCAGCTCTAAAGGAGAAGATCATCAAATCTGTACATGACTCTTCGGTTGGGGGTCATTCAGGAATCTCAGGCACATTGCATAGGGCCAAGCTACTGTTTGTTTGGCCTAAGATGCAAGCTGATGTGGTGGCTTGGGTCAAGGAGTGTGATGTGTGCCAAAGGAGTAAGCATGAACACTTGCCATATCCAGGACTGTTACAGCCTCTTCCAATACCAGAGTTAGCATGGTCTCATATTACTATGGATTTCATAGAAGGTTTACCTAAATCTGAAGGAAGAAATAGCATCTTAGTGGTGGTGGATAGGCTGACCAAATATGGACATTTCATTCCTTTAACTCACCCTTATACAGCAGAGTCAGTGGCTAGACTATTTTTGGATAATATTCACAAGTTGCATGGACTACCAGTCAGTATTGTTAGTGACAGAGATAGAGTGTTCACTAGTAAGTTTTGGAAGGAGATGTTCAGGTTGTTGGGAGTATCACAAGACATGTCCACTGCATATCACCCCCAATCTGATGGCCAAACAGAGAGAGTTAATCAGTGCATTGAATCTTATCTCAGGTGCATGTGTCACCAAAGTCCTAAGCTGTGGAATAAGTGGTTGTCCTTAGCAGAGTTCTGGTACAATACAAATTTCCATCACAGTCTGAAAACTACTCCATTCCAGGCTCTTTATGGGTACTCACCACCTCACTTTGGGATCAAAACTCAGGATTTTCCTGTGTTCACTGAGGCAGTGTTCACTGAGGCAGGGGAGGAGTTGGACAAAAGGATGCAATTATTGGGAATGCTTAGGGAGAACTTGGCACAAGCACAACAGAAAATGAAGTACTATGCTGACAAGCATAGGACTGAAAGGAGTTTTGAAGTGGGGGATCAGGTATATTTGAAGTTACAACCATATAGACAAAATTCATTAGCTTTGAGGAAATGCTTGAAATTGGCTCCAAAGTATTATGGACCTTATGAGGTGATTGAGAAAGTTGGATTGGTGGCTTATAAACTTAAGTTACCTGCTGGAAGTGACATCCACCCTGTTTTCCATGTTTCCTTGCTTAAGAAGAGGATTGGCAGAAGGCACATTACTAGCACCATATTACCTGAAACTAATGGGGAAGGTCAGTTCAAAGTTTATCCCTTAGCTGTATTGAGTAGAAGAATGGTTCCAAGGCACAACAAAGCTGTGGCACAGGTTCTGATACATTGGGCATATTCAGATGAGTCTCAAGCTACTTGGGAAGATGTGGCTTACATTCGTTCCAAATTTCCGGAGTTTGATCCTTGCGGTCAAGGATCAGAAAATCGGGCGGGTAATGTGATGATTATGACCGTTAGGTCAGGGATTAATGAGGACCGTTGGATTAAAGGAGCTAAAGATATAATCTCAGCCGTAGAAATTGAAAGGAAAGCGCGAGAGTTTGAGAAACGCGATTTCAAAGATATTGTGATTAAGGAAGGTGGATCCCTAACAGATGGCATCCGCGGCATAATTCCTGAAGTTCAGCATTGCGAAGGATAGCAGTAGCAATTCTGTTAGGAAGGTTAGGAAGATTTCCATTTTCGATAGTTGGTTGTTTCGTTTAAATATGGAGGTGCATTGTATTTGGTGGATTATCAATAAAATTATTCTTAAACTTCCCCCAATTTCTGTTCTTCTCATCATTCTCATTTTCTTATTTCTGAATTCTGTTGATTTTATTCAAAATATTGTGATAAACCCGTCGAACCATTACAGATCATTCAATAAATCGGGTCAGACTCAGAGATGTTAAAGAAATATTTAATTAACTAATCAAAAGGGGCACTAAGAAACCTGCTCAACATAGATAAATCTGCGATTCTTGTCAGCCAAGAGAGCAGGAACCAGAGAATCCAGAACGTTCTGGACACAAGCACCCTGTATGGAATTATTGGAACCAACATAGTACTGATCCACGGTCTTCAACCAGCCCACGTCGTCGTGGGTGTGAGGCACCAAGTGAACGTTAAGCTTGCCGGGTACTATGCCCTGCGAAGTGTTGTACACCATGTATTTGCACTCACCATGCCCAATTAGCAACAGAAACACCACGATTAATACACCGCCAAACATCTTAATTTGCATTTCACTCTTCGTCATCTTCTTCTTCTTCATTTCTTATTACAATCAGTCTATAAGGCTAGATAAAGGGCCGAAGATGGGCGGGCAGTGGAACACGTGAAGAAGCGAGAAGCGTGCAGGTGTACAGTAAGAGAGGCTTAAGAATGTGTATATGTATGCATTGTTGGGTAGTGATATAGTGAAGTGGCGTCTGATCTGAGTCTGGTGGACACTAAAGTATTGCTTTAGGGCAAAGACGAGAAAAAATGAAATTAGTAATAAAGCAATTGTTGTTGTGTCTTTATCTATCACCTTACCAAAATTTGTACATTCAGGAAGATATATAATAAGAAAAATATTATACATCAAGAAGACTGGTTTTTTAACCAATTGAAAATATAAATATAATAAATTTATTAAAATTAATTAATTACATTTATTTTCTCGTAAAAAATAAAAGAAAAGAGGTGAAAAATCAATGATGTATAAAGATAATATAACGTTATTCACGTAATAATAGTCAAGCAAATGTGCAAATATTTGATTAAATTGGTAGATAGTGGGTCACTTCCTTTTAGATTCGATCTACTTATCTAGTCCTTATTAGCACGCATCAATAAAACAATTATGTAATAAAGATTTGATTAAGTAATCATTAATGCAATACAGCAACAGAAATAACAATATAAATTGATGTTTGACTTCAATTCTAGATGACAATTCTTTTTCTAATAAGCGGATATGTTCAAAACAAAATCTTATCCAAAATATAAAGAAATCAAATTACTTGTCAGCATGGCAACAGGGGGTTCCGCTTCCACACACTGACATACTATATTTTGCTTTACAACTTTCATTCAACTCTCTGATTTGCATTTCACCAAATAAAAAATGATAAAACACACTACCAAGAGATAAATCATAAAAGTAACATAATCCATTTCTTCGTATGGTGATATTTGCCTTTTTTTTTCGAGAGTTGGATTATAGAATTGATATTTTGAGTTTTTTTTTAATACACATATGGACCCGTGTAATTGATATGGATTCGTAGATCGTAGCCACATGGACCTAAATATACGACCCAAGATGTGAGGATTGTAATATTTGCACATGAGCTCTTTATGAGAAGTATCTACTTGTAAAACATTACAAGATCCGCGTATTTTTCTGAAAACGAGTTAAATGGTAATCCATGACACTCCACCATCCGTATGACATGTCAATTTTTATAATTAGAGCCCACTCGTCTTATACCTTACGATCTGATAGTACGATTGCACATTAACTCAACCTAGCTAAGATAACTCGTGTATATGACCTTTGAATGACATTTTCAACTACGTTTAGATTTGATTCTATTGAAAGGTATGTAGGTAGCTCGGTGAACACGAGTGCAGTCTATAATTTTTCTACGAGTCTATTGGTCTTACAAGCGAGTCTCAGCTTGATTTAGGACTCCTCGTTTTACGACTTAAATCATATATACTCACATGGGAATGGGAAAAGAAGTGTACATGAATCCTAACTCTCGAGAGTCACCAAAAATCATCCCTTTTACATTAATCGGACAGACTCAAAACCGCCAGTCATAATTGTCAAATGTTTCATTTACAACACATGCAATTTGATACATTTGCGCCCATTTCTGAGCGTCGATCAACGTCCCCTCTCTTAAGAACCATAAACTTTTAGGTAACTTAACTCAATAATGAATGTTCGAACCTCCATAGGAACAAGTTCGGCTACAAGCTTCACTGGATCAACGGCTCCACCTCTGGCTACTTTGCTTTCTTCTTCTTTTTCTACTTTCCAGTCAAGCCTCTTCTTCTCCATCTCAGCCCTTTCTTGGTTGCCAGATAAACTCATCTCTGTCACCTTCATGATCTGAAAACAGGCAGAATACTAAGAAACTAATGGTGTACATGAAGTTCAATTCAACCATTTTTCAACAAACTTGCATCAGTTAAGATACCAATTTGAAGTTTTAACTTTTACCTTTTGGTTAGGGAACAGCTTCTTCAGTTCCACACTAGTCGCCACCGAGTAATCTTTATCCTCTCCAGTCTTCTCACCATATCAATAACATACGGGAAAGTGAGATTGGGTGGTATTGATAATGAAAGATGGATTATAGATTTTAACCGAAAATTTAGAACAAACATCCAAGAGGAACATGAAACAGTTCAATTTCTACGGTTGGGCCTCCCCTGGTCATATTATTACACATTGAGTTGGTCCTAGGTTGTCATATTAATTGCATATTGTGCAGCCAAAGTTCAATTAGAATGAGACAACATTAAATTGGAACTTCATTGTTATCAATTCAAAGGTGGTAAACAAATTTGAATTGTAAACAAAGACTTCCCAAGCACATAAGACGGAGAAGATTGTACCAGACCTCGTATAGGTGGGCCAACCGCAGAAGAACTTTGCCACCTTTTAGTTCCTACAACATTTAAAGGAAATGGTTGAGTAGTAAAAGATTTGCTTATGAACGTAAATCCAAAAGATCAGCTATGAACCTGGAGGGTAATCACTGCAATGTTGTTTGGTAAACTATATGATGGATCGATAGCTGAAAATGTGGTTGTACGAGTACTCATCCAGTTATTACCCTCCTGCACTAATCAAGTTAATTAGTCATCTCTCGAGTACATTCTCCGTTACAGAGAAACCAAATAATTTTCTCACTTCTTCAGTAAATGCAAGAAGAAGTGGAGAATAAATCTCTTGTCCAAATGTGCGGCGCCATTTTGCCCCTTCTCCACGAGGATCAAATCTGAAGTAAAATTTCCCTTGAATCTAAAAGAAAACAACTATTTAGAAAGAAAGTCGCTGATCTAAATCATTCATTAGACTTGCTATGAGATGAATTTGGTTGGAAGCTGAAAAAGTGTAAGGGCAAAAGCTTCAACAAACAAAAAGCAGTCCTTGAATCGATCGTTGGAATACACGCAGGTAACAAATTGCTTCAATAATACAATTACCGTCAAACCCTTGCAGTCATTAAGAACACAAACTTCTTCATTTAATGCCTCACCAACACCTCTAGAGTCATCATTGAGCAACCTCCTACACAAAAACAAAAAAGAAATATGAGTACAACATCTCAATTCAAACAGTTACCAGTTGGACCATTTGAAAATTGTAATATAGTCATGACGAAGAGAAAAGTTTAGGCTACCTATGAAGCATAAGCTCTAGCTGCCCATCCACCAGGCTTGAGCCACCAACAGCACGGTCCACCAATACAGACAATTCCGTAGTTTCATCCTCCAGATACATACCAAGATTTATCTGCACAAAACAGAGGTTAAAGAAAGCTTATGCACTTGGGAAAGGTCAACGGATGCTTAATGAGCTGAAAACATCATAAAGCAGATAGAAGCTGGGTGGCAAAATGGATCCGGAACCACGGTTCCAACCCAATTAAACTAGTTTGGGTTGGGTTGGTTTATAAAAAACTTTATTTGGTTCCTAATTGGTTCCAACTTGGTTCCAAGTTGTGTCCAACTTCACAAACTTGTCAATATTCTAAAATTATAGAACAAAATGTAAGATATTGAGTCGGGTTGGGCTTGGTTCCCTTTTGGGTTGATTTTGGTTCCCTTTTGGGTTGAATTGGTTCCTTCTTAAAGACCATTTAAGAACCCAACTCATTTTAGAACGAAACCGTCGGAACCGACCCAAACCCAACCCAACCCACCCATTTGCCACCCCTACTTATAGATAAGCAAAAAGGCTCAGTTTTATGAAAGCTTCAAATTACATACAGGGTAATAATTTCCAGCAACCGGTTGGTGTACTTCCAGGTCCCAATCATCTCTATAATCTCGAATCTGCATGGAACCAACTTTAGCAAAAACTAGACAAATAACTAGCAAATTCTATACAGAAAATTAAGTTGGCTATTTCTTTCTGCTATCTGCCATTTTCTATATTTATCACGAGTCTCTTAAGAGAAAAGTATACCCTTTTCATAAAATCACGCCCGTTGGAGTCTGTATAAAAGGTCTTATTCGAATTCAATGTTGTGCTTATTTGAGCTATAATTTCCTTCCCAAATCCATCATCCACGGGTATCGGCCCAATCTGAAAAAAAAAAAAAAAGTGACATGCAAAATCCAAGTTCAGCAAAGAAATATCAAAATCATTTTCCCGATCATTCTGAAAGGCTTACAGGAAAACTTACAGTAAACTCAACTTCAGCATGTTCCTTTCCCTTGTAAACCCTGGTGACCTGCATAAATTTGATATTAGCTGCTGCTACTAACAGAAGGCATCAAAACCAAAAGTATATCAGTCTGCTGAAGTGGAAAGATATATACAACAAGCCTTGATTGACTACAATTAACCAACACACACACTTTGGTACTTTAAAAACAACTGTAATGTCACTTAAAAATTAGATTCTATTACAGGAAGAAGGAATAGGGAGAATGATAGGGCACCTGATGTAACCATGTATTCACCTGCTGGTGCACTTCATCGACTAGAGGACCACGGATGACAGCCAAAGGAACCTGGAAATGAGATACATTCATTTTACTTCAGCCTATAAATCTAACACACTTGAATGAGATTAAACTTGGGAAACCAAATGTTAGTAGCAGTTTGACTGTGTAAAACTAGAAAACTTAACCAAGGGACTTGCCTGGCCCTCAGGTTTAATTGGGAATGTACCATTTGGGCGGAAAACATAAGCCCCAGATGCCTTCAATAAGAAACAATAATTCCACTTATTATCAATCTCATAAAGCAAAAATAATCAACCCATAATTTTCTGCAAGTCACAAATTTAGTAAAATGGAATCTAACAGGGACTATAGAGTTTCTCCATGAGATAAGAATACCTGGAAAACTCTGTCGGTACCATTATAACCATAGTAATAACTATATGATTGTTCTGCAGGTCCTGTAACCTTCACCAATGAAGCAGAATAGAATCCATCAGCATTATGTACAAAATAAAAGCCATGAAACCATCTATTGGACCAATCTATATTCAGTCAGTCTTTAATAAGTTGTACAAGTTACTTTATAGAACTTTTCTCAAGTTAAGTACCAAGAGTTATGACTAGTAGATGTCTTTTATAGAGGATAAAGATGAGCAACAAAAATCCTTCTAATGAGTTTTGCAAAAAGAACTTGCACGAGTCAATTTTAATACACACAACAAAATCAAAGCATCAACAGAATAACTTACTAATGTTTTTGTGTTTGTATAATGCGTTAGCTTTCTTTCCGCACTGTAAAGTAACTTTAGATTTCCTTGACCAACTTCAAATGTTTCACCAGCACTAGCTTCTGGACTGTACATTGTTGAGACGAGTGACCTGGATTCTGACAGAAAATTGTACAAAAAGAGTCTCACAAAACTTCTTGTCTCAATGGCAAAAGATACAGTTTTAGACCAAGTGTTACTGAACCATTTCTTACCTGTTGTTTTTGCAACTGAGACAGCATAAGTGCTGAAACCAAGAGGTGGCAGAGATGCTGAAAAGACAAGCCAATGCTTCGCCATGCTACCGGCTGATATACCCAAGTATGCTTTAATGTGATAGTTTCTAGTAAGCAAAGAAATGTTGGAAAACGGAAGGAGCTGAGATTCAATCTCTCTTCCAGCAGAATCCCGAACCACTACATTCTCAGAAGAAACCTGCAAAATGTATAACCAGTTACTTCTAGGAAACCAGAAAAGCACCAGACCCGATATTACA
Organism: Verbascum thapsus; assembly: GCA_963669365.1. Taxonomy (NCBI): domain Eukaryota; kingdom Viridiplantae; phylum Streptophyta; class Magnoliopsida; order Lamiales; family Scrophulariaceae; genus Verbascum; species Verbascum thapsus. Next base: position 5,350,168 of record OY770107.1, on the reverse strand, counting down.
GGTATGAATGTAACCAGCTTACACGCGGTATCTTGTGATTTATTGAAACAATTTTATTTCTAACATTCTTAGTGCGTTTGTACCAAAGCATCTTAATATTTCATCTATTCAACAGAAGAATGCAAACAATCAGGCTTTACTATTTGCAGAATGACGTTGCTTTGATACTCCTGAGGAGGAAAGCAATATAGTGGGTATGTCAATAAGGCTTACTAAATGAAGTTAGTTGTTCAGCAATCACAGGAAATAAAATGTTAAACCCAACTATAAAAACCCCAGCAACATGGTTGAATGGGATTCTTATGATGTAATTACAATCTTTCAATTCAATCATTGAAAAGCATAGGCTTTGTTTGTTTATGTTATCAAATCTCATTTTCAAGTTTATGATCACAAAATTTAAAATAAACTTAACCCACCAAATTCTCATCAAGTTTACCGTTTTCTCAACTCTACTTTTTCAATCTCATATATAATTACATATTATTCATATATACATAATTTCACATATTCACCGACCACATCATTTATTATAATCATTATTTCTCTTTCTCTTTCATACTTTAATTTTTAATTCATATTTTATTATTTTTAATTCACATAATAATTAATAAACAACTAACACAACCATTATACACATCATCCATCAACCTGTCACTATTGATTTGACACGTTTTACAACTTTCAACCTTTTTCAAAATATAAACAAACACCTACCATTCTCACACGAATTTTGGTGATAGACAATTTTCGAGAAATTTTCACTTAAACTCAAATACATAAACAGACAAAGCCATACAATTCGGACTTTATTCACAACCTTTGACTTCAAAGAACACTGGCCAGGGCCAACAATGATTTATTGATGTAATAAAGCAAATTGCCCTCGTGTTGTACCAAAATGACATGGATTTAATAAGTTAGAATATATAAGTTAATGCTCTCTTCAAATTTTTTTCACATCTTTCTTTGAATTTTTGATATTAGGCATGTGTCCTTATGTATTTCACTTTTAAATGGTAAAAAAGTCAAATAATAAATAATAAAAAAAATTATATGTATCTACAAATAAAACGTATTATTATATTAGAACTTTATGATGTGTAATTCACCTTTTTAAAGACTCAATAATAAAACAAGTTCATATCTACAATAATAGGGTGTATATATTACATTAGAAATTTATGACAAAATTACATATAAATACTAAATCTTAATTAAAAATACTTGGTTTAGACAAGCAAATTACACGACTTTTATTATAATGTTAGGCTACTATTCTTTTGTTCAAAATATTGATAAAATCAGAATATGTAAAAAGCTTTTTCTTTGTTAAGTCACTATTTAGTTCCAAAAAACATTTCATAAAATATTTAATTCTCAATTTTCATCGTCAAACACCTTTTATATTCTAAGACATTATAAATATTAATTCAATATTTCATGTCAATCAATATTTATTCTTTAACTAATTATGGATTATTGAATAATAACTCACTTGATTGAATTATAATTTAGATTTTAAATATATAAATTATAAATTTATTATTTATCTATATAATTAAATTATTTTACTGTCATGACTTATAATTAATTTAGTAAGTATTTACCTAATTATATTATTGTTTAAGTTTGAATCTTTAATAAATTGTTTCTTTTAAGTATTTCATTTAAGATTTTGGGTATGTTGATATTCCTCCTTTATTAGCTTCATCTATTTAACATCATTCAATTAATTATAATTTTACAGCAAATTTAAATAAATTATATAGTTTACCAAATATATGTATGAAACTAAATCACCAGAGTTCATATAAAAATATTTGTTTAAAATATGATCAATGCAAAATTTATTTAAAAAATCTCCTATCATTTGAAAATCAAAATACAATGATATTATTAAATAAAAAGATATTTTTTTCTCATTATGTTTTAGTTACTTCCCATTTTGTGCATTAGATTTTACATATAACAAGTAGATTTTTTCTTCTATCAAGCAAATTCAATCTAATAAATAAAAAGACAAAGAATAGTAGTGAAACAAAAATTGATGCAGCATTTAAATTGACGTTTTAAGGCTTGAAATATTTAATAATCCTGAAAAAGAAATATGATACCCTCACTTTAGAAAATGGAGAAATAAAAAAAATTAAAATAAGAAACAAAAATATTGCAGGTGTCCACCGTTTGAACAGCTATAAAAGTTATAGAAAGTATACGGAAAAAGTTACCAAGAAAAAAGAAGAAGTGAAACGTCTGATTACTTAAAATTAAACAATATATAAAAAAATGAAGCATGAATTTACATAAAAATTTATATAGTTACATTATTATTTATGTTTTACTTTTTTAATTGACTTAATTCTTTCAAGAATTGATTAATTCTTTCGTGTCAATTAATATTTATTCTCCAAACTATTAACTTATTAAGTAATAGTTCATTTAATTAAATTATTATATAAGTTTTGGATTAAAAATATCTTCAAATTGAACAACAATTACATATACGAATTATTTTAACGAGATTGTATTATTCACATCCAACGAACGTGTTTTAACTAGTTTATCAAAATCTTTACGCAGTCCAAAGCTTATGGAGTAAAGGCGGAATACTCACAGGGACGCGGATGATTTCCTCTCTTTTCCATCCTAGAGGATTGTATGCAATAATGACCTAGAACACAAAGAAAAATGTAAGATCAAAGCATTACAAAGGAATTTCCAGAAAAAGAGGAAAAACAAATGGATGAGTTTTTCACTTCGATGAAAAAATACAAATCTTACCAAACTTTTCTCGTCGGTGAAATTCGCTTCTGATGGAGGGCAATAACTTATGTTGAGCAGAGGACACTAACCAAAAAGTAAATCAATAAATAAGAACATAGGAAATATTTCTACTCCAAAGTCCAAAGTAATCAAATTGAAAAGGGAAATGGGCTCGAAGTTGTTTCTTAACAGCAATTAAAGACAATGACCTAATATTTTAGAGATGTTCATGAATGGATGGTGAAAATTCACGCTGCGATCCTTTAATACTTAATAACTGGATATTCTAACTAAATTCCAGGAACATGGAAATGTTCATTTGAGCTAGTGCAGTGAAGACAGTAAAACTTATGTGAGTCACTAAAAAATCATATGTATTAGATCTCAATTATTTTCCGATCACACGGGTAGTGATATTAAATATATCAGTGTTCCAGATGCCACAAAACTGGAAGACCTAATCTGGTATTCTACATGGATCAAAGAACTCAAAAGAAAAATGAGGAAGCATGTATCACCTGCTGAAATTCAGGGACTGAATCCTTGTACATAGAACTCAATTTTGAGCCTGTTAACATAGCCAACGATGATGCCACCACATTTTCAGCCTGGAATTTTAATTGAATAATCAGGACTTCATATATTTATGCTGAAAGCACAAAATGTGTCCACTGGCTCGCAAAGGATAGCATGTAATGGAAGCAATATATACCACTTACCACTGGTGAACAGTATGACTCGGGGATTTAGGATAATAGGAGAAAGGCGAAAAATCAAGAGCAAACCAAGAAGCTCAAGAAAATATTCCATATTCTGAATATTTTTCAACCAAACCAGGGGATACCTCTTTATAACCTTTCGAGAGTCGCAATGCATAATCAGCAGCCACATGCTGCCTTTCTGTCCCGCTAACTGCATCATGATGTTGAGCTATAGCCAAGGCATCAGCTAATACGTCTGTGCTAGGTCCAGAGCCATCCCTGCCTTTAAAAAACTCCAATTGCCTTGCTGCCTGAATTTCAACCAAAAAATCAGTTTGATCTGGAAGAGCTTTAATAGATAACCCAGATACACAGACATCTACAAAGTTGTGAAATCCAAGTAAAAAATGATAGTATAACATACCAAGTAATAACCACTCAGCATTCTCACATATCCTTTCAAGGCTGGCCTGCTAGTAAAGTAACCTGTCCAATATGCATTCTCCCGGTCTGCATACCTGGGAAATGTAGTAACTATTCATACCATTAACTCAAAGCAATTGGCTGTGATTAAATTTTCACTGATGAGAATAGCACTCACGGGAAAAAATCACCAGTTTTCAGAGGCCATTTTTTATTTGCTGCATATTTTGCATCTGTGTAGATGGATGGCGTAGAATATAGAGCATTAACACGCCCATCCTGAGAGCAAAGAAAAGATGAACAAGAATGTTAAGAGTCGAATTCAGACCCAATACATTACACAGCAGAGAGTAGGTGAAAAATGGTTACAAATATAAGGTGAAGATAAGTACCATATTAACATAATGAATGAACTTGTCCATCTGTCTAAACCATGAAACTGCATATTGGTAACGAAAATCAGTTCCCATAGTCCACATTATATGATTTGTCCTGGTCACATTTGCCTGTAATAAGAAGATCCGAAAAGATTCAGTAAGATCTTTCACCTAAAGGATTTATCATAGTCTTGTTCTTTCTTCAAGAACATTTTTTAACTCTGATGTCCCTTGATGGAATATGTTATCAAAGTCTCATCTCTACAGATTCTTTTTTACTTTTTTTTCGTTTCAGCTTACTCGCACACAGAGGACATTTTTGACAGACAATTATCATAAGTGGATGTACTGCAGCGAATATAAGTTCAGGATGATGAATAAATGCCTGTACCTGTGCTACAGCAGCTGCAACAAAATCATTAACACGCTGTTGCACATTATAGTCGAAGAGGAGATCATCATCCTGAATTCAACATTTGAACTTATAAGAGATCCCAGAAAACAGTCCAAGATAACAATGCTTTCAATTTACAAAATATAACCTGAATGGGAGCGGAAACATCATTTATTTCAAATGTAAAACCTTCTGGAGGATCATAATGGGTGGGGAATATGCCCGTGAATATCTGGACATACAAATCAAGAGAAAGGAAGTCAGAAATCTTACTTTAATGCTTTATGGTGAGGACGAAAATACTCAATATTTAGCGTACTAAGATGAACATCAGAAACGAAACTAGCAGTTACAGAACAAGCAATTAATTTAGACAGATTGGGGATGAATATTCTGGTAACTAAACCTGAGAAGATGAACTGAGGGACCTTGAGCCCCGCCATATAACCTCAAGAGTTTTATCATCTTTCCGCTTAGCTCTATCTTGGTAATCAATTCGAGCAAAAAAGAGTGAGTCAAACCCCATCTGCAACAAAATAACATAGCAGAATGGGATCAAATACTTTCTGCTGCATAAAGGAATAAATGAGATGCAAATAACTGTTGCATGATCATCACATCTTTCATACAAGGACTCCAAAAATACCATTTCTTCCGATTAAATTATGTTACACAGTTACATAATTGATGTAAAATTCTTGAGATTTTGCACGATGGATACCTCCGCTCCCAGCAAGTAAGCCTGAACAGCAGAATGTCCAAAAGGATCAATCTGCCAACCGACTCTGGGCTTCTTTCCAAATTCATCGAGGATAAAAAGATGTCCCAAAGTTGTCTGATCAATCAAATCAATGTAATGCGGGGTGGCCTCATCATGCATGCACATACCCCCATTTCTGAATCATATATCGAGAACATACTGTAAACAAGAGTAATTGTTTTCATAGACACAAAAAGTAGTATCAACATGAAGACATATTGCACTACATGAATTCAAGTTGACCAGAGTTCACAAGATGTTTGACTTTAGCCTTGAGAGTGCCACTCTGCTGCCTCCACCATCTCTGAAAGAATGCCTGATTTAACCACTCCGGGTTGAATTCAAATGAGTTAAAAACTTGATACATAATCATAAAGAAATGACAAGTAAAAAAAAGATAAATATTCTATTCAATTAAGGTAGGTAGCAGTAAGAAGAAGATAATAAATGAACTTGCCATCTCAACATAAATGAACCTTCGATTCTTGTCATCTAATAAAGCTGAGATTACAGAATCCAACACGTTCTGAACACAGGCTCCCTGAGGGAAGAGATCAACGAGGAGGTTTAGTCATCATTAGTAGCTAATAAATAGATACACCAATAAATTAAACTAGCCCGCAATACCCGAATGGAATTGTTGGCACCGACGTAGTACTGATCAACGGTCTTCAACCATCCGACGTCGTCGTGAGAGTGAGGCACTAAATGGACGTTGATTTTGGCCGGCGTGATTCCCGAAGTGGTGTTGTAGGCTATATAGGTGGAGTGTACCTGTAACGTCAAGCATACTCCGGCGAATAATGCAGCAGCTACGGTGAAGAGTTGAAGCTTCTTGAGTTCCATTGAGAAGGAGAAAAGGGAGGAGAGAGTGAGTAGACTAGTGTTACAAATGTCAAAATCAATGTGAGTAGTGTTTTATATGATATTATATTGGAGTCGATCTAATTTTTATTATTGTCCAAAAAAAGATTGACTCCCAACCCAAGGCCGGATAAACCTATGAAAGGAATAAATCCGAGTCCCTCACTTGAGAGATTGATTCCACACTATTGTTGGTGGTACTCGATTCTTTGTCATTGTCCAAACTTCACTCTTCCGGTGACCAAGGCTGCCCATACGGACTTCCAATTTTTATTATTAATTTCATGTAAATATGACAAAAATGAGTCATCTAAAAAGCAAGTCGGCTATACTGGAACCCGCCCAGCATAAAATAACTCAGTTAATTGCTAACTTTGTTTTTCGTATTTGAGCTCAAAATGTGAAAAGAATTTGAGAAATTAGATATCATGGAGATTTGCGTGAGGATAATATGTGTTTGCTTATATTTTAAAAAATTGCTGAAATTTGTGAAATATAACAAATTAATAATGAAAGATTGATGGACGATATATTGAGTAAATGTGCTAGTTATTATATAATGCTTATGTAAATAAAAAAAATAAATAAATAATTATAAAGTATGAAAGAAAAAGAGAATAATAGTTATAAAAAACCTGAAATAATAATTATAAATAATAGTTGGTGGATGTGTATATAATGTATATATAATTGACATGTGATTGAAAAATTAAAATTTAAAATTGATGAATTCAAATGAAAATAGTTGAAAATAGTGTATGTTAATTTATTTAAAATTTGTGATTTATAATTTTAAAAACTGAATTCAAAATCATAAAAAACAAGAGTAATTATTTCATTTCACTTGACCGCAAAGCAACAATTGATTGCTTGCTACTCTTTACCTTTTTGTTCATTTCAATGAAAACACTTCTAACAACTACTTATTCTTGTCTAGAGAGGCGACTACCTTTTGCTTGCATCATTTTAAATATTAATAATGCTAAACAATCCATAATTATCAGAGTTCGAAATCGGTTATACTACTTATTTTTATTTTAAAAAGCATATTTTCTTCTTATTAATTATTCAATAATTTAATTCACATAGAGTTTGAGTGCATGACTTTTTATTTGCAAGTGAGTTGTCACTTGGGTCGTTTCCAACCATAATAGTGATTTTTGCGTCAAATTAGTGTAAGAATTATTTTCACTCCAACTCAAAACATTATTCAATGCACTAAAAAGATATATTACAGAATATGCATTTCTTTCATCTTTTTTATAATATTACAATCTTTCACAAATAAAACAAAAACCTTTACGAATTGTACATTTTCACCCAAAAATATACTTTGTTAATAATTCACAAAAATAAAAGTATTTTATTATTAATTAATTAAAAATTATATTAACTGCATTTGATATTTCAAAAAATAATTAATAATTATATATGTTATTTAGTTAATGAATAAAATTAAATTATAAAATTTATATTTTATTCTAGTTGAGTTAAATAAAACTTATATGATTTATTTATAACAACTTAATTTTTTATGGACTAAACTGAAAACAATTCAAACTAGGTAATAAAATATATATTTTATATAAGTTAGAGTATAAAATATTTATTTATAATTTAATTATATACTCAATTAATGCATAATTGAATAAAATATAACATAACTAATTAAAACTTATAAGGGCTAAATTAAAACGATTCAAACTTTATAAATTTAAAAGGGACTAAACGAAAACAAATATAAAGAAGGACTAAATTGCAAAACCTAAAAAAATTAAAAATAAACAAGCTGCCAGAAATGGTACAGTACCAAATCCATCTCCACCCACGTCAGTCTAAGGGTATTTTACACCGAGCCGATCTCGAGACAAGCTTGACGATTTTGCCAAGCTCGAGCTCGTCGAGCTTAAATCTTCGAGCTCGAATTCGGGCTCGTGGGCTTGGGTTCGAGCCGGGCCCAAGCTCGCGAGCTCCAACCCGCTTAAAAATCTAATACTTCGGCGGAAAATTTTGAATTTGAATTTTTTTTTTTTAAATTATTAATTATTTAATATATATTTATTAATATAATAATAAAAATAATAACATATTAAAAAGAAGAGGCTCGTAAACTTCCAAGATAGAAGTGGGCTCGAGCTTGAATTTTACAAACTCGGCTCGAGCTCATTTGAACCGAGTCGACCCGGCTCGCAAGCCGGCTCAACTTACACCAAGATGTGAAGCTGGCTAACAATGTCCAATTGGCATCTCTCCGTGACCCACAGGCCACAACAAGACTCAGAGAGGGTGAAGAATCCTGAATGGCTTGTTGTTGTTGGGGTGTGTGGGTTGCATCCCTTTACCATATGCTGATGACTTTGGAGGATGGTTTTGCGAGAAAAGTTTTTTATTCCAAATTCCTATTTCATTTCCTAGCATTTTTATTTGCTTTATCTCCAAATTATGATCTAACATATATATTGCTGAATGAATTTGAAAATCTCTCTACATGATATTCCATTTTTACTTTTTTGGGTTCCCATTATAATGTGTTGTTTATAATGCATATGATTTGTATTATGTTGCTAAACTAATGATCGATTGTGGTCTTTTCAATATTGAACTTTTTTTTTGTAATTTTATGGTTAAATTAGATATGACAATTCACTGACATAATTTTTAATAGTGTCTAATATTGTTTGGTGGCATAAATGTTTTTATGAGTAAAGTTCAAGTATTTACATCCTTAATATATACACCATTTACACCTTTTTGAAATTACACTATGAGCAAATTCAGGTTTGTGTATATTTAATATATACCACTTTCACCTTTAAAAGCAATAACACAGAAAATTATTATCAATCGTTTAAAAAAGATTATGTGTTTAAAATTATTATTAGTCTATAATATATTCCATCAGTTTTTTATTTCAAAAAGAATTACGGTATTTTTGGACTAAATTATCAATGAGTTTTATGACAATGATAAACTATGTAAGCATTTTAAGAGTAAATTGTAAAATTAGTCAGGAACGTATTGGGATGACAAACTTTCTCCATCTATTTCTTAACTAACAAATTTAGTCATATTTATTGAAAAACGCAGACACATTTATCAATTTTGTCATGTGCCAACTTCAAATAGGCTGGAATTTGCTTAAACCTCCAAAATAGCAAAATTGATACATTATGGTGAAATTTGACCTTAATTAGCGAGTTTGATATTTACAAAACCAAGTCTACCAAATCGAAAAACAGAAAATGAGACCAATTTCGCAAACTCATATAACTTACATGACTAATATTGTAATTTTCTCTCAATAGCATTATTTAGTGTGAAATAATAAAATATTCAATGCAACTTATTTAGTTTAACATCTCAATTCACAAAAAGAACTTAGATAATCCAAAAATTTGATTAAAAATAAACTTCTTTAATTAATGCATAGTATCAGTTTAAAATTTGTGTAAAGATTTCATTTTAAAAAATGGGCAATTTTTAGTTGAAGAATGATAGTTAACTCCTAAATTAATCAGTCATAACCGTTGAGTTAATTTGAATGCATACTGAGTTGAACATATGTTAAAAATTGTAAAATATTTATACAACCTTTCTTTTGGCTTATAAATTTTTCTATAAGAACAGAAAATAATATAATCCAGAAAATATATGATTTGTTCAATTGTTCTTTTCTTCTGTCACATTCACCTTTTATAGAACTATAATGATATATATATGTTGTGTTTAATTCATTTGTATAGCATGAAGTTATAATGAAAACATCAATTTCGTTTACCTTTGCACTAAGCATTTTATTTTTATGAATAACTTATCTAATATTTTTCCGTGCATAGCACGGGTTACACGCTAGTATATATTATAGGAGAGCGGTTTTGACTCAATTTTGACCATAAACTCAATACTATTTTGTGGTAATTTTGAATTATTTTAATTATTAAATTAATTTTCTTTGATTAGACTTTATTATTTACTCAAAATTCGGGTTTACTAAATTATATGTGGCCCTTGATTTGTGTTGCATTGGTCCAACTTTCAAATTGGAATACCATTATCTTTGTACTTAAAATCACCCAAAAAAGGAAAGCAATTTTAATGTTTATAATCAAATTCCAATAATTACGTTTTATCCTCATTAATGCCTGCCAGACTTTCACATTTGAAATTTTGAATACTATAATTTGGTAATAAGAACGGTAAAATTAGTAAACATTTCTGAATGTGTTTGTGCCCCTTATTTTATTCTAATCTTCATCTTAATTTATGGTCAAGACCAGAGCATCTCGGTGAGTTAATTAGTATTCAAATCTTATGTGTTTTATATTTGTTTTACTTTCCAATTTTCAAATGAGATTTAGTGAATGTGATCACTTGAGTGGGAATCATTCATTCCACATCTTTAACTAATCTCATATTACTTTGATCTATATTTTCTCATTTTTCTTTAGTTTCTCTATTATTGGTTTTCACCATTTTACTTAGGTAGGATATAACTAAATATACATAACTAAATCCGAGATTAATATTTTCCTAATGTAGTATACATTCGAAATGGAAATATTAAATTATAATTTGCCTAAAAAACGGCTTCGATTCAAATTATGATTGTGGGCAAATCTCGGTTTACGTTTAGTAGTACTTACCTAATTATTGATTTCAAATTTGAAAAGGAGAAAGAAGATGAAATATTTAAGAGCAAAGCTTTGATTCAACATAACAAAATAAAAACATGTTGACAGTGAACTAATCTTATGAATAGAGATTCTTTGAAGGTATTACTTATTTTTACTATCTATCTTATCTAATTGTGTTTGTGATATTTTAATTGTTTTGAACTATTGCCAGTGAACTAATCTGTTTCTTTTTTATTGCTTTTTCAGCCTACAAGTTTTTCAAAGGTCAGTTAAATCATTTTTCTCATTCAGACATAATTTTATTTATATATATATGATTTTAATGATTACAACTATTAAAAATTGGCATTTAGATTGGTAATTTTGAATATATATATACTTTCATATAAATCTTTTTCTTTCATACATAATTATCCTTAAATTATTGTAACCTTTTTCTATTTTATCTGGTAATAAGGCTTGGAACCTCAAAAGCTCATTCCAAAGGTATGTTAAATCATTCTTCTTATTCAAACATAATGCATATTTTATATGTTTTATTTTTTTTAATTTTTATTTGGTTTTATGAGGTCTAGACTTAACAATTTCCAGCATAATATAATTTATTCATGTTACTAACTAATTGTCCCCATTATTATATATTTTCATTTACTGTTATCAAAATTAAATTAAATTTATTGAAAATATTTAAAAAAGTATTATTTTTCATGTGAAATGAAAAAGACAATGCTTATCTAAGTGATTTTGCTGTGCAAGTGCAACTGCAAACAATAATAATTTTTAATTCGATGCACGAAAATATAACAATAATAGTAATTTTTTTAGTATAATTAAGTAAAGTTTGGTACTTATTTTAAAGTTAATAGTAGTAAGCAATTTATATAATAATCACTGATCTTATAACCTTATTAATAATTTGTTATCATTTAAGTCTTTTAAATTTGTTTATACAGATACATCACGAGTAATTTTTTATCATTTATTCAAAAAGAAATAACAATTCATAATGAAAGGCAATTATAAATTTGTGTGACTTATATAATATAAATTGAAAACTTAGCAATTGGTTAAATAACACCAATATAGCCATTGGCCACTCTATTTCCATTTTCATTATAGATTATATATATATATATATGTTTTATACTTTGTAACAATAATCTTTTCTCAACAGTAAAAAAAGAAAAACCTAAAAGTAGATATTTTTTATTTGGAAAATTACTAAAACCCTCAAAAATATTTTTTTGCATCCAAAAAAATAATAAATATTTCACTCCAAAAAAATCAGTTAAAAAACTGTCAATTGGTGAGATAGATTTTTGAATTGTATTTTTTTTTATAGATTTTTGTATACAAAAAATTTATTTTGAGGGATTAATATTTCTCTTTTCTTTAATAGTTTGGTTTGATGTTTAACTTAAATTTTATAAAATTCAAAACACATGTAATATTCGAGAAATATTCCATCCTCTACAATGGATGTTTTGCAACAAAATTTAAATGTTAGAGGACAAAATGCAAAAACATTTAGAATAAGTGGACAAAGAGGTATAGAAATATGTTAGTGAATAATCTTATTATCCATTTTTTAATATAGAAACATGTTTTAACTGTGTTATAAAAAGAATTTAAAAAATCACGTGTATTTGAACTAAATATTAAAAATAACACAAAAAAGTGATGATGCATGGATTTCTTTCTCTTTAAAATACTTATTTAACTTTAAATAACTTTATGAAAAGAATTTATATGATTTTCTTGCATAGCACATGTTAGTATTGAATAATGTCGTAAATAATTCTGGATTTTTAATATTTTTCCTCCTCATATATATTCCAACTTTTCTCATCTCTACAAGGAGAATCTATTCATGTGAGAAATTTTTTTTGATGTAAATAAGTGTATGAATACTATACCAATTCACGAGCAAACTATAAAACAAACTCTAATAAATTATTTTCATTACTAATTTGATTTATATATATATATATATTCATGACATGCTTTTTCATTTGCAGAGATTATCGCTATAGAGAAAAGAAGATTTGAGTCGTTTTAATTTGATAGGTGTGATCACATTATTTAATAATTTATGAATGTAATCCTTTTAGATTTTCATACAATATGTTAATTTCTCAATATAAACATTTGAATTTATTATGTTCTTTTGTTCTCGATTTTTTATTATATTATTTAATAATTAACCATCGTTTATTAGCTGTATTACAATTGTAATTAATTTGTATCACGAAGTGTGCGAAAAAGGTGTTCTCTCAAATAAAAATAATTATTATACATTAAAATATTTCAAATTCGAACAAGTGGTTCTTTTTTATAAATTATATTTAAATTAAAATTTGCCGTGCATAGCACGGGTTACACGCTAGTACATTTATTAAGGTATATTTAACATGTGTAAATTTTTTAACTCGTGTCAAACATTTAATACATGGAATAAGAGATGGTGTAGGGATTTGGAATAGGAATTTTGGTTCCTGTTTTTGCCCCTACCATGGCTCTCACTATCATATATCTGGGCAACACGAAAGGGACCAGCTCCATAGAATCCTGAAGTTCCCACCTATAGTTTTTTGGATGAAAATAAGTTGTTGATAGGGTGAGGAGAGAAGCGCGAAGCATCTATTTATATATGATTTTGATTTAAATGATACATTTGGTGTAGGAAAGACCCTCATCCTTTTCTTTTCAGTGTTCCGACGTGTTAACATTAATTGGTCTTAAGCCCGTTTTGTTTGGACCGGTGGTATCTAATTGCTCAAGTAAGGAACGAGGGTATTTTGAGGCCCATATTTTGTAATGTTCCATCAGTATTGATCAACTAATTTTTATCTGGGATATGATTTTCTATTTTAATTCTTATTTCGTCTTCTATTCTACATATTTTGACACGTGTAAAGAATTCACAAATGTATTTATTAAGTGATGTTTTGTGTAAATATTTTGATACTTGTCAAATATCTATAGAATAAAAGATAGAACATGATTTGGAATGAAAAATCTTGTCACTTTTTTTTTTTACCTTATAGCTAATGCAAATAATCTACTATACTGGCACAGTCTAAAGTAATAGAATAAACAACAGATTCCTTGAAAGGAAGACAAACACCAAAGGAAAAGTATATACTAAATACGGGCAATCTCAAGATAATTGGTTGAGCTATTGAACCTTTTGAATTTTGTCACAGTTTTAATTTCGTTTGAAGAAATGTTTATTTGATCTCTTGTATTGTAGTCTCGCTTGAAGAATGCCTTTTTTTTTTGTTACAGAAGAAATATTTATTTGATCTTCTCTATTCTTAGTTAAAAGAGCAGAAATTTTCGTACTATAAGTATTTTGGCTGTGGGTGTTCTTTAATCATAAAATGAAGAGAATACTAAATAGAAAAGTTGGTAACACAATGATCCTACATAGTTTAAGAAGGGTTCATCGCCTTATTTTATTGAAGGGTCAATATTTTGCATTTCATAATGTGCTAAAAAGAAAATAATAAAATATTTATTTATCATTATATTAAATATCCAGATTGAGTGTGGAATTCCAAATTCGGGTGAATTGGGACTGGAGGCTTAAGCAAAAGGGCAACAACACAGCAGACGGGATACACAGAGACACACACCTTTATTTGTCTCGCCTTTATTTTTTCCTTTATTTGTCTCGCCTTTATTTTTTCTAGTCCTTTCCTTTATTTATATGGTCTTTCTCTTTTTCCTGAAAATACATGAATATTGGATTATATTGTATTTCCATCCCTTTATATTTATATATTGTTGGAAATCTTGATTGAGTAAACTCTGTTTTAGCACGATTTATCTAAAGATTTGAGTGAATTTCGTATGTTGAAATCTTTTGAGTAGATAAACTTAGGACTCGTTCGGTATGAAAGATGAGATAAAATTGATAATATTGATAAGTTACTGTTCACTATAAGATAAAAATTATCAATCCTTTGTTTGGTATGTTAGACAACTTTTTAATAATCCCATAATCTATTCCCAAGAAAATACATAATTACTTCTTTGTCCTTGAAATATTAAAGTTTCCCAAAGCTAGGGTACAATTTTGATGGATATTTTTGTCAATGATCCTTTTAACTTTCTCATTATAATTTATCTCACCCCTTTGGAAAGTTAAGTTATCATCCAAAAGCATGATAAAATACAGGCCTATTATCAATGGCGGGCCAATATAACATGAACCTAACACTTGATGATGTTGGATAAATTAATCAATAGGGGCTTATCTAATGAACAAAATAAGTCCTTAGAGTATTTAATTACTCAAATCCAATTTCGGGTGAATGAGAAATTACTTAACAAAGTGTATCACTTAAAACGTTGTTCATAATTGGAATCAACTTATCGATTGATACATAAACGATTAAATGATCATAATTCATACAATCGATGGCCGCGGTTATATGAGATAAAGTTCATTTAGTTTGGGGACTAAAATGTTCAAATTAAAAATTTGAGGGACCAATTTGAAATGACGTAATTGTTCAAGATTCAAAATTTTGGGTTCAAAATATAATTTTTGAAAGTAATGGATTGATTTGTAAAATTGGTGGTGCACCCAGATGCATGTGATTAGCTTTCATTTTAATAAAAAGGTGATCGGTTGGATGGTGCATGGTGCACCCATCCATACCAAATCATTTCTAATTTGGTGATTTTTGAATGAGTGTAACTATTGGTGTTAAAATGAAAAACTTTTATGAGGGGTGTTGTTCCAAAAGGCACACCTTTTGGACCCTCCTGCAAAGTACGAAAAGTTGCAAATTTTGACCCAAAACTCTTCATTATACGAAAAGTTGCAAATTTTGACCCAAAACTCTTCATTATCTATAAATAGACCCTTCATTTATGGGATCAATCATCCCAAATATCTTTTCTCTTCTCTTTTTTTTAGAATTCTTTTGTTTCTTAAATATTATTTGTAATATTTTAAAAATGTGGTTGAATATTAAATGCTAAGTTGAGCATTAAAAATATTCTTGAAATTCTTAAATATTATTTTAAGAACTTTAGTACTAATTTGAGTATTTTAAATATTCTTAAATATTAATTTAATATTTTAAGAATAGTTTTGCATATTAAATGTCTAGAGATGCATTTAATTCATTCGAATCCATAAAGAGAGTTTGGAACAATATTTTGTTCGCTAAACTCGGGAATTTGTAGTGGTACTATTGCCGAGACGTCGTCGTTGTATCTTGGAAGACAATTACCGTATTCCGTAACCACCAAAAGTGGGGCAATATTGTCTTAAGGAAAACGAGTCTAAACTCGTGCCTCGACGCTTTATTTTGCCTCTTCATAAACATAGCTCGTTACGCTCCTCCAAATAGATTTTTCCGAACATATATAATATATATATATATGTATCTCATTTGTTAAAGAAGAATTTAGGGGTCAATTGGATGACACCCTTTGCTATGAAAAAATATGTCCAAGATAAATTTTTTGGAAAAATGGTATTTGTTTAGCATGTCTTGGAAATTTTTTTATAAAAAAATCTCTCAAACTTACAATAATTTAAAAAAATTCTTACAACAAATTAATTTTACTATTTATGATTTGACAGTTAATACAATCAAATTAAAATTACTTTTCCGACTATCTTTTAAAGCCAAAAATTAAATTAATTACATATTCTAATGCAAAATAATGTAACGTTTAAAATAAGATCCATTGTGACTATTTTTTTAGGTCTAAATCAACGAGTTTGACTAAACATATTTAATAAAAATTATATTTAAATATCAACCAAAACAAATTTTTTCACAACAAAAAATATATCACATCAACCACAATCATTACTTATTTTTTTCTTAAAAAATCTCATCTTTCAAACCACATTTCTCATTTTTATCATAATTTTTTTTTTTTCGGAGATGGACATACGTCACATACCAACCAATTCACTAAACTGCAAATAGGGATCACTTTCATTTCATTGTTCAACGTTAAACACATTTATAAGTTTCTTTTTATTTAATTCGAGAGACATAAAGAAGAATTCATGTCTTTTACTTTTACATGACTTTTCATACCGGACCAAGTCACTAAAATGCAAATAGGAAAAATCACTTTCATTTCAATTTTTCGACGTTAAACACATTTATAAGTTTCTTCTTATTTAATTCGAGAGACATACTAGCCAATCAAAACGTCTCTATCTAACTCAGCTAAACAATATTTAAACAAAAAAAAACAAAAACAATATTATACTATTTACATAAATAATAATAAATAAAAAGAGTACCGTAGGAGTGTTTGATAGTATCTCTTCCTCCGCTCCCCCGCGCCGTTTATCTTCTCACTCGGATAACGCCCCCTTTATTTTTCATTTATTTTCTAACAACGAATTATTTATATATAGATTTCTCTATTTTCATTACTCTTTATTTTGCCGATTGCACCAGGTACGTTCTCTCTTCACCATTTTAGGGCTTTTTTTGTTGTATATCTACCTCAATTCGCTTCTCGATTAATGTGTTTCTTTGTTTAGATGGTTTGTTTTCAGTGTTCCATATCTAATTTTTTCTTGTTAATCTCCGCTTTTTTTTTTTTAAACTGCTGTTGAATTGCTTTTTCCGTTCCATAACCCCCTTTTTGATTGCATGCAATTTATCCCTTAATTTTTAGTTAATTGGGTTTTACTGTAAATTAATTGTTTGCTGCACAATTGACATTTAGCACTCGCTCGTTCCATCTTTTGTAATTTCTGTTTTGGTATGATTACTAAGTGATATGATTGTTGATTCATTGTTTGGAAGAAAAATATGTTATTGGTTTCTTTTTGTATCGCGCTCCAATTTCACAAACTCGATGCACTTACTTGAATTTTGGAAATTGTATCTATTGAAGCTTCTAGGAATCATAAATGTGATTAAGACACTCTTGAGACGGTGTAACGATTATTTATTTATTTTTGATTGAGATGTACTTTGTGTCTTTATATTATTGTTGGAGTCTTTGCCTTTCTCAATTCAGAATTGTGATTCCACCGCATTTCTAACTATATACATGATCCTTTTTTGGTTCTAGTTTCATTTCATGTTGAAGGAATAATGTGTTCGCTCAAGTCAAGATAACAAATGTTCTGCTTGAGACTCAAGTGATCTAGTACTTAAATTAGCAGATGGCAGCTGATCAGCAAAAAAAGCGGGTAAATGCTGCCAATTTGGTTAGCTGCACTTCTCATGGACAATATAGTGTAAAGAGGAAAAAGATGGAATTATCTCAACATGGATTGAGCATGAGACCTAATATCTCTCTTGAGTGGGATAACAAGAAAAAGAATGTTGTTTCCAAGAGGGAGCAGATTGGTATTTCACGAAGAAACTTGATTCCGTTTATTGAGCCTGGTCCTCAGAGCCACGAAATATTGGTTGATGTTCTTACTGTCCCTCAGGAGATATTTGAATTAGAAAATCTATCTGAGGTGCTCTCATATGAGGTAAAGGTTAATTGACTGTTCCAATGGCAACTTCCTATTCAAGATGCAATTTATTCACTCGAAATGTAAATATCCAAATGGAACACGTTACAGGTCTGGCAGAGTTATTTATCTGAAAAAGAAAGAAGCTTTCTATCACAACTCCTACCTAAAGAAGCAGAGCCAGATGCAGTTGTTCGGGAATTGCTTGCTGGGGATAACATGCATTTTGGAAATCCTTTTTTGAAATGGCAAGTATTGCTATGCATTCTGCTCTTTGGCTATTAATGAGTTAGTTTAGTTATGTGCCGCTTTAAATACTGATTAGTTTACCCTGTCAGTTTTATTTTGAATTCAAGTTAAATGTTCTCTTAGTTTCTTGCAGATTTTAGCTCTCTTTATAATCCTTTGTTGACTTGAATTCACTTTTAGCTACCAGTTCCTCTTACTTCTCCATAACTATATTGGGGGATTAATCCTAAAGATTAGCTATCATCATACTGAAGTTCCACTTGCTTTGGAGACCTTAAAGTTGTTCCTGTTGTTTAATTTACTTTGCAGTAAGCAACCTACTCTGTAACTTGGTCCTATGTCTGTCTAAGTTCAAGATAAAGAAATCCATCTATCAATATCAGAATGAATTTGTTTATAATCTCATCCCTCCTTTATACATGATTTTTCGGATATCTAAGGGAAGTTATCTATTATGATCAGTGTTTTAAAGGGCGCTTACGGGGCGCGCCCCGGGGCTGGGCGTCCTCCAAAACGCCCGGGGCAACCAGGGGGGGCGTAAATCCAATGGGGCGTACGCCCGAAGAGGTGGGGCGTACGCCCCGGGCGCCCCGTGCGCGCCCCATGCGCCCCGTGCGCCCCATGATTATTCTAACCTAATTTTAATTTTTTAGGCCCATTTTAATATAGTTAATATTTTTAAGCCCAAAATCTTTTAGTTGGATTCAAATAGTTATAAATAAACTTGATCCTCAAGTCATGTATAAAACTATAAACAAAACCCTAAAAATCAAATCTTTATTTATACTTTTAAACTCTCTTCATAGTTCATAACTTCATCGTTCATTCATAAATCATACTTCAAAGTTCATAGTTCATACAACTTCAAGTCTTCAACAAGAGAAG
Organism: Verbascum thapsus; assembly: GCA_963669365.1. Taxonomy (NCBI): domain Eukaryota; kingdom Viridiplantae; phylum Streptophyta; class Magnoliopsida; order Lamiales; family Scrophulariaceae; genus Verbascum; species Verbascum thapsus. The sequence continues at coordinate 5,330,650 of OY770107.1, read as the reverse complement.
AATTTAAGTTTTTGGAGTTTACATCTAAAAATTTGTTAATTTCATTTTTTTTATCTTTGTTTATATTTTACCTTATTATTTTTAATAATATTTTATTTTATATATAATTAAAAATAGAAAATTCGCGGGGCATACGCCCCACGCCTCGGGGCTTACGCCCCGCCCCGAGGGATACCGAACGCCCCGCCCCCGCCCCCCGCCTTTTAAAACACTGATTATGATTATTCCACTGATCACTGAGTGGTATACAGCCATTTTTGATCTGTTTGGATGCCTATCCGATACTCCTTTATGCATACTTAACCCTCAGCATTATGTAGAATTTATTGCATTTATTGTTGTCGTAATTTTATATCTTCTATTGCTCCTGACCTAAGGAGGAATTATGAAGGTATTGTTCCAGGGAGATGCTTGTATTGTTGGGTTTAAGCCATCTTTTTGGTATTTTCTGCATAGACATGTTATTTATTACAAATTTTCCTCCTGAGGATTTTCCTTGCTGAAATAAGAAGTCTTTTTGGCTACTACATCATTTGGTCTGGATTATTCCTTAGAAATCAGTTCATTATTGACACCATTTTGTTTTCTTATTTCAAAATTTGAAAATGTAGTATTCCTTACCATTCTCTTTATGTCTAAATGGATGAAAGATAGATCGAGTTTCCATAATTAGGGTGTGCCTCATGGTATCATCAATCATGTAGTGTCTTGTCAAAGTTTGAGTCCTCCAATAATTGCACTTTGTTTCTACAGGGGTGCTTCTCTGTGTATTGGGGAGCTTCATCCTGATAGTGTTCTCCATGAGGAGCAGTCTCTCAAAGCAAGCAAGAACGCTTACTACTCTGATTTACAAAAGTATCATAATGAGTATGTATCTCTTAACTCTGGCAGACCATTTGTGTATTTTGTGTCGATTTAAGTTGTTATATCATCAATTTTTCTGCTTTTTATCAGTATGATCGAGAATTTGCAAACGTGGAAGGAAAAGTGGGCTAGTTGCAAGGATCCTGAAGAAGACACTGTGGCGAATATATGGAGGTTATTCTCCTCCTATGTTGTTTCCGTATAAGAGTTGCGTTCTTTTTAGGACCTCAGCATCATGAATCTACACGACATTACGTTTGGGTCTTTATCTTTATTCATCTGTGTGAGTACTCGAGAAGAAATGTTCCTCTGTTTCTTCTGGTGTCTTCTTCAACTAATTTCAAAGGAATAGGTGCATGCTAGAATCGCCAATAAAACTTTCCATAATTGACAACTTAAAGCTGAATTATTTCAGATAAGATGATGTTAGTTTTTGAAGTCTTTAGAATGCTAGAGTTTATACTTGTCTCTGTCATAGAGCTATCTATATGCATAGTGTTATATTGTGTCTGCATCCTAATTTATGTGCTTATAATGGCAATGAATTCAAGATATGCTGGTCTTTTGTAGCAAATCTGGTCGTCTTTCTTAACTGGTTATCTGACCTTGACCGTGTCAATGATTTAATAATATCGATTATTTATTCCACGCCTTTATTCATTTGAACTTAGTGAAATTTTTTCCTCAACATGCATCTTTTTTTTCCAAAAAAGGTTTTGCATCTTGTCAATTCTGGGGACATTATACTGGATTTTACCTGTCTTGTTTTTGTCTTACTTTTGTAAACCATCAAATTTTAAATATTATATGTCATAATCAGGTCTAGGAAGCGTGCTGAGAAAAATATAACTCCATCAGATACTAGATTATATGATACTGAAGAGAACCTTGTTGCCTCACCCGAGTCTTGTTCTTGGGCTAATTCTGAGAAAGCTTATAGCAGCGATAACCAAAATTTGGGAAATTTACGTGAAGAATCACGAAGAAGGTAATACTACTCTTATTCACTACTATTATTTTTACTAGTACTCCTTAGAAAGACCTTCAGAGCTGGGTTGTCGTTAATTTTTAAAAATTTAAATTCATGTCAAAAGCCCTTAAACCTGTTCTAAATGATTGAATATGCAGAAAAGGCTTCTCGAACAAAATATCTGATATTTCCTCCACTGGGCTAAAGGGCATTGGAGTATCTAAAAAAGGGGAAAATGTACGCAAGCGCAATATCCAGCGAGATGATGGAGCCAAATATATGTCTTATATCAAGGTTGTTGGATGGGGCAGATATTTTCATTTACTTTCTGCTTCGCTCTTCGTCACTTGGATGCCTTAATTATCTTATATACTTTACTCAGCTCTCAGCTATCTTGTTTGGAAGTTGTTTTGTTTTTCAGTTTATTTTTGATCTTGTTTGAAGCGCGCAATTATCATATGGTCTTGTGCCCTATTTGGGAGGTCACTTTCTCTTCTTTTTTCTATTTTGAATAGTATTTACCTGTTTGTTTCTGCAGGTCAGCAAGAAACAGCATGAACGTGTTAAAAGCAGCATGAAGCACGCCTGCAATAGCATTCAGCCTAGGTCTTTAAATAATGTTTTAGGTAGCATTGATGCTCTAGATGTGCAACCATTTGAAAGATTTGAGGAAGAAGAGAGGACGAAATTGCATGAATACTGGTTAGTTTTTATTTTTTTTGTTTTGAATTGAAATAGTGAAGCTCTGTAAGATACTGACTGACGTGCATTGTAATTTTAATGTCATAGGTTGAAATTGGCGACTAGAGATATCTCTGAAGGTTTTGCTAACTGGAAAAAGAGGCAATTAATGAGACAGCAATTGACATGGTCACTGGGTGCTGAAATAGAACAGAAAGTGGAGCAAGAGGAGGTTTATTTCCTTCACTTAATCTTCAAAATCGACTCAGTGAATGAACTCTGTACCGTGTAAAATGTATTTGAAATTTGGCCTTCTGTGCGCCTCTTGGAAAAACTCCTTTTGCTGCAATATTTTGACTTGTATTTTTCTGCAGACTACTCAGGATGAGGGAAAAGAGCTTTCTGCTGATAAGATAACAGAGGTCTCAAATGATAGTGCACAAGAAATTCTACCTTCAATCGCAATTGAGGTTTGACATGGCCTGGATAATATGATTTTGGGGCTTGTTTGAGAAACCGTTTGTTGAGTCTTTTTGTCCCATTATTTATTTTTCTTGTAAGTCATATTTTTTGTTTGAAGTCTACTTTTCTTGTGTATGAACTTATCACATTCCAATTCTGGTGGTCAGGGTGGCCTGGAAAGAGACAAATATGAGGACTCGCTTCAGGCGCAGATGGCCAATGAAGAGGCAGTTCATGAAATGTCAACAGAAAAAGAGGTTTATTTTAGTGCTCCGTTCTGTTTATGGCTTCTATGTTCATTTTTTTTGTAAAAAACTTTTAATGATGCATTTCTTATAGGATGATCAGGATAAAAAGGAATTAAAGAGTGATTACGTTATGGAGCAAACACATGATAATATACAAACAACTGAAGATGAGGATGTGTCTGATGGTGTCTTTATTCAGGACAATAATCATCAGCAGATTGCTTCACTCAATAATAGTGCCCCGAGCACTATGATAACCCTACCGAGCCTGGGTTTTCTTCCCGGTCAGCATCAGCATCAGCATCAGCATCAGCATCAATTTAGTTCACTTAATAGTAATTCTCGTACCAATGCTATGGAGATGGAATCCCACTGCAATAGCACAAATGTAAAAGCATATGAGAATCTTCCAGTTGTATCGAAGTACCCAGGAAATCCGAACAATGTAGATATTCCTCTTTGCGAGGGAGATCAGCTCCAAACTGCTAGTGATGTTTGGGCAGCAGGTGATATTCATGGTTCTTATTATCGATGTAGTGCCACAAATGCTGGATATGCCTCTAATCAAGAGTTGGCAATTGGGCACCAACAGTTTATCCAGGACCAACCAGTGGGAATGCTTGGTCTTGAAATAGATACACAGGATAAAGGTGCTGGGAAGCTTATGTTACATAGACAATCCGAGGACTTATCTTTCTTTAGTCCTTACACTAACCAAGACCGAACTGAACTGCTCCAATCCTTGTTCAAGGGTCAGAGTAGTTTATCGTACCATAATCATCAGCAAAAGCACTCGGGTTTAGAATTCCAGCCTGGAAACAATGTAACGATCGAGGCAGGTCAATTTTCAGGGCGTTTGAGGGAACAGGTTCACCCATCACATCCTCTGGATCTAGGGCAGAGGAGACTGAACGATGTGTACACTCAGGAGAGTATGTATTCTGGAGGTAGGTATGGTATGCCAATTAACGATTGGGCAGCTGTGAACTCCGTACGCATGCCAGCTGTCCCACAACCTAATTTGAACAATAATGGAGAGTTGAGTCATAGCAATTGGTATACGGGTGAGGCACGCGAAAGATGGTCTACCCTTGAGAACCATAGCAGCAGCCTGGGCAGTGGAAACAACTCGGATCAAACTCTATTCAGTGTGTTATCCGAGTGTAGTCAACTACGACCCGGTTCTGGTTATGATTCAATAAGCTCCACGGAACAGCGAGTCATCCAGGCTGGAAACTACAGTGCTATTGGTGGAGGACTTCCCCCCAGCACCAATTTCTTACAACAATCACCCAATCCACTTCAGTACTTGAGTGGGCATGAGCCTGCTGCAGGTATAAAGAGGAATAATATTGGTTGGATGGGACTGCCACAGCAGAATACGGGACTGCAGGAGTCCATTGGCAAACCATTCCTCAGGTCATGGAATCAATAATAACGATGAACGGATGTGTATTTGTTTGAGAGGCCAATGATAGGCTTGCATGGAGAAGCTAGTTATGCAAAGTTGCTTCTTGGATATGCATGTGGATTTTGTGACAAATTTTTGGATCAAAGCCCGAATGTGGGACAATGTACATACATACATACATACATAGAGCCAATCTTATGCCATGTATATTTAGTAGGGGTAGAGTTGAAGGAACTCTGGTTCAGAATTTGAGTTTGATGCTCCTATTTTATAGTTTTACCTTTGTTTTGTTTCATGTTTTGTCAGATGGTTACTGGTGAGTAAGTAGGCAAAGGCCTTTAAATGAATAAAGCTCCATCTCTAGACAAGAAGTTGAAATTTGATAATTTTGCTGCATATTTTTCTTGTTGAAAGCAATTTGAGGGCATCTTGAAAGGGACAGATGGTGTCGGCTGCATAGATGAGTTTTATTATTATTATTATTAATAATAATTTTTTAATGTTGATAATGATGAGATTGTAAATTGTAATTAACTAGGGTGCAAAATATCTATTAACTGGAGGGTGGTCAGTAAGTAGTAAAAATCACTCCTTCAAAAGCGTCACCCTCCAAAAGCATGGTGTATGTATATTGTAATGGATTTAAATCCAATATAATGTAGAATTTATGGTCAAATATATTTGTTGAAAAAGGACTCGAACATTGTAAAGGTTCAAACATAGTACAGTAATAAATATTTGAGACTTTAATCACTCTATAAATGTGCTAAATTGTATAATAAAAAGCCAGGGGAGAGGAGTGTGTCCATTTAAAATTAGGTAAAAAGACCCTATGGTAGTACACAATCCGAGCTTGGTACCTCTATTAAATTCTATGCGAAACCCTATGCCAAATTGCCAATAATTAACTGAAGTTATAGATCAGCATCAGCCAGAGTTTAATTAAATACGAAATTATTTTACTTATTTTTTTATTAGATGGCGTATCACATTAATATAGGAAAGATTTGTAATAAACCCTAATTAGTGGGCGGGCGTCTTAAACTGGAAAGGGGCGTTAAAAACAGGGGAATTTAAATAAAGAACAAGGAAGAACGTAGTTGGGGGAATATTACTTTACTGTTCTTCAAGAAATCGATTCATTCAACATACATATACATATATATACATATAGATACATAGCTAAGGACTACTTTTCTGAGGATGGCGACAAATGAAGAGGGGCAGGAGATGATGATGAAGAAGAAGAAAGAGGTGATCCGTTTGGAGCGAGAATCGGTTATTCCAATCATCAAGCCCAAGCTTACCGTTCACTTGGCCAACCTCATCGGTATTGTTCTTATCTCTTCCTTCCCATGCTATCAATTCTCTTTAATGTTCTATTTATACAACTAATTCTACTATTTTTTTTTTCAATTTCATTTCAACCTTTGACCTAAATTGCCCTTTTTATGATGAATATTGGTATATCATGTAGAACATAGTTCTGATCGTGCCGAGTTTTTGAAACTCTGCAAGAGAGTGGAGTACATAATCCGAGCTTGGTACCTCTTACAGTTTGAGGACCTCATGGTAATTCATTAATTTCCTGCTTCTGCTTGGTTTTTGTTACCATCACCTCCATTTTACTGTTATCCCTCATACTTCATTAATGACTTCAATCATGGTGGTACTTGCAGCAACTCTACTCCCTATTTGATCCTGTTCATGGGTCTCAGAAGTTGGACCAGCAGAACTTATCTAACGATGAAATCGACATTCTTGAACAGAATTTTTTGACCTACTTATTTCAGGTAGAACGATGCGTTGCAACATAATGCGGGGATATCCATATGTGAAACTCAGAAGCTTATCCAAAAGTTTGATCACATATTGTGGTTTTCATGAATTCTTATGTATCCTTGCACTCAAATTTCATGCTAGATGGAATCTGTTAATTTAATGGAAGATCCAATTTTGGGTCACTCTACAATGTTTGCAGCACTTCATTTCTAATTATGAGTTTGTTCCTTTTAAGTCTCTGACTTCCTTCTCTTACGCTTTGTTTGGTTCAAGGAAATTGTTCGGGAAAAAAAAAAGAAATCATAAGGAAAATCATTTCTCCTTGTTTGGTTACTTAAAAGAAAATGAAAAGGAAAAGATAATAAGAAGGAAAAGAAAATAGGAAGGGAATTCAAGACTAATTTGAAACAATTCCCTTTCCTCACCATTTGGGGAGGGAAATGGCTGAAAACAAAGTACTCTTCCTCCTCCGACATCCAACTTCTATCATTTCCGATGTGATATTATTTTCTAATGAAATTTGCAAGATTATTTTTTAGGAAACATTTGAAATCAACTAACAGTTTAGTTCCAAAGTTATTTCTTTCTTTTCTTCTCATTTTCCTTGTAGTTTAGCATTAAATATTCTCTAGGCAACCAAACAATATTTAAAATTTTTGAATTCTTTGATTTCTTTTCCTTTTCTTTTCTTCACCAAAATCCTTGAACCAAAAAGAGTAGGGTGGAGGCAAATAAGAAGGCCAGGATACCGCTGCCTTATAGGTCTCCCTTAAATTCCTTTTTTCTTACTAACGCTATTTTTCAAACCCTAATATGCAGATTATGGAGAAAAGCAATTTTAAGATAGCCACTGATGAGGAGATTGAAGTTGCACATTCAGGGCAATATCTCCTCAATCTTCCCATTAAAGTTGATGAATCCAAGGTACGCTTTTTTAAGTACGAGTTTGGTCAAAATAGCACATTTTCCAAAATACACAGGCCAGCTAATTCAGATATGTGCTTATTGATATAGTGCCCATTTTATTTGAATAAAAACTTCTTTTGGATGTAGCTTGATAAGAAGCTTCTGAAGAGTTTTTTTGATGCACATCCTCGTGAACACCTCCCAGAATTTGCGGATAAGGTATTACTCTCATCTGAGCATTGTGGGATTTCAATTCTCTATAAGGCTTGTGTCTAAGATGTTTTTATATGAATTTTGGTATCATGATTTCATCTGGCAATTAACTAGGAAACATGCCCATTGCTGCAATGTGTGTGTGTATATATGTATGTACAATCCTTTTTTATCCTCTTAGTTACTTACATCAAGTCTTCTCTTATGAGCATAGCTTCTTATCCTATATACTGTTGAATATCTATGGTATACAAATTTAAATATATTTTGGCACTCTGAAGAAGAAGATGGATACCAGGTTCTCTTGTATCTCCATTTCGTGTAATTTGTAAAGTGGATTATATTTTGACAACCTTAAACATCTATAGATAATGGCTACTGCTCTACATTTTTTTAAAACTGTTTCAAATTAACTAGGAAAAAGAATGTGTATTGCATGTCTATGGTTATGTTTTCTTATGTAAAGGGTAATGATATGCCTGTAGTTAATACTTAAAAATGATAAAAATCCAACAGAAGCATCAATTAATAAATTTCATAGTAATTCAGAAAGTTGATGGAAATTAATAGAAATAGTAAGTTGCCAGAGACATTTTAGCTCAGCCATCATCATGATATTCAAAATTTTGTGGATGATTCAGTTCTCTTATTTGATCTTCTTTGTTAGAGATCTCCTTTTTCTCTTTTCTGGTGCAACATTCATCTTGTCATTCATTTTTCTGTATACTAGAACATATCACGTGCTAAACACATGATTTCCAACAATGAACTAATATTTCATTGTTAGTTGTTTTTTTCTATGGCAAGTCATTTTTCAGGTAATAATATGGAAGAAGTTTTAAGTGTCTATGCATATAACATTAAAGCTTATATGATATTAAAGTAGTATATCCCTATTAGGGTTTTATGGAGTTCTACTACTACATAATTTCCTACTATGTTTAATCACAGCTTATGTATATAATCCTTAATATAATTGAAATCCTACTACTAAATCGATTATTCTATTCAATGAACTAAATCGATTATTCTATTCAATGAATTCAATTATTAATTATTATTATTAATAACAAAGGTGTGTATGAAAGTCTTTTCATCTTAACAAACAATTTTGTTATTCATACATTTATCTGGGTTTAGATATGTCTTGTTTCAGATTACTTGCCTTTTGTCTTGTGTTTTGCTTTTATTTACTTTATTAAGACCATTTAGTATTTTATCGGCCTGCAGTGAGAGTGTTTCTTTGCTCACTTGTAACTCGTCATATTTCTGATGTGTGGACATGTGTGGTTCTGGTCCCTTGTCCATCTGCCTTTCTTTTCCCCAAGCATTTTGGTTGCTACTGATTGTAGATATACTCTATATTGGAAGGTATGTTAACACTCACGAAGAGTGAGTGCTTTTTATGTGACAGATTCATGTAGTAGGCATATATTATGAGATTTGAATATTATTAACTCTTTCTTTCCGCAATTCAAGGAACTAACTCACTCATGTTGCATCTAAATAATCCGAATCCAGATTCTTGCGTTCCGAATACTTAATTTTTATTATTATTTTCTTTTACCTTGTTAATAATCTCATACTTTGCGTAGCTAGTCCTAGGGATATCTATAGGGGAACTTTCATCTAGCGTATATTCTGCAGGATCACCTGGAACCATACCCATGCCTGCTTGTTTTCCCTGCTTAAACTCAAGGTCTGTTCCTTCCCACCCGCCCGGTCAATCCTGCATATGTGTGAAACCTGTTTGCGAAATTTAAGTAATGATCATAAAAGAGACAAGAGTTTAACGTGGTTCGGTTATAAACAACCTACATCCACGGAAGAAAAGATATCAACTTCTTGTATTTCTGCTTATTTTGTTTTGTACATCACCACCTTTATATAGGTTGTAGCCAATATGCTTATTAGAGAAAGAAAACATAATCTCAGATTTCTAGGGATCTTGTCTACAAATCAGGAATAGGAATAGAAAGTAAATCGGGCATAAATAAGGAAGAATATATCTTCCCAAAATTATGAGATTTCAACACTCCCCCTCAAGTTGGATTATAGATGTCAATCATGTCCAACTTGCTGATGAAGCTATCGAAGCTTTGTCTTGGCAGGCCCTTTGTAAAAATGTCAGCAATTTGATCTTTAGTAGGGACATAGGTCATACAAATAATCCCTTTCTCGACCTTCTCCTTGATAAAGTGTCTATCCACTTCAATATGTTTAGTCCGATCATGTTGGACTGGATTGAGCGAGATGCTAATAGCTGCTTTGTTATCGCAATAAAGTTTGATGGGTATTCCTATTGTAATGTCAAGTTCTTCCAACAATTTCTTCAACCATAATCCCTCACACATGCCTTGTGCAACTGCCCTAAACTCGGCCTCGGCGCTACTTCTGGCTACCACGTTTTGCTTCTTGCTTCTCCAAGTGACAAGATTTCCCCATACAAAGGTGCAATACCCAGTAGTTGATTTCCTATCGTCTGCCCAATCAGCATCTGTGAAAATCTCTATCCCTCGTCCTTCATATTTCTTGAAGAATAACCCTTTTCCAGGAGAACCTTTGAGGTATCTTAAAATTTTGTACACAGCTTCTAAGTGAGCTTCCTTTGGAGATTGCATGTGTTGACTGGCTACACTTACGGCAAATGCAATGTCCGGTCTGGTATGTGATAGATAGATTAGTTTTCCTACTAATCTCTGGTATCTCTCCTTATCGACATTGTGTCCATCATTAGTAATTTTTGCTTCAATGGGAGTATCACTTGGTTTGCAACCTAACATCCCTGTTTCAGTTAAAAGATCAACTACATATTTTCGTTGGGAAACGCTGATGCCTTTACTCGATCTTCCAATTTCCATGCCCAAGAAATATTTCATCTCTCCCAAGTCTTTAACCTCAAATTCAGTAGATAAGACCCCTTTTAGTCTTTTCATCTCAGCCACATCGTCTCCTGTTAAGACTATGTCATCCACATATACTATCAAGATTGTCTTTTTTCCTTCTTCAGATTTTTTGAAAAACATGGTGTGGTCTGATTGTCCTTGTTGATATCCTTGGCCTCTTATGACTTTGGCAAACCTGTCAAACCACGCTCTTGGGGATTGTTTAAGGCCATACAGAGATTTTTTAAGTTTGCAGACTTTATTTTCTTCCCCTTTTTTGCTAAAACCAGGTGGTAGAGTCATAAAAACTTCTTCTTCTAGTTCACCATTGAGGAAAGCATTTTTGATGTCAAATTGTTGGAGTGGCCAATTTAGGTTAACTGCTAGCGATAGAAGGACCCGGATTGTGTTTAATTTTGCCACTGGTGCAAAGGTCTCTGTGTAGTCAATACCATAAGTTTGGGTAAACCCCTTTGCCACGAGACGAGCTTTGTACCGTTCAACCATCCCATCTGCTTTGTATTTGACTGTAAAAACCCATTTACAACCTACAATTCTTTTACCTTTGGGTAACTCCGTCACATCCCAAGTTTTATTTTTCTCTAATGCCCTGATTTCCTCCATAACTGCTTCTTTCCATTCTGGAATTTCCAATGCTTCTTGGATGTTTCTTGGAATTTGAATCCTGTCAAGATTAGTGGAAAAAGCACGATATCTAGTGGACAAGTTATTATATGAGATAAATTTAGAGATAGGATGAAGAGTGCATGAACGAGGCTCTTTTCGGAGAGCAATAGGTAAATCCAGATCAGAGTTTGTTACCTGGGTGGAAATAGGTTCACTTGAGCCTATCATCGGTTCAGACCCTTTTGGTGCGTTGAGTGTGGGTTTCTCTTGATTTTTGGCCCTCCTCGAGTAAACAAGAATTTCCTTACCCTTTTGGGTTTCTACATCTCCCCATAAATTTAGATTAGATAAGGGGGTAAAAGAATCAGAGTCTGCGATTTGTGGTGAGGATTCTGGGATAAGGAATTTAAACTCCAAAGAATGAGCTTCAATCGAGTTCTCCCCCTGAAGCGATGTTTTGGAAAAGTATGGTGTGTTCTCAAAAAAGGTAACATCAAGACTGACATACATTTTTCGAGCTATAGGGTCGTAGCATTTGTAGCCTTTTTGAGACGGAGAGTAACCAAGAAATACACATTTTATAGCTCTAGGGTCCAATTTATTCCGATGTTGAGCATGGACATGTACAAAAGCACTACACCCGAATATTTTGAGTGGAAGAGTTGCATATAAGCGGGACGTAGGGAAATACTCTTGGAATTTTTTTAGAGGGGTAGTAAAGGATAATACCCGACTTGGCATTCTGTTAATGAGGTATGTGGCGGTTAAGATAGCATCCCCCCAAAAATGTTTAGGCATGTGGGTAGTAAAAAGCAAGGCACGAGCAACTTCAAGAATGTGTTTGTTTTTCCTTTCGGCAATCCCGTTCTGTTGAGGAGTATCAACACACGAACTTTGATGGACAATACCATGTTCACGAAGATATGTTTTCAACATGTGATTAAAATACTCGGTGCCATTGTCAGTACGAAGAATTTGAATTTTTGTGTTAAATTGAGTTTGAATCATCTGATGGAATTCTATAAAAATAGACCGAACTTCAGTTTTGTCATTCAATAAGTACACCCAACAAATACGAGTGTGATCATCAATAAAAGTAACAAACCATTTTTTATGTGATCTGCTCGATATTCGTGATGGTCCCCATACATCACTGTGAATCATGGCAAAAGGAAGAGATGATTTATATGTTGATTTGGGGAATGTCGTACGATGATGTTTAGCAAGTTCACAAACTTCGCATTGGAAATCAAAATTACTTTTATTCGAACAAATAGTCGGAAACAAACGTTTTAAATAATCAAAATTGGGATGACCCATTCTAAAATGGCATAACAAAAGATCGTTTTTTCTAGAACTAGAATCAACAGTAACGACGTGACATTGGTCACTTACAGTAGCACCATTAAAGTAATAGAGACCCCCACACTCCTTAGCACTGCCAATCGTCTTCCCCGATAATAGGTCCTGAAAGATACAGTGAGAGTGAAGGAATTTAGCAGAACAGTTTGAGTTTTTTGTTATTTGACTGATGGATAATAGATTGCATGATAATTTGGGAACGTGTAGAACATGATCAAGAGTTATAGAGTCAGAGATACGAATACTTCCTTTGCCAGCTACCGATGAAAGTGACCCATCTGCAATTTTTACTTTTAAATTACCAGCACAAGGTGAGTATGTAGAAAACAAGCGATGATCATCAGTCATGTGATCGGAAGCTCCAGAATCAATAATCCATGGAGAATTATTTTTAGACGTAATATTTAAAGCGCTTACAAAATTACCTCTTTGAGCTAGAGAAGCAGAGTGAGTATTGGATGACTGACCCGAGGCTTGAAAAGTAGAGAATAATTCGTAGAGTTTCTCTAATTGTTCAGAATTAAATGTCCCACCAAATATTGTGTTTCGCTCCCCTTGAGTTTTCTCTATCTGGTTGGCAGTAGCTTGATATCCTCGATTTCGATTCTGTCTAGGCTTCCAATCTGCTGGTTTCCCATGTATCTCCCAACATGTATCAATTGTATGGCCTGTTTTGTGGCATTTTTGGCATTTTCTTTGAAGTTTTGGGCCTGACCCGATTTTTAAAGCACCAGATCCACTAAAATTGGGCTTAATTTGGCCCGACCCACCAAAATCAGATCCATTTAGGGGCCCATTAGTTGATGGACCAGATTTATTTAGTGACCCATATGTGAGTAAGGCTGATGAATCGTTTCCTACGGAAGAGGTCTCCTGCGTCCTTCTTCGCGTCTAACTTCAGCAAACACTTCTCTGATTGTTGGAAGAGGACGTCGACCGAGAATTCTTCCTCTCACCTCATCCAGATCGCGATTAAGGCCTGCTAGGAATTCGAATACTCTCTCATTTTCGACTCGTTTCTTATATCGAATGCTGTCACCCGGGCATTCCCAGTCCTCTTCTATGCTTAAATCAATTTCTTGCCACAAGCCCGTCATTTCCATGTAATAATCAGTGACTCCTCTTTCTCCTTGTTTCATTTGCCACAAACGGGTTTTGATTTCAAAGATTTGGGAGGCGTTTTCAACGTCAGAATAAGTCTCTCGGACTGCATCCCAAACATCCTTTGCCGTCGGTAGGAATAGATATGTTTTTCCTATCGTAGGTTTCATGGAATTTACAAGCCACGCCGTGACCATGGAGTTTTCAGACTTCCATTTTTGTAGAGAGGCTGTGTCGGTGGAGGCGGGTTTCTTCGTTTCTCCAGTGAGGTAACCCATTTTCCCTTTTCCATCAATGATCAGTTTCATGGATTGTGCCCATTCCCTGTAATTGTTGCCATTCAATTTTTCAACAGTAACTTGAATGGATGAGTTATCGAACCCGGCTGAACCTAGATTAGGTGTATTTTCCCTCTCGTTTTGGAGAGTTTCAGAAGCAGAACTAGTGATGCTATCTGCCATATTTGGGTGAAAAATTTAAACCTGCTCTGGTACCATGCGAAATTTAAGTAATGATCATAAAAGAGACAAGAGTTTAACGTGGTTCGGTTATAAACAACCTACATCCACGGAAGAAAAGATATCAACTTCTTGTATTTCTGCTTATTTTGTTCTGTACATCACCACCTTTATATAGGTTGTAGCCAATATGCTTATTAGAGAAAGAAAACATAATCTCAGATTTCTAGGGATCTTGTCTACAAATCAGGAATAGGAATAGAAAGTAAATCGGGCATAAATAAGGAAGAATATATCTTCCCAAAATTATGAGATTTCAACACTGTTAGAGATGTGTTTGATTAACACCAATTTAGGGATAGTGAAATATTAAGAGAATCATACCAATATTTCCTGGAATTCTCATGCTAGCTGATATTGCACATCAATATGCTTGCCTTTTCTTATATACATTTATAATTTGAAGTATAAAAAACTTTAGTTATTCGAGGAGTATAACATTTTATTATACCTTATCCTAGTTCGTGATAGTGAAACAGTGAACATATTCCTGTGAACTATTATCATCCTTTGGATGTGTCGAAAAACATAAAAACCCGTAAATACTATTATTGATGAAGGAATGTATATATAGGATTACAATAGAATCTACCGTAACTTACCCTAACCTATCTTGCAAACAAGGAAGTAAAATATTATTAACCTATAAATAATATATTACTATATATTTAAATAAGCAACAAAATATAGAAAGATATTAATCTAAAATATAAAATATATTATCTAACACTCCCCCGCAGTTGAAGCGTGAAATCTTGAACGACAAGATTGGAACAGAAAACATTAAACACCCAAATGATACCATATGCCAAACTCAAATAGAAGGCATACAAACGCTGAAAAATCAGCCCAAATCAGCATCACTCTGTTGACAAAACGCAGAAACGAAAGCAAAGCCCGAACAAAATGAACCCAAATCCGTACACCTTCGACTTCACAAAATTGACTTGGTAGATGTAGATCAGAGTCAGGCGACGCCTAAGACGAAAACCAATTGTCGGAAAGTGGCGTCACGCAACCGCACATGCCAGATCGAGCCTCCCTAAGGCGATTGGAAGTTGGAACATACTGCTACGTTGAATGTCGAAAATCAGATCAAGCCTCCCTAGGGCGGAGGTGAACGATCGTGTTATAAAGGTGACCCTAAATCAAAAATCATGAAACCCTAGAAGTTTCGCCGGACGGGGTTGGTGACTTGAACATGACGAGATCAAGATACCATGGTTCTGTTACCATGTCGAAAAACATAAAACCCCGTAAAAACTATTATTGATGAAGGAACGTATATATAGGACTACAAGAGAATTTACCATAACTACCTAACCTATCCTACAAACAAGGAAATAAAATATTATTAACCTATAAATGGTATATTACTATATATTTAAATAAGCAACAAAATATGAAAAGATATTAATCTAAAATATAATATATATATATATATATATATTATCTAACAGGATGAATTAAAATTCATAAGATCATCCCTTTGGTTATTTTCTAACTACAGATCTAATACTTGACTGCATTTCTCTAAACAACTTTTCTATCTTTCCAATCTCCAGTATTATTTGTTATATTTTTCGATTGTTCAATATTTCCAGCTAAGACTATCTATAGTAGAAATGTGCCCTTGAATTATTCGCTTTCTTAAAATATGACTGGGTGCTTGTACAAGCAACATTGTACTCTCAATTGTGAGTCTGTGACATTTTGTTTTTAGTATGTACTCTCATTTGGGACTGATCAGTTCTTCAATAGTTAAATGCTTGTGGTTTATTTAAATGAAGTTTTCATATTTATGTTATGTAAACAAATCGTGTGATCACTCTGCAACTTGCATCTATGAACCTTTGTATTCTTATATTGACTTTTTTAGTCATAGATTTTTCTCAAAAATGAGAATTATCTTGAGTTAGTTGGAGGTCTAGTTTGTTATTGTTGTATAAATTTATGAAATTGAGTTCAGGTATTGTACTCATGTTTTTTTCCCTTTTAGTATGTAATCTTCCGGCGTGGGATTGGCATTGATAAGACAAGTGACTATTTTGTCATGGAGAAAGTGGATGTGATCATTAAACGTTTCTGGGGATGGATATTGAGAACGACCAGGTGAGTATTATTCTGGGGTACAACAATATATAGCTTTAGCACACGCCAATAGATATTAACTAATGGTTGATTCCATTACTTTTATGTTTCTATAGTTAATTACAGGGACCTCCATTCTTACATTTGAAATAACATATAACTCCTCCTGATTGAAAGGACTTGGTCAAATTTGACTCAGTTTGGCGAAAAAGAAAAGAGTAATGCTGACTCGTTCACATGATATCATGAAATCATTTTCTAAACAAAGATGGTGATGAGATATGTAAATTCCATTAGTTTGTCCAACCGAAGAGGGTGGGTCAAACGGAGATAATTTACAAGGGCGGTAAATGTGATTTCAGAAATAAGAGATGTCCCTGGGAGATTAGTGTAATTAATCCTTAACTTATATCTGAATGTTAACTGTTCTTATCAGCTGTTGTCTCATGATGGCTTGCTTTTCCTTCCTTTCTAGCTTATAAAGTACATCTGGTTCGTTCATTCATGCACACTTACACTTTAAACTCTAAGCAAGAAGTCATTTTCTACTTACAGGTTAGATAAGGTTTTTTGGAGGAGGTCAAATCCACGGCCTAAAAATGATCCCAAGAAAGATGATGAATCAGAAGACGATGGATTCAATGTTGAACGCATCCGTCTTGAAAATATGGAGCTCAGGTTTTTAATGTCATGGTTCTTAGGATTTTATCTTTGTAATCTGATCCATCAGTTATTTGCGAAGCATTCTTGGCTGCTTGAGTTCTTCGCATGTCTGATAATGATACATATATATGAACTGAAATCTGCCTCATTCTGTTAAAATATTTAACACAGTCTAAATCTTATATCAGGTTTGTTTGATTAATGTGGTTCTACGTAACAGGACCTGATCATGGAAGTTTGCACATGTTTAAGTGGGCAAGCTTGTTTAATTTTCTTTTGATCATCTTTGTTCAATATCTAAGTTTGTCGAGCTTTAGTATATGCCAAGTTTTTTGTCTTCTGGATAATGGTGAACCCGTGACGTGAGCTTAACTATGATGCTAATTCCATCGCGTTAGTCGCATTATGCTATACCAATGTAATAATCTGTGTGTTAACTAGTGTTACCTTGTTAATGACTTGTATATTGCCTTGCTTCAGTTTCCGCAATCTGCTGAGTAAAAATACAATCCAAGAACCCACTTTTGATAGGATCATTGTTGTCTACAGGTAACCATTTGCAATTTTGTTATTGAATAACAATTCATGTGTGGTTCATTTTTTTCTATTATTATTTTGTTATTCTGTGTTGAAGGCATTAAATTATGTGAATAACTGTTACTTTCTGTTTCAGAAATAATTGCCATTTAACTTTTTTGCACAACTGGCCTATCTTTGGCTCTTGTGATTAGGGCAATATACTGAATTGTAAATATTCAAGCTAAGTACTAACAACTTGATGCTTGGAGTTAAAAGTGGACAATTAGTGATATAGAGTTATGAAATAACCGATTGACTGGAAAAGGTTGAACCGCCCATTGAATATGAGATGAAGGAACACCCATGTCTTATTTTCTCCCTAGTTTTTTACTATTCTATTCAACTTCCTTTTTTTAATGGAATTGATACTTAATAGACAATTTTCCTGGGCAGGAGAGCGAGTTCTAAAAATAAAGCAGAACGAGGCATATATGTCAAGCATTTCAAGCACATCCCAATGGCTGATTTGGAAATTGTCCTTGTGGGTTCTCTTTGTTCTTGACCTTGCTTAATTTCAATTTTCTTTACATAACGCCAGCTTCTGCCATGTTAAGTTTGCTATTAGGATGGTACTAACCATTTTCTCAATCTTGCATTTTCTTTGGATAGCCAGAGAAAAAAAATCCAAGTTTAACTCCAATGGACTGGGTTAAATTTCTTGTCTCTATCATAGTTGGACTGGTTAGTCACCTTGTTGCCATTATCTGTAGTTACATTTAATTGAGAAATCATATCACACACATATATATGTTTGGTGATTTTTTCAGGTTGCTGTTGTAGGATCAATTGAAATGCCTAAAGCTGATCTTTGGGTCATGTTTGCTATCCTTTCCACAGTGATTGGTTATTGTGCGAAGATATACTTCACGTTAAGTTTCTTCCCTTGGACTTTTACATGCCTCAATCTGTATAATTTAGTAAATTTTTTAGAAACTAAAATCTAATACGGTGACTGCTATTTATATCATCCATCCATCTAGAGAAAAATATAATAAAATGTTTAGTGAAAGACTTGAACCCTAGAAACTACTCTTTCATTTGAGTGTGCTTTGATGTCAAATCTTTGTAACTCCTATTCCTGAGATGCCTGTTTGCTATCTTGTGCATGGATAGAAAGCTCAACCATCCAATCTTGTGATTTGATTAGTGTGAAGAGGGCTGTCCGAGGTTTAGGTTCCTGTCACAAGAGTTCAGGATTAAGATAATTTTCTTTAGCCATTGCGAATTCCCTCCTGGGCGTAAATTGTCTGCTAGTTACTTCATATGTTTCTCTGTCACATAATTATTTATTTCCTAGGGTTTACTTTGTTGTCTCTTTGGTTTGAGAATCTGTTTGACTTGGAGGTTGTCATTGAAGTTTGTTTAGTTGCCAGGTTTCAGCAGAATATGGCTACGTACCAGAACCTAATCACACAATCAATGTATGACAAGCAACTGGATAGTGGAAGGGGCACCCTTCTTCACTTGTGTGACGATGTGATTCAACAAGAAGTAAGTTGTGAGATAAGTCATTTAGTTTTTCTTTCCAAATTAGACAGCCAACATGAACTTAGGCCGTCATTTTCCCTTTTCTTTTTCCTTCTTAAGAACACAACCTAACTTTTTTGTGGACGTATCTAAGATAGTGAATCATTGTTGAGCTTCCATGCTCAGCTAGCTAGATGCATGTAGCACTTGATACAATGTAACTGCTGATTTCAAATAATTATACAAACCACTTTTTGAGTCTGAACCCCAAGCTATGTCTAATTTTATTCATCATTATTTTTTCACCAAGTTTGATGGGATTGGCACGCCTATGGAAATTTATTCTCTCCGGGTGAGCATACCTGGATATGCTTAGGTAGAATACAACGATCTTATCAATTTCCTAGAGGTTAATTTGGTCTTTCTGATTTCATGTGTATGCATGTGAATCTTTGTAACGAAAATAAAAAAATATCCAGAATCTTTCCGGTGTTTAATTTGAAATGCAACGTTGATCAATTCACTGGTAAGTGCTTAAGTTCCATATCACACATGTGCAGGTAAAAGAGGTCATAATTTCATTTTTCATATTGATGGAACAAGGGAGATCTACTTTGGAGGTAAGCAGAGAGGCTCGTGGCCTCCCTTCCAATGCACCCCGCTTTTTGTGATTACTTGATCCCCGAGATTTGCATCTTTACATCTACCAATGTGATCCTAAAATTTTAAAATAGGACCTTGATCGGCAATGTGAAGAATTAATCCAAGATGAATTTGGTGCACACTGCAATTTTGATGTCGATGATGCAGTCCACAAACTGGAGAAATTAGGCATAGTTTGTCGGGTTAGATTCAATCCAAAATGTTTTGCTTTCCTTCAAATGTTATATTTATTAGATATATGTCAGATCTAAGTTTGTTATAAGTTGGTCCAATGGATTACTCTAGCAACTTGGATTGATCATTCTTCCAAAGAGAGGAAGAATGCTAATATAGTTGCTAGTTGAGTCCATTGGGTTGGATCCCGCTTGCGGGCTCTCAACCACTTCCCATGGACTGGGATGTGAAATATGTTTGAAAACCTATGTTGATGATCTAATGGGAATCTTGAATTGTGATGATTGATGTTAGGATTCAATTGGAAGGTATTACTGTGTTGGACTAAAGCGTGCTAATGAGATCATAGGCGTGACAACTGAAGAACTTGTCCTAAAAGCTAAACAAAGTTCAGGTTCTGCTTGATTCATGATAGGTGAAGAACTGCCAATTCCTTGCCTGCCAGAAGCTTGTACTTTATTCCCTTGGTGCATATTACCCTATTTGTGAAGCTTGTTTAGTGTAATTATTTCTGGTGTTTTTGTTGTTGGTGATTTGTTTGAGGATTCAGTCAGAGATGTGGCTGCAACTGAATGAATGACACTATATGTAGGTGTTTTGTTTAGTTATTTGCTTTAATTAATTTTTTTTTCATATCTTCATTTTGTTGCTGTATTTTCCAGCACTTGGAGATTCGATATCCACCAAATTCGGATTGAATACAACCTTTGGTACTGAGACAATGTTAGGTAGATTCCTAAGTACTTGTTTTTAGAGAGATGTTTGTTGTAATAGAATAGAGTCAGAGATTTGAAGCCATCCTTTCTTTGTTTTCTATCTCAATCAAAAGAAGCTTCATGTTCCTCTTCTTTTTGGTGGAATGAAACCAGATTTGAGTGTTGTCTCTCAATCAAGAAATGTTGTTAACAATGTCGCTGATTCAAATTTATTAGAATAATAGTAAAGAGAAAGACATAATAATTTATATATTTATACTATTGTAAAAGTATGAATGTTAATTGATGATAGACTTGCATTTCTTAACTTTTTTGTAGAGTCTAAAATATCCTTATATGAATATTATAGTCAGGCAAAAATGTAAGGTCACTTGAGTAAATATATTTGTCATACTTGTAGTTAATTTAATTATTTTAAAATTTAGTATTAGTTCAACGTTGTTGTAGCAAATCATTTAATTGATCTATTGTATGTGTTAAAAAAGTAATTTATTTCTACTTCTTTGTTGTTGTAGTTCATTGTATATATTTTAATAATAAATGAGTCAATTTAATATGTGTTAATTCATCGTATGTACTTACTTTAGTAATAAATGAATCTAATTATTCATTATATTAGTAATCTTGTGTCTACTTTTTAATAAGATATTATTTTGATATCTACAAAAATCGAAACTTTTTATCTAACCCAATAATCTTACACTCACTTCTTTCATTGATTACACAAAATGAACTGATCTCCTTAATCTAAGAACATCGGGTGAATAAAGTAATTCCACAAATGATCTTGTAATTTTTCAATTAGAATCACTTTAGCCCCTCTACTTCAACAGTATTGGTTGAGACCCCCAAATTAAATATTTTTTTGTCCATCCGGTTAATTTCCATCAATTTTGACTAAAAAGTTGGTCACATGCACATGACAGGGCAAAATTGTCAACTCAAATTTCAAAATGTAATTACCAGTAAGAAAAATATGAATTGATAAGAACGTAATGATTAATATTTAGTTATAGAAATAAAATTAAAAGTGATCTTGAAAAAGATGTCATGTTAATTGAAAACAATTTGTACATAAAAATTTTCAAAAAATTATGATTAAGAAATTTAAGTTTTATATTTAAAAACATAAACCAACATGTCCAATATTTTACCAAAAATATTTAAATTTAAATTATCAATATTAGCAAAAAAAAATAGTTATTTGTAACAAGGTCAACAATTTGTTTTGAAAAATAGAACTATCAATTGCAAATCAAAATACAACAATAATAATAATCAAGTTAAGAAAAAAGAAAAATATCTCGCACTATGTTTTAATTATTTTTACTATTTTTAATGCATTAGTTTTAACGCACTTACAATGTATATGTTTTACCACTTCATTTTTTTATCAATACAACTTTAATATTAAAAAATACATACTCTATATAAGAAAGGATCATTTATGTCAACCTATTGATGCGAATATATTTGTAATATGTTAGATTTAGTACTTTTTGTATTTTTATTTATTTTAAATTTAGATAGATTTTATTAATTATTTAGATAATAAAAAAAATAATTTGGATAAGGAAAATCATGATTTGGATGAATATACTTATTAAATTAGAAATCATTTTTAAATTAGAACTCTTGTATTTTTCAATTCATAATAAGATGGAGAATATTTTTTGATTAAATATGTGAGTTTTAACTCTTATGGTTCTTTTAAGAGCGTTTTTGAACTTATTGGATTTTATATCTGTGGCGTTCGTTCCCGACTTATCAAATGATTTTCCATCTTGTTTGTGGCTTAATCGTAATTTCGTTCTGAGGTTCATGTTCGTTGACTTTATTGGGTTGAGATTTTTATACCAAGATTTGTTGTCGCAATCTAATTCGGGTTACGCCATCTATCCATTAAACTCATGCGCAAATTGATCTTGGGAAATTTCACGTCGAATTAATCTAATTCTGGGTTGGTTCGTATCAGGTAGTTATCTGCGTTTGCCATAGCTACGTTTGCCACGTAGTTTCTAGAAGGCCCTACAGGTAGTTATCTCCTATTTGAGGTAAAAGTCTTTTCTGTTTCAAAAAGAAATTATCTTTATCTTTTTTTTCTTCTATTTTTTAGCCTTTCTAATTTTGTCCGAAAATTATGACTATGTTTGGTTTTGTTTTAGTTGAGCATTTTGGTGAGAATTGTATGTGAGATTTTTATTGGAATACGTGCATATTTGGTGAGACTGTGTTTGATTTTATTTTGATTGTTAATTTTTAGTTGAATTTTTTGGTGAGATAGTGTTTATTTTTGTTTCCATATGGAACATAAGTTATTGTAGCATCAAATCACGTAAGTTTTTGTCTGTTAGTAATTAATTAGTTATTGGAAATTATAATATAATATTAAAATTGTAATGATGGTTACATATATGTGTAATAGAAGGTGCTATATATAAATGTATAAAAAAAAAAGTGGCCATGAATGTGTATTAAATTTCAAAATAGAAATACAAATTTTGGACCAAAAAATTAGGGATTTTTTTGGGTAAAATTGTGAAGGCCAAATACAAGTAGGTCAAAATTTTAGCAAAAAACTGGCTCAAAATGAAACCAAACATAGCCATAGTTTTCAGCCTAGTTAAATTCATGCGTGCGGGTCTTGTCCAAAAAAAATCGAAATTTTTTTTTGGGAAAAAAGATTCGAAACAAGAGTATCGATGATCAAAGTCCAAGTTCAAGAGCACATCGACGATAATGCTTTCAAATGATTCTTTAGATTTGAGGACAAATCATTTTAAAGAGAAGGGGAATGATGTAGACATATTTGTAATATACTAGATTTTATTAGTTTTTTGTATTTTTGTTTATTTTAGATTTAGATAGATTTTAATAGTTGTTTAGATAAGGAAAAGAATGACTAGGAATCGTTTTCAGATTAGAACTCTTGTATTTTAGCATATAAATAAGGCTTTCGAATTCAAGATTAATATTGTATTCTACTATTCTCAATACACGATGGTTAAATATCAACTCACATTCGTAGGTTAATACAGTAGAAACTCGATAAATTAATACTCGATTATTTAATAAACTCTCTAAGATAATATTTTTGGCCGGTCCCGACTCGGGGATAGGGTGCTAAATTAATAATTCGCTAAAATTATAAGATAATACATTTTCGATAATTTCTATAGACCCCAAATAAAATATAAATTAATAATTCCTTATATACTACATATTACATGAATGATTTATGAAATTTTTTTGACTCAATTTTGTTTTGTTTTTTGTTGAAATCAATTTCACCTTGAATCTCATCTCTAATTTTCCTTATCATTGTAAGAACTTCTGGTGTTGTTTTCCTTAAGGTGAGAGGTTGAAAGGTTCTTTCAAATTAGGTCCTTCATTTGATACACGTATATGCATTATACAATAAGTGGAAGTTTGAAAGGTGTTTGTAAATTGAGTATTTCATTATAAATTAATAAAATATTAATTAATATATAAATTAATAATTATTAAGTTATCGATTAATTAATAACTCTTTTAATTAATAAATTTTGGTGGTCAAGTATTAATTTATAGAGTTTTTACTGTAGTATTCTCAACACCAGCCATTAGTAGAAGGAAATAAATAAATCTTACTTGTATGGTCATCCGAAAGAAAATAATATTAACGATATTAGGAAATAGACATAATTATTGATCAGTATATTAAATACTAGCTAAAAATAGTATATTTAGTAGGTAGTATGTGCTTAACGTCTTTAGAATAATGACATTATAAGCTTTAATTAGGGAAATAGAAACTTAGTAAGAAATTACTTAGTAAAAGAAAAATAAACATCAGATTCATACGTGCTTAAATAGGTTAGCAATACATGAAAGAGATATTATAGTATGTCATATAGTACTTAAAATAAATATTTTCAATGTGGAGGTGTTAAAGACAATTAACTTTCTTAATTTGTACTTAAAAGTTTATAAATTTTAAGTGAATTTTAAAACCTTAAGTAATAGTATTTGATTATTACCGTACATGTGTATTTTATAATACTATAAATTTATTTAAGGAATGAAATCTTATTTTTATTTTTGGACACTTTGAAAAAAAAAAATGCTATCTAATGATATTATAACATCTCATATAATCGTGTTTATGATATATGATTTATTAGCATAAAATCAAACCGCATAAGGTTTCCATGGAGATTATAATTTATGATTCAATCATAGATTTATTCCCTTAAAACAATTCTCAGCTCAGTATTGTATATATCGTATCAAGACAGCCCACATTACCCCCAACTCAAACTTCACTTTACTATTAACAATATATAGAAACTTGTTTACAAGAAAATCAATACAACTATGAAGAACAAAAAAAAAAAAAATCCAACTGTTCTTTATACAATTATCAAACAGCTGGATGACTCTTTACTTTGGCATTTCAGGTGTATAATTTCCACAAAGCACACTAAAATATACTTGAGATTCACACTGTTCTTATCATTTTGAAGCCCTAAAAAGCTGGCTTCCAAGAGTGACAACAGGTGTTCCTTCACCCATTATTGTTGTCAAGCTCATTTCTTTCTCGAGAATTCGATCTAGTTCTGTTACAACATAGCTCATATTTGGACGTTTTTCGCTTGAAGGGTTCACACACTGCAATATCAACTCTATCAACTCTTCCATTCCTTCTTTTGTAAAGCTATTGCCCAATCTTTGATCAATCATGGTAGTAGATATGTTCCCACTATCCTGAATATTTTGCACCTGCATTATATGTAAACACATCTTTCATAAGCCTCCGATTATCGAACAATTTTGATGATGATGATAATGATTTTTGCGTAAAACCCAAATTTACCCATTCGACCAGGTTCTGATTAACATCTGAAGATGTTATTAACTCTCTTGCTTCCTGCCCACTTACCAACTCCAAAAGAAACACCCCGAAACTGTAAACATCACTTTTGTCTGAAAACCGTCTGAACTCGCTGACCCTGACCGAGTAAATCACAATACAATCAATAACGTTATCGAATAAATTATGTGAAAAAGAAATCACCAAATTGAAAATTCATTATTACTCTGGAGCCAGGAATATCTCATCAGCTGCCATTTGAGAGGATGGTCCTGCATAATCAAGTCTTCCAAGAAAATTGCGTAGCCCAGCATCTGCTACTTTAGCAATGAAATTCTCATCTACAAGAACATTTGCAGTTTTGAAATCCTTGTGTACCAATCTAGGACTGAGGGAGTGGAGGTGAGCCAAACCTGGATATGTAAAATTATAAAAAAATGGATGAGAATGCATAATGATAAAACTAACAGAGACCAATTTCAGGTCTTTCAGGACACAATATATCAGTATTTGTTTGATCATCTTTCGTGTTATGCTATGCTTTTTGAGCAGAAGACAGGATAAACGAATACCAGGAAAGCCAAAAATGCTCACTGATTTTGCAGAGCATCACCTTTAGCTGCCCCAAGAGCGATTGACAGCCTGTGCTTGAATTCAAGTTTTTCTTGACCAGCACCTGAGATTAAGACATGGGGGTTCATAAATTTATTTAGACAGAGCAGGTTAGATAAGAGCAGATGGAAGGGGGTGGAGAGTTATAAGAAAGCAACAAAAGAAGAAAGGGAAAAACAAGAGAAGGGTCTATGGGAAAGAGAGACAAAAACTATAGGTATAGTTGGAAGCTTTCAGGAATTAAAACGAAAAGAAAAGGTAACGATATTTCACCTTTCATCAACCAAACGCATGAACTTTGTTGAAAAAGCTGCAGCTTATAAGAAATTAAGATGCGGACTTAAACGAGTTGGTTGAATTCACTTGCACACACACGCAGAAATAGAGGCTCTGTGTGTGTGAGAGAGAGAGAGAGAGAGACAGAGAGGGAGAGAGGGAGAGATTACCATATAAGTGAATAGAAACACTTCCATTAGGTATGTATTCATAGACAAGAATCTGTAGATCATTTTCTTGGCAATAACCTAAAAGGGTCACCAGATTCCGGTGTTGAATAGATGACAGATAGCGGACCTGATAAGAAATAAACCCCAAACTCATCTCAACTATGATCACTAAAAACACTTTAGTACTCAATATATAACAGTTAGCAATCCATCGATGAAATTTAGACATGGAAATGTAACAATTATCTGACATGGATATGCAACCAGTCAATCGTAAAAGTTACATTACAACTTCCAGTTTCAAACCCTAACAAAGAAAAGATTGATAAACTGAGAATACTGCCCCCAGTATTCCTGAATACTAGCACATTGCACTTAGATTTCACTTCCAGATTATATCTTACAAGCAT
The DNA here is from genome assembly GCA_963669365.1 of Verbascum thapsus. Lineage (NCBI taxonomy): Eukaryota > Viridiplantae > Streptophyta > Magnoliopsida > Lamiales > Scrophulariaceae > Verbascum > Verbascum thapsus. Next base: position 5,303,947 of record OY770107.1, on the reverse strand, counting down.
GCAACAAAATGAGATAGCAAACATACTAATTCACGATAATTTCAAAGATGGTTCAGATACCTCATTAATGAACTCCTGACTAGGGGGTCCGTGTCGCTTTTTTATTGCTACAATCATCCCATCTTGAAGTAATCCTTTGTAAACCTCCCCAAATTTACCCTGTCCAATCAAACTCTTGTCACTAAAATTTCTCGTTGCCGATGACAATTCCTCCATCTCAAATCTTCTAGCATCTCGGAAAGTGAATTCGATCCCTGCAGCTCTTCCGACTGCAAAAAAACAATATCATGTCACAACCTGATCATTTACAGCATATGTGATATTATCTTGGTTGTTTTCCATAATCACCAGTTACCTTGGACGGACGGATCAGATGAACCCGTCTCAGATGTTCTTGAAACGTCCCTACGATGAAAGAGGCAATACCAAATAATTATTACCAGTATCCCCACCAATGCCACGGCTCCTGCAGCACCTCCCAAGATTCCTGCAAGAGTCCTTGACATTTGGTCTGGGATCAACTTCAGCTACAATGTTGGGTAGTTTTGAAAAAATAGATTACCATACATGGAACCTGAAACACAGATTATGCATAAACGTAGGTTAGACCGATGAATTTCAATATGGAAATGATGAAAGTAGGCATTACCGAACCAATCATATTTAATACATAAGGCGACAAAGAACAACTTTTCCGGAAGTAATACAAATAAAACACATGACACGACACAAAATCTTATAACGGATGCCTTCCATATATTCCGGAAAGTCGAGTTCATATGCACGAAGATGAGGTGGGAGAAAGTCTATGGTGGACCAATAGCATTGCTCCTGGCCCACTTTACACCACAATTCATATTGGGTGAGGTGGTTTTCATCACCTAACCACCATGTGAAAACCACCCACCCCTTGTGAAATTGTGGTGGATAGTGGACTGGGAGCAATGCTCTCTGTCCACCATAGAATTATCTGTGATTGTGGTGTGCAGGGGTGGGTTGGGGCGGGTTCAGCGTGGTTTCAGAAGAAATCGCAGAATATGATGGTAACATTTCAGATTTTGGGAATGAAACTTTAAGCATTCTATGTAGGCTGCAAGAAAATAAATGGTGCATCGTGCCTGAAGATAAAGCACTGGGACACTGGGTGCACAAAATATATGTAGATAACAGAGTGAAATGAAATGCAAAACTGTGGGCAAACAAGAAATAATAGACTTTGACAGGGAATTTAAATTACTAATGAGCAATAATGCAAGTTTATAAACAAACCAATCCAGCATCTCAATGATGAGTAAGTAAATGGAGCAATGCAAGTGTGATGCAAGAAAGATTACTCATTTGCAAGTCATGGTTGATAAAGAAAATTAGAAGTGAGCTCTATTTAAAAAGAAAGAAAGAAAGAAAAAAGTGGGGGCAAAAGGCAAAAAAGCAGGGAGAGTGGGGAAATCCACGCCTGGTTTGTTAAGGGAAGAACCCTGGGAACCCCCTCCAACCCACCCCACGCCACCCCACCCCCAACCACTTTTCCGCACTAAATAAATGTTCAAATAGAAACAATTCAGAAATCGAATGAAGAACTGAGCAGCATTACAGCAATGAAGTCCAATTGAATTGATTTGAGGGAAATGGGATCTATCTCTGCTTGGGGGTTGAAAAATTGGACTACTCAAACTAGTGTTAGAAAAAATGAACCAATCATGATAAGAATCATAATAATGGTCATGATCATAAAAAAGAACACAGATAAATATATATATATATATATATATATATATATAGAGAGAGAGAGAGAGAGAGAGAGAGAGAGAGAGAGAGATGATGCCGACAGACAGAAAGGGACCTGCTGCTGCAGTGGCGCCGACAATCAAACTCCAGCAATCCACTAATGCAATGAACAGTACAGTAGTAGTATCATCACAAATTAAATCAATTTTTTAGGAATTTACAAAAAGAAAACAGAGAGTTACAGGCAAAACAGAGCAAGAAGAAAAGAAGATGAACAAGTGTATAGAAAGAGAGAGAGAGAGTTATAACTGTTGAAAGAGCAGTAGGTGTGATTTTGTATTGTATGTATTATATTCTGTTGTAAATAGAAACAGTAGTAGTAGAATTGAGAGAGAGAGAGAGAGAGAGAGAGAGAGAGCCCATTACTACCATTCTCAATCTCTCTCTCACACACACACACACGCACAACTAAACTAATTATTCTTACTAATTATTATTATTATTAATGTGAATTAACATGTAATCTAATCTAGTTTATCACCAGTTGTCTCTTTCTATTTTTACTAATCTATTCTATTATATACCTACCAATTATATTCCCATTAATGCTTATTATTATTGATTTCAGTTGAAGGATAATCTAATCATCATAAACTCTAAAATAATAACACACGTATTTGTTATAAATACCAATTGCCAATATTTACTTGTATCTATCTACCTATCTATCTTTCTTTATAATGCAAAATTGGAACAATTGATGACTTTAAATGTTTAATAATTAAGGCATATTATGTATCACACCAGCCTGCCAGCTCTATCCTCACATTTTGCTCCTACTATTTCATATATCATTGTTTCTTGTACAACATTCTTAAATCCCTCTATTTATTTTTTTTAATATTATTGACTTGTAATAAAATTGAAAAAAAGGACAAGCTTAGTAACGGCTACAAATAATAATAATTATTTTTCATCAACCTAACCTGGGCTGGGCTGGCATGAACTGACGAATAATTGGCATAAGATTCGACTCGCCAGCAACAAATAGAAGGCTTACCTTTCTGTCTTTATGTAAAATATTTATATATATATATATATGTACAATGAAACAACTATTAAATTCAATACATATTTCTTTTTTTTGTGTTGATTTATAACAAAATAATTAGATTGGATTGTCAATGCTCATCTGTCCAACGGCGACTTGCCCCCTATCAATAATTCCTTCATTTTGAGCATTAAGGACGGAATAAGTCATTATAAACACTCTGATTTAACTTCAAATACAAAAATGATATGAATATAGGATTGGTTTACAATTGCAATTAACATAAAATTACAGTAGAGTTGAATTCAAGTCAAAGTAGATGGCATATTACGATGGTTATGAGCAAATTCTCTTAACAAACGCTTAACTTGTTTTCCAGCCTTCCCTTGCATATGCTCCTCATCACTTATTTCTCCAACTTGTCGTCTTCTTCCTAGTCTCTCGATATAATCCGATGCTGCACCAGCAAGACCCTTCACCCAATTCGGCACTAAACATTCAACTTCACCCTCTTTTAGGTACTCACTCGGTAACGTCTGCAACTGAAATGCCCACTAATTCAAAACTTGAAACAACACACACACGCACACACACATATATATATATATATACCACAAAAGGAGAGTAAAAAATACACAAATTTCATCTCATGTTCATTAAATCATTTGTGTTGTTACCGAAATATTTATTTCCCAAAACCAACTTTTAAACAAAAACTTATAATACCACATCAACAATCATGGTGCAAGCAGGAGTTTAGTAATAACTCAAGGCAAAGTTGGAAAAAAGATTTATTGCACCATGGTTTTGCATCTGCGACAAAACTACACACACAAATGCATACATAATAGAAGTTGATGAAAAATGAAAAAGGCAGAAAAATTCGGCATGAAACAAAGCCTAAATTCACTTGAGACCAAAAGATGTTTAAAAGAAAGACTCATTCTACCTGTAAGCAAAAGCCATTTCACTAAACCAAGAAACAGTGTATTGGGGAGCTGTCTATTTTGTTGTTTGATTTTCTACCAATGCATGTTTATACTGTATATCCCCCCATCCCGAATTCACAGTGAAAAGAACCGTAAAAACGAGAAAAGGTCATAACTAATTGAAGATGCTTCATTTAAATAGTTGCTTTAAGCGTCTATATTAACTACCTAAAACGACCTCAAATAGTTGCTTTAAGAATATTTGCTAATTGACAAACTCAGCATTTAAAGCTTGCACAAGTGCACGCGCGCGCGCACACACACACACACAAAGAGAGAGAGAGAGAGAGAGAGAGACAGAGAGATAGATAGAGAGAGAGAGAGAGAGAGAGAGAGAAGAGAGACTAACGGCAGAATAGAGCCATCTCTGAAAAATTTCCCAGCAAAGGACAGGTTTCCACTTTGTTCTTTCACTTAAACTGCACATTGCAGCCAATAGTTGGAGAATAATTGCAGATTTGTGAACCTGCACAAGGAGACAGGATCATAAACTAGCCAAAATAGATTTATAGACTTTCAATTCAAGCTCTATCTTCAAGAAAGCAAGCAGTGCACATCTTTCCAATACTCTATCACAACTTGCAGTCTGGAATCAAACAGAAGAGACTCGAACAAACTATTTTTACTCTCTTGTCGATGTCTATTATTTAGGGGTGGCAAAATGGGTCCGGAACCATGGTTCCAACCCAATTAAACTAGTTTGGGTTGGGTTGGTTCCTAAGAAATTATTTTTGGTTCTAACTTGGTTCCAAGTTTGGTCCAACTAATTTAAGTTAGGCCCAAATGCCAATAATCTAAATTATAAAGAACAAAATGTAAGGTATTGAGTCGGGTTGGGCTTGGTTCCCTTTCGGGTTGACTTTGGTTCCGTTCTAGGTTGAGTTGGTTCCACCTTAAACCCATTTAAGAACCCAACCCATTTAAGAACCGAACCATTGGAACCAACCCAAACCCAATCCGACCCACCCGATTGCCACCTCTAAATTTAATAAGGTCACCTCAGCAGCTTCTCTGGCTTGGCAAATGTAAGGAATGGCAAGAACACCAGAATGTATTTGAACAATATGTAAATGCAGTATCAATGACTACTCTTTCGATATACAAGCAAATCACTGGAGCATCTTCATGAGGGGAATTGTAAACGAGGAAATACCTATATTTTTAACAATCATAATTTAAGGATTCTCGTGTTTACCCTTGACATTGCAGAGACACCAAGTAGAGCATATACCAGATTCGATATAATACCCTCACCACTCACAGATATGACTCTTATCACCATATCTTGAACGGAACTTTCAAATGTAGAAGCCTGAGGTTCAAGCAGAAAAGCAGGGCCAATCTCCAAGAAACCTGAAAAGCGCTCATGAGCAAGTGCAACTTCAAATAGACCCTAATTATTGTTTAAAATCCAACTTTCATAGTAGAGAGATGATGCAAGACTAATTTAACTTTAAGTGTTTCATTTGAAATTTATACCGGAACAATAATCAATTATGTAATCGCTTAAAAGTTCAAAAAGAACAGACTAGCTACACTAAAATCTCTACTTCACTCTTTTGGGACAAATTCAGAATCTTAATACGTTTGTATCCCAAGAATAATGAAGAAAAGGATCCGGAATCAAAGCTGAAATGAAACAGGGCATGAAAAGAAGAAGAAAGATATTGAACAAATAAACAATACCCTAGCGTTAATATATCTTAGCGTTAATATATCTTACTGGTCATATAAGACATTGCTGATAGAGCTGCACCACGGTGCAAAGCTGTACAACATATTCCAGCTTTCTGCAAGGATATTTCAAAAAGAGAACCAGAGGCAGCTAGTACTTCCTGAAATGAAAGTTAGCATTTGTTTCAGTTGTTCATAGAGACATATCAGAATACGAAATCAGTTGATGACAGTAGAAGAATGCGGAAGGAAGTTAAATGTTTTCTTTGACAATATAAGTAAGTTTAAGATGTAATTGAAACATGTCAGGAACAACAAACACCTTTCGACAGCTGCGCACGTAAGAAGTTGCAAAATTCATGTAGGCCTCAACCAGATCAGGCTCTTGATCACAAATATATGATGAAGTAAGAGCCATTACAGATGTAGAACAAGTAAATCTTTCAAAAGTCCTGATGAATATAGGTCCATACTCCTCCTTACTCCCAAATTCTTCAACAATGACAGAAGCTGGCAAACAATAACGTTGATGAGACCAAAAGGGGAGATAAAGCGACAGATGAATCAGTACGAGGACGAAGAGGTGTTAAATGTTTTGTGTGTTAAAACATTTCAGCCGGTGAGAAAAATTCTAAATAAGAAGATAAAATCCTGCAATACTCCCGCAAAATCAGACTATATTCCTACTTACTGTGTACTGAATAGAAACGAAAAATTGATAATTACACAGGACTGTTGAAGCACATTATGTGATAAACTCATTCTGATAAGCTTTACAGTTAGCTCACCAATTATGTTAATCATAGATGAGTTATTTCAGTTACAGGCAACAAAGTCATGGAGAAGAGATGCATAGAACAAAGGGTATACGCACTAGAAGTTACAGTGAGAAGTTTACAGAGCCATAAATTTTCATACTTAAGATGAGTATTTTCGTTTTCACTCAGTTATGGCTAACTTGCAAATGAAAAAAACACATTAAAGAAGCTTGATTAATGAGGTTAACCATATACTCTTCCTTAGTGATGCTTGCCAAAGTTGCCCATAAAATTAGATACAATAAACTAATTGTTATGCAAAGTACAAACAGATGTTACTTTCTTAACCCCTCAGAATTCACTGCTAGGTAAAATATAACCAAAAAATAATGGAATTTCATAATTTTTGTCTCTGTTTATTCGTATTATTGATACTTACAAACACCAAATATCATTCGAAAATGCTTCACCTGTTCTTATGTAGCATTCCTGACTTTGAAATGACATAAAATTGGTGGACATAGAATCAAGCACCTTTGGCAATGGTGTCCCAAGATGCTGACCTGCAAATGAACCTGCTGAGGTTATGAAGCAATAGCATTCATCTGGAATTTTAATGGGAAATTAAAATCTTCAACTTTTCCCATACTTCTCCCCCTAATCAAGATTTTCACAAAGAACTTTTCTTATTGAATTTATATTTATGCTCAATCTCGAACACCAAAAGTTGCCTCAGGAATTCAATGGAGCATGTATCCGACATCTATGATTCTAATAGGTTATCTAGCATGTAATACAGGTTCTTGGGCGATGATCACCAAGCATTCTGTCATCATGCTTTATTAAGGATGACAGGTTTTGACTAGTAAAAATGTTTTGCCTTGGTGTCACAAAAATAAATTGACAATACTGGTACCTGATGCCTGGATTGCTAGTGTCAGAGCCCTGCATGCAGCTGAAGACAAGTTCGCACTTTCAATGTGGTTGGAAATAAAAATCTTCTCAAGCATTGGCCAGAACATTTCGAGTAAAGCAAGTTTAGACTCATCTGGACCCAGAGCAGTAGATGAATGTGTCGCAAGATAATTAAATACAGTTCCAATACTGCAATAAATCAGCCAATGATTAAGCTAAGAACACCATAATATATTGATACATGCAGCAATCATTACATGAATACTACATATTTCCAAGCAGCAAAAATAACTTGACAAGTCAAAATAGAAGAACACTAAACAACAGAAATGAAGATATAACAGCCCACACATGCAGACGCTAAAACTTTTGATTTTGCCCAAATGAATATATCATCACAAAATAACTGAAATAAAAGTACTGAAGCCATGATGATCAAGTAGCCTAATGGAGAATGAGAATGATTGTGATGGTTTATAGAGCTCAAATATGAGAAGGCCACATCCTAAGCTTTGTTATCTGGTTATTGTCATTCGAGTCATTTTTTTTCTGAATGCGAAGTCTCGAGGATAATTTTAAATTTCCAGCTTTCCTAATAGAGGCTTTAATACTGTTATTCCAGTTCAGATTCACAATGTTTTTTGGTTTAAGTATTCTTGATAACAGAGTAATAACATTGGAAAGAATGTGAATGTATTTCTCATAATCTATTCTACCTAGAAATTATCAGACGAAACACCACCTCACCTCAACAACTTCAACTTGAAAACCCTCCAATTCCTTTCTCATCAAAGCACACTAAATGCGCAAAGGAAAATGACTACTTCTCTGGTATTAATATATTTTTTCACAACCCAATCTGATTATTATTTTTCTTCAACTTTATGGCATGAGATTTCATAGTCGCTTACTGCTGCACATCATATTTTTTTGGACTACTTCTACCACTCCCAACATGCCCACATACCTCAGCTTATTCCCTAACATATATGCATAAACCTTCCATGTATAACTTACAATACCATATGTTGACAATACCACCATAAATTGTGTGCTACCCTATGCACATGCACATTATAGTCAGTCGAAAATATGCTACTTATAGATTTAAGAATGCATGTTAACAGATGACAGAGATATACATAGTAATTACAATGGGCATGTGGATATAATTTGAACTTGCAATATTGTCAGGTAATATAAAAGGGATAAACAGTGTTCTGGAATTTCCAGTTTCTAAATGACCTAGCGTGACAAGTAAAAAGATGTCACAGAATATACTGTCCTATTGTTGCATGTCAAGATGGATATATTTGGTTATTGAGGTAACTATTGTTCCTTCACTTTATAGGGACAGGGTTAAATGCTTTCAGTAAAGCATCGCATACCAACCCACTTGAGACTCAAATAATTAACATAAATAGGCTACTAAATGGCCACAATGCCTAAGCCCATGTTGATAAGCGATAGCTAACCAAGGCATTTTAAAGCACTCAAAAAATTCTTCCCATCCAATGTGGGAGTTATATCTCCAGCTAGGTAAATAAATGAACAGAGAGACTTCCAACCCATGAAAATACTTTTCAAAAGATGTAAAAGGTAAACAAAAACAGAGTAAGATCAAACCGATGTAGCCCTCTTCCAGCCTTGTTGATTGATTCACTATATGTAGATGGATCTTGCCTCAAAGCATGCGCATGATCTTCATCAATCTGGATCAACGTAGAAGAACATTTTAGTAACTTCGAGTTTGTGAAGATTTGAAATATGTATAAGACTGTATACTGAATGGTTCTTTCACTTTTTCAAGGCAATTCCTATGTGGAGGGGAAAATAGCACAGATGACTAGGAAGTTATCAGAATAAAATGAGTCCCTCTTCAACCTAAAACATGTCTCTAATCAAGGAAAATAGATGGTGAATCTTCCACTCAACAGAGTGTATAATCGAAATTCAGTCCAAAGGAGGAAATCATATCAGTTTATAAAAAAGTAAATTATCTTTTAGGACATCAGGTCGCAGGATTCAGTATAAAGCGGATGACTCATCCTTGTGTACATGGTCCTTGCGAATCATCCAAGACCCAGATGTTTAATAACTCTCATGTGTATCATGTTGCACTAAAAAAGGGGTAATGATACTTTGACTTATTGGGATCTTTTTGCTACTTATTGGTTGCCATAACATAATTGTTTTTAAAACAACTGGATAAAAATTAAACAAAAAATAGGTAGATCTAGAAAGGGCTAAGGTGATATAAATGAACATCAGCACATGTACCAAGGACTGCCATTGTGCACCAAGGAAGATCAAATGAATAAGCATCATAAGATACTTACAGGAAAAAGATGAATGATAAGGAATTAACAGGAGCTTAATAAGAAAAATTTCAGAGCTAGTTCCGCTGCCTCTTGGTATTGACAAAATCTTATATGATTCTACAGAATCCAGGAGCGTGGTAGTTGTCCATTGGGATATTCTACAGAAAGCATTACATACTCATAATGCACCAGGATAAATCTTCAGCACCTCAAATGGCCAATTTCCTGGATTTCGGGTTTGTGAAATGTGCCCTTCAGATATTTTCGTCTCTAACTAAACCATCATTAAGTCCCTACCATTCAAACCTCCAGGTATCAATGCCCATAGTCATTCCATTGTGTGCCTTGGTGGCGTGCTGGCAGCAGAAACATCTTCACAGGATAGGTTCAAATGATCAGCAAAAGGTTCGCCACTGAGGTTACTCAAGCATCTCAAGGAAGCAAAAGAACACATAAGGCATGGCGTGGATAAGGATGGTCACCTTCAAACAGAATCTCCAAACCTTAGAACTAATGAACTCATTATAAGCACATTCTGTTTGAAGCTGAACACTTGAGGTCAAACCACAATTACCATTCGCTTTCGGTTTGGGCTCCTAACCACAACATCATTTATCCTTCTCGGTGGTAACAAGTAATAGAAATAGAAAGGGTTCAAATCCAAGCACGGCCCTAAAATCCTCAATATTATGATAGGAACAGAAGTGGAACATGTTACTTTGTCAATGATGTACTGAATATTTCATCCTAAAATTCTCTAGTGGAAAAAGGATACAAGTTCCGTGAAGGCAAATGGATATCTACATGGGTGGCTTGACATATAACTAAATTACTCCTCTAGGAAGCCTTAGCGAGTCAACATCTGCCACAATTAAGTGATGTGCATAGCTAGCCAGTCATCAGTTCCAAAATGTGGTACCTTCACCATATTACACAGCTGGCAATGCATGCTAACTCTTAAGAGAGTAAAGCGTCTTGGTAATTACTTAAAATCACTGTTTAAGGTGGACAGTGGAAAATTTGGACAGTGACAAGTATGGAAAAAATGTTGTGATTTGTTTGACAGTAAGAACTAGCGGTTGTTTGAGTAAAGATGCTCAGGATGAACATAGAGTAAAACATTAAGTCAGAGAACAAAATGCAATATCAACTTGATGCAGATCTTTATAGATATATCTTGAAAAAAACCATGTAAACCCAGTACAAAGAGAATTCGGACTTACAAGTTTCCCAATAGTTTCATAAGAACTAGAAAGCAGTCTGGAAAACAAGTTACTCATCAGCTTCTTGTCAGGAACAGAGCAAAATATCAGAGTGATGGCACCGACTACTTCATCCTCATCTTCCAAAGACAATTGCCTCTCTTCCAACCTCTGACAGACATTTCTTGATAGTTAGTAAACAAGAACATGTGCATGTACTGGAGCAAATAGCAGCAGTTTGTGGTTAGCATACTACTATACATCACCTAACATTAAAGTTTATACACAAACTGAAAATGCATTTTTATACCAAAATACCCCTCAATATTATATAGATTGCTTTTAATATGTGTAGACAGTGGTAAATATACCCTTATTTTTTACTTTACAATCCTAAAATATTTTCATATATATCATTTGGAATTTTAATTCCTCAAAAATCACCAACCAGTTATCCAAAAGCTTTCTCATGTGTAATTACATTTAAGTTGTCCTGAGAAATATTATCTAATCTCCATGTTGATTTACATGGCAAAAGATACTCAAAAATGAAAATATGCCTAACTAATTGGATGGATTTGCATAATTTTCCGATATGCATCAAAATTTACCTCTCCTCAGCATATTCAGGTTTAAATAGTTCCCAGCAATATCATATGTGCCTCAGCTTTAATTATTATATATCCATAAAACTGACCTCTCCTATCCAAATTAAGATCTCCAAATTTGAGGGTTCATGCATCATGGCACCAGCTTCTTCACAGAATTTCCGAAATGCAAAAGCACAAGCACTTGAACAAAATGGTTGAGGAATCCCAGTAGCGAAGAATAGTCTGATAATAGCAAACACACATTATGATAGTAACTTAAAAAAGTCGTAGGAAAGGGATAGCTGAAAGCACCTAAAACACTACAGAATGTAAAGGGACGATATGACCAAAATGTTTCGAAATCAGCTGTATTGCTTCGTTCTAACATAGTGCAGCAAATAATCATTTCTTTGCATAAGATTGGACAATGATATATGTAAACATGATGGATAAAATCACTGTAATTAATTATAGCAGATCAAGTAAGGAAGCATTTACATTAACGGTCTAGTGTTAGTTGGAGAGGCTGAGATCCACTTGGCATAGGAACCAACAACATCCGCTAGTGATTTGTATACCTAGGGAGGAACGCAATCAAGAACAGCAGTCTGTTAAATAAGCTTGTAATAAATATTGATGCTTTTTCAGGAAACGGCTTAAGAAGAGTCCTTATTCAATTTTCTTGCTCTTAATTATTGGAAGCATAAAGAATATCTAAACTGTATATATCATAAAGAAAAACTAAACATGAAACAGGAGACATACCAGACACGTAAATCCCTTGAGGTCTACAGATGCCTTGCTGGACAAAAACATAACCAATTGCATGATAATGGAAGTATCAAAATGTTGCCCCTCCTTAAGAACAACTTCCGCAATCTAAAAGAAGCTCGTAATCAAAAACCATAAAACAAATAAACACCCAAGCTAAGGTCAAATTGAAAGAGAGATCTATGCTGGTGCAAAATTATGTAGGTGATTGCAAAAGTATGAAAAATGGAAATTACATGGACCGTCATTCCTGCACTCACCGCATTAAGGATAAATAACTTGGCTTCCACCTCTTTCCAAGAAGTATGCATTCCGGAAGATACCCAACTTCCAAGGAAGATCTAATATGTTATTTTAGAGAAAAGGTTAAGCCAGATATAAATGTAAAAACAACTAGGCATGAGAATCACATTTGTAAATTTAGCCTAGCATATTGCTTCATAAAAAATGAAATACTGAAATCTCATACACTATGATGGACACAGGAGTAGAATCAGTACTTACTATCGCTGCAGTCAATACAAACTATATAATGTTTCCCACTGTCGGGAGAATGCTTAGGTTATGTTTGGCCAGACTTTCTAAGGGTTTTCATTTTCGCATTAGGTTATGTTTGGCCAGACTTTCTGAGGATTTTCATTTTCTGGCAAAAATAAAAACCCGCACCCAAACCCCTTTTGTCTGAAAATTATTCATTTTCATTTTCTACTACACAATCCCCCATACAAACATCAACTTTACACTTTTCCAATCATATCACTATCTCTCCACAGAAATTACTTTATCCTCACTATCAAATTAATTATTTCTCTTACTTTATAACTAACTCAATCATTCCCTACATCAGATCGCAATAAATATCATCTTTATATCATATGAACACTACTTCCAACCATTCTTAAAAAACACGACCAGACATACCACCAAATTAAAAATTCAGGCACGAATATCAATAATATCCATTCTCAATACAAAATTCTAATAACAAACTAAAAAATATGTTCAAACATAACTCTAATTTTTTTTCTCGTTTTATTAGCAAGTTAGCTGTTATGTTCGATGTTGTTTACTCGTCTTACAACATATTTAACCAATATTTGATTGATCGCCTCCGGGGTTATGGACAATGGATATTGTATAACGGTTTTTTTCTTATATTTTTCTTCCATGTTGCTCTTTTTTAAGATCTAACTCAAATTACTTTTTGCTGTGCGAGATTCGGGAATTATCCTATTCGCAGTTCCGAAATCTCACATCCACGAATCAGGAGCTATATAAATTGGAAGTTAGTACAGTAATCAAACCATAGAGCTAGTACAGTTTTTTGGATAAAAGAACAGATCATTCAATCATCTCCACATTGCTCATGAAGAACTATAACCCACATCCATTTATTTTAAGAGGATTTGATACATGTCAACTGCTGATAAGGCATCAAATTAAACTGCATCTCTATCGTTTGTGCGCTAAGAATTCGGAAATAATGCAGATAGAATCATCAATTTAATATTGAAAAAGCTCAAAACAAAAGGTCTGAATCCTGTTGAGAGAAAATTTTATCATGTATTGCAAATAAAAGAAAGGTACTTAAGAGTGAGAATTGCAAAGCCAAACTAAAACGCCAGAAAACAATATACCCGTTGTGGTTAGTTTCATATTTCAATATTTGGTTTCAGTTTGACTAACAGTTTTGTCGGCTTCCAGTTATCAACTTGTACACTCTAAAGCAACACAAGCAAATGACCTTCACGCAACTGAGCCATGTGAAGGCATAGCACATTTCTTCATATAATAACGATGTCAACCGCGCATACTTTGTTAAATATAATAGCAATGCTTAAAATTTAATAGTCAACACAAGAAGAAATTACCCAAGGGGATAACTGTTGTAAAAGTTCCAATAATCACCTTCTGAATAAATAAAGCAGACCCTAAAAGCTGACAAATGTCCACCAAAAGTTCCACCAAATTCATCCTAAATTGTTCAAGGCCATTGGGCAGTTCAAGGGTTCTTCCGTTGTCATTATATGTGGAATCATCAACCTGAAAAGACATGATTAAATCTTAAGAGAGAAAGGAATACATAATTAGAAGATAAAAGTACAATAATAATATAGTGGCAAAAAGGACCATAACATGTTTCTGGCACAAGTCTCAAGAACTTTGGACTATATATTAATTTTAGAGCATACATTTGCCTTGAGAATCTGAGGCTGCCGACTGAGAACCTTTTACCTCTATCCCCCATATTCAGGGCCTGATTAAGAAGTAATGGGTATTACAGCTCGCTAATGCTACTAAGTTAAAATGTAAGTGCCATATACCAACCTCATAGCTGTAAAGAGGGGTTTTGAGCATCTAAATTTTGGGAGATGTGACATAAACTGAAAGGAAATGAGAATAGGGCCCCAATGCCCACATCGAGGCTGACTAAGATGCGTTTGCAGATGTTGGAAAATACTTGAAACTCAATTAAATACTTCTACCAATTCACATTGAAACAAATTGATCCAAGTGTTTGGTGTAATTTTATCATTTCCTAATTAATATATTCAGATGTATATTAATTTTTCGACACACTTTACACATCCAGATTCCAGCCTACATGCCAGTGATTATTTCATGTCCAAAACCAAAAAAAAAAAAATAACGGGATTTTTCTCTACTTTTTGGCCGCAGAGGATAAAGAAAGTGCACATAAGACTGAAGTTGAGTTCTATATAGAAAAGGTTTCTGTGAAATCAAAAGAGGAAGACTAGTAAAAGTCCCTCAGTGGTTGGCTTCATGCCCCTGCACAGGATCTCTTCAGATTTGCCAATCGGCTCATTGACTCTTTATCTGAAAGGTAAATCCCCTGGCATGAATTCATATAGACCAAGATAGGAAAGTGTCAAATAAGTGACTTTACAGTTAACGTTTTTTCATGAAATTCTTCATCATACTGAGATGGTCCACTAGCCTTAGAACTGACAGTGCAAAAATGTGCTCCAAGAGAAATGGCAATTTCTATAACTAACAAGAAAGCTATATTACTTGAAACAAATCAAGACGAATGAGCTCTAGTGGAAAAATTCCTTTGCTAGTTCAAATTTGCAAAACAAAAATAAGACAGGCTGAAGAATTATCCAGGTAAACCTCTTTCTACGATCATTCTGGACTTAGCAAAATAAGTATATAAGAGCATCTGAAAGCACTAACCAATCTACCTTAACAGTAAGACATGTTTGTCGCTTGTTGGTTGATTCTAAAGGTTTTCAGTCCTGAAAGTCCTTTAAAATCTATCCAATATTCTAACACTGTAAGACATCATATAGACAGAAGAAAAAAAACGAAGTTCTCAAGGGACTAAACGTGCTGCATTGTAATTCCAATTTCCAATAGGAGACTAGGACAAATGTCGAGAACACTTGCATTCAGAAATAAAGAGAGCTGAGAGACTAGCTGTTTGAATAACAATACTTCAAATGATCAGAAAAGTCGCATTTATTTTCATCAAATTCTGCCACCAAAACATTTTTACAACATCAAACATCCTCCACAGAAGAATGCTGTACAAAATAACTATTGCTACATAATAATAAAATATATTCCAGTTATAATTTTAAAAGTCTATCACTGACTTATACAGTCTTCTCATAAAGAAGTCCTGAAAACAATGGCACTTTGTAGAATAAACATAAGAACGCTATAAAGAATATAAATTAAGTCATTACGGGATGAACAACTCGAGAAAGAATCAAACTTAATAGAGAAAGCACTTAGACATATATCAGAAGCTACTATCCAAAGAAACTAAGAACATCCTACAGCCAAAAATGTACAAATATATATGATAAAACTTCCGTCTACATTAGAAATACTTCCAGAAGTCTTGTTATAATCATCGTCTCCAAGAAGAGTTACTAAAAATGAACACAGACCTGAGCACGCAACAATAGAGCATCAACCAATGCTGAGAAAACAGGAGCAAGACATTCCTTCGAACTCTTCCCACTATCAGCCTCAAGCCCAAGAATGTATCCGGCAAGGCTAGACCTGTGCATAGAAAATAGAACGAGTACAATTAATAAAGCCTCAAATATACGGTTAAAAGAGAAAGTAACTCTCTGACTTATGGGAAATTTTTCGTTTTTCCATGTGTAACCAAGGGCACATAAAATTATATAAAGTACCAAAACTGCAAAGTCGAATCTGCGATGTCCCAATCTTCACTACGGAATGCCACACAACTGCCAACAAGTAAAATATGATAAAGGAACTGCATAGTTCAATCCAATAAAGCACTTCATAATTGATAATGTGAATAAGGCTATGTTCATGCCATGCAACATTTTTCCAATGGCACTTTCATCATAAAATTGCAGAAGGCAAGAAATCTGACCTCAAGAGGACATCTACCAATGCAATTGCTTCGCTGCTTGCTTCCACAATTAGAAAGGGGGCCTAGAACACATACTGACAGGTTAATCAAAGTGAAACTGTCAAACGGGGAAAGGAGAAGTCAGTTGCTTCATGATTAGGATTGACAAAGATGTAAAACTGAGCAGACGATAAATAGGAAAGGTGTCAATATAATATATATCCTGAACATTGATTTATCTACTCACAGCTTGACCAATTTCGGACATCAAGCATGCAAGTCCACCCATCACTCTCTCATCTCCACTTTCAAGGGCAGGAAGAAGAAGTGCTTCCTTGAAAAATCCAATTCTGCCGAGCAAAACCTGTGGCAGCCCCTGGGAAAGCCAAAACAGAATAAGCTAATTGTCATGGAACAATACTTCCAATGCGAATCAGCTCCAGTTTCGTAATCAACGGGGAAATGTCAAACATTTAAGCTTTTTGGTCCTCAAAAATTAGCATTTCAAAAAGGTAGATGTCATGGAAGAAAAATGTTAGTTTTTTTTAGCAAGAACAAAATAGAAACTGAATTTTTAAAGATTAGAACTTGTAGAGGGTCAACTAGAGAAAACACAATCATGCACAAAACACACCAGATTAACATATAGGAAAGCATCAAAAACCACAATCAAGTGTTGCATTAAGTAAGGAGAGCAGATCAAGTGAATCTGATGAAGATTTCAGAGGTCAAGATGACACCCGTTTGGATGAGGATAAAGCTGAAATTCATGTCTTAAACTACTCTGATAAAGATAGGCCGATCAACGATACTTTTCTTCAATTATTCATGTATTATCTCAAGAAGGAACGAAAAGAGTTCCAGCCTCAGTAGTTTCAATCTCTCGTATCACTTTTCATTGTAGTCCTAAAATTTTGAAAAGTTACATGAATTTTAAGATGATGAATGATATAATCTATTTTACATTAATAAGCTGCTGGAGTCTAAGTTCTTAGACATTATTAGTGTGTTTTAGGTCAGAGATATTTTGGTCTCCTCAATGGTTAGAAATAATTCCCAATGTCGAAAGCTGTACGTCGGACACTTAATGCAGTAGATATTAGGGTATCTAGTAGTCCAGGAGAATAGAGTTAGCAAATCTAGCGGCTGATATCTACATTATCCGTCAATTCCGTATTGATTCTAAGACAATTTAATATTCTGTAATGTGGGGCTTATTAGCTTAAAAAGTTATCTTTTATCCTATTCCACTACATCTGGACCTGTTGCGCAT
This sequence comes from Verbascum thapsus, assembly GCA_963669365.1. Taxonomy (NCBI): domain Eukaryota; kingdom Viridiplantae; phylum Streptophyta; class Magnoliopsida; order Lamiales; family Scrophulariaceae; genus Verbascum; species Verbascum thapsus. The sequence goes on along the minus strand of OY770107.1, from coordinate 5,286,318 downwards.
TAGTTTCATAACTAACCAACAGCCTTCAGAGCCAGTTGATCAAAGAATATACAGCTTTCCTGAAAGAGCACTGTCGAATGAGGAAGGGAACTTGAAATTTGTTTGTGTAGGAAAACGGAAGGACAAATAATTCACATAACCTATTTAGTTCAAATTTTGAAGAATCTACCACTTCATTCCTTGAGATTGTCCTCAATTTTTACATGCGCCGTACTTGTTGGGCTGTAGGAGGTCTTCGAGGCACCTCCTACAGCCCAAAATTAGAACATCATGCCTACAGGTATCGTATAAATGGCTTATCGTATTAGAGCATCGTGCCTCGAAGACCTCCTAAATCTACAGGTATCGTATAAATGGCTTATCAAGAAGGACATCATGCCTAGAAATTGAATCTAGTCTTTCTTTGCATATATGGTCAAATGTAATACCGCTCCGGCTAAGAAATCTTGATCGTTTAAATTCTAACAATGGAATAACCCAAAATTAGCATAGGATTAATACCTCGTGTCGACTCACAAGCTCAACAAGAACTTCGATAGCCAATTCAAATGAGGACGCAACCTATTGATAGCAAGTAAAGAAGGCATTAAAAAGTATTTTGCATATCATTCAAAAGAAAACCTTAGGAATGCAATATACAGTAGGAAATAATACCTGCAGCGAACTAAAAACAAAGTTAAAAAGTGGATGGCCAGGCAACGAGCTTGGAGGAATCTCCGAAAAACATCCAACTCGAACCTATATACATGGAATAAACTTGAATGGAAAGCATGATACTTCAACTGATAAATATGCATGGAAGTGGGAAGCAAAGCATGATATTTGGAACTGATTGTGATCAAAAGTTCATCACAGAAACCTGCCGCCAGGATTTTCATAAATGTTTTAGATCTAGTAATATAAATTGTTGTTAACCTACAAAAGTAAATTAATAGTTACCAGATGCTAGAATTTGCCTGCCTACCTCCATTAAAACGTACCCAACCGTCCATTGACCACTATTACTAATATTATTGTTATTTTTTTTTATTTTACACTAATGAGATATTTGACTCGACAAACATGGTCCCTTAATTATTTAACCACCGGTTAGGAAGACCGTATAAAATTTCAAATTAAAAACAAAAACAAGTTAAAAAAACTTGTAAAACTTTGGATCTCGAAATTGATACCATTAGGCTACTATTACGAACTAAAGGGATGCTTAGAAAAACGATTTTGGTTTATCAACAATTTCGGCAAATTTAGCAGTTTTTTGAAGTTGTACATACAACTATCGATAAATCAACTTGATAACACAAGCGAATAATAGGAATGGTAAGAAATAACAAACTGAAAAAGAAAAGAAATACTATAACGTACAAAATGAGATTAGTTTAAGTGACATTAGCAAAATATAACTCCAATAAGGACACAAAATCTCAAGATTTTCGTATACAGGGAAACAAGAACAAAAAAGGACTTATCCAAGATAGTATGCATAAACTAATTAATACTCACCATTTCACTTCCAATCCGATCCATCAGGAAACGGTTCAAGAGCATCTTTTTTCCCATTTACAAAGAACTCATAAACAACTTTCATTCTAGGTAGTTTATCCGGGTGGTAATTTACATGCACAATAACCTCATTGTTGCTATCAATGGGGTTCTTAATTCAACTTCCTTTGGAGATGCCCAAGGAGGCTTGTCCCTCATATAAGATCTGGCCACATCCACAGGAGAACCAGCTCCAGTTTCAACCTGCTCCGGAAAAGCAAACACATTAACAGAACTTAATTTCAGATCACATTTTCTTTATAAAGCTACTAAAACATTACCAAACTCGAGAGAAAGCAAAATTAAATGTCTTCAAGGTACAAGATCAAATAGAGAAGCCATCTAGGTGTTATGATAAGTATCATTCATGCAAAATATAGCGGGTAGAAAAGAAGAAATCATTGAAGCACAACATGTTGACACAGAATCGTTCCATATGTACCAACGACATAAAATTACCACTAACATGTTCAAGTCCAGTGCGGTTAAAATTAGAGGTCCTATGATCCAACTTTGTCACTGGAGTTGACCCTACTTTCTTCTCTTGAAACCATTTTTTTGCTTCCAGAATAGCTTTATTGAATTTATGAACATCTTTTCTTCATGAAAAAGAGAACTGTATCAACAGAGGTTACTACCAAACAAAAGAGGATCTTCAAAACCTACACCTATCCCTCCCAACCCTACCACCAAAACATATTCTCAATTTTAATCTGTGTTTTAGTGAGATTTGAAAATCAATTATATGATGGACATTCCAATACTTGAATTAAACTAAAAATTTAGATTTAACTTAATAAAAAAAAAATTGACAACATCTTCTGTTCATGAAAAAGAGAACTGTATCAACAGATGTTCATAAATTCAATAAAGCTATTCTGGAAGCAAAAAAATGGTTTCAAGAGAAGAAAGTAGGGTCAGCTCCAGTGACAAGGTTGGATCATAGGACCTCTAATTTTAACCCCACTGGATTTGAACATGTTAGTGGTAATTTTATGTCGTTGGTACATATGGAACGATTCTGTGTTAACATGTTGTGCTTCAATGATTTCTTCTTTTCTACCCGCTATATTTTGCATGAATGATACTTATCATAACACCTAGATGGCTTCTCTATTTGATCTCGTACCTTGAAGACATTTAATTTTGCTTTGAGTTTGGTAATGTTTTAGTACCTTTATAAAGAAAATTTGATCTGAAATTAAGTTTTGTTATGTGTTTGCTTTTCGGAAGAAGGTTGAAACTGGAGCTGGTTCTCCTGTGGATGTGGCCAGATCTTAAATGAGGGACAGGCCTCCTTGGGCATCTCCAAAGGAAGTTGAATTAAGAACCCCATTTAACCTCTTTGCTTACTACCAAACAAAAGAGGAAAACCTACACCTATCCCTCCCAACCCTACCACCAAAACATATTCTCAATTCTAATGTGTTTTAGTGAGATTTGAAAATCAATTATATGATGGTCATTCCAATACTTGAATTAAACTAAAAATTTAGATTTAACTTTATAAAAAAATTGACAACCTCTAATTTCCTTCCCTTTTAGGAGAGATCTGGAAAATAAGTTATTGCCTAATACAATATCATTTCCCAGGTTATACAACAAAAGGCATCAAAATGATTTCTCTCTTCTTACCCAACTCAATAAGCAACGCATTATCTTTCTGTTCCTATCATGGGGTTGAACATTGGTGACAAAGCCCTCCTGGAATTGCTGCATTAAGAACTCAAGTACCAAAGGAGTATGTGCAAGAAGCTGCACTAGCAAAAGCACACTGGATGTGAGCAGCGAATTTTGAAATAATGGGACTATGATGAAAAACATAGAAGAGTTTAGATGTTGCGTGAATCAGAATGGAAAACCTCTTGCCCGTACTCGTAACGGCGAGCGGAATTTACACCGACATCACTATTTTGATCCTCAATAATTTCGGGCAATACTGTCAGCATCTCTAAGACTGCAGTGTTTCCATTATCTTGTCTCTGTAAATTCTGCAGATTGTAGAAGAGTTTCTCAATCGGCCTTTCATGCTCCACAGCATGAAGCAGAAGCGTAGAGAGTGCAAGACATATTTGGGTTAGGAGCTGCATTGACAATAAAGGCAATATTTCAGCAAATAACCAAAAATTTCGAGTTGATGAACACCAACTTAAAGAGTAATATTATCCCTACTCTAATGACCAGAAATGACAATGAAAGGCATCAATCACCTGTGGAGGGCCTGAACTAAATCTTTTAGCAGCTACAAGAAGTGCATTTACCAGAGTCTCCTTTGCTCCTAAATGCAAATTGTAGCCTTCATTTTGGATCTATGGGGAGATTAAAAATAACAAAGGAAATAATATGAGAGAAGCTTCAATCGCGAGGCAATTCAATTTAACCAGTTACCAAGCATAAACAGATGAACTGAAAAGGTATAATTCAATAGACTCGTCTAAACATGCCAACTTTAGCCCTAGGGCTAGCTACGTTTAAAGAAAGTAAGAAAAAGTAACAACACGAGTGTGGGAGACAAACCTTTCGTTTAAGAATCTGGGCCGCGAAAAACTCGACCTCGTAATTGGAAAAGACTGCGTAATGACGATGGTGGTCGGAGGTGAGAATGGAGGTGGCGATTTCCCAGGCAGCATCCGTTTTCTGGAACTCTACCAGCCATTGATTTGCAGCGATGCGGTTGCAGGATTGGGTGTCGTGATTAAGGACGTGGACGGCTTCTGCAACACTGACTTGGAGCTCCATACTCATCTTGTTAGATGCTCAGCCCTTCTGAAAACTGGACTTTATCGGCTATTCCATATCTTACCTACCCTCTCTTCACAAAATCCAAAACTTGATTTATTGACTCCATTTTTTCAATTTGATTTCCTCTAAATAATCAATTTGCATCAATTTTCCTATAGTTCCTTCGAGCGGAAAAGGGAATTTGTTTATTTGTTATGCTATTTTTGTTATTGTATTCTAGTTTTATGTTGTTCGGAGTTGGATTTCTTCATATTAAATTGTTTGTGATTCAAAGCCTCAAGATGGGAGCTTTTGTTTGAGCATTTTGCTTGCCGAGGGTTGGAGCCCTAGTTAGATTGTAATGTTTTAGGATTTATAAGATTTTTGTTCGTTATTGTTGTCGCTTGATTGATCGTAATGTTTTCTATGTATTTATTTTTGAATGAGTTTTATTCATAAATATATCATCAAGCATGGATTATATCCTTGTTACAATGTTTTTTGAATATAAGTTAATTAATTATTTATTTAAATTGAATTCTAAAAACGTTTCTAAGCATTAGATTCTTTTGATCTCTAAGCATAGAAAACAATGGAAGGGGAAAAATCCTTCATATGAGATCGTCGACCCCTATCTCAATATTGAATTTGGTATTTTGAGTGCATTAATACTTGATCTGGTAGCAACCATTGCACTTTGAAACGGTTAGTCGTTATATAAACCGTTAAAGACTGGTATTGCATGGAATTTTCAAGTTCCAGTAGTTTCTTAAAAACGTCATGTAAATGGCATCCTCCAGTCTTTCTCATACACATCATACAACATTGTATCTGCATTTCATTTCATATGCTCCTTTTTTCCTTGAGAACTCTAAATAATATGTAAGTTCGATGTATTATGAGATTTGAAGTAGTTCTATCTCGTAATAGAATTATTATATCATGCGACACATGTTTCATAGACCCATCCCACCAATAGCAGGGCTATAACATGATAATTTTGTGCTAAGAATGGAAGGTTGAACTCTTGCCTCGATTCATTCTTTATTCAGAATCACATTCCTAGTTTAGTTAAACTTTCAAGTAATTAATCTGGAATTACGAGATTACAAATTTTAAAAGTAAATCGAAGATATCCAAAGACTTTAATGTAACTCTCATGTTGGTATTCTGGGTGGCTTGAACCTATACGTTGTTGGTGAGGTGCCTTAATAGTTAATATTTTAATAATTATTGTGAATTAATCATATCTTTGGTAACTTACGTCGTGCTCAGTCTTTATTTTCTTTTTAAATAATTATTAAGTAACGAAATATGTAATTTTAACCTTATAAATCCTTCTAGATCGTCAATCTTTGGGAGGGAATCAAAAGTGAAATTGAAATTAAGAGAATATTGCATCTTTTGTCCCGTAATTTAAGTTGAATTCAATTTTAATCTCATTCATTACATATTTTTGACATATAATTCATAACTATTAAAATGTCATTTAAAAAAAATAACTAACACAAAAAGAATCTTGAACTTAGTCTATTTTTCTTCCAAAATTTTACGATTAACTTCATCAGTCACACTTAAGCTGAATATTTAGGAAAAACTCATGAATAAATGCACTCAAACGTAAATTATATTCAATATCACATGTTATAAAGATCTTTATGAAGTATGGTCAAAATATTTGAAAAAGGAGTTGACCATAAATTTTGAATGAAATTTTTTAATAAAATTAAATGTGAAATATTTTAAAAGTTATTAAATTAAATGTAAAAAAATATTATAAATAAACTAAATTAAGTTAAAGAAAAATGTAATTTAACTCAATAATCAAGCTAGGCAGTTACATACAGCTAACCAAACAAACCAATATAACCGGTTAATAATAAATTGAAAAGCCAACCCTTGCCGCGTGATCGCCTAAATTAAGCTTGTGTTGATCGCCTAAATTCGCCAGCATTTCACCGAACTGCAATGCAATGAAAGAAAATTCTTATACTGTTATACATGATACATGCATCCCACTGAATTAGATGAGACAATCAAAATTAGATAACATTGCATTGTCAACTGTCGAGATCGATCGTCTAATTTGGATTATTGTGCTTTGTTTTAGATCAACTCGGAAGGAAGTGGGCTTGATTGATTCTCCCTTCATTAGCAGGTTTGATTATTCACTCTTCATTATTATCAATCTCCTTATGCTACTAAGTATACCCATTTCTCTCTTCAAGTTTCTATGTTGCATTACCTTAGTCGTTTGTCCCAATTCCTTCTGTATATGGGGTTGTGGGTATCATTAGATTTAGATTTTGGATATTTATACTGCAGTGCTCTTCATTATTTTAGGAGATTGAAGAACTTATCTCTCAAAGAAAATTAATCAAGTCAAGTTATTCCTGATAGTTTTGGATCATTTTATCTCCTTCTAGCTTCTGCAATGTAAATAAATGCAAGTAATTTTCATGAATGAGAATTGTAGACATGTTAACAATGTTGGGCCAATGTTCCAGTTTGTCCTTTATTCTTGCAGCGGAGTAATTTTTTTATCTAATTTCCAGCAAAAAATCAGTTGGTCCTAACAAATGAGAAATGGAGCAACTGTCAATGGTGGTTGTTCAAGTTCAACATCTACAAGCAGCCAACAAGATGTGGAGGATGATCGGATGATTGCTGCTGTTCTGTCTGAAGAGTATGCTAAATTAGATGGGGCAGTTGGTCGCCGGTTATCCAGTCTTGCACCTGTTCCTGTAAGAATTTCTTCTCATGGTCGAACATCGGTTTTTTAATAGATCTTGACAGCATAGTATGTCAGTGATATTGTTGGTGAGAAAAATTACTGTTTCATGCAGTTAGTGTATAAAATATTGTCTATGTGCTGTGGTTTGGCTTTGAACTAATTTACTTCTTCACCAATAAAGTATCAGATGGCAATGCATACTAGTATATGTTTCGTCCGTCAGTAGGCATAGCTGTTGCTCTTGTGTGTGAATATTTTTACAGCAACTCATTTGATATTTTTATGAAAAACACTTGGAGAAGTTCACAGAAACCTTAAATTTCTGATACAATGACATATTTTGAATGTCTAAAAGATACCATGCTTTGTTCTTTTTTACCTAAGTTGGGTCTAAGTCCAGTGATCTAGTTATAGGAAAGTTTGATATAAGTCCATTTTATGTTACTCTTTTGTTTTTATGCATTTTCAGCATATTCCAAGAATAAATTTGCACTTTCCTTCTTCAAGTGACTCAAATTTCGACTACCAACGGCTCCTTCAGAGGTACGTTAAAACAGTTCAGGACATTACTTAGTATCAGCGGATTTTTAAGCACTATTTATTTTTGCGGCATGGAAGATGGTTGTATAGAGATACGTTGTTATATTAGAGCTGCAATACCTGGGGAGTAAGAGACCTCATTCATTCAAGCATAAATAGAGTCTGTTTTACCTTCTTTTATGCGACGATACTTGCTCGATTGGGAACAGAATGCAGGAAGGTCTAAACTTCTTTGCCAAAAGAGAAGTCAATTTTTTTTTATGTTTAAGAAACTTTAACGGTTATATAACAACAACTTGGTTAAGAATACCCAAACAAATTACCTGTTCGGGCTTGCCTAACTAGAGAACTTGATCCACTTTTAATCAATGTGCCTTATTGATAGAAACGGGTAGTTTCTCTGCAGCTGAAGAGTATAAATTTTCATAATTAACTTGAACATAGTGAAATTGTAGATTCCAGGAAGGAAATGATAAAACATGGTTTTATCAGATTACTATCAAAAGAAAATTACATGTATTAAACAAAGATGAAATATGAATGACTTGTTGGAATTGTGACTGTTAAGATATCTATTAATTAAAATCATTGATACATCTGTCAAATTCGGCCTGAATGGAGTAATACTTTTACTGTCTATTACTTCAACAAATGGAGTAATTTCTGTATTGAATATTCAGGCTAAATGCCTATCGTTTATATGAAGTGAAGGTCGCTGGAGATGGAAATTGTCAGGTTTGTTCAACTTTTAAGCCTGTTCAGAATTTTCATCCGTTTATCTAGTTTATCAGGTTTGATTCTTTTCTTTCCTTTTGTCTAGTTTCGTGCACTTTCAGATCAGATTTATAGATCACCTGAGTACCACATGCATGTCCGTAAAGACGTTGTGAAACAGGTTCGTATTACTGTAGTATTTACTTTTGGGATTTGAAATATAACGTTCATATTTCTTAATTTTTTAGTTAAAGCATTTCAGTTCATCTCAGTTGGGATGAGGTGAGCCTTTTTCTATAGTTAAAAATGGGAGTTTTTTGTCTTTTAAGTCGTATATTCTCCTCGTACTGCAGAAAATGAGATATCTCAGATTTTAGTTAGGCGAGGACAGTGAAATTGAAAAGATCCTCTTCAACGATGCACTTAACTACCTTTATCTTGATGTTATAAACTTCTGTCAACATGATGAATTCCCTTTTGTATGTAGTTATCATTACATATTTCTTTTTCTTTTTTTTTAATCTTTTATTTTCTAGGGAATTCCAGACCATTAAAATAAGAACATTAAGATTCTAGTATAAAATTAACTCTCAGAATGTAAACGATAACATTGCCATGTTTTGATCAGTGATTCACTTTATTTCGTGCGGACAGATATAGCTTTATTTCGTGCGGACAGATATAGAATTATCCAGCCAGTTCTCGTTTATTGAAATATAGCTAGATTTCCTCAATTTTCGGAGCATCATCAATTATTATGGACAAATGAAATACAATGTTTTGGCAAAGTAATGATTCTGCTGAGCTGACAACCCATTGTTAGAAGTCTCTATTTCTGTACTAATACTTTACATATATGTTTCTTCTACAGCTTAAAGATAACCATGCTTTATATGAAGGTTATGTGCCAATGAAGTTCAAACACTATTACAAGAAAATGGCTAAGTAGGGTAGTCTGTATGGAGCTTTACTTCTGGTGTATCTGTAAATATAGCATTTGTTTCTGAAATTTGCCTCTGCTATTTGACATTCCAGGTTGGGTGAATGGGGGGACCATGTTACCTTACAAGCAGCAGCTGATAAAGTAAGAGCACTCTTTACCGCAGTTTTCAAGAAATGTCTATTTTCACAGTAGTGACCTTCAGTATTAATGCAAAAAATAATTTTTTCACATGACCTGCATATAACCTCTTATCTAATGCTGCTACTTGTAACTTGAGTTTAAGTGGCTATTTGAGAAATTGGTGTCATATCCACTTATTGATCTATTTTTTGACATATTTTTAGTTCATTCATCTTGACATTTCATTTACATCAAGTTTGCATGAGAAGTTTTTGGGTATAAAAGACGAGGCTTCCATAGATGCACCAAATTGTCACTCCTATTTTGATTGTAGCATGTAGTTTCTGTTTGTTTTTAAGTTGAACTGCTTTATGATATGAATACTGAAGCGACTGATAATTGCTCGATGCATAACATATAACCAATAAATTGGTCTACTATTAGAAAATGCTATTCTTAATTGTACGTAATTCTCTTTCTTATATGTAGTTTGTCGCTCTTGTTAATAAATATCGATTTTGTTTTTGATGCGGGATCAAATAGTAGTGTCACGTGAGGGTCACGTGGGGATGGGATCCAACCCGACTCACGACAGACCAGATAGAGTGTTTTTAGATAGTGGGGCTGCGCTCAGTAACTTCGAGCTGCCTACGTACCTATTTAGATAGGATCAAGCCTCTTCGTAGTTCTCAGATATTATACTCCTCAATCTCGTGGATTTGGGAGAGTATTTAGTAGTTCTAGTTTTTAGAGTGGAAACCAGATAATAATCAGTTTAGCTGATCATTATGGTATTTATAGAGATTTTAGTTGGGCCATGGGCTCGCTTGTATTGGGCTCGGCTGGAGGCCCACAAAGACAACATATTAAAAATGCTTTTATTTCCATTATTTATTAAATTACCGTAATGCCCCTGATCATATTTTGGGGACCCATCATATGCCCCCCACTCCCGAGTGCTCGATCGCGTGGGCTCTCGGGAGTAGAAAGTCGAAAAGATGAGAATTGTTTCTTTTTACGAATATTCTCCCTCTAACTCTTGAAGGTGGTGAGCTCCAACTCGACTCTCAAGGTGAAATTTCTCCCTCCTTGTATCAAGCGTGCATACGGATAGGTAAACCCGAAGAGTCGAAAAACATGCCCCGAAGGTTGGTGACATGATGCCGATCCCGAGAGGTATCAAGGAGCTCGGGCAGCAGACCTCTCCAGGGGGTCCGTGCGCGAAGGCGTACCCTCTACGGGGGGTCCGTGCAGAGATGGACCCCTTTAAGGGGGTCCTCTCATGGAGGCAGACCCCCTGTGGGTCCGTGCGGAGGCGGACTCCCTTAGGGAGGTCTGCTCGTGGAGACGAACCCCCTTAGGGAGTTCCGCTCGTGGAGGCGGACCCCCTGAGGGGGTCCACTCACAGAGGCGGACCCCCTTAGGGGGGTCCTCTCATGGAGGCGGACCCCCTAGAGGGTCCGTGCGAGGCGGACCCCCTTAGGGAGGTCCGCTCGTGGAGGCGGACCCTCTGGGGGGTCCTCTCGCGAAGGCGAACCCCCTTAGGGATGTCCTCTCGTCGAGGCGGACCCCTTAGGAGGGTCCGTGCGGAGGTGGACTCCTTTTGGGGGGTCCTCTCATGGAGGTGGACCCCCTTAGGGAGGTCCACTCGTGGAGGCGGACCCCCTGTGGGGTCCACTCGCGGAGGCGGACCCCCTTAGGGGGTCCTCTCATGGAGGCGGACCCCCTGTGGGGGTCCTCTCGCGAAGGCGAACCCTCTTAGGGGGGTCCTCTCACGAAGGCGGACCCCCTTAGGAGGGTCCGTGTGGAGGTGGACCCTCTTAGGGGGGTCCTCTCATGGAGGCGGACCCCCTTAAGGAGGTGCGCTCGTGGAGGCGGACCCCTTCAGGGGGTCCACTCGCGGAGACGGACCCCCTTAGGGGGGTCCTCTCATGGAGGCGGGCCCCCTGGGGGTCCATGCAGAGGCGGACCCCCTTAGAGAGGTTCGCTCGTGGAGGCGGACCCCCATAGGGAGGTCCGCCCGTGGAGGCGGACCCCCATAGGGAGGTCCGCCCGTGGAGGCGGACCCTCTGAGGGGGTCCACTCGCGAAGGCGGACCCCTTTAGAGGGTCCTCTCGTGGAGGCGGGCCCCTTAGGAGGGTCCGTGCGGAGGTGGACCTCCTTTGGGGGGCCCTCTCATGGAGGTGGACCCCCTTAGAGAGGTCCGCTCGTGGAGGCGAACCCCCTGTGGGGGTCCACTCGCGGAGGCGGACCCCCTTAGGGGGGTCCTCTCATGGAGGCGGACCCCCTTAGGGGGGTCCTCTCGCGAAGGTGAACCCTCTTAGGGGGGTCCTCTCACGGAGGCGGACCCCTTAGGAGGGTCCGTGTGGAGGTGGACCCTCTTAGGGGGGTCCTCTCATGGAGGCGGACCCCCTTAGGGAGGTCCGCTTGTGGAGGCGGACCCCCTGTGGGGGGTCCTCTCGCGAAGGCGAACCCTCTTAGGGGGGTCCTCTCACGGAGGCGGACCCCTTAGGAGGGTCCGTGTGGAGGTGGACCCTCTTAGGGGGGTCCTCTCATAGAGGCGGACCCCCTTAAGGGGGTGCGCTCGTGGAGGCGGACCCCTTGAGGGAGTCCACTCGCGGAGACGGACCCCCTTAGGGGGGTCCTCTCATGGAGGCGGGCCCCCTGGGGTCCGTGCGGAGGCGGGCCCCCTTAGAGGTTCGCTCGTGGAGGCGGACCCCCCCTTAGGGAGGTCCGCCCATGGAGGCGGACCCCCTGAGGGGGTCCACTCGCGAAGGCGGACCCCTTTAGGGGGGTCCTCTCATGGAGGCGAACCCCCGCGCACGGAGGCGGTCCCCTTGGGGTGTGCACAATCGGGGAAGACCCCCTCCGATGGAGTTGAATTCGGCATCTTGGCGAACTCGAGTTCGGTCGTATTATTTTTTATTTATTTTTTTTAACTTTTTGTAAATGCGACTTTTTATAAGGTAAAATTTTATTTTACCTTTCATGTGTGCCCCCTGTCGAGGGTGTTGGTATGCCTCCCTTTCGCATGTAAAGAGGTGTTGTTTTTGAAAAGCGTTGTTGCTTTTGTACTCTACTGTGAGGTTGCAGGCACCGTTATTTTTAATATCATGCGTTGTAAAGGGCGTGTCCCCATCCTATGCCCCCCTGTCGAAGACATTGGGTTCGAACGTTGGTGTTGAGGCGCGATGGGTTTGACACTTAGCGCGTTTTTGAGGTCTATGCTTGGTGACCTCGAGTCTAGGTTTCGTTGAGGGGGACCCTCACACTTAGGAGCCTCGGACCTCATATATGCTCATAGGGGGGTTACTCGCGGTAACCTCGACCTCGAGTCAAAGTTCTGTTGGGGGAGCTCTCACACTTGGGAGCTTCAGACCCCATAAATGCTCAAAAGGGGTTGCACGTGCTTACCTCGACGTCGAGTCTAAGTTTTATTGGGGGGAGCTCCCACACTTGGGAGCCTCAAGCCTCATATTCGTAGGGGGGTTGCGCTTGGTAACCTCGTCCTCGAGTCTAAGTTTTGTTGGGGGGAGCTCTCACATTTAGGAGCTTCGAGCCTCATTTATGCTCGTAGGGGGGTTACAAGTGGTAACCTCGACTTCAAGTCTAAGTTTTATTTGCGGGGGGCTCTCACACTTGGGAGCCTCAAGCCTCATATATGCTCGTAGGGGGGTTGCACTTGGTAACCTCGTCCTCGTGTCCACACTTGGGAGCCTCATTAATGCTCGTAGGGGGGTTGCGCTTGGTAACCTCGTCCTCGAGTCTAAGTTTTGTTGGGGGGAGCTCTCACACTTGGGAGCCTCAGCCCCTGTCTATGTTTAGACATGAGATAATGCTTAGACGAAATATTTTTCTTTGAGACATGCACGTTAATGTTAAGAAAAATAAGGCAGTCATTAAAACTAAAAGTGTGCTCGAAAGGGGCACCTTATTAAGCGCTTGGCTCTAGGCCAACTCGATACATGGTCAAAGATAAACATTCAAATACTAAAAACGTGCTCGAAGGGGCACTTTATTCAACGCTCGGCTCTGGGCCGACTCGACACAATTTTTTTAAAATAAGTAAAATAAATCTTGACAGCTCCGCCTCGCGGCTAGTGACGTTGTACCTAACGGGGTTGGTAGCTCCTCACGGGATAACCCCATTGACAGGGGGGTTGTCCATCTCTTCATCGACGATAGTTGTGGACACCACCTCTTGCAGATAGCCTCTCTTGATCAACTTCTCAATTTCCACTTGCAAGTGATAACAGTCCTCGGTGGTATGCCCTTTATCTTGGTGAAAACGGCAGTAGTCATTTGACTTCAGTCTTGTAGGATTGTCCCTCATCTTCTTTGGCCAGGTCACTATTCCTTGTTGCTCCGCAATAGCTAACACTTGCTCGCGAGATAGCGTTAGCGGCGTGTACTTGGTGAAGCCTTGAGGGGGCATCGACTTGCGTTCTTTGGGCTCCGGAAGCTTGTCATCTTCTCGTGCCTTCCTCTTGCTAGCGCCCGTCTCGGCCCTGATGGGGCCAGGCCAGTCGCTTCCTCGATCCGGATGTACTTCTCGGCTCGAGCCAGTAACTCGTCTAGAGTGGATGGGGGCTTTCCAGCTATGGACTCCTTGAACCTGCTTGAGCGGAGGTTCCGCTGCATGATGCCAGAGAGCAACTCATGGTTGACGTGAGGCACTTCTGATACCGCCATCGAAAAGCGTCTTACATAGTCCCGGAGTGGCTCTCCTTCGCATTGAACGACGGTGAATAGGTATGATGCAGTTTTGGGGTACTTCTTATTCATATAGAAGTGGTGCAAGAACCTTTGCGTCAGCTGCTCAAACCCGGTAATGGTACCGAGGGGCAACTGGTTGAACCACGACAAAGCTCTACCCGTGAGGGTAGTCCTAAAGATCTTGCAATAAGCCGCGTCGCTAAGGTCGTACATGTCGGCCTTTGCGCTGAACTTGTCCAGGTGTTCCTGGGGGTCCTCGGTGCCATCGTACTCACTGAGATGAGGGATTTTCATTCCTTGCGGGATCGCCTCAGCCACTATGGCAGGACAGAAAGGACTCCTTCTCGGCGGCGCTACCGCTCGGGGGCTAGGAGTCCGCTTAGGGTAGCTCCTCTCGGGGGTCGGGGGCCTCCGACCTCTGCGAGGTGATCCATGGGATTCCTGCCTAGAGTGATCCTTGTCAGAAGCGCGAGGCTTGCGACCTCGGCGGGGAGACCTACAAGGCTCGCGTCGTGATTGGACCTCCTCGGGGGTCGGAGGCCTCCGACCTCGGCGAGGGGACCTATGAGAACCACGCTCTATGTCCCGGCCCCTAGGGAGTCGCTCTTGAGAAGAGTCAATGCTAGCGTCAGGTAGGCCATCTATCTTCTCCGCGCTTCGAACACCTGAGTACCTCGATGCTACTCCCGCGGGGGTCGGAGCTCTCCGGCCTCGGCGCGGGGGTGTGAGGGTCTGGTGGCGAGAGGTGCGCTCATAGTGGCCACGTTCAGACACCACGTGGGATCGCGACGCCTCGGTCCTTCGGGGTGAGAGTGCGTGACGCGCGTCCCGTGGCATTTCCCTCGAGGGGGGGTTAGTTGCTTTAGCAGCAGGCTGGGGCTCCTCCCGAGGGGGGTAGTCGCTCTTGAGAAGAGTCAATGCTAGCGTCAGGTAGGCCATCTATCTTCTCCGCGCTTCGAACACCTGAGTACCTCGATGCTACTCCCGCGGGGGTCGGAGCTCTCCGGCCTCGGCGCGGGGGTGTGAGGGTCTGGTGGCGAGAGGTGCGCTCATAGTGGCCACGTTCAGACACCACGTGGGATCGCGACGCCTCGGTCCTTCGGGGTGAGAGTGCGTGACGCGCGTCCCGTGGCATTTCCCTCGAGGGGGGTTAGCTGCTTTAGCAGCAGGCTGGGGCTCCTCCCGAGGGGGGTGGTTCAGAGCATACTGTTGGACCGCTTGTGCTGCTGCTCTGATTGAGGCCTCCTCTACCAAAGACATGAGTGCCTCTTGAGTGATCTCGATTACCTTGTCGGAGGGAGGGACCATAGTTGGAGCAGCTGATAGGGGAGGCGAACTTGGAGCCTCCCCCACTGCGGGGTTCAGCTGAGACGTCGGAGCAGGAGCTCTACTCCTGACGCCTCTTGCTGGGGGGTTACGGCCCCTCTTGTCTCCATTGGTACGTGCCTGGGGTCTAGCCTGCATTCTCAGTGAGTGAATCGTGTTCCCACAGACAGCGCCAAAATGATGCGGGATCAAATAGTAGTGTCACGTGAGGGTCACGTGGGGATGGGATCCGACCCGACTCACGACAGACCAGATAGAGTATTTTTAGATAGTGGGGCTGCGCTCAGTAACTTCGAGCTGCCTACGTACCTATTTAGATAGGATCAAGCCTCTTCGTAGTTCTCAGATATTATACTCCTCAATCTCGTGGATTTGGGAGAGTATTTAGTAGTTCTAGTTTTTAGAGTGGAAACCAGATAATAATCAGTTTAGCTGATCATTATGGTATTTATAGAGATTTTAGTTGGGCCATGGGCTCGCTTGTATTGGGCTCGGCTGGAGGCCCACAAAGACAACATATTAATAATGCTTTTATTTCCATTATTTATTAAATTACCGTAATGCCCCTGATCATATTTTGGGGACCCATCAGTTTTATATTGTGGTTTTCTAGTTATATATTCCCTTGTTGATAGTGGCATCTGAATGTATATCGTGTGCGAAGATGTGAAGCGTCAATAATGATCGTTCTAATGCAGTTTGCAGCAAAGATCTGTCTGTTGACATCATTCAGAGAAACTTGCTTTATCGAAATAGTTCCACAACATCAGGTCCCTGTGCGAGGTACGATTACTGGCCTAACGAGATCCCAATTTAGTATATATAATCTGCGGGGTTTGCTTTTTATTTATTCTGCGGGGTTGCTTTACATCTAAAATGACTTTTTAATGTTTTTGTTACTGGACGTAACATGCTATACTTATAATCTGGTAGCAGTAGCATGCTAGAAGCAGGATTTAATGTTTTTATCAGATGCATATGATAATATGGTATTTTCTGGAAATACAATTATTGAAAAAACATGATCAAACCTTTGCTTCTATTGAAAAAAAATAATATTCTAGTAAAATGTCTCATTCTTATGTTGCAGAGCTTTGGCTAAGCTTTTGGTCTGAGGTGCACTACAATTCACTCTATGAACTCCAAGGTTTGTGCAAACACTAACCAGAGCTTAATATTTGGTAAAGCTTAGTCGATAATAAATGAGAAAATCTTAAGATCATAAATAACGAACATACGCATAGAATGGTGAATAGTTAATGTTTGTATTCTAAATTGCTCTGTCGTGCAGTTGCTCCGTTGCAGAGCAAGCCAAGGAGGAAGCACTGGTTGTTCTAAATGGTCAAGAGTATATCATCTCTACTGATTCATTGTATACTATTTTGATATACCAATTCTGCTTGTGTAATATAGAGTTTGTGTTACGGTTGATAAGTTGTCTCTTGAGTACGAGACTTGAGAAGTGAGAACTTGAACTCTATCCTTGATTTGTACGTTTGTTTGTTTGTTTGTTCTAGTATACTAGGATGTATTAATGGCGACGTATATTCTTTGCGGTAATGTATATAACAAATGCGACATCAAGCCATCTGGTTTCAAAGGTCAGGAATGTTAGAGAACGCCAACTTATTTGATTGACTTTTATTTCAATAATTGTACCAGGCGCGTGTTTCTGCATAAAACGAAGGATCTCTATGCCAAAATATTCGTATAAATAGAAAAGATGGCTCTGTGCGACAGTAGCCATCATTCTCGTACTATAGTTTTGGATTTTCGATTCTTACATGTAAGCAAAAGAAATTCTATAGAAACATTTGTAGTTTGAGGCTCAAGCATCAGAATTCTGTGACATTTCATGTTACTTAGAAGAAATCATCATACCAAAAGCATTAGCCCAGAAATCCTCCAGGCAGCCCCTTACACTAATCTTGCCATCACGTGTTTATTTTAGTTTCACCGAGTATTTTCATGAGGTCATTGAATTAATGTGCAAAACATCTAACTCGGAAATAAGCTTAAACTGTAAAATGGCGTACTAAAGCTACTTATAAGTAAAACTGTGATGTAATTTGAAGAATTCGAAACTATGTATCCAATTTACTTCATAAATAGATTACATAGGTAGACAAAGTCGTAATAGGTTTTTCAGGACAGTCGTACTAGACTATGTATGTTCCAGGATGCGGTGAATGGTGATGGAAATTAGCTGAGACATTCCTATCCAGGGAGAGGGAATTAATAAACCTGCGTGTTTTCTAGTCTAGGTTTAGTAGTTTTTATACCATTTTATATCATGATTTATACTCACATACATTTGATAGTTTTTTTAGATGTTCGTAGGATAAAATCATTGACTTCGAGAAAATGATGAATAATGTAAACAGAAAGAAATACAATCACATATTGAGCTATAGACCTGCAGTTTTAATAACTCTTGTGAAGAAGTTTCAAAAGTTTTGAAGGCCGAAAGTTACAAAAGTTTGATTATACATCTCCGAAAATCTGATTTTTGTGAATAGCGCATCAAAGACATTTTCCTTATTAGACGTGAAAATTATTACACGTTTGGCTTTTCTTGAACGAATTTCATGATCCACTGGTATATCTTCTTGATATTCTCTTGAGTGTTGTTCCAAATCGGTGATTAATTTTTATGATCATTGAGGGACTTTTTTACTTATTTCTTTTATTTTAATTGATTTTGTGTTTATTTTTTTACCATTAGCATGCCATCAGTTAGAATTTTAGGTAATAAATATTTTATAAAAATTGTTCATTTTTTTGAATATATATTCTTCCTTTTGAAAATAAGAAAGACCCTTCCAACTTAGATTTGATCCTGATTCTTCTCTAAGAAATTTACTGATGAAAGTTAAGAAATAATAATAGTTTTTTTTATCAACTCTATTTAATTTTTGTTCAATTTCTTGGTAATCAGTATTTGGAAAAAGGATACTATGAATACGATTTATCCCAAATTTCTCGAAGTTTTTTACAAAAGAAGTTTTGTTAATACCCGATATGGCAACTTTGGTATAAAGATCATAACTCAAGTTATACAACTTTATAGTATCCAAACTAGTTGGAATGTAAGACGCCAAAGTCAAATTCAGACAACAACATGGTCCAAATAGTAGTTCAAAACAATATTAAAACTGCGAAATGAAAAAAAACATACTGCTGGCAGCGTTTAAACATTGGTACACTAGTGTGCCAGTGTTTAAATACTGATTTTTCATTGTATAAATGTTGGAACCAGATTATAGGTCGAAATTTGACTTTACCAATGTTTTAAACATTGGGGCGAATATCAGAATTTTTAAACGTTGGGGCGAATATCGCAATTTTTAATTTATATTTTATTATTATTTTTTTATTCACATAATTTTTATATAAATACCTATTACAATCATAAAAAATATTGCTATTAAACTATGACTATTGATTTGAAACAGTTTACAATTTTTAACAGTTTTTAAAAATAAAAATAAATAATCATATGTAGTACGCAGTTTTTTGAGAAAATTTTAAATTATTCTCTATAAAATGTAAACAAACATATCCTAAAACTTTATTATACAGTTTTTTCCCTTGTCTAAAGGGAAAATAGCATCTACCTCCCCTGAACTATGGGCTATTGGCATCCACCCCCCTCATGTTTGATTTTTTGGCAATAACCTCCCTTCGATCCTATTTTTTGTCTATTTTTTCTTCTAATGACTAAAATACCCTTTTATTAATTGTTTTGTAGTGGAAAATGATAGTGAGAATTCTCTCAATAAAATTACAAAAAAAAAAAAAAAAATTATCACCAGAATTAACACAAAATACCCTTTATTAATTAATTATATACCACAAATATAGAAAAGTATACTTATCGTAAGAATTCTACTATCGATCAAGATGATCTAAAACAACTTAAGGTATTTGAAATTCGATTGAAAATTGATAAAAAATCATCTAAATTTAATTGGTATTTTACAACAAAAAAATTCTAGTTAATACATTTCTATTCCAAAATCTGATCTGAATTTCAACTAAAATAGTGAAAAAATAATGAATAATACAAAATATTAAGTTATAAAATCTTGATATAAATTAAATTTAATTTGATTGACCTTATTCAATTAACCCAATCAACTATTAAATTAAGGACAAACACAATTTATTATAAAATTGGACAAACACTTAAACAAAATCCAACAATATATTATTATGTTTGATTTCATCCACTTAGAACATATTCATAAATTGTAGTTTCCCCTTAGTGCTTCGTTACAACATCACGTATATGTATTTCGTTATCTCCGAAATTAATTGGAAGAATTTTGAGATATACTGAATATTAATTCAAAGTCCAAAACAACATAAGACACCCGAAATTAATTGATATCATTTAATTATATAAATTGATGGAGAATATGGGCTAATATTTTCAAAGTGAGAGCGTTGAAGTGCATGCATGAATCCATCGTGATATTTTAACAATGACTAATTGCTTTTAACTTAATTTTGGTGATTAATTTTTTTTGTAATTTTGATGAAAGAATTCTCACTATCATTTCCCACCACAATGGGCATTTTAGTCATTAGAAGAAAAAATTGACAAAATATTTGATGGAAGGGAGGTTATTGCCAAAAAATCAAACATGAGGGGGGTGAAAGCCAATAGCACATAGGTGAGGGGAGGTGAATGCTATTTTCCCCTTGTCTAAATATACAAGTTTTCACGTCATTTTATGTTCTAGTATTTTTTTACTGCCCTCGTGGTTAAGTAATTTTAAAATGACATTCATCTTCAAATAATACCAGACTTTCCAAGTCCGTTCCTAATACATTTAGCCTTAAACTAGAAATAAATAGAAAAACTGAGAAGATGGAAAAGCATTTGAAATGATGACGACAGTTGATGGGGCGGGAATAGAGGATGAAGACGAATTGAACAATGATTGGAAGAGTGATGAAGAAGAAGAAGAGGAATTATCGGAGTTCGCATCGGATTTCTACCGGAGCGGGGCGGATTGGACCTCATGCTTGAATCGGAATCATACCACCACCGCCAAGGAGAGCCCAAGGACGGCGGCGCTCAAACAGACCAATCTCTTCCAATGTTGGGGCCTTAATCAATCCACATCTGTTCCTATTCCTAACAACACTAACACTAGGAACAACAACTTCTCGTCAAGCACCACAGATTTTACTGCTGCTCAAAAGACCAAGAACAAATCTCCCCATGGAATTGGAATTGGAATTCCTACTCGTGGCGGCCAACAACAACAACCCCGTGCTTGTCCCTTCTACAAGAAGATTCAAGGTTCAATATTTTATTCGATTTTCCCCATTTCTTTTACTTTTTCTCTAGTTAGAACTATATATAATCGGCCCAGCATTATCAGTGTGTCTGGTCCTCAGTTACTTGATTTATTCCACTACAGAAACCCATTTATCGTTTATGGAAAACAGTTTACTTGCTTGGTGGGCTTCACATAAAGATTTCTATTTCCTGCTGTAGGAACACCCTTTACCGTGGATGCATTTCGGTATGGTCAAATTAAGGGCTGCGCTGCTTATTTCTTAACCCACTTCCATGCTGATCATTATGGTGGCTTGAACAAAACCTGGTCTCATGGTCCGATCTATTGCACCCCTCTTACTGCTCGTCTCGTTATCATGTCTCTATATGTCAACCCTTTGTGAGCACCCCTTCTTACTTCCCTCCCTTTAATGCTTTCCCCTGTTTTACTTCATTAAGTGATCTGTGCACTTTGATTGATTTTGCTCACCTTTTTCTTATTGCTAGAACGGTACATGAACTGGAGCTTGATACTGAGTCTCTTATCGAAGGAATCAAAGTGACAATGCTTGAGGCCAATCACTGCCCTGGTGCTGCACTCATTCACTTCCGTCTTCCTGATGGACGCTCTCATCTCCACACCGGCGACTTCAGGGCTTCCAAGCAAATGCAAAGTTATCCTTCTCTGTTAAACTGTCGAATTAACACGCTTTACCTTGACACTACATATTGCAATCAAAAGTACAGGTATCTTCTTGTCAAATAGCATCACATTCTTTCGCAGGCTTTTCAAGTACATGTATTAAGCATTAACCTTGTTGAATTGAATTAATGCAATATTAGGTTCCCTTCCAAAGAAGATGTTCTCAATTTTGTTGTAAGGATAGCTAACAATCATTTAGAAAGACATCGCAAAACACTTATTGTTGTTGGAGCATACAGCATAGGCAAAGAATGTGTTTACCTTGCCATTTCCAAGGCGTTGGGGGTATGTTCACGGTTTGATCTCCTATAATTCTATATTCTGCTGTTATTTGATTAGAAATTATAGAGGATAATGATTCATTGGTCTCCTCAATATATGTTTAAATGTTTAGTTGATAATTCTTAACCTTGTTTGTGATACTATTGGTACATTCCAAATATCTCTCAATGCACATAATTTGTGGAATATCTCCTCAATACTTTCAATATCCTATGTACTTCACTGCTGTGTGGAATTAATTTTTGAGGCCTTCTAATGCTGATGAGTATCTAATAAAAGGGCATATAAATAGCTTTTTTGTCTTTTAAGTAGTACAGTTTGAATGTAAAACCAAGGTTCTCGCAAGTTATATCTACTTTGTCATAATCCTGATGATCTGTAGATTTCAAATGAATTTAGTTTCATCTCAGAGTAAACTTCTGGAGCTTCCCATAGTAGGTGATGACCTATAACGTTGTATCAGAGAGTTGCAACCATTTACTATTAACCGTCCACAAGTTTGTGAAATCAACAATAAAAGGGCAATTACATGTATTATGAAAAAAAATTCTTTGAAATAAAGCTTTAACTGAGATTGAGAATACAATGATGACACGAAATGAAGTTAAAAATGAAAAGCAATAACTCCATATTTTATCTATACGATGTCTTAATTTGTATATAATATGTTGTTTGTATGTAACACATACTTTTTACTAGTTATACTTCCAAAACAAGAAGATATCTTTTATTCTGTAATGAAAGGTACGTCCTTTCCTAACTAGCCAAGTGTTGTCTCAGAGCTTTGGCCCTCTTACTGTGACAGTTGCCTCTGAAAATGCCTAATTGTTTTCTTTTGGAAAAACGTGACAGATGAAAATATATGCAAATTCTTCGAGGAGGCGCATTTTGCTCTCTTATGGTTGGCCAGAAATCTCTGACAACTTATGCACGAATGGGAAGGAAACAGCTCTACATATCCTACCTATATCATCACTAAAATTTGAGGTTAAAAATTTCTGAACAATTTTGCTACTGTTTAAATTAATCACTTGTCAGCTTGGTAAAATTTGCTACTATATTTGAAGGTCCTAGAGAGGTACTTGACGAGTTACGGGAGTAAATATTCTAATGTTTTGGCATTTAGACCAACTGGTTAGATGTTGATGCTTTTGCAATTTAAATTCATATTGTCTTGAGCTAAGTAATTTCTAACTGAATACATATCCAATGCTGGAATCGTTGATATTATAGGTTGGACTTATTCGGAAACAGTTGGTAATCAACTGGATCTGATTAGACCCAGGTCTAAAGGCAATATCACTATCTATGGTGAGTTAACTTTGAGCTTCTAACATGTCAGTGGATATATATATATGTCACATGCTTCAAATTTTTGTGCCTGTAAGATGGTTAAATGTGTTTGAACTTGTTCAGGTGTTCCATATAGTGAACATTCCAGCTTTACGGAGCTGCAAGAATTCGTTCAGGTGTGTTGTGTCTTAGAATATTGATTCATGTTGCTTATAAACGCATTGATATATGTATACATCAATTCCAATCTGTACTTGGTTTTGTATCCAGTTTGTAAGGCCTGAGAAAATAATCCCGACTGTGAATGTTGGTACTGCTATTAACCGAGATAAGATGCAATCCTATTTTCAACAATGGCTCAAGGGTTGATGTCTACGCGAAAAGTCTGAAGAGTCTCATTCATTTGGTGACTATCAAGTATCATCTATCTTTACATGGGATACGAAAATCTCTTACTATGCAATTCTCTTGCAGCATAATGTTGTTATAATCTCTCTTATTGGAATTTTCTGTCTCTTGCTAGTAGTGACAAGTGATATTTATTTGAAATCTTTCAAACTGAATCATCTCTATCCAAGATAAAGGGACATACAAATTAAATTTTGAATTTACATTAATCAATGAAATAGTCGCCAAAAATCCGAAAAAGCTCTCAATTTGGTTAGTGAAGTTTCATTTCAGCATATAAGAACTCGATGATTTATGTTTGGTTCAAGCAATTTGGTCAATTTTGTTTTTGCAATTTACAGTTTGCAAAGGTATAAATTGCCCAACTGGAAGCTTCAAATCCAATACAAAACACAGAAACCAAACCCTGGATCCCAAGCCCCAAATCTTTAAATCCTATTTTTTTTTTATAAAGTCACCTTTGGATTCTACAATTTAACATAACTCAAATTTTGAGGGATCATCTTAGTATATTTTAAATTTCAAGGACCCATATATGACACTTATTATAATTCATCAGCCTATATTTTATTTTACCCTTAAATATATTATTGATGGGTTTGTGGTTGAGAAGTCATTGTTTCATTTGGACACTCAAGCTCGAGCAAAATTATTTTTCTCTCTATACATAGAATGTTATCTAGTTGATGTTCATGTCTCGTGTCAGTGACATTTAATTTAAAATGACAAGCTTAGCATTTAAAATGACAAGCTTAGCAACCACGTGAATATATTTCCATGTAAAGATTAATATCTTCACCATTTTCCAAAATATTAAGTGAAATACGTATTCAATTTTGTTTTGGCAAAAAGAAAAAGAAAAAAGGATAATACAACATTTGATCCCTCACATTTAAATGGCTAATTTAGCATTCCGAAGATTCTAATGTTCTAATTTCATATCATGTAAATTCTTTTGAATACATTTACCATTAAATTTGATTTTATTTTAGTCCCTTAATATTAGCCATATAAATATATATTCTCAATTGAACTCAAAATACCAAAAAGAAAAAAAAAAGTTGTTGCAACTTGCAAGTATAAATAAATCCAACATTAAAAATATTTAGATTAGGAGTAACTTCTACTATTGAAAAAGTGGTGTGGTCATTCAAAAGAAGGAAAAAAGTTTTAGTGGTTTTTCCGCCCCTAGTATTTGGCACAAAACAACAATAAGAAGTCTGTTGAAGTTCTCTTCAAGTAGTAGATCACCGCCTGAATTAAATTCCGTCGGCGGCACCATGACGACGACCAAACCCAGCCGGAGCGACGACGTATTGGATGCGACTCAGCAACTCGAAATCTACAACCAGGTCCGAGCCAAGTTCGATTCTCTGACCCCAAAACGACCCACAAAGCCCAACCGGAGCGACCCAGATTCAGTCTCACCCTCCATATCCTTTCCAGATAAAGAGATCCATGTCCCCGAGCTCGACAAATTCCGATCCATTCAATCCCAAGTACTAGTTTCTTTCACTTTTCTCATGCGTTAAAATTCAATTTGTTTGAATCATTTTCTCTACGAAAAGGTTTGATAAAATATATGGAATCTTGTGAAATATGATAGTGTAATATCTGATCTTGATCAGGCAATATTTTCTGAAGCTGCTGAAGTGGAGCCAGAGGAGTTTGTAGAGACGCAATACTACCGAGCATTGGATTCCATTGATAAACAACACCACACAGTATTAATTTACTCACTTTATCACTCTCTTAACTTTTGTTTTCTTGAATATTCACAGCTTGAATATATTATTCGTTGGATTAATTAACAGACAGGGACTGGGTTTATAAAGGTGGGGATTGATCACAAGAATGAAGATGGATATGATCTTCAAGTGCATGGCCATGAGATCTACCGAGAAATGGGTTTCAAGACAAACCCAGCCAGAAATGACTGGGTTCCCAAATTTGACGACAACTTATGATCGATTTTTGTTTACTTATTAAACCCTTTCCGGGTTGTAATTAGTAGTAGCTAGTTTTATGTTCATGTGATGTCTGATGTGATGTGAATTGTGATCGATTAGTGTGAGATAATAAACTTTTTACCATTATCAACAAGTGTTAGATTAGCATTTCAGATAAACTGTAGAAATATGAATCCAATTCAGCAACAGCATATTAAGCTAAAAACGAATGCAGATGAATACGAAACTACAGTATATATATATATATATATATATATATGTATACAATACATAATTAAGCACAATCGAATATATTGGTTTCTTGAATAAGCTTGTTCATGATATCTCTTGGCTTGCACATAACCTCTAGTGGGTTCAACTTAGGCATGCTTAGCCCAAATCCTTCGGCTAAATCGACTTCCTCTGATCCGACCCTCTCCCACTCAAAGCATTGAATCAATGACCCCAAAGCTAACCCGAGCACCCGGTGGGCTAATCCACTCCCGGGACACGCCCTTCGTCCCATACCAAACGGCATCAACTTATGTGCTTCCACTTCTTTACCTTCAAATCTCTCGGGCTTGAAGCTCGTGGGGTCCTCCCAGAGCTGTGGGTCCCTGTGTATAGCCCATGCATTGACGAATAGGATCGTGCCACGTGGAATATCGTATCCTCCGAGTCTACAATCATCGGACGACTCGTGGGGTACCAATAGTGGACCTGCCGGGAACAAGCGAAAGGTCTCGAGAATGACGTTTCGGAGATAGGGTAAGTTGGGAAGATCATCTTCAGTGATCAAGCGGTGTTGTACGTTAGAATCCAATTCTTGTATGGTTTTTTGGAGAATGTGAGGATGATTGAGGAGAAGGGAGATTGCCCATTCCATGGTTACAGCTGATGTATCTGTGCCAGCGAGGAGTATGTTCTGCAATAAGTATGAAATAAAGAGGATTGGTTTATGATGTGGTAATATCTTGGACGATTTCATCTTAATGTTGTTATGACTAGGGGTATAAACGAGCCAAGCTCGAGCTCGAAATGTCATCCTAATACTACCGATTAGGGGGGTAAACGAGCCGAGTTTGGTAATTTTTGCAAGCTCGAGCCTTATTGTACGACCTCGAGCTCGGGTTCAAGCTCGTGAGATCGAGTCTGAACTCGAGCCGAACTCGCTTGAAAATTCAAAATTTAGGCGGGAAATTTTAAATTTTTTATTAATTATTGAATATATATTTATTAATATAATAATAATATATAAAAATTAAAAAAGCTCGCGAGCTTTTTTTAAAAAGAAGTGAGCTCAAGTTCGCTTAAAAACTCGAGCCCCTATTTATGTATCAATAAAGTGCATAAAATTTTTTGAATAAATATTTGTTTCATCTTTATTTCAAATATATAGATATTTGATATGTACCAAAAAATTTATATATAAATTAAATACTTTTTAATAAATATACATGTGAATTACAAGTGTTAAATAGAAATCGCACATTATTTTTAATAGAAAATGTCATCCTAATACTACCAACCGTTGTAGTATATGGCCAAGTGGCAAAGAAATACTCCAATAAAGTCAAACATTTTTGCAAAGAATCGAAGTTTACGGGTAAAGACAACAAAAATGAATATATTATAGAGGGAAAAGAAGGTTGAGAATTGAGATATTTGACCATTGGAACAAAAACAATACGGCGTCAATTGGTCAGTCATTTTTTATTAAAAATATATTCTAGAGTAAAAAATTATTTTAAAAAAACTCATTAGTTAGATACGTCAGAACAATATATTTTAACATAATTCAAAGTTATAGATAATTTGAAAATTTTCTTAAAAAAATTAGTATAATTGAACATTTATTATTCATGATAATTTGACAGTTACCACCATCAATCAATAAAATTGTTTTCCACCATCCTTCAAAGTTAAAAATTTAAATTAATAACAAATTCTAATACAAAATAACGCAATGTTAAAAAAGAAATTCATTATATTTTTTTATGTCAAGTTTGACTAAAAGTATTTAATAAAAATTATATTTAAATATTAATCAAAATAATTTTCTCACAACAAAAAACATACAACACCAATAACAATCAGTCAATCATTACATAATTTTTTAAAAAGAAACTCCATTAATACTTTTCAAACCACATTTCTTGTCCTAAAAATTATTTTTTCTCATTTATATCAAAATTCAAATTCAAATGATTATAACATGTATTAAATTTATTTAAAATTATTGTGAACCAAAACTTTGAAAATTAAATCAAAATAATAAAAAAAAACAAGGGCTAAGCTTTTTTAAGCGTTCAATCGTTCATGCTTCGTTCACATTGAATTAAAGAAACAGATATTGGAAATTTACCAACGCAAGTCCTTTAATTATTTGATCTGAATAGATTTCGGGTTTTGAATCCTGTAGGGACAACAAATGACCGATCATGGTATTCCTCTTCTCCAGGCGATGCTCATCCACCAATCCCTGCAAAAACTCATCCATTTCTTTAGCAAGAGAACGCAGTTTCTTTGTATAACCTCCATAATCAATCCACTGCAAAAATGTCAAGAAATCCTGTGGATCTGATGTCTGAGCCTGCTCAAATATCTTGTTTATCAGATTTCTAAATTTTTTGCCCTTTTCACTCTCCTCATCATTTTCGTTCAAGTATCTTTTGCCTGCGATCATATTCATCATAACGTTGAGGGTTAACTGGGTCAGTTTTGGTCTCATTTCCACTTTCGTAAACCCTTGGTGAGATGTTTTGTGAAGGCTTAATAACAACTGGTTCACCTCATCTTGTCGGATTTTGAGAAACCCATTGAGGCGGGTGGTTGAGAGCAGCTCTTGAGCGGCGATGCGGCGGAGGCTCCGCCAGTGATCTCCGTAGCGGCCGCCGGACATGGTGGTGTGATTGTAGCCAATATATTTGTCGACCAGGATGAGGGGCCGGTTGGCGAACACGATGTCGTTTTTGGTGAAGCATTCCTCGACGAGATCTGGTGACGATACCACGACTGCGCGCCGAGCGCCGAGTTTGAGGTAGAAAATGGGGCCGCTTATTTGGGACAGGCGGTGGAGGTTTCGGTGGAGCGGTGGTTTTAAGAGGTGGAGGTGGCCGATGATTGGAAGGGCTACGGCTGGGCTCGGCGGCAGACGGTACTTTCCGGGCGCGAAGACTTTGTTGATGAGGTAGATAAGTAAAGAGATGGCGAGTGATGAATATAAAAATACATTTATTTCCATATTTGCTTGATTGAATACAATAAGGATTTTGTAATGAGTGAGATGATTGATTTTATATGCTTACATTGCGAAGAGATAATTTAGTTTATTTTAGCTAGTTGCATGGTTTGACCTTGACATTGCCGCATTCTTTGTTTGACCAAATTCAATAGTAGAGAAATTTATTTATTTCAAAGCTAAAAATTCTAGATGAAGTCTTTCAAAATGTGTTTAACACTAAAAATTATGGTTCGTTGATACTAAATAGAAATAGAAAAAAGTAACACTTATGAACGTATAAAATATCGCATAAATATATATATTAATATTTTGTGAACAAGAACTATTAAATATGTTTGGTGAACATTTTTCATATAAATCTTGTGACTGGTATTTTGTTTATTATTTTACATACATAAAAATTATAAAGCCTGAAAGAATAGAATGATCCTAACAATTTTCGTTAAAATATTGAGATCATTGTTAGATTGTAGTAACTAAGGATGTAATGGATTAATAGGATTCTTTGAAAATATGGATGATTATATGTAAAATAACATTAAGATCATGGGTGCGTTGAAAAATGTTGAGTATAGAGGACTTGTAACTACAGAAATATATGCATATAGAAACTAATAGGGATTTATTTGGCATGACATTTTAATTACTCTAAGAGCACATTATTATAATAATATTTATGAAAAATTTGAACTTTAAATTGTAGTTTGTCGAAAGCTCATATGTTCAGTTTATGAAAGGTATAATTTTTATATATCCTAAGATACATATAAAATTTTTGTGTATATATACACACACGTAGAAAGACCATCGAAGCTAATTTTGTTTCCAAAATAAACTAAAATCAAATATATAAATTTAAAAAAATGTCCATGTTTGTAACTTATGCTATTTTTTTAAAAATGTGAATGATATTTAACGCAGTTCAATAGTGATTATTGACTAAATAGAAAGCAAAAGAAAGAGTAATTCAATCTATAAATAAAATAATCTTACATTCATGATTTAACTCTACTACTTATAGCAAATAAGTTAAAGAAAATTGGTAATATTTAAATTACATAAATAAGATATTATATATTTTTGCATTATCAAAAGTATATTAAACTTTATGAAATCTTTTATTATCTAAATACTAGTTTTAGATATGGATACACGGACAGTTTACTAGTCTATATCTATACTACTATAAAATTATGGATATTGGAAAGTGTTTCTTCCCATTGTGAATAGACTATTTTACACCTGTTAATTCATTTAATTAGCATTCTACACATATTAATTTAGTTAATTAGTATTCATGTATAACTCCTCTACAATAAGTATTTTTAATAATTAAGTAAGAATTTTTCATGACTAATATTTCAACACTTTTTAAAACATTTAAATATGCTACTAACTTTTCAACTTCTCACTAATATTTATCAATTTTATAGTAAAAAATTTGAAACACTAATCCCCAAATTCTCAAGTTAAATTTCATAATTTTTCAAATCTTCATCTTTATTAAAACACAAAAATGTAATACTAACTTTTCAAATTCACCTACACCTTTTAAACTAAAAAAGAAGAGGGTGAATGTGATTTATTAATATATAATTCCTTTGAAATAAATAATAATTAAATATTAGTATTTCATGTCCAATAATTATCTATCTATATACTACTATAGATAATTTTTGTTGTTTCTTCCTATTGTGAAATGAAATTGTTAATTAATATATAATAATAATAATATTTAATTACCATAATAATAATAATTTTTAATTATAATAATAATAATTAAAAACAATCATACCTATATACTTATTATAAATTATATTATACATATATATATATATATATATATATATATATATATATATATATATATAAAAAGTGTCTATTCACTTGCTAATCATCAAGTCTTCACTTGCTATTCATCAATTGTAGGACTCTTTAATTTTGTAACAATCATTTTCCTAATAAAAGATCCACCAAAACATAATCATTTCAAATTTTCTCTTTAATGACACAATTATAATCTTTAGTAATGATTTTTTATAATAATAATAATTGTTACTAAAAATAATGACCATTTACTTATTTTAGATAAATAATATTATTATACATGTATATATATATATAATTATTATAAATAATCATAGACATTCACTTATTCTATGATAAATGATATTATTATATAGAAATATATAAAGTGTCTATTCACTTACTATTCATCAAATTGTAAAACTCTTTATACTTTTAAATATAATTTTTTGTTGTTTTTTTCATTGTGAAATGACATTGTTGTCCATACTTACTTAATTTTTAATTATAATAATTATTATTAACAACAATCATAGTTATTTACTTATTCTATGATAAATAATATTATTATTTTAAACATCGAAATATCGCAACTACCCTTACTTAATATTTCATTAATCTTTATAAAATATTGCTACTAATACCATGATTATTTTAGTTCATTTATAATTAATTATTTTGCTCATAAATCGTAATAAAACTTGAATAAAAATTAATGACAATGGATAGATATATAACAAAAATTTTGTAACAACAAATTCTTTTAACATGGTTTTAATAAATTAAGAATGATAGTTAATGGAGTCTGTGGAGAGCATTCTAATCTTTCATTTCCTAAAAATTTCAACATGTTAATCGATAATAATAAAAACAAGATGACCTTTTGGTTATCTTAACTAAAATAGAAAATTAATAATTGTTATGATATATATACTTTGTTAGAATTATCTTTCTTTTGCATAGTTTTTATTTTCTTTAAAATCTTCTATTTGTACTAAACAATCAGTAAATTGATGCTCTTGGAATGAAGAACTCAATCCCAGATAGCGTTCATATGATCTACTCACTATCAAATGACCAAAATGATACGAACATATGGAGATGCAGAGCAAATTCAATGAATCTGGCAATGTCTACTAATCGAGTCATAACTCCTTGTAGAAAATAGTAATTCATGCATGACCTTTGACATTAGAAAGCCAACATGATTATCTTTTCAACAGTATAGTATACACGTTCAGAGTCAAAGTGATGCAAAAGATATGACCTTTCAATGTTTCATAAAAAACGTTAATATTATGATTTGATCAACCTTTAAGTAAGTAAAGAAAAAAACAGTAAAATGTGTATAAAATAAAAGCCAAAATTTGATTACTTTAAGAAAGAAACATATTTTATTTTTATTTTTTCCCTTAAATTTAATATTAATTAGGTGTTTACGTGCAATGCACGTTCATCTTGCTAGTGTGATTAAATATGCCAAAATTGATGTGCATTTGGAGAAAATTTGAAGAGTCATTAATATTTTGCAAACAAATTGCTAGATTTCAAAATATTAGAAAATAAGCAAATATTTCTTACCAAACGACAATATTTCAGCAAACATTTTTTAGACATGGCCGTGAAGAAGCTTATGAAGAACATCACGTGATTTGCAGTTGGCCTCAAGTGGTACAAGTTTGTGCATGGATAACTCATTCCCTTCAGTCAAATCTATCAAATTCTCGTCAATCCTTTGCCACTCAAACCCTTGTATCAAAGATCCTAAGGTCAAACCCACGATCCGATGGGCCAACCCGTTACCCGGACACGACCTTCTTCCCATACCAAATGGCATCAGCTTTGGAGCCCCGACTTCGCCCAATTCAAAGCGCTCAGGCTTGAAGCTTGTTGGATCATCCCATACCGTTGGATCCCTGTGAATAGCCCAAGCGTTAACGAGCAAGATTGTGCCACGTGGTACATTATATCCCCCGAGTTTGCAATCGCTTAATGATTCATGTGGTAATAACAATGGTGCAGCTGGGAATAATCGAAAAGTCTCGGAGATTATATTTTGTAAATACGGAAGTTTTGATAAATCTGATTCATTAATTAGACGATCATTTCCAGTTAGATTGTCAATCTCAATTGTAGCCTTGTGTAACTTTTCAGGGTGATTGAGCAAAACGGATATTGCCCATTCTATGGTTACTGCTGACGTGTCTGTCCCCGCAAGAAGCATAACCTGACATATGTCAATTGTCAGGAAGTTTCTTTTGTAATTTTCTCTAATTATTAAGGTGGGTGGTATTGGTATATATGGAAAACAACAATATTGTGAAAATAGGAATACATAAATTTGAAAGGACTATTAGCTAAAAGTTTAAAACAATCCAATAAACGTACTTTCGTGGGGCAATCCAATAAAGTTGATGTAATATTATACCAACTTTTGACTTTATGGTCTAATGACATATGTGTAAGTAACAATTGGCACCATTCATCTTCGAAGCATTAAAATATTTTCTAAAATTGTTCTATTTTTGGGAGAAAACTTGTGATCTAATTATCATGTAATTTAAATTGATCAATGCATCATCTCTTACCACGTTACGAAATATATCCATTATAATCATATCTCCCTCTCAATATAATGAATCTTATTAGTTATATTATATATGCGTTAATAAGATCAGAAAATTCAAGTATAACCCCATTTTTGTCACTAATGTACACATTTCGTCACATCAACAATGTCAGAAATTATTTATAGATTCTCGATCACAAAGTATTATGCAAAGTATTAAATTGCTTTAAAAATCGAAAAAGCAGTTAAAAGAAGAAAGACATACCATAATAATCCCTTTGATAACCGCATCAGTGTAATATTCAGGCTGCGATTCCTGTAATGAAAGCAAATGATCTATCATCGTATTTGTACCTTTCTTGCCTCGATGTTCATCGATCAAACCTTGCAAAAATGCATCCATTTTGCTGCTCACCCTTTTCAAATTCTTCTGAAATCCTCGATAATCTATCCATTTCAAAATCGGGAGAAAATCACTTGGGTTTGATACGCCAGCAAATGAGAAAACCTCATCGATTAGCTCTCGAAATTGCTTCGGCTCCTCACTGTCGTCATCTTCCCCAAAGTATCTCTTACCAGCCACCATTCTCATTATATTATTGAATGTCAGTTCAGACAACATATGCCTGAGTTCGATTCTAGCGAAATCTTTCACAGCCTTGCTGTAGATCTTTTCTATCAACAGTCTGGTTTCGTCTTCTCGGATGGATCGAAACATGTTCAGGCGGCCGGAAGAGAAAACCTCGACGGCGGTGAGACGGCGAAGGTTGCGCCAGTGGTCGCCGTAGGGGGCGCCGACGAGGGAGGTGTAGTTGTAACCGATATACTTGCCTATGATGAGACGAGGTCTGCTGGCTAAAACGACGTCGTTTGTGGTGAAGCATTCCTCGGCGATGGCGGCGGAAGAGACCACCACCACGAGGCGGTTGCCGAATCGGAGGGAGAAAATTGGGCCTAATTTTTCAGACAGCTTTTGGTAAGTTCGATGAAGTGGGAATTTGAGGAGGTGGAGATGTCCTAAAAGAGGAAAGGCTGTCGATGGACTTGGTGGGAGATTTGTTTTCCGGCGAATAATAGATGAAGATTTGAATAAGAGAAGAAGAAAGAAGACAGAAATGAGAGAGTAAAGTAAAATCATTGTTTCCATAATTGATTTGTAAAACAAGCTGTAAGTTTGTGTAAATGGATTAATTGCAGGTTAGATGGAAAGGAATCAAGGATGATATATATGATGAGCTGGGGAGATGGATTGAGACTTTTCCATGTTAATCTTGGGCAACAAGATTTGATCTGACTATCTTCGTTAGTTACTTGTATTTGTGGCCAGAAATGTAGTGGTGATGAAAATTGCAAATTCGGTCCTGTAAAAATATTATGAATTGGCAAGTGTCAGTTTATTTGAATTATTATTTATAATTTATTGACATTTGTCAATCTCACAATAAGTTGGTGATAGAAGATTCATTTCGATTTTCATGTTCATCAGACATAATCCATTTTTGTTTACTTATTAAACCTTTTTTGGATTGTAATTAGTAGTAGCTAGTTTTAAGTTCATGTGATGCGATGTGTGTGATCTATTCGAGTGAGATAATAACTTTTTACCATCATAATAACCAAGTGTTAGATTAACATTTCTTCCACACGGTTAAGTTTTTTAATAGAGCTTAAAATAACGATTGATTTTGGCATGATCATATCAAACATCTACCATTACCAGATTAGCCATGAGTATAGACCGCCATAAATCATACAGATAAACAGCAGAAATTAACATCCAAAGAAGTACATCATACAGATAAACTGCAGAAATATGAACCCAATTCAGCATACTTCCACGGATACAAAATCTTACATTCAGCAACTGCACATCAAACTAAAAACAAATGCAGATCAATATGAAACTACAATATATATGTAGACAAATTTAGGGGTGGCAATTGGGTTGATCGGGTCGGTTTTGAGTTGGGTCCATTCGGGTTGGGTTCAAAATGGGTTGGGTGCAATTGAGTTCAAAGACAAAATACATGCATTATTATTGGACACAAATTGGACTAGACACTACCCAATCATGAACCAAATTAGACCAAATTTAAAATGTAAGATATTTTAAATATGTTTAGTATAATTTTTAAACTCACAACATACATTACCCCCACACAAATCAAGTTATAACTCACCTCTTTTCATGTTGGACACAGTTTGGACCCGATTAGAACCAATATAATAAAAGTTCGGACCCAAATCAACCAAAACCTAGTTTAGTTGGGTCGGTTCCATGAATTTGTATCCAAATTGACAATACATAGACCATAGTTAAGCACAAACGGATATGGTAGCTTCTTGAATAAGCTTGTTCATGATATCTCTTGGCTTGCACATAACCTCAAGTGGCTTCAACTTAGGCATGCTTAGCCCAAACCCTTCAGCTAAATCCACTTCCTCCGATCCAATCCTCTCCCACTCAAAGCATTGAATCAATGACCCCAAAGCTAACCCGAGCACCCGGTGGGCTAATCCACTCCCGGGACACGCCCTTCGTCCCATACCAAAAGGCATCAACTTATGTGTTTCCACTTCTATACCTTCAAATCTCTCGGGCTTGAAGCTCATGGGGTCCTCCCAGAGCTGTGGGTCCCTGTGTATAGCCCATGCATTGACGAATAGGATCGTGCCATGTGGAATATCGTATCCTCCGACTCTACAATCATCGGACGACTCGTGGGGTACCAATAATGGACCTGCCGGGAACAAGCGAAAGGTCTCGAGAATGACGTTTCGGAGATAGGGTAAGTTGGGAAGATCATCTTCACTGATCAAGCGGTGAAGTTGAACGTTGGAATTTAATTCTTGTGTGGTTTTTTGGAGAATGTGAGGATGATTGAGGAGAAGGGAGATTGCCCATTCCATGGTTACAGCTGATGTGTCTGTGCCAGCAAGGAGTATGCTCTGCAATAAGTATGAAACAAAGAGTGTTGGTTTATGATGTGGTAATATCTTGGACGATTTCAT
Organism: Verbascum thapsus; assembly: GCA_963669365.1. Taxonomy (NCBI): domain Eukaryota; kingdom Viridiplantae; phylum Streptophyta; class Magnoliopsida; order Lamiales; family Scrophulariaceae; genus Verbascum; species Verbascum thapsus. Next base: position 5,250,406 of record OY770107.1, on the reverse strand, counting down.
CTTAATGTTGTTATGTATCAATAAAGTGCATAGAATTTTTTGTATAAATACTTGTTTCATTTTTATTTATGTTTGATATTTGTAAAAAAATTTATACAGGTTAAATATTTCCTAATAAATGATTGTGTAATTTCAAGTTTAAATAGAAACTGACATAATTTTTAATAGAAAAATTGTTCTCTCCAACACCCTCTAGATGAAAGACACATGATTCATGATTTAATCTAATGGATTAAATTATGTTTACTTAACTAAACACTTAAGTCAAGTTGAAAATTAATACCATTTAATTAAATAAAGAATACTAACAATCAAATCTCGTAAAATCTCTCCCCACATTCTATCGCTCTCTCAACTCACGTTTTCTTTTTGTGCAGAAATGGAGAGATTCAACAAATTTTTTTATGGATTCTCACCATTTTTAAACTCCCACCATTTTCATTCTTTCATTCAAAAAATCAAAATTATATTCAACTAATTTTTTCAATTTTAGAGTTTGTGCTACTTTCTTTTCTTGATAAGTATTTTATTTTAATTAGAATATTATGATGACCTATTGTAATTCTCCTTAAGAAAATTTAATTATTCTATATATTTTAACAAATAAAAATAAAATTAAAAAAATAAATAACGCTAAAGTAAATGAAATTTATTTTCAATGTTAGAAAATGAAGAAAGATTGTTTATGTTTGTTGTATTTTTTAGGAGAGATGAGAATTTTTTTAATTCATCCTAATTCATAAGTAGGGGTGGCAAATGGGCGGGTTGGGTTGGGTTGGTTCAAACGGTTTGGTTTTTAAATGAATTGGGTTCTTAAACGGTTTTAAGGTAGAACTAATTCAACCCAAAATGGAACCAAATTCAATCTGAAAGGGGACCAAGCCCAAACCGACTCTATATCTTACATTTAGTTCTTTATAATTTAGATTATTGGCAAGCGATTTGGGCCTAAGTTGAAATTAGTTGGACCCAACTTGGAACCAAGTTTGAACCAATTAGGAACCGAATAAATTTTTTTAGGAACCAACCCAACTCAAACTAGTTTAATTGGATGGGAACCGTGGTTATCTGATGTGCCTAAACCGCAAGCACACGGCTTCGGTGCAGTACAAAAGATATCGTTCCCACGAAGACCGAATAATCAAGTACTAATCTATCACTTATCAGTAATCTAAGCCTAATCAAAAGCACGAGATAAATTGTAAAGAAAACTAAACAGAACGCAAGAAAATTGATTCGAGTTATATATGATTGGAAATTCCGGAATTAGGGTTCACCACGATAAACATTATCGACTCAATTTTTTTTACCGATGAGGTTACGATCGCTACTTATGAAGGACACTATCCTATTGTACTCGCTACCTTCTGTCGAAGCATAACAATATACCCAAGCTAATTAATCAACTACTTTCGTGATGATTAGACTAAACTCAGACTCATTAATCTCTATGATAGTGTATCGATTCCTCAAAAGACCTAAAACTACTTTCGTGATTTAGGATCCTAGGTTTGAATTCTAGGGTTCTGATATAGATGTCACCTTTCAGAATTTTCACCTAATATCTATGATCATGCAAATATGTGGCCAGCAAATTCACAAGCATTAGAAATCAAGAATGCAAATCATAAGCATACGCGATGTAAAATCAACGATTCTATAATCTATATCGATAACATATTATCGGGCTATTCCCGGTTCCAGAATAAGATGGATTACTCCATAGATGCAGAGAAACAATCAACAATTAATAAAGTAAACATCATAATACGACAAGAATAAAAGAGATTAAAGAAAATAATTTCGATTAAACCCGTTGTCGAATAAATTGTCTACAATCGTTCTTGAATCTTGTCTCTCGATCTCAATCTTTACAACTCAATTCAAGAAAATAAAAGTCCAACCCTATTACAATGTTTGGAGGGAGTATTTATACCCCCGAAAGAAAGAAAGGCCGAAAAAATCAAATAATAGACGGGCCTGAAGCGCCGCGCTCAAGCGCTGGCGCTTGAGCGCTGCTCGCGGTCGGGGGCGCTTGAGCGCTAGCTTCTGTCCGGGGCGCTTGAGCGCTGGCGCTCAAGCGCTAGCTTCTGTCCTGAGCGCTTAAGCGCATGCGCTTAAGCGCTTCTTCCCATTCGAATTTGGCTTCGGAGTCTTCTACAAAGTTTTAGATCTATGTCTTATCTTTCAAACCCAACCAATTTGGACCTAATCCAAGCTCTATAACTCGAGTTATGATCGTTGCACCAAGACTGCGCCATTTGGTTCGGAACTAAGCGTATTTATAACGTTTGAGCCTTCAAACGTTTGAACCGGATCTTGTCCTCTTCATAAGACTTTTAGATAATTGTCTTAGCTTTCTAACCATATAAGGCTCATTAACATTGGAGGTTTGTAGCCCAAGATATGATTGTATTTCCAAACAGCGCCCATGTATCTCCTTTCATACATTTTTTCGTTACTTTCTCGAAATTAATGATTTTTCCCTACAAACATGTAACAAAACTATTAAACGCATATGAGGTATAAATCATAACATAAAATGATTTGAAAATGACTAATCTTAGGCTAGAAAGTACGTATAATCGAGGTTTATCACCCCCCCCCCAAACTTGCTTTTGTTCGTCCTCGAACAAACGGTAAAACAAAGAAAATAAAAACAAAAACTAAAGATAAACTCATTTTCGTAGAGTACACGATTGCACTTAGCATGTGCAACAAGCCTTTAAACCTTTTTGTTTCCCAAAAGGACGAGTTATAGTCTCGTGAGGGTTTGCAGAAGATGTACCCACAAAATCAATGAAATTTGAGCTATGTCCAGATAATACAACTTATAAAAATTAACAAAAGACTAATGGCATAACATCATTAACAATTAAGCTCAAAAGTATGTACATATCTTTCAATTTTGCCACATATTAACACTAAGAGTCAAATTAACTTCCAAAGTGGTGCATGCAATCATAGGCATTATAGTCGAGTGGCATCCTTACCAAATTATGGATATAATCCCCATTTTTATTAACTTTCAAATTCAAAGGCACTAAGTTTAATAGGCAAAAATACACTTCAAAACTAAAGCTTTTAAGAATTTTTTGACTTTCTCCACAGTACGTGTGGATTTCTGTTTAGCTCATTAGACCATGTGCAATGCTTGTTCCCTTAGGCTTTCTATGACACCCATGTAACGAGTTTTGGGTCAACGACTCCGAATCTAGATAGCTTTAGGGCGTTGAGTGTTGAGACACTCCTTTTGGACTTAATCACTCGAGTGTCAAAGGCCACGAAACAAGCTAGGTCTTTATTTGAGTTAGCTTCACATTGTCATAATAATCCAACACATCAATATTTTCAAATTTTAAGCATTCATTATGAAGCGTAACTATGGAACTCTATATCCTTATGAAAATTTTAGTTAATATCTTTGGGAATTACTCCTTAAGTGTCTCAAGATGTAACATCCACTCAACTCCTCTCCCATAGATTCTGTGTAAATATCTAAAGAAGCAAATCCTAATCTTAGGTCGACATGAGCAAAAATCGAGATATGCTTGTTCCATTAGTCCAGATTATATATTGAAGTCATGCCATCTATCTTAAGTTAATTCTAGCAAATTGTACAATTTGACAAGCTAAAACTCATAAAAGAAAAAAAAAAAAAAAATATTGCATGCCATATGAATAGCTCAAACGCCTCGAAATTTAAGCGAAACAAACTCATATGATATATAAATATGCTAAATCGAATTCCACCCCCAAATTTAAACTATACATTGTCCTCAATGTTATCACACATAAGTAGTGGGAAAGGAAAACTTAACCTAACGGGATGTTGAAAAACATGCCCGAATACCAAAAGAGAATTTGCGTTCCAAGTAAAGGTGTTGCATCATCTTTATCATCCAATGTAAGCTACTCCTGTACCTTGTATGACAAAACAAAAACAAAGCATGCAAAGATTTTTTTTTTTTTTTGTTAAAGAAAAAAGAAAAAAAAAACATAAAGAAAAAGAACAAAAACAAAAACAAAAAAAAGAAAACACTTGGGTTGCCTCCCAAGAAGCGCTTGTTTATAGTCATTAGCTTGACTTTACCATGTTAACTCAGCTTTGTAGATCCCGAATCGGACCCGATGATTTGGCAATTCTCCAATCGACTTTAGAATCTCGATTTATTGGTAAAGAAACCTCTGGTGCTTGTCGAATAGAAGAACTAAATTGCCCCTTTTTGAGTTTTTGTCGAGGAATCTTTTTCTCATACAATACCTTAATGCCGTCCTTTTCAATCCTTGCATTCTCATACGCATCAAATTTAAACTTATCTGGTTCGCGACGTCGAAACTTTCTCTCCTCTCTAGTGATGTTTGATGTCAACGATGAGTTTCCATCAAACAGTCGAGCAATATCAGCGATGACTTCATCTTCTTCCTCAATCGAGCCACCACTCAACAATCGTGCTTCTAATGGATCCGTATAGTGCTTCCTAGCGAGTTTGTCTTTAGTTATAGCCTCGTCAATCCTGTAACAAGAGTTCTCTATAGAGCGGTTAGCAGCAGGTTTATATAGACTAAATTCAACTCGCTCATCCCCAATATTCAAGGAAAGCCTTCCATTCTTAACATCGATAATAGCTCCTGCTGTAGCTAGGAATGGCCTACCAAGAATAATTGGGATTTTGAGAATCCTCATTTATATCGAGAACAATGAAATCCGTAGGAATAAAAAACTTACCAACCTTGATAGGTACATTCTCTAACATACCTATTGGATACTTAACAGAACGATCGGCTAACTGTAAAGTTATGGTGGTAGGCTTTAAATCACGTATGTCTAATTTTTTCGCAACAGACAATGGCATGAGACTAACACTAGCTCCAAGATCACATAGAGCATTATTAAAACTTATATTGCCAATGACACAAGGAATTGAGAAACTACCGGGATCTCTAAGCTTAGGAGGTGATTTATTTTGAATTATAGCACTACACTCCTCAGTTAAAGCGATAGTTTCATAATCCTCTAACTTCCGCTTGTTAGATAAGATTTCCTTCAAAAATTTAGCATACGAAGGCATTTGTGCAAGTGCATCAGTGAATGGAATATTAATGTAAAGTTTTTTCAAAACTTCTAAAAATTTTCCAAACTGTTTATCTAATTTCGCCTTAGCTAATCTTTGAGGAAAGGGTACGGGTGGCTCATATTGTGGTGGAGGTACATACACTGACTCTTTTTTAGTTTCATTCTTTTCGGTTGGTTCACTTTCGATCATCCCATTAGGCATTTTTGAATCTTCATAATTGGTTCCACTCCTTAAAATAATTGCATTACAATGTTCCTTTGGATTTATCTCAGGTTGTCCGGGAAAAGAACCGGAAGTCCTACTTGAGTTACTAGCTTGTTGTGCAATTTGAGTTTCTAGCATCTTATTGTGAGTTGCTAAAGAGTCGACCTTAGTTGCTAGTTGCTTAATTGCATCATTCACTATCTCGTTTTGTTTAGTCTGGGCAACTACAAAACTCTCAAGAAGGGATTCTAAGTTCGATTTCTGTGGTGGAACAGGATTGTAAGGCTTCTGTTGGAATCCAGGTGGCGGCCTAAAGTTAGGATGTGGAGCTGCGTTTTGGCTTGGGTTGTACGAAAAATTAGGGTGATTCCTCCAACCAGGATTAAAAGTATTTGAAAACGGGTCGTTCTTTTGGTTGAAGTTATTCACAAAGTTGGCTTGTTCCATAGAGGGATCTTTAGGTACACTAGCTAGTTGACACTCTAATGCAATATGACCAACCATACCACATATTTCGCACATAGGGGGTGGGGTAGTGACAGAGTTGACATGCATGTTCATGGAATCCAATTTCTTAGACATGGCTTCTACTTGTGCAGATAGTAGAGTAATAGCGTCAAGATCGTACTTACCTGGTGTCTTCTGTGGCGTTGATCTTTCGCTTGACCATTGGTAGTGATTAAGTGCCATGTCTTCAATCAAATCGTATGCTTCGTCAATACTCTTATTCATCAGAGCCCCTCCAGCTGCTGCATCGATTGACATCCTCGTGTTGTAAATCAGCCCATTGTAGAACGTATGGACTATAAGCCACTTTTCCAGCCCATGGTGTGGGCACAGTCGGAGAAGATCCTTGAATCGTTCCCAAGCCTCATATAATGATTCACCCTCTCGTTGAGCATAAGTCGTGATTTGGTTTCGCAGATGTGCAGTCTTGCTCGGGGGAAAATATCTCGCTAGGAAGCATTGCATGAGTTGATCCCATGTTCTGATGGAACCCGATGGTAGCGAGTGTAGCCAAGCTCTCGCCTTGTCTCTCAGTGAGAACGGGAATAACCTCAGCCTGATAGCATCCTGGGAAACCCCGTTCATCTTTAGAGTGTCGCAGTACTCTAAAAACATTGACAAGTGTAAGTTTGGCTCTTCAGTAGGTGCACCCCCAAACTGATTCTGCTGAACCATTTGCAGAAGGGATGGCTTGAGCTCAAAGTTATTCACATCTACAGTAGGTCTGTTGATGCTCGAGTGAAGGGTCTGCGCATTGGGCGCTGCAAAATCCTTCAGAGACCTCGCATTCGCGTTTGCGTTTCCGTTTGCATCTGCGTTTGCATTCGCGTTAGCGTTTGCTTCAGCCATTGTTGCGCTTCTCAGTTCAACTCGTTTCAGTCTTTGTAATTTTCTCCTAGCACGAAAAGTTTTCTCGATTTCTGGATCTAGTTCGAAATCGATCTTACTTTGCATACAAATGGGGAAACCTAAATCCTGAAATAAAACAGAAAAATAAAAATTAAAAAAACTAAAAATAAAATAAAATAGCTTAGTCTCACTAAAATCTGATAAAAACTAATATTGACTATTCAAGTCCCCGGCAACGGCGCCAAAAACTTGATGTGCCTAAACCGCAAGCGCACGGCTTCGGTGCAGTACAAAAGATATCGTTCCCACGAAGACCGAATAATCAAGTACTAATCTATCACTTATCAGTAATCTAAGCCTAATCAAAAGCACGAGATAAATTGTAAAGAAAACTAAACAGAACGCAAGAAAATTGATTCGAGTTATATATGATTGGAAATTCCGAAATTAGGGTTCACCACGATAAACATTATCGACTCAATTATATTACCGATGAGGTTACGATCGCTACTTATGAAGGACACTATCCTATTGTACTCGCTACCTTCTGTCGAAGCATAACAATATACCCAAGCTAATTAATCAACTACTTTCGTGATGATTAGACTAAACTCAGACTCATTAATCTCTATGATAGTGTATCGATTCCTCAAAAGACCTAAAACTACTTTCGTGATTTAGGATCCTAGGTTTGAATTCTAGGGTTCTGATATAGATGTCACCTTTCAGAATTTTCACCTAATATCTATGATCATGCAAATATGTGGCCAGCAAATTCACAAGCATTAGAAATCAAGAATGCAAATCATAAGCATACGCGATGTAAAATCAACGATTCTATAATCTATATCGATAACATATTATCGGGCTATTTCCGGTTCCAGAATAAGATGGATTACTCCATAGATGCAGAGAAACAATCAACAATTAATAAAGTAAACATCATAATACGACAAGAATTAAAAGAGATTAAAGAAAATAATTTCGATTAAACCCGTTGTCGAATAAATTGTCTACAATCGTTCTTGAATCTTGTCTCTCGATCTCAATCTTTACAACTCAATTCAAGAAAATAAAAGTCCAACCCTATTACAATGTTTGGAGGGAGTATTTATACCCCCGAAAGAAAGAAAGGCCGAAAAAATCAAATAATAGACGGGCCTGAAGCGCCGCGCTCAAGCGCTGGCGCTTGAGCGCTGCTCGCGGTCGGGGGCGCTTGAGCGTTAGCGCTCAAGCGCTAGCTTCTGTCCGGGGCGCTTGAGCGCTGGCGCTCAAGCGCTAGCTTCTGTCCTGGGCGCTTAAGCGCATGCGCTTAAGCGCTTCTTCCCATTCGAATTTGGCTTCGGAGTCTTCTACAAAGTTTTAGATCTATGTCTTATCTTTCAAACCCAACCAATTTGGACCTAATCCAAGCTCTATAACTCGCGTTATGATCGTTGCACCAAGACTGCGCCATTTGGTTCGGAACTAAGCGTATTTATAACGTTTGAGCCTTCAAACGTTTGAACCGGATCTTGTCCTCTTCATAAGACTTTTAGATAATTGTCTTAGATTTCTAACCATATAAGGCTCATTAACATTGGAGGTTTGTAGCCCAAGATATGATTGTATTTCCAAACAGCGCCCATGTATCTCCTTTCATACATTTTTTCGTTACTTTCTCGAAATTAATGATTTTTCCCTACAAACATGTAACAAAACTATTAAACGCATATGAGGTATAAATCATAACATAAAATGATTTGAAAATGACTAATCTTAGGCTAGAAAGTACGTATAATCGAGGTTTATCAACCCCCCCAAACTTGCTTTTGTTCGTCCTCGAACAAACGGTAAAACAAAGAAAATAAAAACAAAAACTAAAGATAAACTCATTTTCGTAGAGTATACGATTGCACTTAGCATGTGCAACAAGCCTTTAAACCTTTTTGTTTCCCAAAAGGACGAGTTATAGTCTCGTGAGGGTTTGCAGAAGATGTACCCACAAAATCAATGAAATTTGAGCTATGTCCAGATAATACAACTTATAAAAATTAACAAAAGACTAATGGCATAACATCATTAACAATTAAGCTCAAAAGTATGTACATATCTTTCAATTTTGCCACATATTAACACTAAGAGTCAAATTAACTTCCAAAGTGGTGCATGCAATCATAGGCATTATAGTCGAGTGGCATCCTTACCAAATTATGGATATAATCCCCATTTTTATTAACTTTCAAATTCAAAGGCACTAAGTTTAATAGGCAAAAATACACTTCAAAACTAAAGCTTTTAAGAATTTTTTGACTTTCTACACAGTACGTGTGGATTTCTGTTTAGCTCATTAGACCATGTGCAATGCTTGTTCCCTTAGGCTTTCTATGACACCCATGTAACGAGTTTTGGGTCAACGACTCCGAATCTAGATAGCTTTAGGGCGTTGAGTGTTGAGACACTCTTTTTGGACTTAATCACTCGAGTGTCAAAGGCCACGAAACAAGCTAGGTCTTTATTTGAGTTAGCTTCACATTGTCATAATAATCCAACACATCAATATTTTCAAATTTTAAGCATTCATTATGAAGCGTAACTATGGAACTCTATACCTTATGAAAATTTTAGTTAATATCTTTGGGAATTACTCCTTAAGTGTCTCAAGATGTAACATCCACTCAACTCCTCTCCCATAGATTCTGTGTAAATATCTAAAGAAGCAAATCCTAATCTTAGGTCGACATGAGCAAAAATCGAGATATGCTTGTTCCATTAGTCCAGATTATATATTGAAGTCATGCCATCTGTCTTAAGTTAATTCTAGCAAATTGTACAATTTGACAAGCTAAAACTCATAAAAGAAAAAAAAAAAAAAATTGCATGCCATATGAATAGCTCAAACGCCCCCAAACTTAAGCGAAACAAACTCATATGATATATAAATATGCTAAATCGAATTCCACTCCCAAATTTAAACAATACATTGTTCTCAATGTTATCACACATAAGTAGTGGGAAAGGAAAACTTAACCTAACGGGATGTTGAAAAACATGCCCGAATACCAAAAGAGAATTTGCGTTCCAAGTAAAGGTGTTGCATCATCTTTATCATCCAATGTAAGCTACTCATGTACCTTGTATGACAAAACAAAAACAAAGCATGCAAAGATTTTTTTTTTTTTGTTAAAGAAAAAAGAAAAAAAAAAACATAAAGAAAAAGAACAAAAACAAAAACAAAAAAAAGAAAACACTTGGGTTGCCTCCCAAGAAGCGCTTGTTTATAGTCATTAGCTTGACTTTACCATGTTAACTCAGCTTTGTAGATCCCGAATCGGACCCGATGATTTGGCAATTCTCCAATCGACTTTAGAATCTCGATTTATTGGTAAAGAAACCTCTGGTGCTTGTCGAATAGAAGAACTAAATTGCCCCTTTTTGAGTTTTTGTCGAGGAATCTTTTTCTCATACAATACCTTAATGCCGTCCTTTTCAATCCTTGCATTCTCATGCGCATCAAATTTAAACTTATCTGGTTCGCGACGTCGAAACTTTCTCTCCTCTCTAGTGATGTTTGATGTCAACGATGAGTTTCCATCAAACAGTCGAGCAATATCAGCGATGACTTCATCTTCTTCCTCAATCGAGCCACCACTCAACAATCGTGCTTCTAATGGATCCGTATAGTGCTTCCTAGCGAGCTTGTCTTTAGTTATAGCCTCGTCAATCCTGTAACAAGAGTTCTCGATAGAGCGGTTAGCAGCAGGTTTATATAGACTAAATTCAACTCGCTCATCTCCAATATTCAAGGAAAGCCTTCCATTCTTAACATCGATAATAGCTCCTGCTGTAGCTAGGAATGGCCTACCAAGAATAATTGGGATAAATAATATTATTATTTTTAACATTGAAATATCGCAACTACCCTCACTTAATATTTCATTAATCTTTATAAAATATTGCTACTAATACCATGATTATTTTAGTTCATTTATAATTAATTATTTTGCTCATAAATCATAATAAAACTTGAATAAAAATTAATGACAATGGATAGATATATAACAAAAATTTTGTAACAACAAATTCTTTTAACATGGTTTTAATAAATTAAGAATGATAGTTAATGGAGTCTGTGGAGAGCATTCTAATCTTTTATTTCCTAAAAAATTCAACATGTTAATTGATAATAATAAAAACAAGATGACTTTTGGTTATCTTAACTAATGTAGAAAATTAATAATTGTTATGATATATATACTTTGTTAGAATTATCTTTCTTTTGCATAGTTTTTATTTTCTTTAAAATCTTCGATTTATACTAAACTATCAATAAATTGATGCTCTTGGAATGAAGAACTCAATCCCAGATAGCGTTCATATGATCTACTCACTATCAAATGACCAAAATGATACGAACATATGGTGATGCAGAGCAAATTCGATGAATCTGGCAATGTCTACTAATCGAGTCATAACTCCTTGTAGAAAATAGTAATTTATGCATGTCCTTTGACATTAGAAAGCCAACATGATTATATTTTCAACAGTATATTATACACGTTCAGAGTCAAAGTGATGCAAAAGATATGACCTTTCAATGTTTCATAAAAAACATTAATATTATGATTTGATGAACCTTTAAGTAAGTAAAGAAAAAAACAGTAAAATGTGTATAAAATAAAAGCCAAAATTTGATTACTTTAAGAAAGAAACATATTTTATTTTTATTTTTTCCCTTAAATTTAATATTAATTAGGTGTTTACGTGCAATGCACGTTCATCTTGCTAGTCTGATTAAACATGCCAAAATTGATGTGCATTTGGAGAAAATTTGAAGAGTCATTAATATTTTGCAAACAAATTGCTAGATTTCAAAATATTAGAAAATAAGCAAATATTTCTTACCAAACGACAATATTTCAGCAAAACATTTTTTAGACATGGCCGTGAAGAAGCTTATGAAGAACATCACGTGATTTGCAGTTGGCCTCAAGTGGTACAAGTTTGTGCATGGATAACTCATTCCCTTCAGTCAAATCTAACAAATTCTCGTCAATCCTTTGCCACTCAAACCCTTGTATCAAAGATCCTAAGGTCAAACCCACGATCCGATGGGCCAACCCGTTACCCGGACACGACCTTCTTCCCATACCAAATGGCATCAGCTTTGGAGCCCCGACTTCGCCCAATTCAAAGCGCTCAGGCTTGAAGCTTGTTGGATCATCCCATACCGTTGGATCCCTGTGAATAGCCCAAGCGTTAACGAGCAAGATTGTGCCACGTGGTACATCATATCCCCCGAGCTTGCAATCGCTTAATGATTCATGTGGTAATAACAATGGTGCAGCTGGGAATAATCGAAAAGTCTCGGAGATTATATTTTGTAAATACGGAAGTTTTGATAAATCTGATTCATTAATTAGACGATCATTTCCAGTTAGATTGTCAATCTCAATTGTAGCCTTATGTAACTTTTCAGGGTGATTGAGCAAAACGGATATTGCCCATTCTATGGTTACTGCTGACGTGTCTGTCCCCGCAAGAAGCATAACCTGACATATGTCAATTGTCAGGAAGTTTCTTTTGTAATTTTCTCTAATTATTAAGGTGGGTGGTATTGGTATATATGGAAAACAACAATATTGTGAAAATAGGAATACATAAATTTGAAAGGACTATTAGCTAAAAGTTTAAAACAATCCAATAAACGTACTTTCGTGGGGCAATCCAATAAAGTTGATGTAATATTATACCAACTTTTGACTTTATGGTCTAATGACATATGTGTAACAATTGGCACCATTCATCTACGAAGCATTAAAATATTTTCTAAAGTACTTGTGATCTAATAATCATGTAATTTAAATTGATCAATGCATCATCTCTTACCACGTTACGAAATATATCCATTATAAGCATTTATAGGTAAGTCATATATGAACTCGTAATACTCTTAAAATGGTAAATTTTGCATTCTAATTTGTAGCGTAGAAGATAAAAACGAGAATTATTAGTTATACTAGTAAATAACACGTTCGTTGAACGTGAAGCATATGATCTCGTTAAATAATTCATATATATATATATATAGTTGTTGTTCAATTTAAAAGATGTTAATAATTTAAATTTAACTAAATAAACTATCAGTTAATAAGTTAGTTATTTAAAAAATAAAATATTGATTGAAATGAATGAATTAGTCAATTTTTGAAAGAATGAATTTAATTAAAAAGTGAAACATGAATAATAATTTAACTAAATAAATTTTTACGTAAATTCATGCTTCATTTATACGTATATCTTAGTTATTTTTGAGGAATCAAACGTTTCACTTCTTTTTTCTCAATAATTTTTCTGTATACTTTTAATAATTTTTATAATGTATCAAAAGATAGACACTTGTGTAGTGTTTTTGTTTCTTATTTTAGAATTACTCTTTTTAGTTCTTCATTTGCTAAACTCAGGGGTAACAAATTTTCAGATTATTAAATGTGTCTCGCCTTAAAACCTTAATTTAAGTTTTTGCAAGTTATAACAGGTTAGCATAAATGAAGCATCCATTTTTGTTTGATTTTTGCTAATTATTATTTTTATTTATTAAATCAAGTCTATGTAACAAAAATAGAAAATTGCATGTTGTACATACAATTAATATGGGAAATAACTACAGATATTGAGAAATGATTTTTTTCGTTAATTTGATAACATCACCGTATTTTGGTTTGATATTGATAGGAGATTCTTTTAAATAAAATGTGCATTTACTATGATTTTAATAACTACTAACTCTTGTCATTTAATTTTATATAAATATATGTGATAAAATCTGTATTCTTTTTGGATTTGTTGAAAAATTGTAATTAGTTGAATGATAAAGTTAATAAAGGAGGAAATATCAATATACTCAAATTCCTAAATAAAATACTTAAAATAAATTAAGGCATTAAATATTTAAAACTAAATATTTATTTAACTAAATTAATACTTACTAAATTAATTCTAAGTCATGATCTCGTAAAGCAATTCAGTTATATAGATAATTTCTTATTTTATAGTATCTTATATTGAAATTTTAAATTATAATTAATTAAGTATATAATATTGATTGACATGATGTGTTAAATTAATAATTATACTATGTCGTAGAATATAGAAAGTGTTTTGACAAATGTGATCTAAAAAGTATTTAAAACATGTCTTAGAATAGAAGGTGTTCGGGTAGGATAATTGATAATCTAATATTTTGCGACATGACTTTGAGATTTAACAATTACGTAACAATTTTTTTTATATATTTTCTTATTTGTTAACCTAATATTGTAAAAAAATTATGTAATTTGCATGTTTAAACTAACTATTTTTAATAATATGTGTTTGATTGCTAATAATATAACAGATGAACGAAATAGGGTACAATTACAAAAAAAATTATTCATACCTTTTCAATCTGCATTCTTGAAATTAGATTAGAGAAAAAGGAAAAGAAAACAATGTGAAATCATTTTCATCAAAATTACCTTCACTTTGAATTTGAGGATGAGTTATCCACTATATATATATATGTGTATTATAATTCAGTGTTATTGAATCTACTTTAAAGTTTAGATGATTGTAACTAAAATTTGAATAATTTAGAGATGGAGAGGTGACAAAACTTCAGAATTTGAAGAAATTTTAGACATGTTAGAGGTTAAATGCATTTCATTTGGTGAATGATTCCATTTTACAAAATTCAAGAGGGAGTTAATACGGTGAGGAAGTTATTCATGTAAGATGAGGGAGGTTGAGGTAGTGTGGAGATATTCATCTAAAATGAGGAAAGTTAGAGGGGGAATTAAAAAATTATTACAATAAAAGAAATTCAAATTTATCATAAATCAGAATTAAGTTTTTAGACAATTGTAGATGGTGAAGATTGCTCAAATATTGTCTTCCTACTGTGATTGGCTGGGTTACCATGATTTATTCCTCCTATAGCTCTGTCGGGCCGGGACATGAGGGTCCCTTGGGGTTGGGGATTCAACCTTTTGGACAAAGGAGTCCAATATTAATTCAATTTGGATATATATTCAAGGAAACATTAACAATATCATATTATTAATATTTATGAGTCCGGACTCACAAAATATTTTTGGATTTTGAATCAAAATTATATTCCACGTAATCTGGTCTCACACACACATATATATATTATAAGCTATTGGGTGGGTTTTTATAAGAATAAGACCGCAAATACCAAGGGCAATCATGATTAGTGTTTGATTACAAGTTATCTTAATTGATTTTAGATAATTGATTTGTTATTATGATTTGTTATTTTAATTTGAAGAGTCCTATATAAATATATATCCTTATTATAGATATATACAATTTATTTTATTATTTATTATTTGACTATTTTGCCATTAAATTGTGATTTGAATAAGGATATTTTAGGTAGATCAAAATTTCAAAGAAACACCCATACTTTTATAATAGAATAGATAGATAGATTATATATGCGTTAATAAGATCAGAAAATTCAAGTATAACCCCATTTTTGTCACTAATGTACGCATTTCGTCACATCAACAATGTCATAAATTA
The DNA here is from genome assembly GCA_963669365.1 of Verbascum thapsus. Lineage (NCBI taxonomy): Eukaryota > Viridiplantae > Streptophyta > Magnoliopsida > Lamiales > Scrophulariaceae > Verbascum > Verbascum thapsus. Next base: position 5,235,203 of record OY770107.1, on the reverse strand, counting down.
TTTATCGATTCTCGAATCTCGATCACGAAGTATTATGCAAAATATTAAATTGCTTTCAAAATCAAAAAAGCAGTTAAAAGAAGAAAGACATACCATAATAATCCCTTTGATAACCGCATCAGTGTAATATTCAGGCTGCGATTCTTGTAATGAAAGCAAATGATCTATCATCGTATTTGTACCTTTCTTGCCTCGCTGTTCATCGATCAAACCTTGCAAAAATGCATCCATTTTGCTGCTCACCCTTTTCAAATTCTTCTGAAATCCTCCATAATCTATCCATTTCAAAATCGGGAGAAAATCACTTGGGTTTGATACGCCAGCAAATGAGAAAACCTCATCGATTAGCTCTCGAAATTGCTTCGGCTCCTTACTGTCGTCATCTTCCCCAAAGTATCTCTTACCAGCCACCATTCTCATTATATTATTGAATGTCAGTTCAGACAACATATGCCTGAGTTCGATTCTAGCGAAATTTTTCACAGCCGTGCTGTAGATCTTTTCTATCAACAGTATGGTTTCGTCTTCTCGGATGGATCGAAACATGTTCAGGCGGCCGGAAGAGAAAACCCCGACGGCGGTGAGACGGCGAAGGTTGCGCCAGTGGTCGCCGTAGGGGGCGACGGCGAGGGAGGTGTAGTTGTAACCGATATACTTGCCTATGATGAGACGAGGTCTGCTGGCTAAAACGACGTCGTTTTTGGTGAAACATTCCTCGGCGATGGCGGCGGAAGAGACCACCACCACGAGGCGGTTGCCGAATCGGAGGGAGAAAATTGGGCCTAATTTTTCAGACAGCTTTTGGTAAGTTCGATGAAGTGGGAATTTGAGGAGGTGGATATGTCCTAAAAGAGGAAGGGCTGTCGATGGACATGGTGGGAGATTTGTTTTCCGGCGAATAATAGATGAAGATTTGAATAAGAGAAGAAGAAAGAAGACAGAAATGAGAGAGTAAAGTAAAATCATTGTTTCCATAATTGATTTGTAAAACAAGCTGTAAGTTTGTGTAAATGGATTAATTGCAGGTTAGATGGAAAGGAATCAAGGATGATATATATGATGAGCTGGGGAGATGGATTGAGACTTTTCCATGTTAATAATCTTGGGCGACAAGATTTGATCTGACTATCTTCGTTAGTTACTTGTATTTGTGGCCAGAAATGTAGTGGTGATGAAAATTGCAAATTCGGTCCTGTAAAAATACTATGAAGATGATCAAATTTGTCGTGAATTTTCTTCTATCCACCATGGTTCACATCATTATGAATTGACAAGTGTCAGTTTATTTTAATTATTATTTATAATTTATTGACATTTGTCAATCTCACAATAAGTTGGTGATAGAAGATTCATTTCGATTTTCATGTTCATCAGACATAATCCATTTTTGTTTACTTATTAAACCTTTTTTGGATTGTAATTAGTAGTAGCTAGTTTTAAGTTCATGTGATGCGATGTGTGTGATCTATTCGAGTGAGATAATAACTTTTTACCATCATAATAACCAAGTGTTAGATTAACATTTCTTCCACACGGTTAAGTTTTTTAATAGAGCTTAAAATAACAATTGATTTTGGCATGATCATATCAAACATCTACCATTACCAGATTAGCCATGAGTATAGACCGCCATAAATCATACAGATAAACAGCAGAAATTAACATCCAAAGAAGTACATCATACAGATAAACTGCAGAAATATGAACCCAATTCAGCATACTTCCACGGATACAAAATCTTACATTCAGCAACTGCACATCAAACTAAAAACAAATGCAGATCAATATGAAACTACAATATATATGTAGACAAATTTAGGGGTGGCAATTGGGTTGATCGGGTCGGTTTTGAGTTGGGTCCATTCGGGTTGGGTTCAAAATGGGTTGGGTGCAATTGAGTTCAAAGACAAAATACATGCATTATTATTGGACACAAATTGGACTAGACACTACCCAATCATGAACCAAATTAGACCAAATTTAAAATGTAAGATATTTTAAATATGTTTAGTATAATTTTTAAACTCACAACATACATTACCCCACACAAATCAAGTTATAACTCACCTCTTTTCATGTTGGACACAGTTTGGATCCGATTAGAACCAATATAATAAAAGTTCGGACCCAATTCAACCAAAACCTAGTTTAGTTGGGTCGGTTCCATGAATTTGTATCCAAATTGACAATACATAGACCATAGTTAAGCACAAACGGATATGGTAGCTTCTTGAATAAGCTTGTTCATGATATCTCTTGGCTTGCACATAACCTCAAGTGGCTTCAACTTAGGCATGCTTAGCCCAAACCCTTCAGCTAAATCCACTTCCTCCGATCCAATCCTCTCCCACTCAAAGCATTGAATCAATGACCCCAAAGCTAACCCGAGCACCCGGTGGGCTAATCCACTCCCGGGACACGCCCTTCGTCCCATACCAAAAGGCATCAACTTATGTGTTTCCACTTCTATACCTTCAAATCTCTCGGGCTTGAAGCTCATGGGGTCCTCCCAGAGCTGTGGGTCCCTGTGTATAGCCCATGCATTGACGAATAGGATCGTGCCATGTGGAATATCGTATCCTCCGACTCTACAATCATCGGACGACTCGTGGGGTACCAATAATGGACCTGCCGGGAACAAGCGAAAGGTCTCGAGAATGACGTTTCGGAGATAGGGTAAGTTGGGAAGATCATCTTCACTGATCAAGCGGTGAAGTTGAACGTTGGAATTTAATTCTTGTGTGGTTTTTTGGAGAATGTGAGGATGATTGAGGAGAAGGGAGATTGCCCATTCCATGGTTACAGCTGATGTGTCTGTGCCAGCAAGGAGTATGCTCTGCAATAAGTATGAAACAAAGAGTGTTGGTTTATGATGTGGTAATATCTTGGACGATTTCATCTTAATGTTGTTATGTATCAATAAAGTGCATAGAATTTTTTGTATAAATACTTGTTTCATTTTTATTTATGTTTGATATTTGTAAAAAAAATTATACAGGTTAAATATTTCCTAATAAATGATTGTGTAATTTCAAGTTTAAATAGAAACTGACATAATTTTTAATAGAAAAATTGTTCTCTCCAACACCCTCTAGATGAAAGACACATGATTCATGATTTAATCTAATGGATTAAATTATGTTTACTTAACTAAACACTTAAGTCAAGTTGAAAATTAATACCATTTAATTAAATAAAGAATACTAACAATCAAATCTCGTAAAATCTCTCCCCACATTCTATCGCTCTCTCAACTCACGTTTTCTTTTTGTGCAGAAATGGAGAGATTCAACAAATTTTTTTATGGATTCTCACCATTTTTAAACTCCCACCATTTTCATTCTTTCATTCAAAAAATCAAAATTATATTCAACTAATTTTTTCAATTTTAGAGTTTGGGCTACTTTCTTTTCTTGATAAGTATTTTATTTTAATTAGAATATTATGATGACCTATTGTAATTCTCCTTAAGAAAATTTAATTATTCTATATATTTTAACAAATAAAAATAAAATTAAAAAAATAAATAACGCTAAAGTAAATGAAATTTATTTTCAATGTTAGAAAATGAAGAAAGATTGTTTATGTTTGTTGTATTTTTTAGGAGAGATGAGAATTTTTTTAATTCATCCTAATTCATAAGTAGGGGTGGCAAATGGGCGGGTTGGGTTGGGTTGGTTCAAACGGTTTGGTTTTTAAATGAATTGGGTTCTTAAACGGTTTTAAGGTAGAACTAATTCAACCCAAAATGGAACCAAATTCAATCTGAAAGGGGACCAAGCTCAAACCGACTCTATATCTTACATTTAGTTCTTTATAATTTAGATTATTGGCAAGCGATTTGGGCCTAAGTTGAAATTAGTTGGACCCAACTTGGAACCAAGTTTGAACCAATTAGGAACCGAATAAATTTTTTTAGGAACCAACCCAACTCAAACTAGTTTAATTGGATTGGAACCGTGGTTATCCTAAGTAACTACTAAGTAACTAACGTAATTTAGAGGGGAGAGAATGAGATGAGAGATTTTAGGAGATTTGTTTATTAGTTTTTTAATTTAATTAAATAATATTAAAAATATAATTTGAATTAAGTGGTTAATTAAGTAAATATAATTTAATTCATTAGATTAAATTATCTATGATGATCTAAAAGGCTATTTGACAAGAATGGGTATTGAGGAGGAATGAGATCCAAAAAATGTCATCCTAATCCTACCTATTGATGTTTTCAACATGGTTGTAGTATATGTCCAAGTAGCAAAGAAATACTCCAATTAATTCAAACATTTTTGCAAATAATCAAAGTTTACGAGTAAAGACAACAAAAATGAATATACTAGAGGGAAAAGAAGGTTGAGATATTTGACCATGGGAACAAAACAATATGGCGTCAATTGGTCGGTCATTTTTACATTAAAAAAATATTTTATAGTAAAAAATTATAAAAGCACACATTTGTTAAATATGTCAGAACAATATATTTTAAAATAATTCAAAGTTATAAATAATTTTAAAATTTTTATTAAAAAAATGAGAATAATTGAACATTTATAATTTATGCTAATTTGACAGTTAAACCGTCGATTAAAATGATTGTTTTCGACTATCTTTTAAAGTTTAAATTTAAATGAATCATAAATTCTAAATAAAATAATACAAGATTAAAAATAAAATTCATTGTATTTTTTTATGTCTAAATCAACAAATTTGGCTAAAAGTATTTAATTAAAATTATATTTAAATATTAACCAAAATAATTTTCTCACAACAAAAAAATATTACACCAACAAGAATTATTATATATTTAAAAAAAAAAGAAAACTCCCTAACACTTTTCAAAGCACATTTTTGATTCAAGAAATTATTTTTTGTCATTTTTATCATAAAAAAATCAATTCAAATGATTATAACTTGTATTAAATTTATTTAAAATGATTGTGAATCAAAATTTTGAAAATTAAATTAAAAAAACATAAACATAAGCATAAGCATAAACAAACTAACGGCTAAGCTTTGTTCAAGCGTTCATCATGCTTCGTTCACATTAAATTAAAGAAACAGATTTTGGAAATTTACCATCATAAGTCCTTTAATTGTTTGATCGGAATAGATTTTGGGGTCTGAATCTTGTAGAGACAACAAATGACCGATCATGGTATTCCTCTTCTCCAGGCGATGCTCATCCACCAAGCCTTGCAAAAACTCATCCATTTCTTTAGCAAGAGAACGCAATTTCTTTGTATAACCTCCATAATCAATCCACTGCAAAAATGTCAAGAAATCCTGTGGATCTGATGCTTGAGCCTGCTCAAATATCCGTTTTATCAGATTACTAAATTTTTTGCCCTTTTCACTCTCCTCATCATCTTCGTTCAAGTATCTTTTGCCTGCAATCATATTCATCATAATGTTGAGGGTTAATTGGGTCAGTTTTGGCCTCATTTCCACTTTCGTAAACCCTTGTTGAGATGTTTTGTGAAGGCTTAGTAACAACCGGTTGATCTCATCTTGTCGGATTTTGAGAAGCCCATTGAGGCGGGTGGTTGAGAGCAGCTCTTGAGCGGCGATGCGGCGGAGGCTCCGCCAGTGATCTCCGTAGCGGCCGCCGGACATGGTGGTGTGGTTGTAGCCGATGTATTTGTCGACCAGGATGAAGGGCCGGTTGGCGAAAACGATGTCGTTTTTGGTGAAGCATTCCTCGACTAGATCTGGGGACGATACCACAACTGCGCGCCGAGCGCCGAGTTTGAGGTAGAAAATGCGGCCGCTTATTTGGGACAGGCGGTGGAGATTTCGGTGGAGCGGTGGTTTTAAGAGGTGGAGGTGGCCGATGATTGGAAGGGCTACGGCTGGGCTCGGCGGCAGACGGTACTTTCCGGGCGCGAAGACTTTGTTGATGAGGTAGATAAGTAATGAGATGGCGAGTGATGAATATAAAAATATATTTATTTCCATATTTGCTTGATTGATTTCAATAAAAATCTTGTAATCAGTGAGATGATTGATTTTATATACTTACATTGCGAAGAGATAATTTAGTTTATTTCAGTTAGTTGCATGTTTTTGACCTTGTATTGCCAGTTCATTTCATTGTTTGACCAAATTAGTAGTCTATATAAGTCTATATTTCTGTTATAGAATATTAATCAAAAACAAATATTTCTTTTATTAGATATTAATCATTTGATAATAAACGAACATGATACAGATATATTTTGATCTTTGAAGAATTACCAGAAGTGAAAAGACAAACTGTTTAAGGTGTGTACTAGGAAATAACATTTTCTTATATGTTTGGTTTATGTTTTGAAATTTAATTATAAATTTTTTGGATGAATAAAAATCCATAAAGCGTTTCATCCAAATTATTCTCATCAAATTTATCTTTTTTTCCAACACTACTTTTTCAATCTTTTATATAACTAATATGAATCATATTACATCCACTAGTTAATAAATTATAAACCAGTAATCCTTTATTCCACTAATAATTTTCTTTTTTCATTGATACTTTATAATTATTAATGTATTACAAATAAACTAATCATTATAGTGTCGACACATTAAAGATTTGTCAACTATTCTAAAATTATACTTATATAAACTACGTATCATGTCAAATTCATATACAAATTTATGTAGTTTCCAAGATTGCTTTAAATTTACAATAGAAAAACATAACAATCATACACTAAAGCTTTGCGATGGTGCAGATGAAGGGTATAAATATTATTCTTTTCATGTAAAATGCCTAGTGAGATATTGAGGGGTTCTTTTTTATTAAAATAATTTAAATGAAATAAATATATAAGATCTAATATTGATTGGTAACCATTACATATATTTGATCCAATGATTGATAGTGGGGCAAATATAACATATCAAGGCAAAGTTAATAAAATCGATCATAAAATATTGCATAATTATGGTCCATAATGTATATGGTTTGTATTGAGTAGTCCTCAGTGTTAAAACTTTGACTTTAACATCCTTAGTGTTTAAATTTTATTTTGTTGCATTTCAAAGCAAATCTAAATGTAGAAATCTAATGGCATACTCCATACAATATTTCTACAAATATAACAATTTTATAAAATGAAATTTCTTATCTCATAGTAATAATTTTTTCTTACTTTTATTTGGATTAGTATTGTTCGATCAGGTTCAGTTGTTTAGTAATTTTATTATATACATAATATTCCACACGTTAACACGCGTGCATTTGAATAATCTATACTACTATAAAACTATAATTTTTTTCGAGCGTTTATCCTCAACTATAATTTATACAATTTATTATATTCTTACAAAGAACATTTATAACCACTACAAGTATTTGAACACTAGACACCCTTTCATTAGTAATTCACTTAATAAGAAATAAAAAAATTCCAAGTTCTACACCAATAACTTTATTGATGGATTAATATTTTATTATGTGATCAGCATTTCATTTACTATTATTATTACTATCAATTCACTTTTATCCTCAACTATCAACTTTCACACCAATGACCTTATTGATGTATTAATATTATATTATGTGATTGTCATTTCATTTACTATTATTATTACTATTGATTTCATATTAATAAATTAATACAAATTGTGTACTCTTCAGAGGGGCATCAAGGTCTTTTACTACTTCATCGGCCTTTGAGTTAGGTGCGGCTATCATTGTTGAATTCTGGTGCATTAACAGTAATAGTGCGTGAGAAATAAGAGCATCTCCAATGGAGATCACTAAAATGGTATAAGTTTTTCACCATTTTAGTGTCTGCTACAGTAATTTTGCTCCAATGTATAACACTATATCTCACTCTAAAAGTATATTCCACAGAATATTCCCTTTTAACCTTATTTACTATTATTTCTTATACTTTACAAATAACACCCTACATTTAATTCTTTATTACATATTCATCCAAGTTAATAATTTTTTATATTTTATAAACTTATAAAATTATACAATGATTATTTAATAATAATAATAATACGTAGTATATATATTTTTAATATTTTATCGACAAAATTAATATCAATGAAATTAAAATTGTACGTAATATATAAAGCTCGAATTAATATTTAATGTTTATTTAATTTACTACTCTCATTTTTATTTTCATATCGTGTTATTTTCCATTCCATGTAATATTAGTTATTTCCTATTTCATGTATTTTTTCATTCCATGTAATATTAGTTATTTCATATTTCATGCAATATATCCATGTTTCAATTAATATTTTTATATATTTTAATTTATATTTATTATTGTATAATCAAATATAAAAAAATAACATATATAAAAACAATAACATATATCTAATCGTAACATTTATAAAATTTAGGGGCTTAATTGTAAATGGACCAAATTGTACTAAATCATAAATATATATACTAAATTAAAAACCAAAAAAAAAAGCAAAAAGAAATAAAAAAAATGTAAAACCCACGGCAATTTGCCGTGGGTGGGGCCCTCTTTTGCAGTTCCATTGGAGCGGCAATTTGGCCCTCCAACGCCAAGTTGCCGCTCCATTGGAGATGCTCTAAGCTAAAGCATCATGTTGGTGTGTTTTCAGTTACTTTTATTATCAATTTATTTTATAAATATTTTTTCAAACGAAAAAATTAGACCATGTAGCTTTTCAACTACTACCACCGTACGAGTTAGTCTTGTGGTTTACCATTTAACATCACTCTTTTAAATCAATAATAAAAAAATTTCACACTCTTAATTACTTTCATCTTTATTTTTATCAACACACCTTAAATCTAATTCAAAGTGCACTCAAATGTGAACTATGATGCACAAACACGAGATTCGAGACACGGTGCATGACACGACACGACACGACACGGACACGGGACACGTCATTTTAAGAAATGCTGATGAATACGATACTACAATATATATATATATATATATACCTATGATGCACGGACACGGGACACGAGATACGGCGCACGACACGACACAGACACGGGACACAGTATTTTAAAAAAGTTAGGACACGACAAGACCTCGAAACTGCTAATAAAATGTGTATATATAAATAATATACATATATATGTACATTAATTTACGTAAATTAGTTTTTTCATTCTAATTTAAATTACTGATTAGAGCAATAAATTATAAAAATGACTATTGTACATTATAAATTTGTATTTGATTTGTAAAGTTATATATATTTGAAAGAAAAATAAATACTTCAGTTTTCAAAATCACAAAAAGTAAATGAAATAACATCAAGTTTCACAAATAATGCATACATAGTAGACATACTCTTTAACTACATCAATTACAGTGTTCATATTTTATTTTTTTAATTTATTTAGGAAGACAAATTTATTTTTATATTGGACACGGTGTCGGACGAGTGTCGTGTCCGATCAGGTGTCCGACACGATACGTTGTGATTTTTTGAAATGTCCGTGCATTAGAAATGCATACAATACATAATTAAGCACAAAGTGATATGGTGCCTTCTTGAACAAGCTTGTTCATGATTTCTCTTGGCTTGCACATAACCTCTAGCGGCTTCAACTTAGGCATGGTTAGTCCAAACCCTTCAGCTAAATCGACTTCATCCAATCCAACCCTCTCCCACTCAAAGCATTGAATCAATGACCCCAAAGCTAACCCGAGTACCCGGTGGGCTAATCCAATCCCGGGACACGCCCTTCGACCCATACCAAACGGCATCAATTTATGTGCTTCCACTTCTTTACCTTCGTATCTCTCGGGCTTGAAGCTCGTGGGGTCCTCCCAGAGCTGTGGGTCCCTGTGTATGGCCCATGCATTGACGAATAGGATCGTGCCACGTGGAATATCATATCCTCCGACTCTACAATCATCGGACGACTCATGGGGTACCAATAATGGACCAGCCGGGAACAAGCGAAAGGTCTCGAGAATGACGTTTCGGAGATAGGATAAGTTGGGAAGATCATCTTCACTGATCAAGCGGTGTTGTACGTTAGAATTTAATTCTTGTATGGTTTTTTGCAGAATGTGAGGATGATTGAGGAGAAGGGAGATTGCCCATTCCATAGTTACAGCTGATGTGTCTGTGCCAGCAAGGAGTATGTTCTGCAATAAGTATGAAACAAAGAATATTGGTTTATGATGTGGTAATAATATTTGGTAATATTTCATCTTAATGTTGTTCTGTATCAATAAAGTGCATGGTATTTTCTGTATAAACATTTGTTTCATCTTTACGTATATTAAAACTTTTACACATGTTAAACATGTTAATATCTCTTAAAACAAGTTTGACTAAAAGTATTTAATAAATATTATATTTAAATATCAACCAAAATTATTTTCTCACAACAAAAAACATGGGATAGATATCTCTATTCAAATTTTCTATTCCATCTCCTATTTCACATAGTTACTATTTGACACATGTAATTTACAAATACACATATTAATGGATATTTAACATGTATAAATTTTTTAATATGTGACAAACATCCATTACATAAAATCAGGTTCCACTAACAACAATCCTTACACATTTTTTTTTTAAAAGAAACTCCATTAACACTTTTCAAAACACATTTCTTACCCTTTTTTTTTATCATGAAAAAATTAATTTATTTAACTTGTTTTAAATTTATTTAAAATTATTTTGAATCAATATTTTGAAAATTAAATAAAAAAACATACACATAAGCATATATAGTAACGGCTAAGCATTTTCATGCGTTCATGCTTCGTTCACATTAAATTAAAGAAACAGATTTTGGAAATTTACCATCACAAGTCCTTTAATTATTTGATCGGAATAGCTTTCTGGGTTTGAATCCTGTAGGGACAACAAATGACCGATCATGGTATTCCTCTTCTCCAAGCGATGCTCATCCACCAACCCTTGCAAAAACTCATCCGTTTCTTTAGCAAGAAAACGCAGTTTCTTCGTATAACCTCCATAATCAATCCACTGCAGAAATGTCAAGAAATCCTGTGGATCTGGAAAGAATTCAAAATATAAACCTTTATTCAAAATAAATTGCAAAATTGTATCACTTCCCAAATTAATTCAAAAACTAGACCACTTTTGACTTTTCTTTGAAAATAGCCAAAAATAATGCCAAACACATCCCTTTCTTTAAATAATAAAATACCAAAACACCCTTGTGAAATAAATGAGGAAAATTGCATATATAGTCCCATAGTTTAGTAAATGTTGCAAATTAGTCCATCAATATATATATCAGGCCCAACATGCTTCCGTACAGAAATTAAATAATCCCTTAAAATACTATACCTTGTTTTGACCGAAAACAGCACCGGGTGAGATGGTTTGCAACACCACCAGTCGGAAAATCAGTGCCTCCAGATCATTTTACGAATGGCTCCTCACCATCCAACTTCACACCTTGGGAAGTTGATCTGCAAGTTATCCGACTCCTTCAGCAACTGCTCAGCACAGCCTTGGTTCGTTTCTACTCCAGGCGTGAAAAGTAAAGTATTCCAGGGATTAAATAATAAAAATACTAGAAGAACATATTGAAGCAAAAGCCTTCTTTTTATTATGAACTTAGATAAATATTTATTACATAAGTAATCTCCTTTTGGGAGGAGAAAACTTGTTTAGCCTCTCATAGAAAAGAGACGACTCTTGTTACTATACATACACTTACTACTATTACAAACTGAATATTTTAAAACTCGAAATATTACAAAGGTTTTATTTTATGAGAAAACTGAAGAGAATGTTCGATGTTTTCTGCTTCCTCCAAATCTTGTTTATATAGAGGCTGAATTGCTGTATTATTGCCTCTATTATGAGCTTGAATTATTGGATCCACTTGTGAGTGTGGATCTCTCCATTATTATTCCCACTTTGATAAAGTTGTGGGAATTCTCTTTCAGTCACATGCCTTGGCCCTACTTTTGTCTGGTATCCAAGGTAAATGATGAGGATGCTGACTCACATCCTTCGTCTTTTTCTTCTAGTGGGTGGTCCTTTATAAGATTCCCACTTATCTTTGTCGGGACATCTTTTGTTTTTGGTATGCCCGTGACTTTTGTGGTCCCTGACCACTATCTCCTGTCTTGGTCCCTTTGTCCTTCATTGATTTGGACTTGGTACCAAATTCTGGCTCTTTCTGGTTCGGGCAGTCCGGGCAGATCCGTTCTGACCATCGCCAAACATGGGCCATGTTGCATAGTTTCCGGCGAGTTTCTTTGCTCTCCGGCAACTTGTTTAACCATAGCAGAGTCCTTTTCTATTCGAATAAGGTTTCTGCAAAGCTTGTGGTATTTCCTGTCATTGTATTGAGCAGGAATGATCCATTCACCGTATTCTGGTAATACTTGAATGAAAACTTGACCTTGTCCATCTCTGTAAGACAGACCCAAATTTCCCATGCCCTTCTGGTGGAGATATCATCCTCAGTGAAGGTTGAAACGAGTCGGATAGTTTCGGAGGATGGAGCTTTAATTCTTTTCAAGGCCTCTGTGTCTGGCCTCTTGAGCTTGATAAAGTGGAATGCTTCATGCATTCCTTTTCCTATTGGTTCTGGTGCTGCACTGATAAAGTATAGCTCCAGTAAGTCTCCTCGTGCAAGATGAGGGTTGTTTGCCCAAGTTTCGTGCACTGAATCTTGTATCCATTTCGGAAGTTGAGAGATTTCCGAAAAGCTGGGTGACCTAGTAGAAATTGAAGCTAGTGCTCCAAAGTCATACCAGTACTTAACGTCCTTAGGATTGGATTCTGGGAGCATCCATATCCTTGGATATTTGCCTGAAACATCAACCAAGCATTTAGCTGGATTGATCCCCATTCTTGTGTTCAGTTTCTCCCACTTCTGCTGATATTCCTGAAATGCAGAAGAAACTAAATTTTGGTTAATATCAACCTTAGATTTGCCCGTCTGTGGCCTAAGGTTGATCTCTCCCTCTTTGACCCCTGAGGTGGTGGGTTGACTCGATGACTCGGGATGTGACTCCGGAGCATCGATTTTTGCTTGAGGCAGATCATCATAAGATGAAACCATCTCAGCACTTGTGCTAGGGGTACTTGAATCCCCTGCTACAGGTATAGAGCCCTGTACTCGAAGTCGCTCATTATCTCTGTTACAAGATATTACCCTGAGCAAAGGCCCTTGTAGCACCGAAAACAATTGTTCATCGGCTAGTCTGCATCCTCGAATGCGATCAGACACTTTGGTCCGATCAACTTGTTGTAGCCTGCCTGCTACTTCGGCATTAAGTACTAATGCATCGAAATCCTTTTGAAGCATCTCAAGATGGTCTCCTAGATGCCTCGACAGCTTGAGGAGAGAGTCAATTTCACTTCCCTCCATCTCTTGTTAGAAAATCTGCAAGAATATTTTCATGAGACTTGATTAGAACAATATCATAGATATAATATTGACACTCAGCCTGCCACCTAAGTAGCCTAGCTTTCTCTGGTTTAGACTCTATCTTATTTGTAAGAAAAGCCTTAACACTTGAATTATCTATTTTTAAGATAAATTTCTTTGCTAATAAAAATAAAGGCCATTTTTTAAACGCCTTTCGGACTGCAAAGAATTCCTTTTCGTTAATGTGCCACCGATTTGCTTCTGCTTCTGAAAAGAGGCCGCTCCAGTATCTGCATGGAACTTCTCCTGTTGGAGTGATTTTTGTAAGCACTGCTGCCCACCAATAATCACTGGCATCTGTGTAGAGGACTAGATTATCCTCGTCATTAGGAATTGCTAACTTTGGAAGCTTTTTACAGACTTCTTTTAGCTGTTTTATTCCTGCTTGATGTTCTTCTGTCCATATGAATGCTGCATCCTTTTTGAGTAATGGACTAAAAACCTTTCTGTGAAATGCAAGGTTGTTGATGAACATTCCTGCAAAATTAACAACTCCAAGAAAACTTTGAAGCTGCTTCTTGTCTAGTAAGACATCTGAAAATCCTGTAATCTTTTCTACAATATGGTTTTGTAGGATGATTCCAGATTCATCGATCTCGATTCCAAGGAATTCAATCTTTCTTGTTGCGATTACTGCTTTCTTTTCTGATAGCACTAATCCTTCTCTGTGGCACACATCTGAAAATATTTCCAAATGTTTCAGGTGTTCCTTCATATTCTTTGATGCAACAAGGATGTCGTCAATGTACACGAACATGAAAGAGAAATAATCTTTGAAAAGATTATCCATTTTTCTTTGGAATATCTGGGGTGCATTTGCCAAACCCATCGGCATAACATTCCAGACATAATGTCCTTGTGGAGTGGAGAAAGCGGTGTACTTCTTGCTTTCTTCTTCCATTTTGATCTGGTAGAATCCAGACTTGCAGTCGAACTTCGAGAATATCTTGGCTCCTCTGATACAATTCACCAAATGTTCTCTGCTTGGGATATAGTATCCGTCGAACTCCAAAATGTTATTAATCCCTTTATAATTAATAACAAGTCTTGGCTTTCCTCTCTTGATCTCACTATGATTTCGGACCAGAAATCCTGGGCTACTATACGGTGAGACACCTGGGGATATCAACTTAAGGTCTAGGTGTTCCTTAAGTATGTTCCTCATATCTTCACAATCTTCCATGTTCATAAGGATTGGCTTATACCTTACAAACTCGTGTTCCTTTTCAGCTTTAACCTTTAAGGAGGCTTTGAGTTCGTTCTTATCCCACCAGGCTAGAGGATCTTCGTTGTAGTTCCTCTGGATCCTTTTCTTGATGTCCTCAAGCGAGATGTGTTCTTCAAAAGTGACATCAACTTGAGGGGTGTTCATGAGGCTCATAAAAAGATTGTGTATAGCCTCTGGTGGTACTCTTTCTTCTTCATTCACGTTGAAGGAGTAAACATGGTTTTCCCATCTACGGTCCTTTTTCCTAGAACCATGTTGTCGATAGGATAGCAAAGCAGTGCCAAACCTTCTTTGATCCTTCATTTTTGGATGTCGAAGTTTAGCATCATCACCACGCTTGCTGCGAAAAAACAGTGGCATTTTTCGGTGAAATGCCTGGCGTAGTCTCTGAACAATAATCTTATGATCACATTGAGTTGTGAAAATAAGACGCCTTGTTTCATTCTCTTGTGTGAACCGTTTGAATGTTTGAAGGAAATTGTTTCCTAGCAGAATATCAGCCCCTGTATCATGGAAATAGATAGGTGGAGTCTTGACTTTGTACCAAGGGGTACCTCCTGCTCCTCCGATCATAATTTCTGCCTGTTTGATTCGAATAAGTATTCTCTTTGAAAAATCTCTTCCAGCAATAGGGGGTAAGTCTTCACAAACGTCTGTAGGGAAAACTTCTTGTTTTGCTGTGCAAATTCCTGCTCCTGAATCAATGTAGGCAGCAAAGTATTCTGCGCGGTATTTTTCATATAACATTCCGATTGAAATGTATATGGAAAATGGGCTGGTGGTCATCGGATCCGATAACGCTTCTCTCCTACCGTGAATTCCATTCCATCCGGCAGTCTTTCCCAAGACTTATGTGCCTCAAGGAATTCAAGTCCTAGAACCACTTGTTCCGCGGTTCTTCCTGCTTTTCCCGTAATCGCTGTTTTAATTTCTCCTATTTTAAGGAGTCCTTGATACCTGCCGACTGTAGGCTACTGTAAATAATATAGGACATCACATGGAAATAGATTTTCCGTTTGAGTGATATCAAATATTATTTTCACTTCTCGCCATCCTTCTGGGCATTTAAGTTCTCCTTGCGTAGTGATCACATTAAGAACTTGAGCTTGCTGTATAGCCTTTGGTTCTTCCCAACGATGGCTACTCATTATCCTTTCTTGCTGAAAGGACATTCTTCTTGGTTCGATCATGAGACTCTTGCTTCTGTTTAACACTGGAAGATTCTGAATTCTCATATCGATGTCTTGTATTGTCGGAGGTTCAATAATGTCCGGCAATACCGCTCTTGCAAAGTCTTCGAAGATCCTTGGAACTTCGATGAAATCCTTTCTAAGAAACACGTCCGAATGGTGTGTATTCGAAAGTGCATAAGAAATCTTGTAAGTGATCGAGTAGGGTCTGTTTCCTTCCATCATCAGCTCACTTCTTTTAAAATCTTGATGAAGGGTAAGGACCTTGTTGAAATCTCGATCATTTAAGTTGTATGCAATGCGTGGATATACATTGAACGCCAGTTTTCCTGCATACAAATTTCCTGTAATGGCTCCGAGACACGAATCTTTGAGGTTCGAGATTCTCTTGTCGAATAGGGCCAGGTTTAGTGGTGAATCAATTCCTTCTTTGAAGGTTGACTTGACTACTACTCTTATGGCTCCAATATGGATCCATGAAAGTGTACTCGCCACTTCTCGATTGAGCTTGCTCTTAATCTCCTGAATTTCTCGGTATGGGATTAATTGCATCTCGATTTGATTCCCTGTGAGTTCCATAGGAATACCAAACTCTCCATTTGAAACTCGATGGATAATTTGGTGCTTTCTGTTTCTTAGCCCCATTTTATCAATTGCTTTCTCCAATGTTCCGATAGTAAACCCATCATACATCTGGAGCTTGGCTTCGTCCTTCATAATCCTCATTAGAGTTTTATGAGACACTGTCGTGTGAGAGAGGAATCCTGACATATCCTCTCGAACTAGGTTTTGAAGGAATTCTCCTTCACCCTGATTCTGAATCTGAGTTTCCTGAGTTATTTCCATACTCAGATTCAATTTCTTCTTCTTCATAGATGCTTTCATCTGAGGGGATGTCCTCAAACTAATACACTTGAATCAGATCCTGGTAGTAGACAGCTTCATCGAATTCCGCCGTGGCTTCGAACTGTCTGACTCCTCGCCTTTCATTGTTTGGACAATCTGTAGAGATGTGTCCTCTTGCGCCACACGTCCAACAATTACAATCTTTGAAACTTTCATTGGACCTTGCTTGTGTTCGTCTAAACGTCCTCTTCATAGGTGGTCGTCTAGAGCTTCTGTTCGAGTCTGTAATGGTAACTCGACTTCTTCTTGGACCTGGTCTTTGCCCTGATTTATAATTTCGGGCCTTATGTTTGGACCAGAATCTCCTTGGTTTCCAAGAAGACTTTCTTTCTCCTTTTCTAGAATAAGGATGACTCCTGTGGATTCTCCCTTTTTCCTTTCTTGGTGCTCTTCCAACAACTGTTGGAATATCATTTTCCACACAACATAGAGGAACTGATTTATTGATTCCTCGCAGTCGTTTGTAGTTTTTGTATAAAGTTGCCTGGTGACACCATTCAGATAATTTGGCTTTCAGGAAAGACATCCTTCTTGTCACTGTGTCCATCTCGTCTACAACTTTGTATTCCTTGATGAGCATTTCTCTCCAAGGACTTGGTATCTTCGCGAAGAATAGCTGCGAAGCTTCACCATTATCCACCTTAGACTTCCATCTGTATTCGGTGAATAGCTTGATATATTCGTCTATGTGACAAATATCATGTAATTCGAGGCAATAGAGAGCTTGTCTGTATTTTTCTCTCTTCTCATTTTCCATGCCTTCGAAGTATCCGGTGCCGATAAAATGGATTTTGAATAATTTTGCCATGTTATCGACAATTCCTTTTAGGGATTCTCCCGTTGTAACGTCTTGTTTGAGATTTGGCGATGTCAAATCCCATGCGATTTTCACCGATCCTTCGAGACTCATCTCAAGGAGCATGAGGAAACCATTTTTTTCAATTCCGAGCGTCCCTGCTGCAATTCTCATAGCTGAGGCCCACTCATCAATTAGGATTTCTCGATTTTTGAAGTCAAGGATATCCAAATTGAGCATTAGTCCATACGGATGTATGGGGTCGAGTTGAGACTTTCCATACGGCGTGTTGTATAATTCTGGCCGTTTGGAGCGCTGTCTGGTTCCTACGATGTCTCGTAGTTGCGCATCTCTTACCACAAAATCTCCGACATGTGGCATCGGCATATCTTGTGTTACCCCTGAGGATTCCGCCATCATTGGAGGTGGTTGTGGTGGTTGTGGCGCCGTATAAACCGGTGGTGGTCCGTCTCTAGGCACCAGTGCTGAGGATTCGTCTCCAGCATTCATCTTTAGGTCTACAAGTCCTAGTCCTGAAAAGGATTCGGCAAGATCTTGTAGGTCCTGCAGGTTGATTTTATCCATTATTTGGCAATTGATTTTCCTCTGATTAGAGCACTAAGCTTTTCATCGTCGGTCAACTTTCTTGTAACTTCGGTTGGTTTTCCGTCTTGGTGTAGATACGGTACCTTTCCAAAATCAATCTTTTTTCTACCACTGGTTGCTGTTTCCAAGGTAGTAACTCTTTTTTGAACATCTATAAGGACGTTGTGAATATCCTTTTGATGTTTGAACATTTCGTCCAACATACTTTGTATCTTCTGGACTTTTGTCGGAACTATGTATTGGTGTTCTCCATAGTTCTGAATCGTCTTTTGGATTTCTCGTAAATCAAGAAATAACTTGCTTGAATCTGGAATTATTTCATTCCAGGTAATCATTCCTTCTCTGTTCATTGCAATATGGTGGTTATTGCTCTTGAACTCCTTTTATTGCTCGGCTTCATGATTGTTGTTATAATGAGTCTCTCTTTGATAATAAAGGACTCTTTCCCTTCTCATCTGGATTTCTATAAGGGAAACCCGATGATTCGTCTTTTGATCCCTGCAGTATTGTAAGGTTGTATCGCTTACTCCTGCTAGAACTTGTTCAACATATCGGTTTTGCCAATATGTTACCATCTCTTGATGGGTTTGTTCTTGTGTCTTCAAAATTTGAAGACAAGTCCTGAAATACAAACATCTTGGACATTCGTCCAGATCCATGTTTGGAGATAATTTCTCCTCCACAAAAGTTAACTTATCTAATATAATAAATATTTAATCCAAATTCATAATAAACCTAGGCTCTGATACCATTTTGGGGTCCCGATTTGCATTCATTTAAATAACTAGGGTCAATTAGCAATTTTCCATATTTTTAAAATTTTTGTGCAAAAGGTGATTTTGGTTAAAACAACATTTTTAAAGAGAAAATAGGAATTGTTTGTATCGAGGCAATAGATCCGGCCCTTAACCTAAGGGCCTAATCAATAGGCCCTTAACCTAAGGGCCAATAGCCTACTTTTCGAATTTATTTTGGTCTGGGTACATTTTTGAAATTAAAATCGAAATCATGTCTAAATTTTGAAAATTTTCGTGGATCTGATGCTTGAGCCTGCTCAAATACCTGGTTTATCAGATTGATAAACTTTTTGCCCTTCTCACTCTCCTCTTCATCTTCGTTCAAGTATCTTTTCCCTGCAATCATGTTCATCATAATGTTGAGGGTTAATTTGGTCAGTTTTGGCCTCATTTCCACTTTCGTAAACCCTTTGTGAGATGTTTTGTGGAGGCTTAGTAACAACTGGTTGATCTCATCTCGTCGGATTTTGAGAAACCCATTGAGGCGGGTGGTTGAGAGCAGCTCTTGGGCGGCGATGCGGCGGAGGCTCCGCCAGTGATCTCCGTAGCGGCTGCCGGACATGGTGGTGTGGTTGTAGCCAATGTATTTGTCGACCAGGATGGGGGGCCTGTTGGCGAAAACGATGTCGTTTTTGGTGAAGCATTCCTCGACGAGATCTGGTGACGATACCACAACTGCGCGCCGAGAGCCGAGTTTGAGGTGGAAAATGGGGCCGCTTATCTGGGACAGGCGGTGTAAGTTCCGGTGGAGCGGTGGTTTTAAGAGGTGGAGGTGGCCGATGATTGGAAGGGCTATGGCTGGGCTCGGCGGGAGACGGTACTTTACGGGCGCGAAGACTTTGTTGATGAGATAGATAAGTAAGATAGCGAGTGATGTATACAAAAATAGAGTTATTTCCATATTTGCTTGATTGATTAGAATAAGGATTTTGTAAGATTTTGTAATGAGTGAGATAATTGTTATATATTTATATTACCAAGAGATAATATAGTTTATTCTAGCTATGTGCATGCCTGGTCTGACCTTGTATTGCAAATTTTCTGTTTGACCAAATTTAGTAGTAGAGAAATTTATTTATTTCTAAGCTAAAACTTCTAGATGATGTCACATTCGCCAGCACTTGTCCCAAATCTTCTACGGATCAAATCAAAATAATCAATTATTTGAAAAGTTTGTGTGTCCTTTTGTGTAGAAAACATGCTGGCCATGCAGAATTCTGATTAACAAGTTTGAACAAACTTCTTTCAAAAAATTTAAATACAAGCTTAAAAGAAGGTGAAGAACTTATCTCGCAAGTGACATGATAAATAGAACGCCCTATGAGATGATTATACAACGGGTTCAACAAATTTGATGTGACATATACTATATATTTGGGGCGGGGTTGATGCTTTTCACCACCTTATTTATCTTCTGTAACACAACGAGACTGAGTATGTGGAAGTAAATTTGGGATGTGTCTAGTAAAAAAGACATTCCTCTATCTATTTAAAGGGTGAGACAATCCAAAGTGCATTTAACTTGTTGAAGGGCCATCAAGATGAATTTATACCTAGACACTTATTCATTATGAAAATCCGAAGAAACAAAAGATAGTTTACAAGTGAATCACGTGGTTGGAGGTTAAAAAGAACATTGATTTATAGATTAATTTGAGTGGTTGGAAAAAAAATAAATAAATAAATAAAATACTAAAAAAGAGATAGATTACTACTAAATCTTATGATATTAGGAAGAGGGTACCCTAAATAAATACTATAATTTTGGCAAAAACATAATCATATTTTTTATTTAATATTTGATAACTATATTAATTTCTATAAGTTCTAATTGAAGATATATTATACATTTAAAAGCTATTAATTTTAATAATTTATCAAATTATTCATAGTTCCAACGAGTGATCCATATTTTTAATTAATATATAAAAATAAATATTTATTCATATATTTACGTATTTATTATTATTATAATATATAATAATAATAATAATATTTTTTAATAGAAAAGAACAAAATTTGTTGATTAAAATATTATATTTTTTCCTAAATTTAATAGAAAAAAAAAATAATATAAATAGGGTCTAAATTTTTAATATAAAAGAACAAAATTCATCAATATTTATAAATTTGAAGTGGGTCTTTTCTTTAATTTGTTATCGGCTGTAAAAAGCTAATCTCACAGATTCTGTGAGATTAGCATGGTTGTTGAAAATAAACGGTCAACAAAATTTAGGAGTGAAATTAACATGTGAGCTATTTAAGAGTGAAATTAACTTGTGAAAAGTGATAAAAGTCCTTTTGGACCCCAAATATAATTTCTAATATCATAGTTAATTCTAAAGGTTGAAAATTGATGTAAAATTAGATGAATGTGCACATATGATGATAAGACAATACTCCATGCAAAATTTGACGAGAGGTGTAGAGGGCCCTGTGGGGGCGATTGAAATAAAAAAAAGTGTATAACTAAAGAACCAAAAGGGAATTTACCTCGACTGAACATAAGATTAACTAATTATAAATTTAAAAATTTATCTCATATCAAATATAGAACTTAAAACAAATGTACACTAACTCAATAAATTAAATTCTACTAATTACAATAATGATGAAAGTTGGTTTTATTCATTGGTTTTATTTGATATTCTTTGAAGTCTTTCGAAATGTTTAACACTAAAAATTATGGTTCGGTGATATTATTAGAAATAGAAAGAACTAAACTAAGAAGCAAAAATGAACATATAAATTATCATATAAATATATATATATATATATATTAATATTTGTGAAAACATATCAAGAACTATCAAATATGGTTGGTAAACATTTTTCATATGAATCTTGTAGCTGATATTTTGTTTATTATTTTACATACATAAAAATTATAAAGCCTGAAAGAATGATCCTAACTGTTTCTATTAAAATATTGAAATCATTGTTAGATGGTACTACTAACGGTGTAATAGATTGATAGGATTCCTTGAAAATATGGATGATTTTATATAAAATAAGACGATTAATATTAAAATCATGGGTACACGGAAAAAGTGTTGAGTATAGAGAGCTTGTCACTAGAGAAATATATGCATATTCAAACTAAGGATTGATCATTGATACGATAACATAGTCTTTGCCACTACGGCCTCTGAGGTCTAGGGTAGTCACTACGGCCTCTGAGGTCTGGATTCAACTTAGTTGCACTTATAATAAAGTTGACGGATCTAGGATTTTTTTAATACATCAAGAAATATCCCAGATCCGTCAAGGATCCGATTCTGTCTCTGTATATTATTGCAAATTAAAGATGTTATGGGATGAATATGCTGCTCTTGTTAATATACCCCCTGTACTTGCTCTGCTTCTACAAACACTATAAACCATGCTCAAAACATTAAACTTATGCAATTTCTTATGGGTCTGAATGAACATTTTTTTGCTGTCCGTAGCAATATTATCCTTCGTGATCCCCTGCCTGATGTTATGAGTGCTTTCAATATTGTGTCTCAAGAGGAATCCCATAGATCTATATCTGCATATAATAATTCTGTTAAACATGCTTCTGCATTCTCTTCTCAAACCACTGATTTGAATAATAATAATAATAATGTGAATAAGAATCCTGCTAGATTGTGCGACCACTGTGGAAAAAACGGCCATACCATTGACAGATGTTTCCAACTAATAGGTTTTCCTAAAAATTTTAAAAAGAAAAAATCTGGTCCAAACCAACAGTCAAATAAAATGTCCAATGCTGCCACTATTGACAAGGATGATTGTTTAAAAACAGATTCATCTAGTGTTGCATTTACACATGAACAGCGTGACAAAATCTTGAAATTGCTGAATAGTCAAAGGGAACCGGATGATATTAAAGCCTCAATGGCAGGTATATCATCCAATTCCACTTTAGCCCACCTACCTTTAAATGGCTGGATCATTGACTCAAGAGCTACTGATCATATGATGTTTTCCACTACTTCCCTATCTTCAATGAAAGTTGTTGATACCAACATGAGTATTAACTTACCTAACAGAACTAGTGTGAAAATCACTCACATTGGAGATCTAGAGCTACTTCCAGACATTACTCTTCGTAATGTCCTAGTGGTTCCAGATTTCCATTACAACTTACTTTCAGTCTCCAAACTCATTAAAGATTGTAATTGTCACGTAACCTTTTCTCAAGACTGTTGCATATTTCAGGACCCTCACAATGGAAAACCCCTGAAGATTGGTAAACAAAATAGTGGTCTCTATTTTTTTACGCATTCTGCAGGTTCTAATAATAATCTCTTTAGTGGTTCTTGCCACTTGTGGCACAATAGGTTAGGGCATCCGTCTGATGTTGTCCTAACTGTTATAAAACCAAATATTAAACTTACACAATCTGTCAAAAATATGCCGTGTGATATGTGTCAACATGCCAAACAAACTCGTGAACCCTTTCCTTTGAGTGAGCATGCTTGTAAATTCATATTTGATTTAGTTCACCTTGATTTATGGGGTCCATATATGGTTGACAGTCATGATGGTTATCGTTTCTTTCTTATTATCGTTGATGATTTCTCTAGGGCAACTTGGGTTTACATGCTAAAACATAAATCTGATACTACGTCTGTTTTGCAATCCTTTGTTAAGTTGGTTAAAAATCAGTTTTCAAAAACCATAAAATGCATGCAATCCGACAATGGTGCTGAATTTACCAACAATGATTTACATTCTTTCTGTACTAGTTTGGGTATAAAACAACGCTTTACTTGCGTGGAAATCCCACAGCAAAATGGGGTTGTAGAACGTAAACATCGGCATCTTTTAAATGTTGCACGGGCTTTGCTGTTTCAAAGTAACTGTTCGATTGAATTCTGGTCTGAATGTATCCTTACTGCTGTTTTTTTAATCAATCGAACTCCCAGTTCTGTTTTGGGAGGAAAAACCCCATTTGAGAAAATTTATGGGTTTCTGCCTAACTTTGATGTATTACGCACGTTTGGATGTCTTTGCTATGCCTCTAATTTTTCAACAAAAGATAAATGTGCTCCTCGTTCCACGAAGTGCATGTTCCTCGGTTACTGTGAAAACCGTAAGGCATACAAGTTACTTGATTTGGCTAATAATTCCGTTATTATTTTGCGTGATGTAAAGTTCTTTGAAGATATTTTTCCATTATATTCTGACCAATCTGATTTTGCAGATAGAAGGCAGTTCTTTAATGGGAGGGGGCAGGGGTATTCTTCACCATCAGATATGAATGTCGATGATGAAAAGGCTGAGTCTAGAGGCTGTGTTGATAGCAGAACCAGGATTTTACTTCTTAGTAATGAGTCTATCAATACGCCTCCGGATATGTTAGGGCTGCCCAACACCGGGAGCAGAACTGGGGATAATTTTCCCGGTAATGATGCTCAATTTTTTTATCCGGATCTGTTAGGTACCCGTCGGTATACAAATCTTCAGCTGAAGCTGAATATAGAGCAATGGCTCTAACGTGTAATGAAATAGTCTGGATTTGGGTATATTTAGAGATTTGGGCATAGAAAGGCTAACGCCTGTTGAACTTTTTTGTGATAACCAAGCCGCAATTCATATTTCGTCTAATCCCATTTTCCATGAAAGAACGAAACATATCGAAATAGACTGTCACGTTGTTCGAGACTATGTAAAGAAAAAAATAGTTAATACTTTATTTGTTCGTACAGGAGAACAATTGGCAGATATATTTACAAAAGCTCTTGGACGAGTCAAACACGAAGACTTTGTAAAAATGCTTGGAATGATAGATATCTTTTCTCCCACGGTCAGCTTGTGGGAGGGTATTCAAGCCCAAACAACATTGGGCCTACAATCCGACTGTTCAGATAAACAAAGACAAAGCCCCGGCTCAGATACAAGCCCATCTGCGGAAGGACTAAATGTGCAAACTAAAAAACACATAGGGACTAATGTTGAAAATATGCATTAGATATATATGTTGTTCTCTTAGGGTTTTGATTCATTATTCATCTTCTTCAGCCTTGATAGCCACCTTAGAAAAAAGAGAGGAAACCCTAATAAATCGTCTTCTTGTTATTGTATAATTTTTTGATTTCTTCTATTGAATAAAGTTCTTGTTCATATCTTACTCTTTTTTCCCCGAATTTCAACATACTCAAGTCTTTTTAATGAAAAATATGAATGATAAGAATTAGATAAAGAACAAATTAATCATAATTAAGATTTTCCAAAATAAACTAAAATCAAATATATAAATTTAAAAAAATGTCCATGTTTGTAACTTATGTTATTTTTTTAAAAATGTGAATGATATTTAACGCAGTTCAATAGTGATTATTGACTAAATAGAAAGCAGAAGAAAGAGTAATTCAATCTATAAATAAAATAATCTTACATTCATGATTTAACTCTACTACTTATAGCAAATAAGTTAAAGAAAATTTGTAATATTTAAATTACGTAAATAAGATATTATATATTTTTGTATTATCAAAAGTATATTAAACTTTACGAAATCTTTTATTATCTAAATACTAGTTTTAGATATGGATACACGTACAGTTTACTAGTCTATACTACTATAAAAGTATGGATATTGAAAGTGTTTCTTCCCATTGTGAATAGACTATTTTACCCCTATTAATTCATTTAATTAGCATTCTACACATATTAATTTAGTTAATTAGTATTCATATATAACTCCTCTACAATAAGTATTTTAATAATTAAGTAAGAATTTTTCATGACTAATATTTCAACACTTTTTAAAACATTTAAATATGATACTAACTTTTCAACTTCTCATAATATTTATCAATTTTATAGTAAAAAATTTGAAACACTAATCCCCAAATTCTCAAGTTAAATTTCATAATTTTTCAAATTTTAATCTTTATTAAAACACAAAAATGTAATACTAACTTTTCAAATTCACCTACACTTTTTAAACTAAAAAAGAAGAGGGTGAATGTGAGTTATTAATATATAATTCCTTTGAAATAAATAATAATTAAATATTAGTATTTCATGTCCAATAATTATCTATCTATATACTACTATAGATAATTTTTGTTGTTTCTTCCTATTGTGAAATGACATTGTTAATTAATATATAATAATAATAATCTTTAATTATCATAATAATAATAATAATCTTTAATTATAATAATAATAATAATTAAAAACAATCATACCTATATACTTATTATAAATTATATTATACATATATGTGCATATATATATATATATATATATAAAGTGTCTCTTCACTTGCTAATCATCAAGTCTTCACTTGCTATTCACCAATTGTAGGACTCTTTAATTTTGTAACAATCATTTTCCTAATAAAAGATCCACTAAAACATATATCATTTCAAATTTTCTCTTTAATGACACAATTATAATCTTTAATAATGATTTTTTATTATAATAATAATAATTGTTACTAAAAATAAAGACCATTTACTTATTTTATGATAAATAATATTATTATACATGTGTATATATATAATTATTAGAAATAATAATGGACATTCACTTATTCTATGATAAATGATATTATTATATAAAAATATATAAAGTGTCTATTCACTTACTATTCATCAAATTGTAAAACTCTTTATACTTTTAAATATAATTTTTTGTTGTTTTTTCATTGTGAAATGACATTGTTGTCCATACTTACTTAATTTTAATAATTAAAAATTAACAACAATCATAGTTATTTACTTATTCTATGATAAATAATATTATTATTTTTAACATTGAAATATCGCAACTACCCTCACTTAATATTTCATTAATCTTTATAAAATATTGCTACTAATACCATGATTATTTTAGTTCATTTATAATTAATTATTTTGCTCATAAATCATAATAAAACTTGAATAAAAATTAATGACAATGGATAGATATATAACAAAAATTTTGTAACAACAAATTCTTTTCATGGTTTTAATAAATTAAGAATGATAGTTAATGGAGTCTGTGGAGAGCATTCTAATCTTTTATTTCCTAAAAAATTCAACATGTTAATTGATAATAATAAAAACAAGATGACCTTTGGTTATCTTAACTAATGTAGAAAATTAATAATTGTTATGATATATATACTTTGTTAGAATTATCTTTCTTTTGCATAGTTTTTATTTTCTTTAAAATCTTCGATTTATACTAAACTATCAATAAATTGATGCTCTTGGAATGAAGAACTCAATCCCAGGTAGCGTTCATATGATCTACTCACTATCAAATGACCAAAATGATACGAACATATGGTGATGCAGAGCAAATTCGATGAATCTGGCAATGTCTACTAATCGAGTCATAACTCCTTGTAGAAAATAGTAATTTATGCATGTCCTTTGACATTAGAAAGCCAACATGATTATATTTTCAACAGTATATTATACACGTTCAGAGTCAAAGTGATGCAAAAGATATGACCTTTCAATGTTTCATAAAAAACATTAATATTATGATTTGATGAACCTTTAAGTAAGTAAAGAAAAAAACAGTAAAATGTGTATAAAATAAAAGCCAAAATTTGATTACTTTAAGAAAGAAACATATTTTATTTTTATTTTTTCCCTTAAATTTAATATTAATTAGGTGTTTACGTGCAATGCACGTTCATCTTGCTAGTCTGATTAAACATGCCAAAATTGATGTGCATTTGGAGAAAATTTGAAGAGTCATTAATATTTTGCAAACAAATTGCTAGATTTCAAAATATTAGAAAATAAGCAAATATTTCTTACCAAACGACAATATTTCAGCAAAACATTTTTTAGACATGGCCGTGAAGAAGCTTATGAAGAACATCACGTGATTTGCAGTTGGCCTCAAGTGGTACAAGTTTGTGCATGGATAACTCATTCCCTTCAGTCAAATCTAACAAATTCTCGTCAATCCTTTGCCACTCAAACCCTTGTATCAAAGATCCTAAGGTCAAACCCACGATCCGATGGGCCAACCCGTTACCCGGACACGACCTTCTTCCCATACCAAATGGCATCAGCTTTGGAGCCCCGACTTCGCCCAATTCAAAGCGCTCAGGCTTGAAGCTTGTTGGATCATCCCATACCGTTGGATCCCTGTGAATAGCCCAAGCGTTAACGAGCAAGATTGTGCCACGTGGTACATCATATCCCCCGAGCTTGCAATCGCTTAATGATTCATGTGGTAATAACAATGGTGCAGCTGGGAATAATCGAAAAGTCTCGGAGATTATATTTTGTAAATACGGAAGTTTTGATAAATCTGATTCATTAATTAGACGATCATTTCCAGTTAGATTGTCAATCTCAATTGTAGCCTTATGTAACTTTTCAGGGTGATTGAGCAAAACGGATATTGCCCATTCTATGGTTACTGCTGACGTGTCTGTCCCCGCAAGAAGCATAACCTGACATATGTCAATTGTCAGGAAGTTTCTTTTGTAATTTTCTCTAATTATTAAGGTGGGTGGTATTGGTATATATGGAAAACAACAATATTGTGAAAATAGGAATACATAAATTTGAAAGGACTATTAGCTAAAAGTTTAAAACAATCCAATAAACGTACTTTCGTGGGGCAATCCAATAAAGTTGATGTAATATTATACCAACTTTTGACTTTATGGTCTAATGACATATGTGTAACAATTGGCACCATTCATCTACGAAGCATTAAAATATTTTCTAAAGTACTTGTGATCTAATAATCATGTAATTTAAACTGATCAATGCATCATCTCTTACCACGTTACGAAATATATCCATTATAAGCATTTATAGGTAAGTCATATATGAACTCGTAATACTCTTAAAATGGTAAATTTTGCATTCTAATTTGTAGCGTAGAAGATAAAAACGAGAATTATTAGTTATACTAGTAAATAACACGTTCGTTGAACGTGAAGCATATGATCTCGTTAAATAATTCATATATATATATATATAGTTGTTGTTCAATTTAAAAGATGTTAATAATTTAAATTTAACTAAATAAACTATCAGTTAATAAGTTAGTTATTTAAAAAATAAAATATTGATTGAAATGAATGAATTAGTCAATTTTTGAAAGAATGAATTTAATTAAAAAGTGAAACATGAATAATAATTTAACTAAATAAATTTTTACGTAAATTCATGCTTCATTTATACGTATATCTTAGTTATTTTTGAGGAATCAAACGTTTCACTTCTTTTTTCTCAATAATTTTTCTGTATACTTTTAATAATTTTTATAATGTATCAAAAGATAGACACTTGTGTAGTGTTTTTGTTTCTTATTTTAGAATTACTCTTTTTAGTTCTTCATTTGCTAAACTCAGGGGTAACAAATTTTCAGATTATTAAATGTGTCTCGCCTTAAAACCTTAATTTAAGTTTTTGCAAGTTATAACAGGTTAGCATAAATGAAGCATCCATTTTTGTTTGATTTTTGCTAATTATTATTTTTATTTATTAAATCAAGTCTATGTAACAAAAATAGAAAATTGCATGTTGTACATACAATTAATATGGGAAATAACTACAGATATTGAGAAATGATTTTTTTCGTTAATTTGATAACATCACCGTATTTTGGTTTGATATTGATAGGAGATTCTTTTAAATAAAATGTGCATTTACTATGATTTTAATAACTACTAACTCTTGTCATTTAATTTTATATAAATATATGTGATAAAATCTGTATTCTTTTTGGATTTGTTGAAAAATTGTAATTAGTTGAATGATAAAGTTAATAAAGGAGGAAATATCAATATACTCAAATTCCTAAATAAAATACTTAAAATAAATTAAGGCATTAAATATTTAAAACTAAATATTTATTTAACTAAATTAATACTTACTAAATTAATTCTAAGTCATGATCTCGTAAAGCAATTCAGTTATATAGATAATTTCTTATTTTATAGTATCTTATATTGAAATTTTAAATTATAATTAATTAAGTATATAATATTGATTGACATGATGTGTTAAATTAATAATTATACTATGTCGTAGAATATAGAAAGTGTTTTGACAAATGTGATCTAAAAAGTATTTAAAACATGTCTTAGAATAGAAGGTGTTCGGGTAGGATAATTGATAATCTAATATTTTGCGACATGACTTTGAGATTTAACAATTACGTAACAATTTTTTTTATATATTTTCTTATTTGTTAACCTAATATTGTAAAAAAATTATGTAATTTGCATGTTTAAACTAACTATTTTTAATAATATGTGTTTGATTGCTAATAATATAACAGATGAACGAAATAGGGTACAATTACAAAAAAAATTATTCATACCTTTTCAATCTGCATTCTTGAAATTAGATTAGAGAAAAAGGAAAAGAAAACAATGTGAAATCATTTTCATCAAAATTACCTTCACTTTGAATTTGAGGATGAGTTATCCACTATATATATATATGTGTATTATAATTCAGTGTTATTGAATCTACTTTAAAGTTTAGATGATTGTAACTAAAATTTGAATAATTTAGAGATGGAGAGGTGACAAAACTTCAGAATTTGAAGAAATTTTAGACATGTTAGAGGTTAAATGCATTTCATTTGGTGAATGATTCCATTTTACAAAATTCAAGAGGGAGTTAATACGGTGAGGAAGTTATTCATGTAAGATGAGGGAGGTTGAGGTAGTGTGGAGATATTCATCTAAAATGAGGAAAGTTAGAGGGGGAATTAAAAAATTATTACAATAAAAGAAATTCAAATTTATCATAAATCAGAATTAAGTTTTTAGACAATTGTAGATGGTGAAGATTGCTCAAATATTGTCTTCCTACTGTGATTGGCTGGGTTACCATGATTTATTCCTCCTATAGCTCTGTCGGGCCGGGACATGAGGGTCCCTTGGGGTTGGGGATTCAACCTTTTGGACAAAGGAGTCCAATATTAATTCAATTTGGATATATATTCAAGGAAACATTAACAATATCATATTATTAATATTTATGAGTCCGGACTCACAAAATATTTTTGGATTTTGAATCAAAATTATATTCCACGTAATCTGGTCTCACACACACATATATATATTATAAGCTATTGGGTGGGTTTTTATAAGAATAAGACCGCAAATACCAAGGGCAATCATGATTAGTGTTTGATTACAAGTTATCTTAATTGATTTTAGATAATTGATTTGTTATTATGATTTGTTATTTTAATTTGAAGAGTCCTATATAAATATATATCCTTATTATAGATATATACAATTTATTTTATTATTTATTATTTGACTATTTTGCCATTAAATTGTAATTTGAATAAGGATATTTTAGGTAGATCAAAATTTCAAAGAAACACCCATACTTTTATAATAGAATAGATAGATAGATTATATATGCGTTAATAAGATCAGAAAATTCAAGTATAACCCCATTTTTGTCACTAATGTACGCATTTCGTCACATCAACAATGTCATAAATTATTTATCGATTCTCGAATCTCGATCACGAAGTATTATGCAAAATATTAAATTGCTTTCAAAATCAAAAAAGCAGTTAAAAGAAGAAAGACATACCATAATAATCCCTTTGATAACCGCATCAGTGTAATATTCAGGCTGCGATTCTTGTAATGAAAGCAAATGATCTATCATCGTATTTGTACCTTTCTTGCCTCGCTGTTCATCGATCAAACCTTGCAAAAATGCATCCATTTTGCTGCTCACCCTTTTCAAATTCTTCTGAAATCCTCCATAATCTATCCATTTCAAAATCGGGAGAAAATCACTTGGGTTTGATACGCCAGCAAATGAGAAAACCTCATCGATTAGCTCTCGAAATTGCTTCGGCTCCTTACTGTCGTCATCTTCCCCAAAGTATCTCTTACCAGCCACCATTCTCATTATATTATTGAATGTCAGTTCAGACAACATATGCCTGAGTTCGATTCTAGCGAAATTTTTCACAGCCGTGCTGTAGATCTTTTCTATCAACAGTATGGTTTCGTCTTCTCGGATGGATCGAAACATGTTCAGGCGGCCGGAAGAGAAAACCCCGACGGCGGTGAGACGGCGAAGGTTGCGCCAGTGGTCGCCGTAGGGGGCGACGGCGAGGGAGGTGTAGTTGTAACCGATATACTTGCCTATGATGAGACGAGGTCTGCTGGCTAAAACGACGTCGTTTTTGGTGAAACATTCCTCGGCGATGGCGGCGGAAGAGACCACCACCACGAGGCGGTTGCCGAATCGGAGGGAGAAAATTGGGCCTAATTTTTCAGACAGCTTTTGGTAAGTTCGATGAAGTGGGAATTTGAGGAGGTGGATATGTCCTAAAAGAGGAAGGGCTGTCGATGGACATGGTGGGAGATTTGTTTTCCGGCGAATAATAGATGAAGATTTGAATAAGAGAAGAAGAAAGAAGACAGAAATGAGAGAGTAAAGTAAAATCATTGTTTCCATAATTGATTTGTAAAACAAGCTGTAAGTTTGTGTAAATGGATTAATTGCAGGTTAGATGGAAAGGAATCAAGGATGATATATATGATGAGCTGGGGAGATGGATTGAGACTTTTCCATGTTAATAATCTTGGGCGACAAGATTTGATCTGACTATCTTCGTTAGTTACTTGTATTTGTGGCCAGAAATGTAGTGGTGATGAAAATTGCAAATTCGGTCCTGTAAAAATACTATGAAGATGATCAAATTTGTCGTGAATTTTCTTCTATCCACCATGGTTCACATCATTATGAATTGACAAGTGTCAGTTTATTTTAATTATTATTTATAATTTATTGACATTTGTCAATCTCACAATAAGTTGGTGATAGAAGATTCATTTCGATTTTCATGTTCATCAGACATAATCCATTTTTGTTTACTTATTAAACCTTTTTTGGATTGTAATTAGTAGTAGCTAGTTTTAAGTTCATGTGATGCGATGTGTGTGATCTATTCGAGTGAGATAATAACTTTTTACCATCATAATAACCAAGTGTTAGATTAACATTTCTTCCACACGGTTAAGTTTTTTAATAGAGCTTAAAATAACAATTGATTTTGGCATGATCATATCAAACATCTACCATTACCAGATTAGCCATGAGTATAGACCGCCATAAATCATACAGATAAACAGCAGAAATTAACATCCAAAGAAGTACATCATACAGATAAACTGCAGAAATATGAACCCAATTCAGCATACTTCCACGGATACAAAATCTTACATTCAGCAACTGCACATCAAACTAAAAACAAATGCAGATCAATATGAAACTACAATATATATGTAGACAAATTTAGGGGTGGCAATTGGGTTGATCGGGTCGGTTTTGAGTTGGGTCCATTCGGGTTGGGTTCAAAATGGGTTGGGTGCAATTGAGTTCAAAGACAAAATACATGCATTATTATTGGACACAAATTGGACTAGACACTACCCAATCATGAACCAAATTAGACCAAATTTAAAATGTAAGATATTTTAAATATGTTTAGTATAATTTTTAAACTCACAACATACATTACCCCACACAAATCAAGTTATAACTCACCTCTTTTCATGTTGGACACAGTTTGGATCCGATTAGAACCAATATAATAAAAGTTCGGACCCAATTCAACCAAAACCTAGTTTAGTTGGGTCGGTTCCATGAATTTGTATCCAAATTGACAATACATAGACCATAGTTAAGCACAAACGGATATGGTAGCTTCTTGAATAAGCTTGTTCATGATATCTCTTGGCTTGCACATAACCTCAAGTGGCTTCAACTTAGGCATGCTTAGCCCAAACCCTTCAGCTAAATCCACTTCCTCCGATCCAATCCTCTCCCACTCAAAGCATTGAATCAATGACCCCAAAGCTAACCCGAGCACCCGGTGGGCTAATCCACTCCCGGGACACGCCCTTCGTCCCATACCAAAAGGCATCAACTTATGTGTTTCCACTTCTATACCTTCAAATCTCTCGGGCTTGAAGCTCATGGGGTCCTCCCAGAGCTGTGGGTCCCTGTGTATAGCCCATGCATTGACGAATAGGATCGTGCCATGTGGAATATCGTATCCTCCGACTCTACAATCATCGGACGACTCGTGGGGTACCAATAATGGACCTGCCGGGAACAAGCGAAAGGTCTCGAGAATGACGTTTCGGAGATAGGGTAAGTTGGGAAGATCATCTTCACTGATCAAGCGGTGAAGTTGAACGTTGGAATTTAATTCTTGTGTGGTTTTTTGGAGAATGTGAGGATGATTGAGGAGAAGGGAGATTGCCCATTCCATGGTTACAGCTGATGTGTCTGTGCCAGCAAGGAGTATGCTCTGCAATAAGTATGAAACAAAGAGTGTTGGTTTATGATGTGGTAATATCTTGGACGATTTCATCTTAATGTTGTTATGTATCAATAAAGTGCATAGAATTTTTTGTATAAATACTTGTTTCATTTTTATTTATGTTTGATATTTGTAAAAAAAATTATACAGGTTAAATATTTCCTAATAAATGATTGTGTAATTTCAAGTTTAAATAGAAACTGACATAATTTTTAATAGAAAAATTGTTCTCTCCAACACCCTCTAGATGAAAGACACATGATTCATGATTTAATCTAATGGATTAAATTATGTTTACTTAACTAAACACTTAAGTCAAGTTGAAAATTAATACCATTTAATTAAATAAAGAATACTAACAATCAAATCTCGTAAAATCTCTCCCCACATTCTATCGCTCTCTCAACTCACGTTTTCTTTTTGTGCAGAAATGGAGAGATTCAACAAATTTTTTTATGGATTCTCACCATTTTTAAACTCCCACCATTTTCATTCTTTCATTCAAAAAATCAAAATTATATTCAACTAATTTTTTCAATTTTAGAGTTTGGGCTACTTTCTTTTCTTGATAAGTATTTTATTTTAATTAGAATATTATGATGACCTATTGTAATTCTCCTTAAGAAAATTTAATTATTCTATATATTTTAACAAATAAAAATAAAATTAAAAAAATAAATAACGCTAAAGTAAATGAAATTTATTTTCAATGTTAGAAAATGAAGAAAGATTGTTTATGTTTGTTGTATTTTTTAGGAGAGATGAGAATTTTTTTAATTCATCCTAATTCATAAGTAGGGGTGGCAAATGGGCGGGTTGGGTTGGGTTGGTTCAAACGGTTTGGTTTTTAAATGAATTGGGTTCTTAAACGGTTTTAAGGTAGAACTAATTCAACCCAAAATGGAACCAAATTCAATCTGAAAGGGGACCAAGCTCAAACCGACTCTATATCTTACATTTAGTTCTTTATAATTTAGATTATTGGCAAGCGATTTGGGCCTAAGTTGAAATTAGTTGGACCCAACTTGGAACCAAGTTTGAACCAATTAGGAACCGAATAAATTTTTTTAGGAACCAACCCAACTCAAACTAGTTTAATTGGATTGGAACCGTGGTTATCCTAAGTAACTACTAAGTAACTAACGTAATTTAGAGGGGAGAGAATGAGATGAGAGATTTTAGGAGATTTGTTTATTAGTTTTTTAATTTAATTAAATAATATTAAAAATATAATTTGAATTAAGTGGTTAATTAAGTAAATATAATTTAATTCATTAGATTAAATTATCTATGATGATCTAAAAGGCTATTTGACAAGAATGGGTATTGAGGAGGAATGAGATCCAAAAAATGTCATCCTAATCCTACCTATTGATGTTTTCAACATGGTTGTAGTATATGTCCAAGTAGCAAAGAAATACTCCAATTAATTCAAACATTTTTGCAAATAATCAAAGTTTACGAGTAAAGACAACAAAAATGAATATACTAGAGGGAAAAGAAGGTTGAGATATTTGACCATGGGAACAAAACAATATGGCGTCAATTGGTCGGTCATTTTTACATTAAAAAAATATTTTATAGTAAAAAATTATAAAAGCACACATTTGTTAAATATGTCAGAACAATATATTTTAAAATAATTCAAAGTTATAAATAATTTTAAAATTTTTATTAAAAAAATGAGAATAATTGAACATTTATAATTTATGCTAATTTGACAGTTAAACCGTCGATTAAAATGATTGTTTTCGACTATCTTTTAAAGTTTAAATTTAAATGAATCATAAATTCTAAATAAAATAATACAAGATTAAAAATAAAATTCATTGTATTTTTTTATGTCTAAATCAACAAATTTGGCTAAAAGTATTTAATTAAAATTATATTTAAATATTAACCAAAATAATTTTCTCACAACAAAAAAATATTACACCAACAAGAATTATTATATATTTAAAAAAAAAAGAAAACTCCCTAACACTTTTCAAAGCACATTTTTGATTCAAGAAATTATTTTTTGTCATTTTTATCATAAAAAAATCAATTCAAATGATTATAACTTGTATTAAATTTATTTAAAATGATTGTGAATCAAAATTTTGAAAATTAAATTAAAAAAACATAAACATAAGCATAAGCATAAACAAACTAACGGCTAAGCTTTGTTCAAGCGTTCATCATGCTTCGTTCACATTAAATTAAAGAAACAGATTTTGGAAATTTACCATCATAAGTCCTTTAATTGTTTGATCGGAATAGATTTTGGGGTCTGAATCTTGTAGAGACAACAAATGACCGATCATGGTATTCCTCTTCTCCAGGCGATGCTCATCCACCAAGCCTTGCAAAAACTCATCCATTTCTTTAGCAAGAGAACGCAATTTCTTTGTATAACCTCCATAATCAATCCACTGCAAAAATGTCAAGAAATCCTGTGGATCTGATGCTTGAGCCTGCTCAAATATCCGTTTTATCAGATTACTAAATTTTTTGCCCTTTTCACTCTCCTCATCATCTTCGTTCAAGTATCTTTTGCCTGCAATCATATTCATCATAATGTTGAGGGTTAATTGGGTCAGTTTTGGCCTCATTTCCACTTTCGTAAACCCTTGTTGAGATGTTTTGTGAAGGCTTAGTAACAACCGGTTGATCTCATCTTGTCGGATTTTGAGAAGCCCATTGAGGCGGGTGGTTGAGAGCAGCTCTTGAGCGGCGATGCGGCGGAGGCTCCGCCAGTGATCTCCGTAGCGGCCGCCGGACATGGTGGTGTGGTTGTAGCCGATGTATTTGTCGACCAGGATGAAGGGCCGGTTGGCGAAAACGATGTCGTTTTTGGTGAAGCATTCCTCGACTAGATCTGGGGACGATACCACAACTGCGCGCCGAGCGCCGAGTTTGAGGTAGAAAATGCGGCCGCTTATTTGGGACAGGCGGTGGAGATTTCGGTGGAGCGGTGGTTTTAAGAGGTGGAGGTGGCCGATGATTGGAAGGGCTACGGCTGGGCTCGGCGGCAGACGGTACTTTCCGGGCGCGAAGACTTTGTTGATGAGGTAGATAAGTAATGAGATGGCGAGTGATGAATATAAAAATATATTTATTTCCATATTTGCTTGATTGATTTCAATAAAAATCTTGTAATCAGTGAGATGATTGATTTTATATACTTACATTGCGAAGAGATAATTTAGTTTATTTCAGTTAGTTGCATGTTTTTGACCTTGTATTGCCAGTTCATTTCATTGTTTGACCAAATTAGTAGTCTATATAAGTCTATATTTCTGTTATAGAATATTAATCAAAAACAAATATTTCTTTTATTAGATATTAATCATTTGATAATAAACGAACATGATACAGATATATTTTGATCTTTGAAGAATTACCAGAAGTGAAAAGACAAACTGTTTAAGGTGTGTACTAGGAAATAACATTTTCTTATATGTTTGGTTTATGTTTTGAAATTTAATTATAAATTTTTTGGATGAATAAAAATCCATAAAGCGTTTCATCCAAATTATTCTCATCAAATTTATCTTTTTTTCCAACACTACTTTTTCAATCTTTTATATAACTAATATGAATCATATTACATCCACTAGTTAATAAATTATAAACCAGTAATCCTTTATTCCACTAATAATTTTCTTTTTTCATTGATACTTTATAATTATTAATGTATTACAAATAAACTAATCATTATAGTGTCGACACATTAAAGATTTGTCAACTATTCTAAAATTATACTTATATAAACTACGTATCATGTCAAATTCATATACAAATTTATGTAGTTTCCAAGATTGCTTTAAATTTACAATAGAAAAACATAACAATCATACACTAAAGCTTTGCGATGGTGCAGATGAAGGGTATAAATATTATTCTTTTCATGTAAAATGCCTAGTGAGATATTGAGGGGTTCTTTTTTATTAAAATAATTTAAATGAAATAAATATATAAGATCTAATATTGATTGGTAACCATTACATATATTTGATCCAATGATTGATAGTGGGGCAAATATAACATATCAAGGCAAAGTTAATAAAATCGATCATAAAATATTGCATAATTATGGTCCATAATGTATATGGTTTGTATTGAGTAGTCCTCAGTGTTAAAACTTTGACTTTAACATCCTTAGTGTTTAAATTTTATTTTGTTGCATTTCAAAGCAAATCTAAATGTAGAAATCTAATGGCATACTCCATACAATATTTCTACAAATATAACAATTTTATAAAATGAAATTTCTTATCTCATAGTAATAATTTTTTCTTACTTTTATTTGGATTAGTATTGTTCGATCAGGTTCAGTTGTTTAGTAATTTTATTATATACATAATATTCCACACGTTAACACGCGTGCATTTGAATAATCTATACTACTATAAAACTATAATTTTTTTCGAGCGTTTATCCTCAACTATAATTTATACAATTTATTATATTCTTACAAAGAACATTTATAACCACTACAAGTATTTGAACACTAGACACCCTTTCATTAGTAATTCACTTAATAAGAAATAAAAAAATTCCAAGTTCTACACCAATAACTTTATTGATGGATTAATATTTTATTATGTGATCAGCATTTCATTTACTATTATTATTACTATCAATTCACTTTTATCCTCAACTATCAACTTTCACACCAATGACCTTATTGATGTATTAATATTATATTATGTGATTGTCATTTCATTTACTATTATTATTACTATTGATTTCATATTAATAAATTAATACAAATTGTGTACTCTTCAGAGGGGCATCAAGGTCTTTTACTACTTCATCGGCCTTTGAGTTAGGTGCGGCTATCATTGTTGAATTCTGGTGCATTAACAGTAATAGTGCGTGAGAAATAAGAGCATCTCCAATGGAGATCACTAAAATGGTATAAGTTTTTCATCATTTTAGTGTCTGCTACAGTAATTTTGCTCCAATGTATAACACTATATCTCACTCTAAAAGTATATTCCACAGAATATTCCCTTTTAACCTTATTTACTATTATTTCTTATACTTTACAAATAACACCCTACATTTAATTCTTTATTACATATTCATCCAAGTTAATAATTTTTTATATTTTATAAACTTATAAAATTATACAATGATTATTTAATAATAATAATAATACGTAGTATATATATTTTTAATATTTTATCGACAAAATTAATATCAATGAAATTAAAATTGTACGTAATATATAAAGCTCGAATTAATATTTAATGTTTATTTAATTTACTACTCTCATTTTTATTTTCATATCGTGTTATTTTCCATTCCATGTAATATTAGTTATTTCCTATTTCATGTATTTTTTCATTCCATGTAATATTAGTTATTTCATATTTCATGCAATATATCCATGTTTCAATTAATATTTTTATATATTTTAATTTATATTTATTATTGTATAATCAAATATAAAAAAATAACATATATAAAAACAATAACATATATCTAATCGTAACATTTATAAAATTTAGGGGCTTAATTGTAAATGGACCAAATTGTACTAAATCATAAATATATATACTAAATTAAAAACAAAAAAAAAGCAAAAAGAAATAAAAAAAATGTAAAACCCACGGCAATTGCCGTGGGTGGGGCCCTCTTTTGCAGTTCCATTGGAGCGGCAATTTGGCCCTCCAACGCCAAGTTGCCGCTCCATTGGAGATGCTCTAAGCTAAAGCATCATGGGTGTGTTTTCAGTTACTTTTATTATCAATTTATTTTATAAATATTTTTTCAAACGAAAAAATTAGACCATGTAGCTTTTCAACTACGACCACTGTACGAGTTAGTCTTGTGGTTTACCATTTAACATCACTCTTTTAAATCAATAATAAAAAAATTTCACACTCTTAATTACTTTCATCTTTATTTTTATCAACACACCTTAAATCTAATTCAAAGTGCACTCAAATGTGAACTATGATGCACAAACACGAGATTCGAGACACGGTGCATGACACGACACGACACGAACACGGGACACGTCATTTTAAGAAATGCTGATGAATACGATACTACATTATATATATATATATATACCTATGATGCACGGACACGGGACACGAGATACGGCGCACGACACGACACAGACACGGGACACAGTATTTTAAAAAAGTTAGGACACGACAAGACCTCGAAACTGCTAATAAAATGTGTATATATAAATAATATACATATATATGTACATTAATTTACGTAAATTAGTTTTTTCATTCTAATTTAAATTACTGATTAGAGCAATAAATTATAAAAATGACTATTGTACATTATAAATTTGTATTTGATTTGTAAAGTTATATATATTTGAAAGAAAAATAAATACTTCAGTTTTCAAAATCACAAAAAGTAAATGAAATAACATCAAGTTTCACAAATAATGCATACATAGTAGACATACCCTCTAACTACATCAATTACCGTGTTCATATTTTATTTTTTTAATTTATTTAAGAAGACAAATTTATTTTTATATTGGACACGGTGTCGGACGAGTATCGTGTCCGATCAGGTGTCCGACACGATACGTTGTGATTTTTTGAAGTGTCCGTGCATTAGAAATGCATACAATACATAATTAAG
This sequence comes from Verbascum thapsus, assembly GCA_963669365.1. Taxonomy (NCBI): domain Eukaryota; kingdom Viridiplantae; phylum Streptophyta; class Magnoliopsida; order Lamiales; family Scrophulariaceae; genus Verbascum; species Verbascum thapsus. The sequence continues at coordinate 5,194,402 of OY770107.1, read as the reverse complement.
CACAAAGTGATATGGTGCCTTCTTGAACAAGCTTGTTCATGATTTCTCTTGGCTTGCACATAACCTCTAGCGGCTTCAACTTAGGCATGGTTAGTCCAAACCCTTCAGCTAAATCGACTTCATCCGATCCAACCCTCTCCCACTCAAAGCATTGAATCAATGACCCCAAAGCTAACCCGAGTACCCGGTGGGCTAATCCAATCCCGGGACACGCCCTTCGACCCATACCAAACGGCATCAACTTATGTGCTTCCACTTCTTTACCTTCGTATCTCTCGGGCTTGAAGCTCGTGGGGTCCTCCCAGAGCTGTGGGTCCCTGTGTATGGCCCATGCATTGATGAATAGGATCGTGCCACGTGGAATATCGTATCCTCCGAGTCTACAATCATCGGACGACTCGTGGGGTACCAATAATGGACCAGCCGGGAACAAGCGAAAGGTCTCGAGAATGACGTTTCGGAGATAGGGTAAGTTGGGAAGATCATCTTCACTGATCAAGCGGTGTTGTACGTTAGAATTTAATTCTTGTATGGTTTTTTGCAGAATGTGAGGATGATTGAGGAGAATGGAGATTGCCCATTCCATAGTTACAGCTGATGTGTCTGTGCCAGCAAGGAGTATGTTCTGCAATAAGTATGAAACAAAGAATATTGGTTTTTAATGTGGTAATAATATTTGGTAATATTTCATCTTAATGTTGTTATTCTGTATCAATAAAGTGCATGGTATTTTCTGTATAAACATTTGTTTCATTTTTACGTATATTAAAACTTTTACACATGTTAAAGATGTTAATATCTCTTAATAAGAGCATGTGTGAAACATGATTTTCATTAATAAAAAAAATGTCTATCTTAAATTCTTAATACTAACTATTGATAATTTGAACATGGTTGTAGTGTATGGCCAAGTGGCAAAGAAATACTCCAATAAAGTCAAAACATTTTTGCAAATAATCAAAGTTTATGAGTAAAGACAACAAAAATGAATATATTAGTGGGAAAAGAAGGTTGAGATATTTGACCATGGGAACAAAACAATACGGCGTCAATTGGTCGGTCATTTTTATATTAAAAGAAATATTTTGGAGTAAAACATTATAAAATCATTTGTTAGGTATGTCAAATAACATATTTTAAAATAATTCAAAATGATAGATAATTTGAAAATTTGATGGTTAACAACTAAAATGATTACTTTTGACTATTTTTCAAAGTTAAAATTCAAATTAATCATACCTTCGTAGTCTTTATTGGCTCGAAGCTCTTAATTTTTTTCTTATCTGAAAATAATTTATCTAATATTTGATTATGGATGAATTAATTAGTATTGATGCGTCTTTTATGAGATGACTTATAGACCTTACATATTGGAATTAAATTCTAAAGAAAAATAACGCAATATTAAAAATAAAATTCATTGTATTTTTTTATGTCTAAATTAACAAATTTGACTAAAAATATTTAATAAATATTATATTTAAATATCAACCAAAATTATTTTCTCACAACAAAAAACATGGGAGAGATTTCTCAATTCAAAATTTCTATTCCATCTCCTATTTCACTTACACAGTTAGTATTTGACACGTGTAATTTACAAATACACATATTAATGGATGTTTAACATGTATAAATTTTTTAACAGGTGACAAACATCCATTACATAAAATAGGAGCCGGAACACAATTTGAAATAAAAAATCAGGATCCACTAACAACAATCCTTACATATTTTTAAAAAAAAAAAAAAGAAACTCCATTTTAACACTTTTCAAACACACATTTCTTATCCTAATTTTTTTCATTTTTATCATAAAAAATTAATTTATTTAAAATTATTTTGAATCAATATTTTGAAAATTAAATAAAAAAACATAAACATTATAAGCATATATAGTAACGGCTAAGCATTTTCATGCGTTCATGCTTCGTTCACATTAAATTAAAGAAACAGATTTTGGAAATTTACCATCATAAGTCCTTTAATTGTTTGATCGGAATAGATTTCGGGCTGTGAATCCTGTAGGGACAACAAATGACCGATCATGGTATTCCTCTTCTCCAGGCGATGCTCATCCACCAATCCTTGCAAAAACTCATCCGTTTCTTTAGCAAGAAAACGCAGTTTCTTCGTATAACCTCCATAATCAATCCACTGCAGAAATGTCAAGAAATCCTGTGGATCTGATGCTTGAGCCTGCTCAAATACCTGGTTTATCAGATTGATAAACTTTTTGCCCTTCTCACTCTCCTCCTCATCTTCGTTCAAGTATCTTTTCCCTGCAATCATGTTCATCATAATGTTGAGGGTTAATTTGATCAGTTTTGGCCTCATTTCCACTTTCGTAAACCCTTTGTGAGATGTTTTGTGAAGGCTTAGTAACAACCGGTTGATCTCATCTCGTCGGATTTTGAGAAACCCATTCAGGCGGGTGGTTGAGAGCAGCTCTTGGGCGGCGATGCGGCGGAGGCTCCGCCAGTGCTCTCCGTAGCGGCTGCCGGACATGGTGGTGTGGTTGTAGCCAATGTATTTGTCGACCAGGATGGGGGGCCTGTTGGCGAAAACGATGTCGTTTTTGGTGAAGCATTCCTCTACTAGATCTGGTGACGATACCACAACTGCGCGCCGAGAGCCGAGTTTGAGGTGGAAAATGGGGCCGCTTATTTGGGACAGGCGGTGTAAGTTCCGGTGGAGCGGTGGTTTTAAGAGGTGGAGGTGGCCGATGATTGGAAGGGCTATGGCTGGGCTCGGCGGGAGACGGTACTTTCCGGGCGTGAAGACTTTGTTGATAAGATAGATAAGTAAGATAACGAGTGGTGTATACAAAAATAAAGTTATTTCCATATTTGATTGATTGATTGATTAGAATAAGGATTTTGTAAGATTTTGTAATGAGTGAGATAATTGTTATATATTTATATTACCAAGATATAATAGAGAAATTTAAAAAAATAATATCAATTTAATAAAAAATTTGAAAAGTAGACTCATTTGGGGGTCTTGTACTTTTGGCACTAAACGCCTTGGGCCAAGGCGCATCCAGCCTTGGGCCAAGGTGCATCCACTATTAAAAAAATAATAATAATAATTAAAAAGTTCCCCCACCCCCATTTATGACTTTTTCAGAGTGGAACATATTTCTCACTGAAAAGAACACTATCGAGATGAAGAGGGTTAGTCTCTATCAAATTTATTATATTGCTTTGAAGTTTTAGTAAATTCTTATTTGAAGTTTTTATGTTTTATTTCTATTCAAGAAATAATTGTTGATTTTTTGATCATGGATTGGAAATTTTAAAAATATTAAAATTAGAAAATGTGAAGTGAACATAATTTGTTTGATTAGCTACTTATATAGTTATATACTAATTAGCTACTTCTATGTATAAACTGATTAGCTACTTGTATTTAGATTATAATATTGTGAATGTTGACATCACCTTTAATTGTATATAGGTCAAATTGAGTTTAAGATGTTTAATACTCATAGATGATAGCAATATGAATAACATAATAGAATTATAGAAATAATAATAATAATAATAACTCAAGAAATGAATATTGACACATATACATATATATATATATATTATATTTAAATTAAACAATTAATTTACCCAATAAATTACACTTATTATACGATCAATTCTCATAACAAAGTATTACGAGCGGTATTTTACGTATGGTTTTCAATTAATTTCGGTTACAACCTAATGAGAGAATTTATTAGGAGCCCATATATATATATATAATTATATATATATTCCTAGGGGAATATATAATATATTATATATATATATTAGATATATATTATATAGATATAATATATATATAATAAAGGTCTAGAAACCTAAAGCCTACAAAATTACACATCTAAAAAGAAATATAATAAATTTGATAGAGACTAGCCCTCTTTGTCTTGGCCCTTGGGTACTGTATTTTTCAGAGGGGAATAGGTGGGGGTGGGAAACTTTTTAATTATTATTTTTTTAATAGTGGATGCGCTTGGGCCAAGGCTCATCCTTGGGCCAAAGCGTTTAGGGCCAAAAGTAGAAGATCCCCAAAATCAGGTTACTTTTCGAATTTTTTATTAAATTGGTATTATTTTTTAAAATTTCTCGAGATAATATAGTTTATTTTAGCTATGTGCATGGTCTGACCTTGTATTGCAAATTTTCGTCTCCGCCACTGTGCATGGTCTGACCTTGTATTGCAAATTTTCTGTTTGACCAAATTTAGTAGTAGAGAAATTTATTTATTTCTACTAAGCTAAAACTTCTAGATGATGTCACATTCGCCAGAACTTGTCCCAAATCTTCTACGGATCAAATCAAAATAATCAATTATTTGAAAAGTTTGTGTGTGCTTTTGTGTAGAAAACATGTTGGCCATGCCCAAATCAAGATCTATGAATTTCAAAGGTTAGGATTCTGATTAACAAGTTTGAACAAACTTCTGTAAAAAAATTTAAATACAAGCTTAAAAGAAGGTGAAGAACTTATCTTATAAGTGACATGATAAATAGAACGCCCTATGAGATGATTATACAACGGGTTCAAAAAAATTTGATGTGACATATACTATATATTTGGGGCGGGGCTGATGCTTTTCACCACCTTATTTATCTTCTGTAACACAACGAGAGTGAGTATGTGGAAGTAAATTTGGGATGTGTCTAGTAAAAAAGACATTCCTCTATCTATTTAAAGGGTGAGACAATCCAAAGTGCATTTAACTTGTTGAAGGGCCATCAAGATGAATTTATACCTAGACAGCTATGTTTGTTTATGTTTTTGAAATTCAATTTCAAGATTTCAAATCACAAAATTTTAAATCTACTTAACACATGATGTGCCTAAACCGCAAGCGCACGGCTTCGGTGTAGTACAAAAGATATCGTTCCCACGAAGACCGAATAATCAAGTACTAATCTATCACTTATCAGTAATCTAAGCCTAATCAAAAGCACGAGATAAATTGTAAATAAAACTAAATAGAACGCAAGAAAATTGATTCAAGTTATATATGATTGAAAATTCCGGACTCAGGGTTCACCACGATAAACATTATCGACTCAATTATATTACCAATGAAATTATTATCGCTACTTATGAAGGACACTATCCAATTGTACTCACTATCTTCTGTCGAAGTATAATAAATTACCCAAGATAATTAATCAACTAATTTCGTGATGATTAAACTAAACTCAGATTCATTAATCTCTATGATAGTGTATCGATTCCTCAAAGGACCTAAAACTACTTTCGTGATTTATGATCCTAGGTCTGAATTCTAGGGTTCTGATATAGATGTCACCTTTCAGAATTTTCACCTAATATCTATGAACATGCAAATAAGTGGCCAGCAAATTCACAAGCATTAATAATCAAGAATTCAAATCATAAGCATACGCGATGTAATATCAACGGTTCTACAATCTATATCGATAACATATTATCGGGCTATTCCCGGTTCCAGAATAAGATGGATTACTCCATAGATACGAAAGCACGATAAACAATTAATAATGTAAACATGATAAAACGACAAGAATTAAAAGAGATTAAAGAAAATAATTTCGATTAAACCCGTTGTCGAATCAAATTGTCTACAAAAATCTTGAATCTCGTCTCTCGATCTCCAATTCTTACAACTCAATTCAAGAAAATAAAAGTCGAACCCTAAAACAATGTTGGGAAGGGGTATTTATACCTAATCTAAACATAAACTCCGAATGTGGGCCGAAAGTATTTGGGCTTCAGGTAAAGCGGCGTACGTACTCGATTTAACACGGCATACGTACTCGATTTAACACGGCGTACGTACTCCGTACAAATCGGCGTACGTACGCGAGATGGCCTAATTCTCTGCCTTCGTTGTTTGTACGCGATTTAACACGGCGTACGTACGCCATGTATTTGGTCCGAATTTGACTTTGGTGTCTTCTACAAAGTTGTAGATCTATGTCTTAGCTTCAAAACCCCACTGATTTGGATCCAATCCAAGTTGTAGAACTCGAGTTATGATCATTTTACCAGGACTGCGCTATTTGGTTTGGAACAAGGCGTATTTATAACTTTCGGGACTTTAAACGTTTGAACCGGATCTTGTCATCTTCACAAAACTTTTAGGTAATTGTCTTAGCTTTCCAAACATATAAGGCTCATTCACATTGGAGGTTTGTAGCCCAAGATACGGTTATATTTCCAAGCAGCGCCCGTGTATCTCCTTTCATACGTTTTTCGTTACTTTCTCGAAATTAATGATTTTTCCATACAAACATGTAACAAAACTATTAAACGCATATGAGGTATAAATCATGACATAAAATGATATAGAAATGACTAATCTTAGGCTAGAAAATACGTATAATCGAGGTTTATCAACACACCAAATTTTCATCTCAATTTCCTTTTTTTAACTCTAGTTTTTCAATCTCCAATACTAACTACCTATCAATCAACACATCAATCATTTTACACATCCATCAATTACAATTAATATATACATTATTTTACACTCATATATATATTTATTTATTTAAATAATCATTACAAAAACAACTAATTCAATCATTAAACATCAACCAATCATCATTGATTTGACACATTACAATTTTCAACCTAATTCTAAAAACATAAACAAACACCTACCATTTTCACACGAATTTCGATGGTACGCCATTCCTGAGAAATTTTCAAAATTCTAACTTAAAAACATAAACAAACATACCCTCATTATGAAAATCGGAAGAAACAAAAGATAGTTTACAAGTGAATCACGTGATTGGAGGGATGCCAGCTCAGCATTAAAAAGAACATTGATTTATAGATTAATTTGAGTACTGGTTGGCAAAAAAAAAAATACTAAAACAGAAAGAGATAGCTAGATTACTACTAAATCTTATGATATTAGGAAGAGGGTAGCCTAGTTTAGAATTCTTATTTTGGATTTGTTTCTCTTGTAGTACAAGGAAGACTTGATGCTATGTAAATGCTGTTTATTAGACCCCCAAAAAAGGTAACTCGATCGAGCTCATAGGCGATCATTAATTCATTCATAACAAAAAATTTGACCTAGTTTATAAAAAAAGATACCTGAACAAATCAAGTTGGGTCATATACCATTTAATATTGACCCGATCCCATTTCCAAATTACATTTTATGTCTACAACGAATGCGGGGTTATGCATGGTTGAGAGAACATAAAATAATAGGTTTAATACAGCTACAATGAAAATCATGAGTTGCTTATTAGAAACCAATAATATTGACTCAACTTGTTTTGCACTCTTAAATAATATGAGTGGTTAATTCTAAAGAACTAAAATTGATTTGAGCGTGACTTGATATGTCTTATTTAACAATCAAAATATAAAACTAGAAGATTAATAAGTGTGAAACTACTCTACAATGATGACATAGTTCCTTAGTGTAAATTTCTAATTATAAAAGATTTTAATATGAAATTGAAGGATCAATATCTTTAATGTATGTATCTATAGTTAAATTGTAGTAAAACAGTAGTTATGGTTGAAAAGTGAATTGAAAATAGGAAAAGGAGTAAATGACAGGTCTTACCTTACACTTACAGACCCATTTGAGCCATAAATTTTGATTGCAAAAGTACCGGCAACCTGCTACACAGGTTGCTCTATTTTTATTTAAAATCAATAATCCAAACATTTAATATTTTTTTGGGTCATGTATAATTTAAAATATTATCCTCAATTAATAGTTAAAAAAATTTATATATTTACAGAAAAAAACTTAAATTTTCCGTATGAAATTCAGATCTATCAAATAATATTCATATTTTTGAGTTAAACCATATTATCAATGTACTTCATTTATCCCTCATTGTACTTAATTAATTATAAATACTATAATTTTGGCAAAAAATTAATTATATTTTTTATTTAATATTTGATAACTATATTAGTTTCTATAAGTTCTAATTGAAGATATATTATACATTTAAAAGCTATTAATTTTAATAATTTATCAAATTATTCATAGTCCCAACGAGTGATTCATATTTTTAATTAATATATAAAAATAAATATTTATTCATATATTTATGTATTTATTATTATAATATATTATAATAATAAAATTTTTTAATAGAAAATAACAAAATTTGTTGATTAAAATATTATATTTTTTCTTAAATTTAATTGGAAAGAGAAAATATAATATAAACGGGGCCTAAATTTTTAATAGAAAAAAACAAAATTCAACAATATTTATAAATTTGAAGTGGGCCTTTTCTTTAATTTGTTATCGGCTGTAAAAAGCTAATCTCACATATTCTCACATATGTGAGAATAGTATGGTTGTTGAAAATAAGCGGTCAACAAAATGTAAGAGTGAAATTAACATGTGAGCTTTTTAAGAGTGAAATTAACTTGTGAAAAGTGATAAAAGTCCTTGTGGACCCCAAATATAATTTTTAATATCATAGTTAATTCTAAAGGTTGAAAATTGACGTAAAATTAGATGAATGTGCCACATATGACGAAAAGACAATACTCCATGCAAAATTTGACGAGAGGTGTAGTGGGCCCTGTGGGGGCGACTGAAATTAAAAAAAAGTGTATAACTAAAGAACCAAAAGGGAATTTACCTCGACTGAACATACGATTAACTAATTATAAATTTAAAAATTTATCTCATATCAAATATAGAACTTAAAACAAATGTACACTAACTCAATAAATTAAATTCTACGAATTACAATAATGATGAAAGTTGGTTTTATTCATTGGTTTTATTTGATATTCTTTGAAGTCTTTCGAAATGTTTAACACTAAAAATTATGGTTCGGTGATATTATTAAAAATAGAAAGAACTAAACTAAGAAGCAAAAATGAACATATAAATTATCATATAAATATATATATACTAATATTTGTGAAAACATATCAAGAACTATCAAATATGGTTGGTAAACATTTTTCATATGAATCTTGTAGCTGATATTTTGTTTATTATTTTACATACATAAAAATTATAAAGTCTGAAAGAATGATCCTAACTGTTTCTATTAAGATATTGAAATCATTGTTAGATGGTACTACTAATGGTGTAATAGATTGATAGAATTCCTTGAAAATATGGATGATTTTATATAAAATAAGACGATTAATATTAAAATCATGGGTACACGAAAAAAATGTTGAGTATAGAGAGCTTGTCACTAGAGAAATATATGCATATTCAAACTAAGGATTGATCATTGATACGATAACATAGTCTTTGCCACTACGGCCTCAGAGGTCTAGGGTAGCCACTACGGCCTCTGAGGTCTGGACTCAATTGCACTTATAATAAAGTTGACGGATCTAGGATTTTTTTCAATACATTAAGAAATATCCCAGATCCGTCAAGGATCCGATTCTTATTGCAAATTAAAGATGTTATGGGATGAATATGCTGCTCTTGTTAATATACCCCCTGTACTTGCTTTGCTTCTACAAACACTATAAAACATGCTCTAAACATTAAACTTATGCAATTTCTTATGGGTCTAAATGAACATTTTTTTTGCTGTCCGTAGCAATATTATCCTTCGTGATCCCCTGCCTGATGTTATGAGTGCTTTCAATATTGTGTCTCAAGAAGAATCACATAGATCTATATCTGCATATAATAATTCTGTTAAACATGCTTCTGCATTCTCTTCTCAAACCACTGATTTGAATAATAATAATAATAATGTGAATAAGAATCTTGCTAGATTGTGCGACCACTGTGGAAAAAACGGCCATACCATTTACAGATGTTTCCAACTAATAGGTTTTCCTAAGAATTTTAAAAAGAAAAAATCTGGTCCAAACCAACAGTCAAATAAAATATCCAATGCTGCCACTATTGACAAGGACGATTGTTTAAAAACAGATTCCTCTAGTGTTGCATTTACACCTGAACAGCGTGACATAATCTTGAAATTGCTGAATAGTCAAAGGGAACCGGATGATATTAAAGCCTCAATGGCAGGTATATCATCCAATTCCACTTCAGCCCACCTACCTTTAAATGGCTTGATCATTGACTCAGGAGCTACTGATCATATGATGTTTTCCACTACTTCCCTATCTTCAATGAAAGTTGTTGACACCAACATGAGTATTAACTTACCTAACGGAACTAGTGCGAAAATCACTCTTATTGGAGATCTAGAGCTACTTCCTAGGGGTGTTCGTCGGCCCAGTTCGGTCAGAAACCGAACCGAAATTTCGGTTCAACAATTTTACGAACCGAAAATCAAACCGAAATAGTTCGGTTCGGTTAAAAACCGAATAACTGAATTTTATTTATTTTTTTATTTTATTTTTAATTATTTTTTTTGTTAACAAAAAAAAAGGAGAATTTCATTGGCAGGACTTGAACCCAGGTCCCTCAAATGAGAGACATGTACCCTGACCAACTAGACTACAACAAATTCTTAGTTCTTTCTTATTACTTAAATAATATAATATATTTAAATTTAATAAAATTAAAAAAATCGGTTTTCGGTTCGGTCCGGTTAACCGACACCAAAAACCGAAATCGAACCGAAAATCGAACTTTTGAAAAATAAAAAACCAAAAACAGAACTGAAATTTTCGGTTCGGTTAAAAACCGAACTGAATTTTCGGTTTTCGATTCGATTCGGTCGGTTCGGTTGATTTTGAACACCCCTACTACTTCCAGACATTACTCTTCGTAATGTCCTAGTGGTTCCAGATTTCCATTACAACTTACTTTCAGTCTCCAAACTCATTAAAGATTGTAATTGTCACGTAACCTTTTCTCAAGACTGTTGCATATTTTAGGACCCTCACAATGGAAAACCCCTGAAGATTGGTAAACAAAATGGTGGTCTCTATTTTTTGACGCATTCTGCAGGTTCTAATGATAATCTCTTTAGTGGTTCTTGCCACTTGTGGCACAATAGTTTAGGGCATCCGTCTGATGCTGTCCTAACTGTTATAAAACCAAATATTAAACTTACACAATCTGTCAAAAATATGCTATGTGATATATGTCAACATGCCAAACAAACTCGTGAACCCTTTCCTTTGAGTGAGCATGCTTGTAAATCCATATTTGATTTAGTTCACCTTGATTTATGGGGTCCATATATGGTTGACAGTCATGATGGTTATTGTTTCTTTCTTACTATCGTTGATGATTTCTCTAGGGCAACTTGGGTTTACATGCTAAAATATAAATCTGATACTACGTCTGTTTTGCAATCCTTTGTTAAGTTGGTTAAAAATCAGTTTTCAAAAACCATAAAATGCATGCAATCCGACAATGGTACTGAATTTACCAACAATGCCTTACATTCTTTCTATACTAGTTTGGGTATAAAACAACGCTTTACTTGTGTCGAAACCCCACAACAAAATGGGGTTGTAGAACGTAAACATCGGCATCTTTTAAATGTTGCACGGGCTTTGCTGTTTCAAAGTAACTGTCCGATTGAATTCTGGTCTGAATGTATCCTTACTGCAGTTTTTTTAATCAACCGAACTCCCAGTTCTGTTTTGGGAGGAAAAACCCCATTTGAGAAATTTTTTGGGTTTCTGCCTAACTTTGATGTATTATGCACGTTTGGGTGTCTTTGCTATGCCTCTAATTTTTCAACAAAAGATAAATTTGCTCCTCGTTCCACGAAGTGCATGTTCCTCGGTTATTGTGAAACAACAAGAATTTGGTTCTTTTTATGAACCTGATGTCTAACCGTAAGGCATACAAGTTACTTGATTTGGCTAATAATTCCATTATTATTTCGTGTGAGGTAAAGTTCTTTGAAGATATTTTTCCATTATATTCTGACCAATCTGATTTTGCAGATAGAAGGCAGTTCTTTAATGGGAGGGGGCAGGGGTATTCTTCACCATCAGATATGAATGTCGATGATGAAAAGGCTGAGCCTAGAGGCTGTATTGATAGCAGAACCGGGATTTTACTTCCTAGTAATGAGTTTATCAATACGCCTCCGGATATGTTAGGGCTGCCCAACACCGGGAGCAGAACTGAGGATAATTTTCCCGGTAATGATGCTCAATTTTTTGATCCGGATCTATTAGGTACCCGTCGGTATACAAATCTTCAGCTGAAGCTGAATATAGAGCAATGGCTCTAACGTGTAATGAAATAGTCTGGATTTGGGTATATTTAGAGATTTGGGCATAGAAAGGCTAACGCCTGTTGAACTTTTTTGTGATAACCAAGCCGCAATTCATATTTTGTCTAATCCCATATTCCATGAAAGAACGAAACATATCGAAATAGACTGTCACGTTGTTCGAGACTATGTAAAGAAAAAAATAATTAATACTTTATTTGTTCGTACAGGAGAACAATTGACAGATATATTTACAAAAGCTCTTGGACGAGTCAAACACGAAAACTTTGTAAAAACGCTTGGAATGATAGATATCTTTTCTCCCACAGTCAGCTTGTGGGAGGGTATTCAAGCCCAAACAACATTGGGCCTACAATCTGACTGTTCAGATAAACAAAGACAACCTCAGATACAAGCCCATCTGCGGAAGGACTAAATATGCAAACTCAAAAACACGGAGGGACTAATGTTGAAAATATGCATTAGATATATATTTTGTTCTCTTAGGGTTTTGATTCATTATTCATCTTCTTCAGCCTTGATAGCCGCCTTAGAAAAAGAGAGGAAACCCTAATAAATCGTCTTCTTGTTCTTGTATAATTTTTTGATTTCTTCAATTCTTGTTCATATCTTACTGTTTTTTTGATACAACCAGTATCCAAATGGGAGATTTCACCGTCGAACTTCTGGGGGCTGAATGCTTGAATCAACCCCGAAGATAGCTCAACACACGATTACCTTCAACTATCAAAATTCAAGAGAAAGAATAAAAACTTGGCACATAAACTTGCTTGTCATTTTCATTCACAATCTGCCCCTTGTATACAAAGTTTGCGTCTAACAAAATGGAAAAAAAGACAAAAAAGAAAATAATAATCGTAGCAGAAAGGAAATGGAATAATAACTAATCTTTTTGTTTAACTTTCTAATTATAGATTAAGCCCTAGTTGTCATCCACAAAGTCGCGTTTGTACTTAAAGAAGTGCTGATATTTTGTGACTTCAGAAAAACATGTATCAATACCCTCCCCTTCAAAGAAATCCTTGTCCTCAAGGATAAAGGATGGAAACTGCTGTCTGATATCTTGAAGATACTCCCAGGTGCTGTCTTCAATCGACGTATTAAACCACTTGATAAGAACCTGAGCAGCTGGTCGATGATCACGTTGAACGAGTCTTCGGTCGAGAACCTATTCCGGAGACAATAAAATGTGCCCGTGTGCAGTGTGATTTATAGGTAATTGTGTTTGGCAAATTATAGAACCAAGTTTTCTCTTGAGTTGTGATACGTGAAAGGTACGATGTATTTTACTATCCCGTGGAAGATCAAGCGTGTAAGCTACCGGTCCCACCCGAGCAACAATCTGAAAAGGACCAAAATAACGAGCAGGGAGCTTCTGATAAGCATGTTTCTTCAAGGATATCTGTCGATAAGGTTGCAGTTTGACAAAAACCCAGTCACCAACCTCCAACTGCCGTTCGGATCACCCTTTGTCAGCTTGAACCTTCATACGGTTCTGAGCTCTAGCTAAGTGTAGCTTGACTAATCGAATAGTTGCTTCTCATTGTTGTAAACTCCGATCGACCACGTCTACGTTGGATGTAAGTGATGTGTAAGGGATATGATCTGGAGGTTTCTGCCCGTAGACAATCTCATAAGGTGAATAATTGGTCGACGAATGGTGGGATGTATTGTACCACCATTCCGCCAACGGTAACCAGTTAACCCATTCTTTCGGTCAATCCCCCGTCATACATCGAAGATAACCCTCAAGTGTTCGATTCACCACCTCGGTTTGGCCATCCGTTTGGGGATGATATGAAGTTGACATGTGTAACTTGACATGTTGGGTTTTGAATAGCTCCTGCCAAAATTTACTAAGGAAAATTGAATCACGGTCACTTACAATCGTCTGAGGTAAGCCATGTAGTTTATAAACATTGTCCATGAAAGCTTGAGCAACAATAACAGCAGTGTACGGATGCTTGAGAGCAATGAAGTGACCATATTTACTCAAACGATCTACTACCACAAAGATTGAATCTTTTCCACCGGATGTGGGCAACCCATCAATAAAATCCATGGATATGTCTTGCCAAATGCGATTGGGAATGGGTAGTGGTTGCAAGAGGCCAGGAGAAACAACATTCTCATGTTTGTTTCGTTGACAAACATCACATTCGCGTACAAACTTACGGACATCTTCCTTTAGGTGCTTCCAATATAAGGTGTTTTTCAGCCTTTGTAAAGTGTTGTGAACGCCGGAGTGTCCCCCTTCTGGACTGCTATGATAGTATTTCAATAATTCAGTGCGTAACAAGGAAACATAAGGGACAACCAATTTTCCTTTCCGAGTAAGGATGTTATTTTGCCATTGGTATTTCGGTTTGTATTGTGGGTTGGTAGTAAGCTTCTGAATGAGAGCTGTAATTTTGGGATCCTTAACCCAACCCTCTTGCACCTGTTGCAATAAAGTACTCGAAAGAGTCGTAATTGTCCATAGACCTGCGTCAACGTTTGGAGTGTGGGGCGCGCGTGAGAGGGCATCGGCCACAATGTTTTCACTCCCCTTCTTGTATGTGATTTCATAGTCATACCCCGCAAGCTTTGCTAGCCATTTTTGTTGGCATGGCGTCGAAACTCGCTGCTCCATCAAATATTTAAGACTCTGGTGGTCAGTCTTCACCACAAAGTGTCTGCCAATAAGGTATGCGCGCCACCGTTGCACCGCTGCCACTATGGCTAGCATTTTCCGCTCATAAACCGACAATGTTACGTTTCTTGGTCCCAACCCCTTACTCATGAATGCTACGGGTCTCCCTTCTTGTAGCAACACTGCCCCAATGCCATGTCCGGATGCATCGGTCTCAATAGTGAATTCCTTGGAAAAATTTGGGAGTGCTAGTACCGATGCGCCACACATAGCCTCCTTTAATTTTTCAAATGCTATTGTGGCATAGTCTGTCCAATTGAAGTTGTCCTTCTTAAGAAGATCAGTGAGGGGCCGAGCAATTTTGCCGTAATCCTTGATGAAACGTCTATAGTATCCGGTCAAACCCAAAACCCTCGGAGCTCTTTAATGGTTTTAGGACAAGGCTATTCCCGCATAGCTTGCAATTTCTGAGGGTCTGCCGACACACCTGTATGTGTAATTATGTGGCCAAGATATTCCACCTTCTCCTGCCCAAAGCTGCATTTTTCTTTCTTAACATAGAGTTGATTAGCTCTCAACAATAACAATGTTTCCCGTAAGTGTGTAACATGGCAATCCCAATTCGTGCTATAAATTAAAATATCGTCGAAGAACACAAGAATGAATTTCCGCAAAATTTTTTGAAATACTTTGTTCATTAAGCTCTGAAATGTTGATGGAGCATTTGTTAAACCAAATGGCATTACCAAAAACTCATAGTGCCCTTGATGAGTTCGGAATGCCGTTTTATGAATATCCTCTTCCTTCATCCTGATTTGGTGATAACCCGAGCGGAGATCCAATTTTGTGAATACCCTAGCCCCATGCAACTCATCCAACAACTCCTCGATCAGTGGGATCGGAAATTTGTCTTTGATGGTATTCTTATTGAGCTCTCTGTAATCGATGCACATACGCCAACTCCCGTCTTTCTTTTTTAACCAACACCACCGGTGAAGAGAAAGGACTGTTGTTATCCCTAATAATGCCGTTATCCATCATTTCCTGAATGAGCCTTTCAATTTCGTTTTTTTGTATAGAGGGGTATTGATATGGTCTCACGTTAACAGCACCCGTACCCTCCTTAAAAGGTATGCTGTGATCATGAAGTCGAGGTGGTGGTAATGAGGTCGGTTCCATGAAAATATCAGTGAATTCAACCAATAGAGCATCGAGGTGTGAACTTGTTGGTGATGTTGCAGCTGTTGCTTCCTGCTGAAGTATTGAAGCTTCTGCGCCTTCTGAATGTGACATAGCCATGACAACTCCGACATGCATTGAGGATAGTTGAGAAGAGTCTTGTAGGGTTTTGAACATTTTATGATTGCTTACCGTCTCTACAGTGGGGGGTTGACGTTCACGTAAGGATACCTTTTTTCCATTCACCGTAAAATTCATACGTAACTCCTTGAAATTCCAACTTATATCACCTAATGTGATTAGCCATTGTACACCCAAAACAACTTCGCAGCCCCCTAATGGTAAAATCATCATCTCTGTTGTAAATGGAATACCTTGCATTCTCCATGTAAATTCCTTGCACAAGTGAGAGCTGTACATTTTACTACCGTCTGCCACCGCTACCGAAAAGGGTTTCGTACTTTCTAATCTGCACCCTAATCGTTTTGCCGTGTTTAAATCCAAAAAATTATGAGTGCTACCCGTGTCAATGAGGATATGCACCGGATAGCCATTAGAAGCTCCGGTAATTCTCATAGTCCTGAAGTCATGTATGCCCGTCATAGCATTCACCGAAACATGATAATTGGCTACCTGATTCTCATCCTCACCATTTTGGTTGTGCTGATACTCTTCGCTCACTTCATTTTCAATTTCCTCATTTTCCTCAACATCTTCTGAATCAGGAATCTCCATTATGTATAACTGCTTTCGTTTGTCACACATGTGGCCCGGTACGAATTTTTTGTCACACCAAAAGCACAAATTCCTTGCTCGTTTGTCATCTAATTCCTGAGGGCTTAACCTGTGAGAGGGAATTATCGGTGGTGCCAATAATCTCTGTGGGTGTTGTGGTGGTTTAGTGGGTCTGTAAGATGGTGTGTAGGTGGATTGAATTTGGGATGTTGAGTGGTCTGGTTTAGATTGATAAGGGTTATAAGGTGGTCTGTTATGGCCAAATCTGTTGGTAATGGGTAGGCTCGATTTCCGGGACGAGAGACTATTAGCATGTTTTTGTAGTTTAGCTAGGCTGATTGCTTCTTGTAAAGTCCGAGGTTTAAACATTCTCACATGAATGGCTACATCACTTTTGAGACCTCCAAGGAAACAACTAATGGCGTAGGGTTCGGGTAACTCCACACAATTTACTAGTTCATCAAATCTATCAAGATATTCTTGTATATTGGTGGTTTGTTTTAGATTAACCAATTCCGACATGGGATCCTCATACAACAAAGCCCCAAACCGATCATTCAAAGCCCGAACATACTCCCCCCAATGAGGTAAATCACGAGTTAATCTATTTTTCATAA
This sequence comes from Verbascum thapsus, assembly GCA_963669365.1. Classification (NCBI taxonomy): domain Eukaryota; kingdom Viridiplantae; phylum Streptophyta; class Magnoliopsida; order Lamiales; family Scrophulariaceae; genus Verbascum; species Verbascum thapsus. The sequence goes on along the minus strand of OY770107.1, from coordinate 5,177,094 downwards.
AGATTTGGTGCCATTGTAATGCTTTACCTTCCAAGTGGACAGCAACTATTTTCACCTTAGCTTCAGGTGGTGTATCATCAATTTCGAAGAATTGCTCGCATTTGTATATCCACCCTCGTAAGTCTTCTCCTCCGAACTTAGGAAATTCTACTTGTGACAACCGAGTGGGTGCATGATAAGTAGGGTGCCATTGACCTCGCCGATTGGTCTCTGATTCTACATCCAACTCCTCCTCCATAGTCTGCTTCTGTCGATCTGCTCGCGAAGGGCCCCCTTGGTATTCCTTCATTGATTCCTTCATCGACGATGCCATAGCAACTATCATACTTCGTAAATCGTCGATGGACTTCCTTGTTTCTTCCGAGTTCGCTCTGAGTTGATCCTTCAACCCATCCATTTCACGCCTCATATCCATACTCCTTGTTCCATCTGCCATTGCAATGGACCAGCCGCCGTCAATCCGAGGATCGACGGCTCTGATACCACTTGATACAACCAGTATCCAAATGGGAGATTTCACCATCGAACTTCTGGGGGCTGAATGCTTGAATCAACCCCGAAGATAGCTCAACACACGATTACCTTCAACTATCAGAATTCAAGAGAAAGAATAAAAACTTGGCACATAAACTTGCTTGTCATTTTCATTCACAATCTGCCCCTTGTATACAAAGTTTGCGTCTAACAAAATGGAAAAAAAGACAAAAAGGAAATAATAATCGTAGCAGAAAGGAAATGGAATAATAACTAATCTTTTTGTTTAACTTTCTAATTATAGATTAAGCCCTAGTTGTCATCCACAAAGTCGCGTTTGTACTTAAAGAAGTGCTGATATTTTGTGACTTCAGAAAAACATGTATCATTTTTCCCTGAATTTCAACATACTCAAGTCTTTTTAATGAAAAATATGAATGATAAGAATTAGATAAAGAACAAATTAATCATAATTAAGATTTTCCAGGAGCTTTTATTCAACAATTGGATGGTTATAGCCTTATAGGCTAACAACCACACTTGGATCTTGCTCCTTGTTTTTCTTGTGACCATTTTATTCTTTTGTCTGCTCCCCTTAGATGATGGCTCTTCTTCCAGGAATATAGAGGATAATCTAATCTAAACTAAACAAGCAAGTTCAATTAATCATTGTGATTACTATTGACTTCACTAATTCAACCTTCAGGCTTTTTTCAAACCTACTAATTTGTTGACATTTTGTGCTGCAAAATGTATCTTACAAATAGTTTCACTTTTATTAAGAACGGCACAGAAGAACTAAGAAAAGACGAGTAAACTAAGATCAAGTCTGATGGAGAACTCAGTCTGAATCATCAAGGTCAGTTCAAATATTTTCACAGTGATCATGAATGGAATAGTACATCATATAATGACCAGGGGCAAGTTATGAAACAGCAATAAGACATTAACTACTCCATGTCACAGACAATGCAAACTAAGACAGCATGAAGTTCAAACTTATATGCATGAACAATGGTACATAAAATGATTAGTCATGCATAAAAAGAAGAGAACACGAGTGCAAATGAGTCGAGCTTGACTAAATTGCTTGGCTTGAGCTCGATCTCAGCAATACAGAGCAAATAAGCTAAAGTTCGAGCTCCAAATGAAAAAGGAATGTGTATGTATATTGATTATTGGATTATTTTTTATTAATATATATGTGTGTATATATATTGATATATTGTAAAATAAATTATTCTTTATATAATAGTAATTGAATAAATATTTTTTTTTATACAACTGACTTGACCTCGACTCGTTAAAAACACTCGACTTAATAGGCTCAGCTCGAGCTTAAGCCGAGATCTACTTGGACTGGCTTCCCTTGATGCCCACCCCTAAACACAAGCATGTAAGATATACACATATTGAGATGACTCTAAATCTAGACTGAAAGTATACTCTTTAAAAAGTTGTTTTGGTTCCATAATTATTGATATTAACTGATCCACAGGATATGGAAAGAATATTTGGTAAAAACACCTTAAATATTACGCCATTGAATCACCACCCGGAGGTACTTCCAACTCTCGGACCAAAGCAAATTCAGGGTTGCTCAGTTCCTCGTCGGCATCAAAATCACCAATATTCGGAACATATCCCGAAAGCTTCATCATTTTAGTTAGCCTTCTCAATAATAAATATATTTCCCTCTTTTTCGAATGTCGTCTATCTTTGACCATGAAAGTGTGCATTTGGCTCCCTATTTCAATCCAACTACAACCAGGCTGCTTAACAACACCTCTTTGTCTCATAAGTTTTCGAACCCTTGTCACATCTCTCCATCTCCCAACCTCAGCATACATGTTCGACAAAAGAACGTACGGCCCAGAATTTTCAGAATCAATTTCCAAAAGTTTTTCAGCCACAAGATTCCCCAAGTCAATGTCACGGTGAACTTTACAAGCACCAAGCAAAGATCCCCACACAACACTATCAGGATTCATCGGCATTGAAACTATTAAATTATGCGCTTCAATAAGCTGACCAGCTCGGCCTAGAAGATCAACCATACACGTATAGTGATCTTTAAGAGGTTCCAAACCGAACTCTTTGCTCATCAAATCAAAATATTTACGCCCTTCATCAACCAATCCCGCGTGGCTACAAGCACAAAGAACTCCAATCATAGTGACATGATCGGTTTTCATTCCACACGCCAACATTTCTTTAAACAATCGAAGAGCTTCATTCCCTTTGCCATTTTGGGCATACCCTACAATCATGGCATTAAATGAAACACCATCTCTTTCAACCATGTTTCTGAAAACCCTATTTCCATCTTCGATAGATCCACATTTCATATACATATCAATTAGAGAGTTACCAACGAAAACATCAGACTCTGGTCCATGCTGGAATCGAAATCCCTGCTTTAGAACGTGGGTATGAGCTTGACTACCGAGCTTCAAATCAGCAAGGTTAGCACAAGCATTAAGAAGGTTACCAAACGTATAGTGAGTGGGCCAAATGGATTCCCTTTTCAAGAGAAGAAAAAGTCCCACTGCCTCTTCATTTTCCCCGTTCTGTGTATATCCTGCAATAAGTGCGTTCCAAGATACAACGTTCCTTTCCATCATATTGGAAAACATGGTTCTTGCAGTTTTTACAGAAACGACTTTGGCATAACCACTTACCATAGATGTCTCAGACACAACATTTCTTACCGGCATCCTATCAAAAATCCATCTCGCCTCATTTATCATACCACATTTAACATACATATCAACCAATGAATTAGATATCACAAGATCATTATAGAATTTATCCGATTTCACTACCCGGGCGTGAATTGCCCGACCTTCTTTAGCTGCACATAAACTTGCGCAAGCACTGACCACACTAGCCAGGGTCATCTCATCCGGCTCCACTGCACATTCCATCATCTTAAGGAAAACCTGAAGTGCTTCACTTGCAGGTCCATTTTGTTCGTAACAAGTAATCATACTATTCCATGATACAGTATTCCGCTCATTCATCCCATCAAAAGCCTTTTGGGCAGAACCCACATCCCCACATTTTGCATACATATCAATAAGTGCAGAACCCATGTAAACGTTCGATGTGAACCTTGACTTAGCCAGCGAAGCATGAATTTGATGACCGATTACAATCTCTCTCAACCCAGCACATGCACTAAGCGCACTCCCATAACTATATTCATTCAATATAAAATCTTCTCCATGCATTTTCACGAAATACTCCAACGACTTATCAAATATCTGAAGCTGAGCAAAACCAGAGACCATTGTGTTCCACGAGCACTGATCAGGTTCAGCCATCAAACAGAAAACCCTCTCAGCTTCATCGACAGAACCCGACAACGTCAATGCACCGATAATCGAGTTATAAGTGAAGGTGTTTCTAGTGGGCATTTTATCGAACAGTTTGCGAGCGTGGTTAAAGTACCCACATTTTCCATAAACATCAATGAGCCTGTTGTTAATGAAGACTTCGTCATTAAACTGGGATTTGATGACGTGAGCATGGACGGCACAAACGGCACGTGAAGACTTGGTTTTGACGCATTTGTCCAAGAGTTTCGCAAGAGATGAAGATGAGGGGTCGAGTAGAAGTTTATGGGTAGATAATAATGCATTTTTGGCCATTCCATTACTATAAGATTACAAGAGTCTAATAGGAATGTATTTTGCCATAGAAATTTCAGCTTGAGGATGCACCACAAAGTGAGGAAAATCGCGGGCAGCAACTATATACTTTTATCTATACTAGAAAATATCACGTGCGATGCACGTGGTTAGCATGTGGGTTTTTTTAATAGCGAACTAAATTAAAATCATTTATTATGAAACTTATTATTTCTATCAAATGATTCATAAATATTTAATTTATTAATAAATAAATTTAATTTTTATTAATCATTTAAAAATCCTAACTACTTTTATTTTTTTAAATCTCATTTAAAACTTAAAATTTGTCATGAATAGACTTACGAAATTGGAATAAAATTAGTCATATCTTAAGATGAGTCAAATCGAATTGTTAGTTAAAAATTTGTTATATCTAAAAAATTATGGACATATGTTTGCAATATTTTTTTATCACAACTTTCACAAAATTTCAAATATAACCTATTTTCAATCAAATTTATTTTTTTCATATTCATTTTGTATTGTATAACTACTTATTAATCAACATCTATCACATCACATGATTCCTTATAATTTCACAATATCTATGGTCAACAATTTAATTCTTAAACTATATTTTCGTTCTCTTTCTTATTTGATACTTTAAAATCACATAATTATGAGAAAAATAACAAATAAATCACTTACACATCATTTTAAAATAAAAGTATTCTTGATTCAATAGATTTCACCAATCCTAATATCACATCACATGATCCTTGTAATTTCACAATATCTCTAGTCAACAATTTAATTCTTAAACATTATTTATGTCTTATTTCTTATTTGATACTTCAAAATTACATGATCATGACAAAAAATAACAAAAGCAATCACTTACGCGTCATTTTTAAATAAAATTACTCTTAATTCAACAAATTTCACCAATCCTAATTATTTTGTAAAAATATGAACAAAATATCCAAAATTGATTATTTAACATGAATATATATATATATATATAATACACACTTTTCAAATAATTTTCTAAAAAACTGATCTCAAAATGTAAAACGTTATAAACAAATCTCTATCACATATTTTGTTATATTTTTCAAAAATAACTTTTAACAATGTAGAAATTTAAATATTTTAAATTTGCTTTAGTAATGGTTTCTTACTTTTAAGAGATTTTTTTTTTCTTAACTGACCTTTATTATGTTTGTTTTATCTATTTTTCGAACAAATTATTTACCTATTTGAATGTAAAATAATTTTTTGTCAAAAAATATTAGTATTTTTTCTATCATGTTTGTGCATACAATTATCAACCTTCGTATCTTTTTAATATTTATCTTTAACACCATTTTTTCTTCCTTTGTACTCCACAAATATATATTTACTTTTTTCTTCTTACATCACTTTTCACCTCATATCTTAAAAACTATATATGTTTGTTTATATCTGCAAAATAATATTTTTTATCATAACTTTTTCAAAATTTCAATACCACCTATTTCAACCGACAATAACGCATAGTCATTTTTTCATGGTAGCTATTCATTAATCAACGCATCTAGTACTTTACATTATTCCTTATTATTTCACACTATCTCGCATTAACAATTTCTTCTTAAATTTTTTTTCTTTATTATTTTTCAATCACATGATCACGACAAAAAATAACAGAGCAATCACTTATGCGTCATTCATCAATATAATCACACTTGATATGATACATATCACCAATTTCAATTATCTTGTAAAAATATGAACAAAAATATTCAAAATTAGTCATTTTACGCGAATATATAATGCACTTTTTAAAAAAATTGTAAGAAACTAATCCCAAAATATAAACACTTTTATAAGATTAAAATGCATGTCACATATTTTATTATATTTCTAAACACTTTTTATTCATCGCCTTTTTTTATGATTGTTTTATCTATTTTTTGAACAAGTTATCATTAGAATATATTAGAATATAGTTTTGTATAATGTCTTTCCTTATATATTATGTTTCCTTATAATATCATTCCTTATGTATTATGTTTCATTGTATATGTATTTTCCTAATTTCGTTATTTTGAACAACTAAATTTTATCTATTTTGAACAAATTATTTTTTATCTATTTGAATGTAAAATAACTTTTTGTCCAAAAATATTACTATTTTTTCTAGCATGTTTATGTATACAATCATCAACCTGCGTATCTTTTTAAAATTTATCTTAATGCCATTTTTTCTTCCTTGTACTCCACACATGTGTATTTACTTTTTCCGTCCTACATCACTCTTCCCCTTATATCTAAAAAATTATATATGTTTGTTTATATATGCAAAAATTGATTTTTCATTTTTATCGCAACTTTTTCAAAATTTCAATACAACCTATTTCAAACAAAAACATTTCATAATCATTTTTATGTATAGCGACTCATTAATCAACATATTACTTCACATTATTCTGTATTATTTCACACTATCTCACATCAACAATTTCATTTTTAAACTATTTTTCTTTACTATTCTTACATTATTATTATTTTAATCACATGAACACGACAAAATAACAAAACAATCACTTACACTTCATTCATCAATATATCACACTTGATTGGACACATTATACCAATTTCAATTATTTTGTTAAAATATAAAAAAAGAACATTCAAAATTAATCATTTTATGCGAATATATAATGCACACTTTTCAAAGAATTTGTAAATGTTAAACTAATCCCAAAATATAAAACACTTTTATAAGATTAAGATCTCTGTCACGTATTATATTATATTTCTTCATATATAAAAAAGTTTTATAAACTGTTTAAATCACTTTAAATAATGTAGATCTAAATATTTAAATTTCTTTTACTTAATAATTTCCTACTATTAAGAGTTTTTCCTAATCGACTTTTGTTATGTCTGTTTTATCTATTTTTTGAACAATTTATTTTGTCTATTAGAATGTGAATCAAACATTTGACAAAATTAGTACCTTTTTTCTGGCATCCAAATTTTTGTATAAGACCATTAATCTATGTATCTTATTAGAATTTATTACATACGTCATTGTTCTTCCTTGTAGAAATCTAAATATTTATTTTTCTTTTCTAATAATGTTCAACATGCAATATCATTTTTCAATATGAACTTCAACACCATCATCACCGTCTAAACTTCTCACGATTCAATAAATGCTTTTGTATTCATACCAATATGGTATTCTATTTATCCCTAATTATTGTTTTCCTGCTTGTAATTTTTGTACAATATAAATACTCCAATTTGTTGAAAACCAAAAACCTTAAGAGAAAATACTTAATTGTTATTCAAATGTATTCATTTGTAAGAGAATATGGATCTTATATGATACGGATATGAAATATAACATATCCTAAAATTTTAGAATACATTGTGTTCATTATACATTTATGTATATACATGTATAACATTCAAAACTAAATTTATTTATCACAGTTTCATTGACATAAACAGCATTCTGTCTAATTTCTTACATCTATTTAACTATTATGTAAATAAGTTGTAGCGAAAGATTGAAAGTATATCAATTTTTCTATTTTAACTAAGAAAATATTCTATAATATTAAGAAAACATATACTTTTTTTTGGTATTCAATGCAGATTGAATCTTAAAATTCTTTATCTTATACTATATCCAATTTTCCCCCTTTTTTGGACATTTAGAAAGTTTCATCCACTCAAACAACATTTTGTTATGTTTACATTTTATTGAAGATTGAATTTTTTTTTTATTTTAACCGAGAAAGTATTGTGTAATATGAAGGGGAAAAAACACTCCTTTTGGTATTCAATTCACATTGAATACTTCAAATTTTTAGTAATAGTTTTTATTATTAATATTAATTATTGTTATTTTCAATGTATAGTGAAATATTCTCTGTCCCTATCAACCCGCATGTATTGAAAAATGGAGCACATGCATGAAGTCAAATGTTGAATGTCAATATAATCCTTTTCCAGAAATTCGTTTAAGCTGCAAGTTTCTAAATAGGTTTTGTGATTATTTGAATTCATTTTAAATTGAATTGGACAAAAATAGAACTTCAAATTGCGGTTTTATAATTAATCAATTATGCATTCTTGTGCAGTTCAGTAGTTCGATGATTTCTATAGTGATTTTACTTTACAAAGTTAAATAAATAATGTTTGTCGTTTTATACTATCATAAATCAACAACTAATTCTTGTTGCAGTTGTGTGGGCGTAGCTTTAGGCTACATTCATCGATTTTACTTTGAATTTTCTTTAATGACCTGACTCGATTCTTTCCGGACATTATGTCACCAGCCACTTACAGTGTACCATCTTAAAAAAGGAGACGACTCAATTTAAAAAAATCTCATGGGGTCTATTATCAAGTAGTTACGTTGCATATGTAAGATTATTCAAACCGACAGAATAGTGTTTCATACCAAATAATAACATCAGTAACTAAATCACGTCAATTTGAGAATATTGTGGTTTGCAATGATCTATTACTTGGCAGATTACGGGAATGGCAGGCGATGAAGGTGAGTTAATTATTAATTAGTAGGCGAGCCATATGGGCTAGAATAAATCAAGAATAATTATTACTTAGTATCCTATTATCAACATGTCTCTTTTCTTATAGGAATTGTTTTTAATACATATTATTATTACTTGGACTCCTATTATTCATAGAATTCTTTTATATAATAAATTTAATTATTATAATAATGATAGGTATTAAAGTCTTTTCACATAAGACGAAACAATTTTGTTATTCACACATTTATATAGGAGATAGATATGGTATACTATATCTATATGTATGGATAATTTAATATTTTTTATATATTTTTTTAATTGTAATTTTAGATTTTTACCTTCTTTATCTAATTCAAATAAACACAATTTAATAAATACTAATTTCATTATCTTCCTATAATATTAACGAGTTTTAAAAATAACACCCACTTCATAGCAAGTTTATGTCCACTAATCGGAATTAAAATTGATTTTATATTTCCACCATCATCTATCTAATCTACTTATACTAAAAGTATAAACAAACAAAGTATTTTTTTCCTATTGTTAATTCAATTTCTTACCCTTATTAATTATATGATTAAAAATAATTAACCATGAATAATTTGATGTATTAGCAATAATTATCAAAATAAAAAGGTATCAGTAGAAGGATCAAATTATACTTAGTTTGTTACTACAGTAGAAATTCGATAAATTAATACTCGATTATTTAATAAACTCTCTAAGATAATATTTTTGGTCGGTCCCGACTCGGGGATAGGGTGCTAAATTAATAATTCGCTAAAATTATAAGATAATACATTTTTGATAATTTCTATAGACCCAAAAGAATATAAATTAATAATTCCTTATATACTACGTATCACATGAATGATTTATGAAAATTTCTTGAAAAATGACCCAATTGTCTTTTGTTTTTTTGTTGAAATCAATTTCACCTTCATTTGATATATGTACATGCATTGTACAGTATTTAAGTGGAAGTTTGAAAGATGTTTGTAAATTGAGTATTTCATTATAAATTAATAAAATATTAATTAATATATAAATTAATAATTATTAATTTATCGATTAATTAATAACTCTTTTAATTAATAAATTTTAGTGATCTCATGAGTATTAATTTATAGAGTTTCTATATATTACATTAAATGAGTGGAGAGTAAATTTTAAATTGACATACAGTAAGGGTATTTTTTTTTATAAATATGTCGATGTGGTGTTTGAAAATATAGAGAAAAAACGAGTTTAACACTACTTTATACTTAGACACTGTACAATTATTCTGGTATTAACATCTATATTGTTTCATATACCTCTTTTATTACAATTTTGCACCATTATATTCTTAACTATTTTAGAACAATACTTATCAAAAGAGTAGGATATTTACATGCAAAACACTTACTTTGACTTTAAAATACAAATCGGGATATTTATAATTATGATATATATTATATAATTTATATATTTTTAAATAACATGCACGTTATTATTAAATATATATGTTGTCTTTATATATTTATTTAATTTAATAATTAGGAAGATTGGTAAATAAAATAAGAAACACTAAAAATGATTACTACATGTATGGACTCATTTGGTATTGAGGATGGGATATGTGATGATTGACAAAATAAAGGATAAAACACTATAGATATAAAATTTTGAGCTATCAATCTCTCGTTTGGTATGTGTGATATGCTCACATAAATATATCATGGTTGGTATTTTGTATGGTTGATAATATGAGTGACAAGTGTAAAATTATATCAATATCCCTAAATAAATAAGACATTATTTATGCATTTCTTGGAATACATTTGTAATATTGTAATTTTTGGAACCGATCATCAAACTAGTAATATATAATAGATGTAGGTTTATTAATCTTTGACATTATTATTAGCCACGATCGAAAAATTCTATATTAAATTGGGTCAAATGTGTCTATTGAGTCCGATGATTAGGTGCGAATTTTACCTCTCACCCCACTTAAATTTATAATAAATGTAATATCGAGTTTGTTAGACTCACCTAATTATAAAAATACAATAAATGGGTTGTAAGATCTTAATAACTAGATTGAGCCTATAGTGAATGATATTTAAGAATCCAAATAATTTTATTTAATAAATCAATATTTTAGTATACCCTCTTCGTAAAGACAGGAATACATAGCAATATAGTATCTGAAATTGTTGTCATATTCGAGACCTTTGTATCTCTGTTAATTGTTAATTATTAATTTTGATAAGGAATTAATTTTGTTAATTATTGTTTAACAAATAATCTCTTTTATGAAAATATTTCTTTACCTTCGATAATCTGACCATTTGAGAGGTGTAACAATGCAAGTCATTCTTTTCGAACTCTTTTGTTTCTCAATCATGTACGAGTTATGTATTTTAATTAGTGGGTTTTGATGGACTAATCATTCATGCGTGCTCTAACCGAAAATTGGGCAAAAATTAGGGCATTTTCTAATTATAAGACTATGTTAAGTCTCTTCTAGTTGATAAGTAAATGCAATTTAAAACAAGTATAATGTGGAGGAATAGAGTATAAATGAAAGCCCTTCAATGGTTATCAAGAAATGTTGAAGAAGAAGGGAATTTATTGAAGGCATAATAAATGGGTTTTGTAAAAACATGAAGGCTTAAGGGTAGAATGGAAAGTACATTTATGTTTTGAGGGGTATATTGGACATTTTGCTTTATAGCTTGAAGAGATTAAATAGGTGATAATTCTATCTCACCCCCTTGGATAGGATGAGTTATCACTACAATTGAGGATAAAAAACCGGGCTTATTATCAATATTGGGCTTTTGTCATAAATACCAAACAAGTGATTATTAGTGATAAATCTAACTATCACCCATTATCACCAATACCAAACGAGTCTAAGAGTATAGTTATCATTTACAATATATGTATAAGAGTACACTTGTGTGTTATTCACCTTTCTTTTAAAGCATAAGAGACAATCAACTTAATTTGGAAACACATTGGTTAATGCTTCTAATTTTAACTACACAAGGAGTTTATATACATTTTATTCAATTAATACCAGTAATTTACTTACGACAATGAAAAAAAAGTAAAGGAAAAGAAGGGTTGTATGATGATTGATTTCATATTCTTCAGTAACATGAATACTGAGAAAATACGTACATCCATAGATAGATTATGATATGAAGATACTTAATATTCCAATTGATACAAACTAAAATATATTTTGAATATAAAACTTAACAAATGTTTATATGGCTGTATTAGAAAAAGAAATTCATAAAAATGGAGAATCTAGTGCCCTAATTATAATATTTTAATTTCTTAATCAATTAAGATGTTAAAACCTTGATCTATAACTTATATATATATATATATATTCATTTTTAGAGTTTGTTATTTTTTATAATTTCAATTTCAAAAGTTCTACTGCATAAGCTTTTTATTATTATTTTGAAAATATATTTTGTTAGTCTCAGATAATCTTATTTTCTTAAAATATAACTAAATTCGATTTAAGATATATTCAATATATGATGTAAATAATAAACCAAGAAAAAAAAATTCAACACAAACGAGAACTTTATTTTATATTAAATTACCATAATATCCATAACCAATATTCTAAAAGTAATAATGAAAATTCACTATTCAATTATGTCATATATTATGTGAATGCACAAAAAATGTTAAACGGTAAAATATTATGCCCTATCCCATATAGGAATTATAAAACAAAAGTAAATGAATTTATAATCCTTAGTGTTGAGATAAGGGTTTGGCCTCGGGCATAACATGTTTGTATGGGTTTAGAACTTTAGAGGAGTGAGAACCTAACAATGTCAAACTCACTTTGTGCGCACACATACGCGGGTATTGGGCTTGGCCGTCTAGTGCAATTAATTTTTTGGACAAAATCTAATCAATTTTATTTCGAATTTTGAAATATGGTTAAAAATTTAATCAATTTGATTTCTAATTTTGAAATATGGTTTGAATTCTGCATAATTCAAACAACTCATTTCTCCCGTACTTATAACAGCAAGACGGTTACATATCATGTTTATGGTGAGGTTAATGGCAAATTTAATCCTAATTTTAACTCATTGTTTAAATTTGGAGCATATAAAAGGGGCTCTCCTGCATAATAAAAACATACAACAGAATTCATAGCATTTCATCTCTTCTTCTCTTGAGAGTTCGAGAAGAAAATATAAGTTCGTTTGGAGTGGTCCTACTACATAACAAAATTCGTTGTATGTTGGACATATTTGCACAACTCGTACCACCTGTAGTAGGTTAATTTCGTGTTAAGGAAATAACCCGTCTCGTCTAAAATTTCATATTTTCTTGAAGCAATTATTTTATTCGTAATTTGTCCAACAAATTGGTCCAGCACTCAAATGCAGTCTACCATCAAGATTTAAGACTGATTTGGTTTGTATTTAGGCTTACTTGTAGTGTAGTGTAATAGCTCTATTCCCAAAATATTCCTAAATCAATATCACAAGACTTATAAGTTATATCTATGTAATTGTGATTTGGACCCTTGAGTGTTCAAAGGAGATCTGAGAATGTGGAATAGGCATATGATATGATGAGTCTCAAATGTTGTATTAGAAACAGATGCATGTAAAGGGATCAACTAAAATTAGGCAATTTCTTTGGTTGATGATAAGGCTAATGATTAAAGTAGTAGTGTCTACCACTGGTGTTTGTTTGGGACCAACCGAATGTGTTGAGGTCCCATTGAAAGATAATCATCTTTTTGGGATCTATAAAGTGTTCCTTCATAAATTACTTATACTATGACATGATTTGTAAAGCTTTGTTTAAGCTAAATCAAGATAGATACAAGACGGTCTTTCTCAAAAATCAACTTTTTAGCTTAGAAATATGTGCGATTTTGACATACAATTTGGCATGTGAGTCTAGAACTTGTATAAATAATTAAAAGGGAGAAAATTGTTGGTTTGATATCATACAACTAAGCTTTTTGCACTTTTGTCACCATATCTAAAAAAAAAAAATCAACTCTGATATCAGTGTAACACTTCTTATTGCAAAACTAATACAATCGTGAAATAGAAACGAAAAAACCATATGATACCGTTAAATTTATGTTTCTGGAGGGCTAATTTTATCCTTTTTCATCTATGATGATCTAAAATAGTCATGTATTTTCTTTGTCATTTTCTCTACCTTCACATCAGCCTCTATTTGTACTACTCGCAACAAATGTTGATCTTTTCTTCAACAACAAACTCGACTAACACATGTCACTCCTCATAGAACTAATTAAATCTACAAAATTATGGTGTTAATACCAGTTGTTTGATACATTGCATCACAAGCATGACAAAATAATTGTTGACAAACAATTTTGCACGTGACAACTACCCTCTAAAATGCAATATCGAATTTAAATTTTTTCTAAAATCATGGTACCAAAAGTGTTAAAATAAAAAAAAAGTGGTAGTACAGTATCAAATTAAAAATTATATATGGATCAAAAATGCAAAAATGTAATTTTATATGTTATAAAAAGCAATTTTGTGGAATACAAGGACTTAGATATGACATGTATTATTGTACTACAGTGATGAAAAGTCGGCAGGCAGCCCATGCATACATCCCCTTCCATTTCAAGCTTTATTTCAGCCACTACAAAAGTTAAAGCTGCTTTTCACATCCCCTTTTCTTCCATCTCTTTATATATATATATATATATATAATATATATGTGCACATTAAAATGAGAGATATGGCAAACTAGGCAGGCCAGGAAGGCTTGTGAAATCCGAGGACAAGATTTTGGTATCTTCAAGGTAGAAACAAGAAAAAGGAAGAAAGGGGCTTAATGGTAAATTTATGATAATTCAGTTCTAATAAATAATTTTATTATCCACCGGATATATTTAAATAGTTATTAAAATTGGATTGAAATAGCCCAGCTTAATTACACGACAATATACTAAAAGGAATAAATAAGTTATAAGTGAGTGGTGATTTTAGTAATTTTGTCATGCCGATATTAGACTAAAATTGTTTAATTGGAGTAAGAATATTGGGTGGGGCGGTTACCTATTTGGACATGCCACCGGCCAATCCCAATAACATAATTATTATTATCTCCTAAATTAGGAAGAGTTTAACTTCAAACTATCTTTTCTATGTGGCTTGCCTGAAATTGAATCTGGTATAAAAGTGACTCTTATTTAATATTTATTATTCTTATTGATTATTTCTTTTAATTATTGCCAGGGCTTTACAGAATTTACACGACATATACAAAAATTGCAAAAATATATATTGTACTCTTCATTTTGCATAAAATTTATTATTTTGGCTCTTTTTTTTTTTTTTTTTTTATGACAAGGTAACCCGCAGCCGCTACCGTTAGGTGCGCACTGGGTAAACCTCGCTCTTGTGTAATAGTCTTCAAACCACACAAGAGAGATAAACCAACCTAAGTTGGCCACAGGCTAATTTTGGCTGAGCCAAATGTAGACAATTCAAGCCACTGCATTTTCCACCCACACGATTTAGTTTCTTGATAGGGTGGCTACTAATTTAATTTGGCATAAAGAATGGAACAAGTCAAGTTTGGTAAATCTTCTTTTTTTTAAGGTGAGAAAAATGATGGCTTCATATTTTTACTGTCTCTTAATTGATATTGTTAATTATGATTGTCTCTTCATTCTCATCATCTCTAATAAACAGTAGTCTCATGGTGGCATGTGCTTAGCATCATGCTTTTTTCAGAATTGTAATAATTTTCACTCAAATGTTTTTAGAGTAAAAGTGGAATCTTTTAATTGTTGTAATTATTTCTCCAAATGACCACATTGTTTGAAAATGGTAAATATCAATCACATGAGAGTCTTGCAATTTTAACCACATTATTTAAGGATTTAAATAATTTCCACATTATCAGTTGATTTAATTTACATAAATTTTATAGAATAATCCCTGTATCATGTAAAACTAGCATAATCTTCACATTTTTTATACTGTTTAGTGTTGCAGTTACTGAATATATATTCTAAACCTTGTAAAATTCCATAAATTTTCGTAACCAGTGGAACCACATTGTAAAAATGGATAATCTTATTCAACTATTTTTAATTGAAAACATTTAGAGAAAAATTGCAATAAAGAAAATATCTATTGACAAAAGGTTGGTAGGGCCTGCCTCATTATTCTCTTTTATTGCTTACAGATATGCATTTTGATACTCAAGATACCTTTATTAGTAACAATTTCTCTATAGAATCAACTTCTGAGCTTTGTATATCTTGTTTCATTCCTTTTCAATATTCTCATTCAAAATCTTATTGCCCACATATTTTCACATTTCACAAAGGAATCAGGATTTTGAATTATCAGTCATAGTGCTCAAGATTGTGTTCAACAACCGAAATAAGAAAAAAGAGAACCAAAAATAGCAATTTTCTCTCTTTGACCAAGTGATTTGATTACGATAATCTTTGGATCAAAATTCTAACAAATTTCCCACGATAAAAAGGAAATTTGTGATCAATTTGTGTCTGGAAATCCCAAAAATATGTCACCTCCGATATACTTCCCTCTCCGGTGGGAAAGCACCGGCGATCAGTGGTGGTATGCATCTCCGATCGACTATGCCGCCGCTAACGGCCACTACGAACTAGTCCGGGAGCTCCTCCGCCTGGATGGAAACCACCTCATCCAGCTGACCTCTCTCCGCCGCATCCGCCGCCTGGAGACCGTATGGGACGACGAATCTCAATTCCACGACGTGGCCGCGTGTCGCTCGGACGTAGCACGAAAGCTCCTTACAGAATGCGAAATTAAAAAGGGTAAAAACTCTCTAATCGGAGCTGGCTATGGCGGCTGGCTATTGTACACAGCTGCATCTGCCGGGGACTTGAGTTTCGTAAGGGAACTATTGGAGAGGGACCCACTGTTGGTGTTTGGGGAAGGTGAATACGGCGTGACGGATATCTTGTACGCGGCTGCCCGGAGCAAGAGTTGTGAGGTTTTTAAGGTTGTCTTTGATTATTGTGCGACGCCGAGGTTGGAGGGGCAAATCGGGGAGAATAATATACCCGGTGGTTATAAGGCGGAGATAATGAACAGAGCTGTTCATGCTGCTGCTCGAGGTGGGAATTTGAAGCTTTTGAAGGAACTACTTTCTGATGATAATGATGCCTTGGCTTATAGAGATTTTCAGGGGGCTACGATTTTGCATGCCGCCGCCGCCCGCGGCCAGGTTCAGGTAGAACAGTATGCTACTCTGTTTTTATTACTATTCTTTTATGTGTTATTTACAACTCTGTTTTTTCAACTCATTTCCTATTTTTCTCCATAAATTCAGATGCTTTCTTCTTAGTTTCTCATTTAATATAACAGATTTCACTCGATTATTTAGTGGGTTGTTTATTTTTTCTTCAGAATTTACAATTTTGGGTGGAAATTGCAATATCATGAACCTGCATTGATTTGTAGAACTCTATATCATTTTGTATAGGTTATAATGAGTTACAAAACTAATGTAGGTAGTAAAAGAGCTCACATCATCTCCTGAGATTATCAACTCATTCGACAACCATGGCAACACGGCCTTGCATGTGGCTGCTCACAGAGGCCATTTATCCGTTGTCGAAGCTCTAATCCTCTCATCACCCTCATTAATCAACCTCACAAACAATGCCGGTGAAACATTTCTTCACTCCGTCATCACTGGTTTTCAAACTCCCGGTTTCCGGCGACTGGACCGGCAAGTCGAGCTCTTAAAGCACTTACTCTCCGGCAAACTTTTCAAAATCGAAGAAATCATCAACGCCAAAAATACCCAAGGTCGAACGCCTCTTCACTTGGCCATTATTGGGAACATTCATTCCGACTTGGTGGAGTTACTTATGACCGTTGGATCGATCGACGTCAACATCCGTGACACGAACGGAATGACCCCGCTCGATATTCTCAAGAAACAGCCACACTCTGCATCATCAGAGCTGCTAACAAGACAATTGATATCTGCCGGTGGGATCTTCAATTCTCAAGACTATTCTGCACGAAGGATTATTGCATCCCACATAAAGCGGCAGAGCATAGGGAGCAGCCCCGGGACGTCGTTTCGTATAAGCGACGTCGAAATATTCTTGCACACGGGCTTGGAAAACGCGTCAGACGGAACTCGTAGCGCGTATTCACCCGAGATAAGTCAAAACAACTCGAACGTGGCGGGTCCCACTCCTCCCCGGAAAATGAATAAGTTTGGTTCGGTGAATGAAGCCCTAAAACGCCTCTTGCATTGGCCTAATATGAAAAAGAAGAAAAATTCATCGGAGAGGGCTAAAAATTTGGTAGATGGAGAATGTGGGACCGGTTCAGGAGACATGCCGGTCCCACTACGCCAGAGGTTCACGAAGCCCTCATCACTTCATAACAACAAACGAGCGCTTTCTGTAAGAAGCAATGTACCGAGCCCAACAGCTAAAAAGAAATTGGCCTCGGGGTTAATGGACGGGGTTATGCAGGGTGTGCCTAGTTATACGGGTCGTCACAGGTCTCGTTCTAGTTCATTTTCCAAATTATCATCATCTTCACAGAGTTCTTTGGATGTGCAAAAGGGAAATATGATTGAGAATGAGATTGCAAAGGCTTCATGCTCTAGTAATATGAATGATGATGGATCGAAAAACTCGATCTCGAGACATGGATTGGTTAACAAGCTCTGCTTTGGTGATCCGGGGCAATCTCATATCGGTGAATTGCAGCCGTACGATGTGTATGAACGCTCGGTTCTTTCAGCGGCTTGATGAAGAAGGAAGCTAGAGAGAGATGTTGAAATAAATTTTGTACAAAAAAGTATGGGTATAACTTGGTTGCATGACTGCTTATCTTAGGTTCTATTGATTAAATATCCCTTGATGAGTACATTGTATGCTGTACTCATGCTTCCTTCAATGGGTTCTAGTTATGTTTGGTCCCTTAATAGCAATTTCTATGCTAGTTGAACTAATAACATATTTACTATTTCTATTAATTATTGTTATTATTATTAATTTAGGAGTGGTAATTTGGGTCAATATATATATTTGGATCCTAACTAAATTAAGTTTTCAATGGGTTGATCCTAACATTTTACCATTTTAGTTTGAACTGGATTAATTTTAAATAATATTTGAGTTCAATTGGGTCTTAAATTTGGTCTAAATTGGGTCCAATTTATTCTTCACTTTGAGTCAATAATCTATATTTTACACTCTACATTCTACAAGAACTCTTTACATCATTTTCATTCATAATGGGTATTTATTAGGTACATTTTGGATCCTTATTGGGCCTATTTTGCGTCCTTGTTGGTCGAACTAATATGCATATTTTTTGACATTAGATCCAATTGAATTTAACCCACTTTAAGCCCAAACCAAATGGGCACGACCCAAAACCCAACTCAGTCAACCCAATTGCCACCCTTATTATTAATTATTGTAACCAAAATCCCGGAGACTAGATTTTCTATTCCAAATGATGTTTTATCTTCTATTCCATATATTAGATGTTCGACATGTGGCAAAATATTTACACATGTTAAATATATTTTAATAAGTACATTTATATATTATACGTGTCAAAAAACTAAATACGTGTAATAGGAGATGTAATAGAAAATCCCATTCTGAAATCCCTAGCTGAGTGGATTGGAAATTGAAATCAATAACTAGGCCCCATTCAGTTGGGTTAACATTTATGAGGGAAATAGGTTTGGATCGGCTATTATTTATTGTATGTAACTCAGGCCCAAATATTTTGTGCTGGGTTTATATAAACTTTGTTCACAATTGTTACTAAATTGAAAATACAATACAAGCCCAATAGATTGAAGCAATTTTTTAAATAAAAAAGATACAGCTGGTAACTATTATTTAACTATTAACGTCCCGCTCCACCTTAATTCTCTATGATCATTATAAAATATTTAATTAGACTCCGGCAAAGATTCTTTTTTCTACATAACAAAAAATGGTTACATGAAAGGATTGACGTGAACATTTTGGTCTATAGTGATTAAAATGTATATATAATCAATTAGGAAAATATTACATCAGTGTAACATCACTTATACGTTTTAGCATTTTGACCAAGTAAAAATTTCATTCACCTGATGTCACACGTAGAAAAATAAGAAAATTCCAAAGATTTTAGAGTAGAAATTTCCAAAATGATATCCAATTGGTTGGGATCTCTACTTTACAAAAAAAAAAAAAGTTTCAGAATTAAAAAAAAATTAAAATGTCTGGTATAATGTATTTTCTTAAAAAAATCACTCAAAAAGTTAGATAATTTTGAACAAAAATAAAAATAAAATATTACTCATCATTTGACAGTTAACACCCTCGATTAAAATTATTTTTTAAATTATCTTTCAACAGTAAAAATCAAATTAATCACATTTTCTAATATAAATTAACACAATGTTATAATAAATAAGATCCATTGTTACTATTTTTGGACGTCTAGTTTGATGGGTTTGAATAAAAATATTTGATAAAAGATATTTCTAAATATCAATTCAAATAAATTACCACAACAAAAACTTATCATAATCATTACATATTTTTCTCTAAAACTCATCCAAACACACGTTTCACCCCACATTTCTTATCTACAAAAATATTTTTATTCAATTTTATGATAATCTTTTTTTCCTAATAATAGACTAAAAGGTTTACATCAACTAAAAATTCCAAGCATTCCAATCCAGCTTAGTGGAAATTGATAATAAAGTCCAATTCTGGGGAATTTATTTTAATTTGTAAATAAATATGTTGCATCTGTTGGGGTAGGTTGAAGCAGGTTATGCTAGTCTTCATCTCATGACGTTATTGTTTGTGTATATTTATTTCCCAACATTTTTCCTTGATAAATGTTTAATTTTATACCCGCTAGCGGTTTCGATTTGTCATTTATGGATATTTATTAAATTACGTAAAAATGTAGAATTGACCAATTTTTTCAAGTCATGTTGTTATACTTTATTTTAATTTTTATTCAATTAATTATGATATGAGGACCATAGATTGTGGGAATATACAATGAATAATTTCTTCCATTTGTTATTTAATTTTAAAAATTACGAACCCAAGTTCCAATAACTAACTAGATCTCCAGCAGAAAATTAGTGCCAATAAAGTTGTTAATTATAAATTATTGTCAAAAAATTATAAATTTGAAAAGGTCAAAGTGAGGAATTTATTAATGTCGTTATTAGCCTATTAGCAATCGACAAGAAATTTAAAAAGAGTAATATATAATTGCACCACTTGTAACATGACACATATTATTGACTATGTTAGTCTAAGTCTTCATGTGCAATTTTTCTGAATTTTCCACATAATTTCCTAGTTCACAATGTGAAAACAAATAAATACTCTTTGGATTCTCATCTTAAAACATTTGTATATTTTTTTTTATGACAAGGGAACCCGCAGCCGCTATCGTTAGGTGCGCACTGGGTAAACCCTGCTCTTGTGCAATAGCCTGCAAACCACACAAGAGAGGTAAACCAGCCTAGGTTGCCCATAGCTGACAGGCTCACAGTAGAGAAGGCAAATAGACATTCCCTCATCAGAATTCGAACCCGTGACCTAGGCCACAAATTCAAATGCCCTTACCAACTCTACCAGGGTTGCCCCCTCTTAAAACATTTGTATTTAATTTAATGTTCTGTTGATATACTTAACTATTATTTCACAATACACGTTCTAAGCTTTGTTTACATTTAGGTCTCCGCTAATTTATTTTATTTAATAAATTTAATTGATCAAATCTTATTCAATCCAAATTTTTTGTCAAGGTCCAGAAAAAGAACCATAAATATGATTGTGATTGTGCAATTCAATTGTCCATAAATGATTAGTTTCTATGTTTAATTGATGAATTAGAAGTAACAACAAGAAAAATATTAAAGTGGCCACCAAATTTCAAATGAATTATGCTTAAGATTAGTCCCACACTCATCAAAATATAAAGCATGAAAACTTGGAAAATTCAATATAAACGCAACTTTATGGGTTATTCTTATTTCTAATGCCATATCTTAGCCTCCATTTGACCATTATTTTTAAATGAAAATATTATCAAATTTTACACTTTTAAACAAGTACAAAAGATATTTTACTTTATAAAAAAGAAAAAAGAGATTCTTAGAAAATACGAAAAGATAAAAACGTAATTTTTGGATTCGAAGAATGACTTGGCAAAAAGTAGTTTAAAGTCAATGGTTGCATCTCTCAAGTTGAGATAATGATAGACGACTTATAGATTTGTTTTGTGCTCGGAAGTCAAATGAAGAGAAGAAAAAAAATGAGAGCTGTGGCCTTGGTCACGGGTTCGAATCCTAATGAGTGAATGTCTAATGTCTATTTTGCCTTCTCTACTGTGAGCCTGTCAGCTATGGGCAACCTAGGGTGGTTTACCTCTCTTGTGTGGTTTGCAGGCTATTGCACAAGAGCGGGGTTTACCTAGTGCGCACCTAACGGTAGCGGCTGCGGGTTCCCTTGTCATAAAAAAAAAGAGAAAAAAAAATGGACACCATAACTTGTTAAATGGGCTCTGATTTTTACAGTTTTACCAATAATTTCTCAGTTATTATATTAAAAGTTTTTTTTTTCTTATATCGATATATATAATTTTTATCAAATTTTTTACATGCCAAGTCGATAATCAAGAAGAGAAAATCGTTCAATTTCTTTTAACTGCCCGATCTTTTTTAAAACCATAACCATTATCATCAGTATATGCCAATCACATAAATTAGAAATAGGTGCAACACATTATACCATCTTCTACTTACTATCTAATTTATTTAAAAAGAATGTAATATATATATATATATATGTGTATAGTTTTATTATATCAAGGAAGACCCAAAATGGATGGCATATTCATATAAAAAAAATTCATAATAAAAGTGAAGAAAACATATTTTTGAGATAAAAAAATATGGTATGAGATGTGTGTTTGAATAGATTCTTTTAGAAAAAAATGTGTAATAAGTATGTCTAATGAGATATTTTTTGCGTCAAATGGTTGAAACTCCAATCCACAAAAAATATACCATATAAAAAATTCTAAAAAAAAAGTTAATTATTTCATGTCACAAAAAATCTCTTAAATTTTATATAATTTTGAAAATTTCTCTCATAGTCACAAAATTAAGAACCATGATTTCGAAGAATTTATTCAAAATTATGTAGAAATTTGAGAGATTCCTTTATTCAAAATTATGTAGAAATTTGAGAGATTCCTTTGAAAAAATTATTTATGACATATCAAACAATTCATATTTTTAATTATTTTTACAATGGAACATCTTTATTTGGAGTGAAGCATCCAACCCATTGAATTCGAAGTTTCTTTCTAGATTTGAATACATTAAAATAAATATAACACACAAGTATTGGGAAACAACATTTATCTAAATTAATATTCACGTCACATCTTTATTAATTAATAGATGTTTTCTTAGTTATAAATATAATAAGTCAAAGAAAACATTGCTTTCTGCTATATGGTTAATACATAGACCCCAATCTACAGATTATGTGAACCATTTCCTCAATTTTGCGTTATTGTGACCCATTCTTGTTTGAATTGATTAAATCATTTGCTGAGAAATTCTTGAGGATTTCACATCGATAAATAATGATTTGTAATTAATTAATTTTAATATATTTATTACATTTATATTTTTTAAATCAAGAGTCGTGAAAAATTAATAATATTAAAATGACAGTATATTATAATTAGTTTTTGCAAATCAATAGTCACTAGCTGTTAAACAAACGGCTTATTTTAAGATGCTTGAAAAAACCCCATGGAAATCACCATAATAATGTGATACAATTTTTGCAAAAAATTAAATTGTCTATCTAAATTCGGATATTTTCACTGCCCCTAGTTTCAATCTAGAACACACAAAGTCTAAATCATTCACAAAATAATATAATTATTAGTTACTAATTATGATGAAGCCTTTCCTAACACAAAGCTTCCATATGCAGGCCCTAAGTTTGGCAGTTGATTTATTTAGGTGGGCAAATCTATTTAGTCCATAATTTACTTAACAATAATAATAGTAATTATCTTAATCATTTTGTTAGGAATGATGCTATATGCTATCAATCTTCACATCCTTAATTTTGGTAAAAAAATCAATTGTAATTAAATGATTTTAATAGATTTATAACATATATATTTTATCTTGAAAAATTAATAATATTATAACGACAGTATATTATAATTCTTTTTGCTAATCAATAATCACTAGCTGTTAAACAAACGGCTTATTTTAAGATACTTATAGGATCAGAATTAGTTGGAAATCAAGCTATAATTAATTTTCCAACTTGCTGTTAAGAAATCAAGGCTGAAAAACTGCACGTCAATATTTCCTGATTGGTGGATCATTAATTTATTTGGTTTTATACTTTTATTAGCTGGATTTTGCAATCAACTATATAAATCAAATTCAGAAAAATCCGGAACGATTCGAAAATTGACTTAAATATTTTTTGCACCTAAGACTTATTTAATCTTTATCTTATAATATATAAACTTTACTATATTAACATCATTATCTTCGTATGAGGTGTGAATCAAAATTTAATTTAATTTTTTCTAAAAAAATAATCATTAAGTGTTACGATTATGACAGCGGCTTTGAGACTCAATAGAATGTAAGGTTCGACGAATTTTCCTATGAAAATTCAGACAATAAAATGTTTTCTATTTTTATAAACATTTGTTGTGTTAAGAATTAATACATGTACAAGTCAAACAAAAACGTCTCATTCAATCTCTCTCTGACTTGAATTAATATTATAATTTTTTCATAAGTTTTATCTACGTATATAAAGGCTGAGTGATTGTTTGATAGTTTCATATTAAGTTTTTTTCAATATAAATTTTCTCCCTTCTTAGCCTATTATTCTCTTTATAACTTATATTTCTTTAAGCTTCAGTTTAGTGCAGTTATGGGAACCCAAGGTCCTGATGATGAAAAGAACTACACCAAAACTGTAAGTTTATACATCTGTATATATATAGTTTCATATAAACCAATGTTTGAAACATTTTTTTCTGTTATATAGAATTGTGTTTATCTTATTTATATTAACCCTTATGTTATGCTCATTTGAATTTGAAGCAAAAAAAATTATATTTCATAATATTTTAGAGTTATAGCTTAATTTCTGATATAATCTTTGCTTATTTTTCCCCTTAAAATTCTCTTTATATTGCATTTCTGTATCCTAATTTTGCATTTAGAGAAATTGAATTTCATTATCACAGTATCAAGTAGAATAAATTTTCAAGTCAACTATGCTCATTTACACAAGAAACCAAATGGGTATTAATTAATTTCAGGACAACGTGCAACTTACGGCAAATAAGTAAAAATAACAACTAGTCTTTTACACAAAGTTGACTAATACCATTTCACTCCTAGTCTTGGTCTCATTTTTGAAAATAATTCAACACAATTGTGTCATTTATGACTCCCATGTTCGTCTTAATTTTCTTTATAATTCCATAAAATTATTGGTAATCACAGCTGTAATAATGGGTATTATTTATTACAACGACTATCAAATTTTGTACAACCCAAGGGTCTCATTCTCAACATCTTATCTAAATCGCGATATCTTATTTAAATTTTAATTGTTGGTTGGTGTTATATTTCTTTAGTTTCTTTTCCGGGACTGCTATTCTAAATTTTACGATAAATTACCGACCTTTTGAAATTAAATCTAATTGAGCAAAATATCTATAACCTATATCTATAATCTATTATAAAAGTATGAATGTTAATAGAGTGATTTACATTTCTTAACTTTTTTGCATAGCCTAAAATTAATACCCCTCTATAAATATTATACTTGAAAAAGAGGTATGAACAATTAGGTAAATTTATTATACTTGTAGTTAATTCTATTCCTTTAATAATTAATATTAGTTCATAAAATGCATTATTATAAGAAAGCATTTGATTAATTCATTGTATACATTCAAAAGTGATATATATCTATTTTTTTATTGTGTTAATTCATTGTATATATTTTAATAGTAAATGAATTAATTCATTTATTATATATTATATATTATTATTATAAATATGCATATATATTATTTATTTAAATTTATATTTTATTTATAAAAGTGTGAATCATTTGGGATAACCTACAAAATACATTTCTTAATTTTTCTAAATACCAAGACATCCTATATTAATAATTTAATATCTATATATATATATATATATATTCTAAAAAGTGTGATTGATATTTACATGAATTGTATATGGAATAATCTACATCTCTAACTTTTTTGTTTAGACTAAAATAACCCTATAGCAATTAATTAATTGTATCCACAAATTAAATTATTTTTTAATTATTATTAAATGAATGTACATGAACTTGATAACTTTGTTCAATGTATATTTATATGAGAACTTGAAATTAATAGTCAACATTGTTCAATGTGTATTAATGTGAAATTTAATGAAAATATTAATTCTTTACAAGAATATGAATCGTTTAAGTATTTTACTATAGCCTTTCTTCATATATATATATATATATAACATATATATAGCCATATACCATAAGCATTTAAGTACGTGGATCATGGATAGTAAATGATCTTTTTGTGTGTATTTCAAATATTCATAAGTTTTAATATAAGATATTTTAATAGTTTTTATGTTGAATTTTTATTGTACATCTTATAACGAAATGGTATATCACTTATTAATTTTTCTTTAGTCAAATAGAGTGGATATAATATTAGAATTAACATGAATGGTTCATAAAAATAGAAATGGATAAAGACACAATATAATTATATATATGTGTTAAACATATAAATCAAGGGATACAACATCGTGATTTTTAGTGCCCTTATCATGAATATATTGTGGAAAGCTTTAAATCAATGGTCCACATCCAAGTGATATCAATATCAATAATTTGGTTAGAAATTTATCATCACTACAAATGGTGCATTAGAAAGGCCGTCAAGATCTTTTTTAAAAAAGGATCGATATACATTAGTGATGGTAATTAGGTTCCTTGGCATCAAATATGAAGAGGTGGGTGATGTTTGTGGTTACTAAAAATTATGGAGTATTGAATCTTTGTGGTATAACTATTTTGAATTATGTCATGTAGATTTATATGACTATTACGTTATAACTATTTTCTTTAAAAAGAATTTCATAATGTTTTGTTTAATTCTTGGATAACTCTGTTGTATTAGTAGATATTAAGAGAAAAGTTAATTTGAATTTTCTCATTTTTTGTTGCAATCCATAAAAAATATAATTTGGCATTATAGTTATTTTTTAAATATATATTTGACAATGTATAGATGAAATAATTAATTTTGAACTTAAAGAAATGATATAAAGAAAAATAACAATTAACTACCAATTTTAGAAAAAATAATTGTGTTCATAAATTATTATGTACATGTTATATATATTATATTAAATCTATGGATAAATGTGGTGTTTATTTCAATTTTAATTTTATATTTTTTACCCTTACATATTTAATGTAATTAAATACAGTTCAATGTATTTAATAAATATTAATTCCACTACTATATTAATTAGTTTTAAAAATAACACCCCATTTCATATCTAAATTCTTAAAAATCTAGGATATTTATAGATAAAACAATTATTTTTATTTTTAAAATATAAAAAAGGATATATGTAATTATAATATATACTATATATTTTGTGTATTTTAAAACAACATGCACTTTTTTATTAAATATATAGGTTGCCTATATATATTAGTTTGATTTAATGATTAGAAAGAATGGTAACAATAAGAAAATACATTAAATATGATTATTATATATAAGATATATTATAGTTTTCATTTTTGATATATGTATAAGAGTACAATTGAATATTATTTGTCTTATCTCTTAAAAGTACATAAGAGACAATCAACTCAATTTAAAATCATATTGGTTAACAGTTCCCATTTTATTTACACAAGGAGTTTATATACCTTTTATCCAATAAATACAAGTACTTTAACCTACACAATGACAAAAAAGAAGAAGAAGAGCTATATGATGATTGATTTCATATTCTTCAATAACTTAAATACCAAGAAAATATGTACACCATAAGATAAATTATGATTTGAAAATATTTAATATTCCAACTGATACTAATCAGAATATAATTTGATTATAATAAACATAATAATTTTTTGATGTGGTTGTGTTAGAAAGAAGAATTTCATAAAAAGTGAGAATCTAATTGCCCTAATAAAAGTTTAATTTCTTAATTAATTAGGATGTTAATAGTTAAAACCTTAACTTATAACTTATTAGTATTCGTTTTTAGAATTTGTTATTTTCATAATCACAATTTCTAAAGTTCGATTACATAAACATGTTAGTATTGTTTTTAATGACATTGTATTAATCAAAAAAAATTTATTTCTCTCAATATATAACTAATTCAATTTAACATATACTGAGTATATGAAGTAAATGGTAAACCAAGAAAAAATTCCAACACGAACGAGAACTTTATTTTATATTAATTACCATAATATTCAAAACTAATATTCTAAAATAATAATGATAATCATTATTCAATTATCTTTCAATGTCTATTATGTCATATTTTATATAAATGTACAAGAAAAAAGATTAAACAGTAAAACATTATCCCTAGGAAAGTTTTAGAATATCATTCAACAATTACTCATAAAATGATAACAAGAAATAAAGATTTGTAATTAATAAGTTGTACTCACATGACAATATATAAGAGCTAAAAATAATAATATTAGAATCATTTTAAAAGAGTTAGAATTTGAGAATTATTTTATTTTAATGTAATAATTGAGAATCATGATATAAATATCAATTCCTCTTTCTGTTATTTCAAAATTAATTAATTATTTGACTCTACTAAAGTATATTTATCGAATTATAAACATGTATTCTTAATTGTAAACTATTTTTAGTCTTAAATTACATTTAGAATATTTCGTGAATCACATGCTTTCACGTGCAATGCACGTGCTCCTTACTAGTATAACATAAATAACAAATAGTTGTAATATTTGAAACAAACTGTAGTAATATTATTGACAAACCTTACTAAATATTAGTCGATAGATTCAAAATCCCATTGTCCAAACTGACATTCAATTACTTTGGTCTAGTTATAAATACAACAGAAAAAACATGGACTATTATTTTACCTAATGCTAGTAAATTTGACAACATGAAAACTCGATACAGGATAATCGAACAGCAGAAGAGAAGGCAATTGATGCATGGCTACCAATCACTTCATCAAGAAACGCAAAATGGTGGTACGCAGCTTTTCACAATGTCACCGCCATGGTTGGAGCTGGAGTCCTTAGTCTCCCTTATGCCATGTCTGAACTTGGATGGTAAAAAAAAATTCATTTTTTCAAATCAAATAATTTCATAAAGGAATGAAATTAAAGTTTATAATGCTCTGTTTTTACAGGGGCCCTGGAGTAACAGTGATGGTGATATCATGGATCGTAACTTTATACACTCTATGGCAAATGGTTGAGATGCACGAAATGGTACCTGGAAAGCGTTTCGATAGGTATCACGAGCTTGGCCAACATGCGTTTGGCAAAAAGCTTGGATTATACATTGTTGTGCCTCAACAGTTAATCGTTGAAGTTGGTGTATGTATAGTTTACATGGTTACAGGAGGAAGATCACTTCACAAATTCCATGAGTTGATCTGTAAAAACGAATGCAAAGACATCAAGCTTACCTATTTCATTATGATCTTTGCCTCTGTGCATTTTGTACTATCCCATCTTCCCAACTTCAACTCAATCTCTGGTGTGTCTTTGGCCGCAGCTATCATGTCCCTCAGGTACAAATATACATATATATATATATACACATACGATCTAGTCAAATAATGGTACAGTGTGCTATTTCACGCCTAACATAGTTCTAATATTTATGTTTCACGTTGTATTATTACAGCTACAGGAAAATATCCGTCCCCACAATGAGCATTTAATGTAGTATTTATAGTGTGCTTAACCACTATTCATGAAATGATATATGGGCCTGTAATGGGCTGCTACCTGTCATTAATCTGGTGGCCCATGAAATATTTTATAATACAATGTGAACTGGGTCAGGTTACACTATTATACGTACCCGTTATCCAAGAGCCCATCAAGCAGTGTTGGACTCGTAACCTAATGGCCAATTCACCTCGTACACAATTCTTCGTATCGTATAGATAATAAACCACAATATTATTTAAATAATATCAATCACCTGGTATACAGCTCTACGTATTCGAAATTACTCCACATCAACATATATATATATATATATATATATGCATAATTAGATTCTTCATGCCGCAAAATAAAAGATTTAGTACTAATCTAATGTTTTTTCATGCATGAAGTTACTCTACGATTGCTTGGGGTGCATCAGTCGACAAAGGGGTTCAACCGGACGTGCAATATGGGTATAGAGCAAGGACCACAACGGGTACCGTTTTCAACTTCTTTAGCGCTTTGGGTGATGTGGCTTTTGCCTACGCGGGTCACAACGTTGTATTGGAAATTCAAGCCACAATTCCTTCGACACCTGAGAAGCCCTCAAAAGGGCCCATGTGGAAAGGCGTTATTGTGGCTTATATTGTCGTTGCCTTGTGCTATTTCCCCGTTGCTTTTATCGGGTACTATGTGTATGGAAATTCCGTTAGCGACAATATTCTCATCTCGTTGAACAAACCCGTGTGGCTCATAGCAGCAGCTAACATGTTTGTCGTGGTTCATGTTATTGGAAGCTATCAGGTGAACAAGTTTTTCTCATCTATTTGTTTCGTAAAAGAATGTAAGAATTGAGAAATAACATTATTTTGGTTTTAATTCAGATCTATGCAATGCCTGTTTTTGATATGCTTGAGACAGTCCTTGTGAAAAAACTAAGGTTCAAGCCCACTTGGTACTTGCGGTTTATTACAAGGAACATTTACGTCGGTATGTTATCTACTGCTTTTTTATATTTAACTCAAATTTTATCATATTTGTTTGAATATGAATTTTGTTCTGATTTTCAGCATTGACAATGTTTGTTGCCATAACTTTCCCATTCTTCGGTGGGCTTCTCGGGTTTTTCGGAGGATTTGCTTTCGCCCCAACCACATACTTTGTAAGAAAAATTGAAGTGTTGTCTTTATATACTCTATTTCTATATACAAGGTATAGATAGATAACATGACTAACAATTAAACTTTATTCTTCAGCTGCCATGTATAATGTGGCTTGCCATCTACAAACCAAGGAAATTTAGCTTGTCTTGGTGGACTAACTGGGTAAGTTCTCAACTTCACATATTCTTACTGTTTGTTCTTTAAAAAACAAAAAATCTTGGCAATGGAGCTAAAAAATGGGATATGTGTTTGGATTGATGACATTTCAGATTTGCATCGTCCTTGGCGTCGTGTTGATGATTATAGCACCTATTGGAGCGCTAAGGCTGATCATACTCCAAGCTAAAACTTACAAGTTCTATTCGTAAGCACATTGGAGTGAGAAATAGCTATGCAGTTTTTTTAGAGCAAAAAGAAAAAAGACGACCCTGAGAATGGATCACAGAAGAAGTTTTTCAGTGTGATGGATTTGTATATTGTGTTATGAAAACCAAACGAAGACCTTTTTAGTTGTTTTACTGCTTCTAATTTCTATATGGTATTTGTAATCCTTTGGTGGATGGAAAAACTTGAGTTGTAATATAATCATACTTTTACAAAATTTGAGTTGAATGGATTTTGCTTATGTTATATATATATATCCCTTTTCTCTCAATAAACAGTGAAAGCAAGAAATGAAACTAGGATAAAGAAAGGACTGAGAGACATTTAAGTGTGCAAAACGTGGAATTTTTCTTGGGTAGAAAATGAGCGAAAACACAAAAAAGAATTCATGCACTGGAAGTGTTTATTGAAATGTTATGTAATTTCTGGAAAGCCAAAATGAAATCTTGCATAATATTAAGTAACCAAACCAGAGAGTTTTTACAAGGCAATGATAATCAATAGCAACATTTATCTATGAGTATTCATTACTTGAATATATTTCATCCACCAAATAATTACATTCACTAGTTGCAGAAAGTGAGACATAATCATCCATCATTCAATCTCACTGCAAGAAAATAATAACCATTTTTTCAAACCCCTTAAAATGTTTAAAACTTTGTTCATAATCTAACTTGCTTTTTCGATTTTCTTCTTCCTTTCCCTATACAACTCTACCCAAAGATTCGTAATCCACAATATACTAACTGAAATGGCCGTAAACACCACGAAAACCCACGACATCCAAATCCATTTCGGTATCACATTATCCGCCGCCCCACTCACATAAAACCTCAGCATTCTAAACACAAAGTAAGGCCCCAAAAATCCCCTAACAACAGAGTACAGAGCATAAAATGGAGGGGACAAGAAATCGTACACTCGGGCCGCAAATTTCACATCCGATCGCCTGGCGCTGGCCAGAGTCCACACATTCTGGCACAAGCTAGTCACCTCGGCCAAAATCAACAGCACCAGAATCGCAAACGCCCCGTGATATACAAAGTACCGACAGGTTATGAACACGAACAGAGTGGCCAAATGGTGGCCGATGAAGAGAATATCGGAAGGGTAAAATATAAGGTAATGGAGAAGATCCATTAAGAAATAGGCAATGCTGTAATCGAGAACGAGATTTTGGAGAGGTGTATTGGGGGAGCTGAAGTCCGCCGCCTGATCGGAGAATATCGCGCGGCATGCTAAGAACACGGCGGGGGTGCCGTGAGCAAGGGATATAATGCAGCTTGAAGCTTCCGGCCGGAACTTCCGGGACCATGATCGGAAAATAATGAAATAAGCGTTGAGGTAGAGGATTAAATACATGGTGAAGAATAAAGGGAGAGGGTTTGAGATTGATAGGAGCTTTAGGGTTAGGGTTTCCATGATGAATTTGAGAATGGATTTGATTGAAGAAATCAAAACAGGGTATAAATAATTGATAGGAAAATAAATAATTGTTGATACAAATTGAGAAAAAAAGGAAACGTATATAGTGAGCGGCGATTGGATATAGTTTGGTGGAGAGTGGGTGGCAGGGGATACGGAGCTTGTTGAGCCGATGAGATTTATATTTATACGTTTGTCTTTTCTTGGAAACAACACAATTTTTGTGTCTAACGTTGTTAATTAAAATATTTTTGTCTTAATTAGTTGGGCTCCACAAAATTGGTGCATATTATTGTAATTAATTATACTTTTTGTTGAATGTGAGTTGGAAAAGACAGCAAAATTTTCTATTCTAAGTTAAGTTATATGAATATGTGAAAATATTTAAACATGTTAAAGATTTTTTAATAAATGTATTTTTATAAATTATACGTGTCAAATATATAAATGTTTGGAATAAAAGTTAAAAATAGAAAATTTTATCCCGTTAAAAATACAATTTTGGTCATAATATTGCGAAAAGTGAAAATTTGTTTTATATTCTATTATAATTTTATATTTTCTTACTTTTATTGTTACTAGTAAAACGCACGTACGATGCACTACAAAGTATTATAATAATTATATAATTTAAATACTTAAATGAATAAAATATCAATTAACACTTTGTAAATAAATTTGAGATGTTTACTCCTAACTAAAATTGAAATAACAAAATAGCACAAGATGGAAATAGAATAGGTTTAATCTTATTTGAAAACCCATTATTCTCTTGTCTTATCTTATTACAGTCTTCTTTTCAGTTAACTTCACGAATTTTTTTATACATTTGTGTTTTAAATTGCTTAATATTTTTACAGTATAATTTGAAATTATGTTTTTAGTCCTATTTTTAATGTTCGTTGTTAATTGCTTCTTTTTATTTCCAACTCGTTAATTTTATGGGTTTTTTTTTTTGTGTATAAACATGTTGAAGAGTTCCACTTGTATTTTTTTCTTGACTTGTTTTTTCATTCTTCCATCTCTTTATTTTTTGTTGCATTATTCAAATTGCATTTAGGTTTATTCTTATATCATTATTTTTTTTATTTAGAATGATGGGAAAACATAATTATTTAATCACCAATCCCATCAATCAATTAAAGCAATTCTGATGAAAAAATAAATTTGAAAGATGAGTGATGATTAAGGTATACTATAAATTGACAAAGGCGAGTATGTAATTTATTGTAACACACATGTACATTTTGAGGTATACATAATTATTAAATATATTCATTTTTTAGTAAAATGCACATGCAATTACATAAGATCATATTTTAGTATAAGTTTTATATAATATGAAAAAATATTTTACCTGTAAAAAATTATTGCAAAAAATTGTTCAAAAGACTATCAAATGAGTTCCATGGTGCTTCGTTTGCTTTCTTTGCTCTTCATTCTTGATATTTAATAAACAATGTCATAATATTTTTCGTATATAGAAATGATGGGAGAGTGATAAATCAGTAATATCAAATGAGCGTTTCATGTTATTTTAAACATTGTCAATCTAATAGTATTCTAAGGATACTTTTGTTAGAGATACTCATGAATAAGAAGAAAAAAATCGGACTTAGAGCTAAATGATATAGCAAAAATATGCAATTTTCACTTAATCTAAATACATAAAGTCACATATTTATATAAATATAAAACTTCCAATCTCAATCAGAAATATTAAATGAGCATTTCATGTTATTTTAAATAAAATGTGAAAATTATTTGAACAACAACTATATATAAATTCATGAAACAGAACAATTCATATTCACAAGAATCATTTTAGATATAGTTTTAAACTCCATTTAATACATACAATCAACAAAATTGAAGTGAATTAACTTTTAAGTTCATCCCATTTATTTATAATAATAATAATTCTTATTATCTTATTAGTAAATAATATTTATTTTATATTATAATGTTATTATAGTCTTAAAATATAACTAGGTTGTTTATATGACCGAGCACAGTGAGAAGTTCGTTTAGAACCATCCAAATCATACTAAGGTTGTTTATCTCTAAGTATTTTAATAACTAAACTTATAATTCAGTTATACTATAAGGTTAATTAACTTGGAAAACCAATAAATTTGAGAAACAAAATTTAAAACGTCTAGATTCAATCTAGAATATATTGAAATAAACATATGTTCTTATTTGAAAAGAGAATGTGAAAATTATTTGAGCAATGACTATAAATAAATTCTTGAAATGGAACCATTCATGGATATTCACAAGAATCATTTAATTTAGTGTTGAATTCAACTTAACATATGTGGAAACGCTCTTTAATGGAACTTTAGCTGTAGCTGGTCGTGACCAAGAAACCACCGGTTTTGCTTGGTGGGCCGGAAATGCCCGACTTATTAATTTATCCGGTAAACTATTAGGAGCTCATGTAGCCCACGCTGGATTAATCGTATTCTGGGCTGGAGCAATGAACCTATTTGAAGTGGCTCATTTCGTACCAGAGAAGCCTATGTATGAACAAGGATTAATTTTACTTCCGCATCTAGCTACTCTAGGTTGGGGGGTAGGTCCTGGGGGGGAAGTTATAGATACCTTTCCATACTTTGTATCTGGAGTACTTCATTTAATTTCCTCTGCAGTATTGGGCTTGAACAAACTAGTGGCCTTCTAGTACTGGGCTGGTGATATGATTCTTGATCATTTTGCAATCATAATAACATACAGTGCACAAGTTTAATAACTATTAGTATTATGTGTTCATGAAATATTAAATTTATGAAATAAAATATGTAATTTTATTTTCGGATAAATTTTTTACACTACTAATATGATTCTATGAATATAGGTTATTTTGGTCTTAACAATAAAGTTAAGAAATGTAAATTATCTAAAACATTCACATCATCTAAAAATATTTATAATTTTAGAATAGTTATAGATATAGATATAAGTTATAATATTTTTATTAAACTTAATCTAAATACATATTGAACAATGTTAACTATTAATTTCAGATTCCTATTTAATTATAAATTGAACAAAGTTATCAAGTTCATGCAAATTCATTTGAAAATAATTTATTTTGATAATAAGATTAATTTATTGCTATAAAATTATTTTAATCTAAACAAAAAAAGTTAAGAGATGTAAATCATTCCAAAGTGTAAATCATATATACCATTACTCATTAGAATATATATATTGAAGATTTAATAATGGTAATATTGGCTAACAACTATTGTCCTAAACTCCTAGTCAGTATGATATATTGGATAAGTGGGAATGAGACTTCAAAACAAGTAGATTAGAAAAACTTCATCTTAAATTCTTAATAAATTGAATACAGGTAAAATTTGTTGGCCAAATAAAGACAGCATCAAACCATTTTATTATCCTAACAGGTTTAACATCAAAACACAGAATCATGTAAACATAAACAATACCAAAATCATGATTCATCAAATTTTACAAAAAAAATAACAAAAGATCATCTACCAACTGAGCCAACGTATCGCCAAATCACTACTTAACATCAAAAAAATCAAAACTGGTAACCAAATCAGACTCCTTAGGCTGATTAACAATCCTCTCAAAAATACACCCAAGTCTCTCATGGCCAACCATGGCTTCCAGCAATTTATCTTCCCAATCAACCACATTATCCAATCCCATTTTACCCTCCGGACTAAATATCATCTCTGCAATCCGTTCTTTCTCAGCCTGCTTCACAAACTTCTTAACCTCCATTAATGTCAGAAGATGATAAACATAAACAACCTTCTCTTGACCCAGCCTGTAAGCTCTGCTTATCGCCTGTCTTTCGACACTTGGGTTCCAAACAACGTCAAGCAAAACAACCCTCGAAGCCCCCACCAGATTTATCCCTTCTGAACAAGCTCTTTGTGATGCTAACAAAACTTTAGCCTCGCTGTTTTTGTCGTTGAACGAATTTATCGAGCTTTGACGTTTCTTAGTGCTGAGATCGCCATCAATGTATATCACTTCGCGACCTTCGTTCCAGGAGAAATTGGACTTGAGCATTTGTTTGATGTGGACTAAAGGGTCAATGAATTGGCTGAAAATCAAAACCTTTTCGTTTAGACTGTTTGAGAGTTTGATTAGCTCGATTAGGAACCGGGTTTTTACTCCAGCGTTTGGATCGGATTCTATTTGTCTGAGATCCCTTTTGTGATCGGAGAATTCTGGTTTATCTGATACAAGTGAAGGATGGACTGAGATAAGAGATGCTAAGTAAACTTGCTCCAAAAAACCTTGTACACGAGTGATGTTTTCGAGTAGTTTCTTTTGAAAATCAGTTGGTTTTAAGAGAACCAAACAGTCCTTTATCCCTGGAAGTGTTGTCTGAAGTATACTGCCTTTATGTACATGAACAAACGGTTCGATCATCAAATGAAGCTTCTTTAATCCGATATCATTGCTAGTATTTGTATTGATTGAGCTTGTTAGATTCGCCCATTCGTCTCTTCCTTGATTGTTCTTCCTCTTTCGCCCTGGTCGTTTGTCGAATTTCCCCTCAAAGCTTGTTGTCATGATCTGCTGAGAAAATCTCGGGTTAACTAGGCTCAGTGTATTGTATAGCTCGGAAAAATTGTTCTGAAATGGCGTCCCTGATAAAATTACGCGCCTCTGAGTAGTCACATTCGTCAAAGCCTTCCACATTAAGCTTTGATTGTTTCGAGGGGTATGCCCTTCGTCCATAACTAATAATCCCGGTAATTCCAATAGAATTTTCTTGAATTTATCATCATTATTACATCCCTTTTTCTCATGTTCGCCAGCTAGAGTCTCGAACAATCGATAACTTATTCCCAAAATGCCCCCACCCTTCATCCAAGAATACAGCTTTACAAACCTGATATAGTACTTACTATTCTCGTGCCCTCGTAATAAACGTGCAGCAATTTCACTTTCTTGTTTTGACAGCTTCGTTTCGTTCAAATTGTGGAACTGTATATCGACTTTCCATTTTCGAAATTCTTGTTCCCATGTGAGGAGCATGCCCCGTGGGGCTATGATCACGGGTCTACAGTTCGGGTATAGCCTCATGAACGATTGGAGAAACACTATTGTCAGTCGGGTTTTGCCTGTTCCAGGGGCGTGCGAGATTATGCAGCCTTGTCCGCCGTTTTCAGGTAGCTTTTCAAGGTTCTTGATGTTTATGTCTCCAGCTATGTTTCTCCACAAGAATTTGAAGCCTTCCAATTGGTGTGGATATAGTTCTTTCTCAGCATTAGGAATCAAATCCAAAACGGTGCCACTTGAATCAATACAAGATTCCAAATTATCGTGTATGGAGCTTTCAAAGTGAGAGTGGTTGATTGAGGGCTCTGATTTATCACAGTATTTTCGATCACGTTTCCACGTGGGTTCTACATACTGCAGGATATAAAGAACATGCACTTTATGTATAATCTTATGAAGAGTAAATAAAGAAGAGAGTTTATATATATATATATACTTACGAAAGGCGGTAAGACATATTTTATATCGAGTATTATAGTAGAACAATATCTGCAAATGATTCCTATTTGTTCATCAAGAACATGATCATGAAGTCCTCGACCACAACGGGATGCTGGAGTTTCATCAATATCATTGTGGATGGTATGTTCATCATCATCATCAGCCTGTCAACCAATAAATTTTTTCATACAAGATAACTAAATAAGGATACAAATTCTATTTAATTTCATACAAAAAATATTAGATAAATTGAATCCATGACAAATTTACCATCAAAGAAGTCTCAGATTCCCAAAGTCCCATTTCCAACTCACAGAAAAGAGAATCAATTTCCTTCTCCCAATCTGTTTTCTCAGGTAACTCGTCATCATCATCGTCTTCGAATCTGAACTTCAATGGCAATGTAATTTCATTCACATCATTATTCTCCATAACAAGTGATTTTTCTTTGAGTATATTGCTTTCGTTCCATATGGAATCAACTAGCCTGGTAATCGAATCACAATCCCTTTTCTTCTCAATTTCTCTCGTCCCTTTCTTCATCTTCTTCTTGACGTGTCTCATCTCATAATCCCCATCAGATTCACTCTCTGAATCTGAAACCACAACCGTTGGATTCTCAAAATCCTCAATACGTATTGCTTTGGCCTTCTTTTTTCCTCCCTTTTCCACAAATTTCTCATTCTTTTCAGAACTCGACAGATCGCTGTCAATTTTACTACATTCACCATTGCCAGTGCTATCACTTTCTCGATCAGGTTTCTTGTTAATCTCGTCGTAACGATTTCTGTAAAAGGCATCCCATCTGCTTCTAGTTCGCCGGGATATTGAACTCAAACACGATTTTCCGGCACTCATCTCGTGTGAGAATAGTAAAACCAAAAGGGTTTGAAGAGAGAATATAGGAGGATCGAGGAATCCCAAAAGAATTCTACTTCTTCTTAAATTCTACTCCTAACTGAATTACAACTTGTTTTTCCAATTTATTTGATTTTATTACCTTACTAATAATATGGAATATGTATAAATTAGAATGGAAAGATTATTAGGTAGAAAATATTGGCTATATCTTAACTATGTACATAACTCACCAGTTTTTCATCACACTGCATTGAATCCCATTAATTTCTCCCTTTCCATATATATAAACTTACGCAATTATTTCTCCAATAAGTCTTTCCATATCTTAATTCTAATTCCATTTGATTTTTATTTTAATTTTTAAATTAGATAGGAGAACAATTACATAATGCCAATTAGGGGTGCAAGCTGAGTACTGAGTCGAGCCAATTCACGAGCCCGAGCCGAGCTTCTGTTTAGGTGTTTATAAGCTCACAAGCCGACTCATGAGCTTTACTACTATATATATATATATATGTATATATATATGTGTGTGTGTGTGTTTGTACATACATGATACATATATAGTACATTCGTGTTTATATAATTTAATTTTAAAAATAATTGATACATTATATTTTTAATGAAAATAATATTATATAGACATTTCATAATTCATTGGTAATTATATCAATTTTTTTAGACATATTTTCTACTCTCGTTATACATATTTCAATATAACCAAAATATTATTTTGACATAGGCATCATATATATAAAGACCCTAAATTTGTAGTAAATGAGTATTACATTACTAATTTACTAGATAATATATGATTCTCATAACTCTTAATATAATTTATGTAAATGCATTACGTTAGCGAAATAAGATCGATTTTAGCGAGTTATTCATTGATTACTTACATATTTTATGAAGTAAAATGTTATATAAGCGAGAATTTCTCAACCTTTTCTAATTATCCTAAATGATTTTGTATTCAAAATCATAAAATATATTATTATATAGTCAAAAGTTCGAGTTTGATTTGAACGAGCAAAAGAGCGAGCTCGAACTTTGATGAACAGTTTGGGAACCATATATAGTCAGTGGATGGTGTAAATATGTTTAGTGTTTATGCAGTCTGGATCGTTTTGCTTAAGATAACACATGAAAACGCATCAAATTAATCTTCAAACCAGTGTTTCTAAATGATCTCTCTCTATTTATTCCAAATATAAATTGTCCGTATATATATATACTTTTTGTTATGCTTGCTAACTATGAGTTTAATTTCACAATAATATCGATAGGAACTTCCTCCTTACAAATGTAAAAGTAGATAATTTATGTTGAAGATCCTATGCATAGAGTCATCGGCCCATGACAGAACAAGATCTTCGTGCTGCATGACAAGACTTTTATTAGAATACAATCAGAATTATACCGATTTTTCAAAGAGTAATAAGCTAGAGAATTGGACATGATACATATTTGTTGCGCCAAAGTCAAAACTATTACTTAAGATGAAATATTTAATTCAAATATATAAGTTCTTATAAGAAAAAATGAAATAAAAAAAATTGAAAAGAGATATAATTGAATAATAGAGGATCATCTGAGAGACTCTCATCTTATCTTATAGGGTAAAACATAGTCCAATGAGAATATGAGATGCTCTTAGGACTCCAATATTTAAGCAAAATTTAGTTCTAAAATGGAACTAATTTATGGATATATATAAAACTTTAACTTAATTATTAAGTTTTATAAAGCTAGTGGTTGAAAATGCAAATTTGTTATTTGAATAATTACTAAATTAAAGACAACAAAACAAACGTAAAAATTGAAACGCAATGTTAGCTAACTTTACACTTTAAAGAGATATGAAAGAACACCTAAATGGTAAATTGATATTGCAGTATTTGAATCTTA
Source organism: Verbascum thapsus (assembly GCA_963669365.1). NCBI lineage: Eukaryota > Viridiplantae > Streptophyta > Magnoliopsida > Lamiales > Scrophulariaceae > Verbascum > Verbascum thapsus. Next base: position 5,136,062 of record OY770107.1, on the reverse strand, counting down.
ATTTCGATATTTCATTTCTCCACTTAATTGTTTTTCATTTTATACAATTTGAAATTGTTTAATTAGAATGTCCTATTTCCTTTTTCTTATCTCGTCTTCCTTATTTATGGGATCCATACTTTTGACATTAGCCAATTGATTTCAATTAAGAATGTGAATTAATTAGTAGGAGTAAATAGTAATCAATGATTATTAAGAGTACGTACGAGATGTTCCTTCATAAATTACATTTGAGGATTACTCAACTTAGAAAATATTCAACAAAGTTATTAATGAAAAGGGTTTTGTGTAGTTTCGTCAAAATTTTAAGAAAAATTAACAACAATAATTAAATATAAACAATTATATATGTAATTTAATTCATAATCACCTGAGATATATTTGTGTGTATCACACTAAATGGCTAAACCGAGAGCAGTATTGACGTCCAATTTCCATGCAAACCCTGCAAAATATTCCATTCTCCAAACATCACAAGGCACTATTTTATTCCAATTATGCCCTTGCCTTCTGTGCTGAACCAACCTCACTCTGCATGCAAATGAAGGGCAAAAATGGGGCAATTTTTCTTTCACCACCAATCGTACCATAAACCCATTATTCTCACCGCCGTGTCCTTCCGCCGCCACCATCTTCCGATAGGCTTGGTTCACCCATACCACGTTATTTGTACCGTCCGATACAAACCCAGGACACGTGTCCACCTGCAGACTGTTGATCTTCTCCCTATCTGAAAACCCTAACCCTATTCCGATACCATTATATGTTGTATCCGTTACACATTCCACTATTATCCGCGTCTCTGATACAGATCGGACGCTTTTTAAATCCTCCATTCCGCCGCCGCCGTCATCTGGTCGCCGGTGAGTGATGTCTTCGCTTATGGTATAATATGGATCTATATTAATCCAATTTTCCTGAACAGTACTATCATCGCAACGGACGCTTAGCATCTCCGCCGGGCCGCCGGAATTTAACGTACTGTGAGCGACGTCATCGTCTAAGCCGGTATGTAGATCTATACTGTTCCAGTTTTCATGAGCTTTCTTAGCAGTGCTATTATCTGAGCTTTCAGATCTCTCCGGTAGCAATTGAAGCGTCACAATTAATCCTTTCTCCGGCGGGGATTCATCTTCAATTCCTGATCTCTGCGGCGGCGATAACTCTCCGATTCCCCTAATTTTCCTCTTATTACTTCTCTTCTTCGGAGCGCGAACCCTAACATATTTCCTCTTCGTTCTCCTTCCATTTATTACGACGCCGTTTCGCCTCTCCTGCTCCGCCGCGGAAGAAACCGCATCTCCGCCGGCCGGCTTAGGCGCAATAGGCCTGAATCTGAGCATAATCCTGTGAGTAACTAATATTTTCTCCAAAAAACACACACACAAAACGAAAAATCAAACAGCTTTCACTACCACAAATCTGTGCATTTTCCCAAATAATCTGAGAGAAAAAGGCAAAAATGAAAAGAAGAATAAGAAGAAAAGTAAAAGTGGTGAGTGTATTTGAATGGACGAATCGGAGACGGCGACGTGTCGGGGTGTGTAGATAAGGGGACACCTAGCCATTCTTAGGGAATCATGGTGTTTTTTTTCAGGTGTGAAGGTTCGAGAATAGGGACACGTGTGTGCTTTCTTGTTGATAATGGTGAAAGCTACAGCTTTATATATTAGGGCAAATCTAAATATATTTCTTTATACTTATATTATCAGAATCCCTTCACCACTAAAATTAATTACAAAAAGAAAAATATTAATCTGAAATGCCCAGTATATAATGTTGAGCAATCATCAACTGTGATTTGTTGTGGTTGAAATGACATGTTCATTCAATCGTTTTCAAATCATCTATATATATATATATATATATTATTATTTACCTTACAATTAATTATTCTGAAAAAGATTAGAAGAATAGGTTTAATTTATTTAATCCAACCAATCCTTGTCGTCATTGCAAAGATATATATATATATGATATTCAGTTTTACGTACTGTTGTAGCAGTAGTAGTTACCTGTCTGTCCTCACGACCAATACCAGGTTATCTTATGACCCCTAATCAAAAATTAAATTTTATTCTGATTTTATAAGTTCATTAATTTATAATCTTTAGTTTGTGATACTCAAGTTATATATCCTTAATACCAATTCATGATTTTCATTAATCGATTAGGCATAGGCGTAAAAGATAATTTAAAAAATGATTTGTGGACGATAAGCTGTTGCTGCTGCTGCATGTAATCATAACTTGTACTAAAAGAGGAGTAAATAATATTTAGATATGTTTTTTTTTTCTATTTCACATCGTGATACTAAATCCATTGGTGGGGCTGGCTGTGTAATATTCTTAGAAAAGAAGTTGGTTTGATTGGAGCACAAGGTACGAACCAATGTGAAGGTGGACACATGCTGCATTACTTGAGGACAGGTTGAGGGCCAAATGTGTGATTGACTAACTGTGACATTGTTACCCCCAGTTTTTAATTCTCCAGATTTGGGATTCGGTTATATAGACGACGCGTAGGTGGAGATATATAGATGATTTGGATTGGATCATGTCACTCTCAAAACTTAATTCGAATGGATATTTTTTTATTGGGTATATATGTGATTTATGTTAAAAAAAATTTAATTTCATGATATGCTTGATTGAGTAAATGTCAAAATTCATACCATAGGATAAATCGAATCCAGTTTTGATACCACGGTTTAGACCTGTAACCTGTAATACACGGACACTTCAAAAAAACACAACGTGTCGTGTCAGACACCTGATCGGACACGACACTCGTCCGACACTCCCCGACACCATGTCCAATATAAAAATAAATTTATTTACATAAATAAAATGAAAACAATAAAATATTAACACCGTAATGATGCAGTTAGAGTGTATGTCTACTATGTATGCATTATTTGTGACACTTGATGTTATTTCACTTATTTTTTGTGATTTTAAAAACTGAAGTATTTATTATTCTTTCAAACATATATAACTTTACAAATCAAATACTAATTTATAACGTACAATAGTCATTCTTATAGTTTATTTCTCTAATCAGTCATTTAAATTAGAATTAAAAGACTAAATTATATATTTAATGTAAATTAATGAACATACATATGTATCTTAATTTATATATGCACATTTTATTAAAAAGTTCGAGGCCGTGTCGTGTCTTAATATTTTTAAAATACCGTGTCCCGTGTTCGTGTGGTGTCGTGCGCCGTATTCGTGTCCCGTATCTGTGCATCATAGCCTGTAACACATTTGATACCAAATAAGATTTTTTTAACACATTTGGTACTCACTAACGGTCAAACTCTCTGGTACATTAGTTTTCCAATTTATTGGAATGGATGTTTTTTATTGGGTATATATGTGATTTATGTTAATAAAAATTTAATGTCACGATATGCTTGATTTATTTAAAAATGGTTGAAAGTTTTGTTGAAGTGATGAAAGATGTAATATATTGAAATTTAGCGATTGAATTAATTATGAAGAAAATGTCAAAATAATGATAGGAGAGATAGTACGTAGGGGTGGAAATAGGCCGAGCTGAGTCGGGCTTTGTAAGGCCTAAGCCTGGCCTACTTTAAAAATGATAGGCCTGAGCTTGACCTATTACCCGTCATAGGCCTATTTTTAAGGTCTGGCCTGGCCTTTTTAAAGGCCTAATAAGACCTGAAAGCCTATTTAAAAGCCTATTTTACATGCTTATGAACACCAACTAGCCTATTTTACATAAAGACCTATGACAAACATTATGAAGCCTGAGTGTATAAAAAAATTAACAATGTGAAGATTAGTAATAATCGAAGAGATACTAATTGCATATTTAGGAGTCGAAATTTGTCCAAAATCAAAATTAAACAGCCAAATAATGTGTTTGTGAAGACTTAGAGTACATCAGCGACCAAAAACAACATAAATAGAAGCGTGTTGAATGCATTTCCATTCATTTAGGGTTAATTGCTTTTTATGTCTAAGGGTTAAAAATGTAAAATACTATATATAAACAGGCCGGCCTGACGGGCCTAATAGGCTTTTTTGTAAGCCTAAGCCTGGCCTATTTAACTAAATAGACTTTATAAAAAGCTTGAGCCCATCCTTTTTATTAAACGAGCTAGGCCGAGCTAGGTCTTAAATAGGCTGGGCCATAGGCCCCTGTCGGAAGCCTGGCCTATTCCCACCCCTAAGTACATATAACATGTCTTCTATATAAATATTTGAATTACAAGATATCTTGTCTAAAATCTTTATTAATTAGATGCACACCTTTTAAGTATTTATTATTAATAAAAGTTAAAATAGATTATTAGTGAAACACCATTTAATATAAACAAAAAAATTAGAATTTTCACAAAAGCGATGTTTACCCAGATGTTAAAAAAATTTAATTTCATGATATGCTTGATTGAGTTTCTATATAAAAATGGTTGGAAGTTTTGTTGAAGTGATGAAAGCTGATAATTTATTGAAATTTAGCTATTGAATTAATTATGAAGAAAATGTCAAAATAATGATAGGAGAGATAGTACATATAACATGTCTTTTATATAAATATTTGAATTACAAAATATCTTGTCTAAAATCTTTATTAATTAGATGCACACCTTTTTAAGTATTTATTATTAATAAAAGTTAAAATAGATTATTAGTGAAACACCATTTAATATAAACAAAGAACTACAATTTTGACAAGAGCGATGTTTACCCAGTGCGCACCTAACGACAACGGCTGCGAGTTTCCCCCATCATTCAAAAAAAAAAACTAGAATTTTATCCAAACCTCTTTTAAGATGGAAAAAATTCAACATGTGCCCATTCTAACAAAAATTATAATGTCGCCGGTCATATATCCCAAACTATATATAATGAATATAAATGAAATTCACCCACAGCTACATATAGAAAAGAAAAGGAGTTTCAAATTGTACCCTAACGTTTCTTTTTTTGACGATGGGAACTCGCAGCGCTATCTTAGGGTGCACATTGGGTAAATATCACTCTTGTGTAATAGTGTGCAAACCACATAAGAGAGTTCAACCAACTGAAGTTGTCCATATAACTGACTCACGGTAGCCCAACGTTTCGATTCTGAAGAAATATTTCATTTTTTTAACTATACTTTGTAATATTGGTGCGTGTATTATCAATAATAATAATAATATTGGTACTATGGTTTCATAAACAAGTCATTAGTCTTCAATATAAAATGTTATAGAATTTAATAAAATACTTTTTTAAGTTAAAATGCCCTAGTAATCTTGTGATTGACTGGCTTTGTTTATGGAGAAACTGACATTCAATAGAGGATTTACTTATATACATTACATATATTGTTTATCTGGGTGGAGAAATGGGAAAAGGAATTGGAAAAAAATTGTTAGGTTTCAAAATTGGGATAAGATATAAAAAAAATTAATTGATATGATCTAGACAGAAATTGGCATTCAAAAAGATGATATGTTTATATAATTTAGTATATCGAATATTTGGGATATAAATTGAAAAATTGACGGATAAAGCATAGCTTTACTGCTGAATTTGAGGCTCCATGATATTACAGATTTTTGTTCTACTCACACTGAAAGCGTAGATTTTCCTCTATTTTATAGGAGTTAGCTTATAATGATTGTAATTATCATAACTTAATAATACGTATCATATGATCAGTTCATTCAAAAAAAAAAATATTAGGGAAATTGAAGTGAAGAATGAAGTTGAAGAATTGAAGAATAGAATGAATTCATTCATCTGTAATGTATCTTGAGAGATTACAAGTGATAAGCAGATATATGCCTAATACATGAACTAACAGCTATATATAGAGCTAACAAATTAACTGCTATTAACTAACTCTAATTGCCTATACACGCTTTTATCTAGCATCACTAAACACGCTTTTGTTCCCGAGCTATTATTCTTCTCTGGCTTGTATTCTTTTCCATCCTGAACATCACAACACTCCCCCTCAAGCTGAGAGGAGCCTTTAAACAGATCATACAATCCAAGTTTGCTGATTAATTTTTCACTTTGGCTTTTACTAAGGGCTTTCGTAAACAGGTCAGCAGGTTGTTGAGTTGTGGGAATATAATGAGTCTTAATAACTCCTTCTTGTATCTTGTCCCTGATAAAATGGCAATCTACCTCTATATGTTTAGTCCTCTCATGGAACACCGGATTAGACCCTATCTGCAGAGCTGAACTACTATCCGAATACAAATTAGCTCCTTGATCAGAATTGATTCCAACATCTCTAAGAACTCCTAGAATCCACACAATTTCACATGTTGTCGTTGCAATGGCTCTATACTCCGCTTCAGCTGAGGACCGAGAGACAACACCTTGCTTCTTTGTTTTCCACGAAACCAAGGAGTTTCCTAATTGCACAGCAAATCCCGTAACTGACTTCCTTGTCATCGGGCATGTAGCCCAATCTGAGTCACAAAACGCATTCACCTGCAAGGAATTGTTAGAAGACAAAAGCAATCCAAGACCTGGACTTCCCTTTAAGTATTTTAAAACCCTGTAAGCTGCATCAAGATGAGAACTTTTAGGCTTGTGCATGAATTGAGTTAAAGTATGAACAACAAAACTAATATCCGGTCTTGTTAAACAAAGATATAATAACTTTCCAACTATTTTTTGATACCAAGTAGCATCTTTAAGTGTATAATCACTTTGGTTTTCTTTGCTTAGCAAATCATAATCAACCGTGGTTAGTCTTACATTACTCTCCATGGGAGTTTGGGCAGGTTTAACTCCAGTTAGCCCCGTTTCTTTGAGAAGTTCTAATGTAAACTTCCGCTGATTTAGATAAATTCCTTGAGGTGATCGATCTACCTCGATGCCCAAAAAATACCTTAGGTCTCCTAAATCTTTCATGTGAAACGTAGCATGAAGATATTTTTTGCAGTCATCAATCATGTCATCATCGTTCCCGGTTATTACGATGTCATCAAACGTAGACTAAAAGCACCACCATAGAACTCCCCCTTGATTTAACAAAGAGTGAGTAGTCATGTTTCGATTGTATAAACCCAAAGCTTTGTAGGGCAGTGCTAAACTTCTTATTCCACTGCTGTGGGGCCTACTTAAGGCCATACAAGGATTTGTGTAGAAGGCAAACCTGTGAGCGATCAACCTTACCAAACCCAGGGGGTATACGTATATATAATTCTTCGGTTAAATCACCTTGTAGAAACGCGTTGATGACATCCATTTGAAATATGGGCCACTGTCTGTCTAACTGCTGCAATAGAGAGTATAATCCGAATGGTCACATGTTTTGCTACCAGAGCAAACGTTTCAGAATAATCGATCCCTTCCTTTTGTGTGAATCCCTTGGCCACAAGACGTGCTTTGTACCTGTCCACCGTGCCATCACTACGATACTTGATTGTAAAGATCCATCGACACCCAATTGGAGTTTTACCAGGTGGAAGAGATACCACACTCCAGGTTTGATTGAGTTCTAACGCATCAATTTCTTTTTGCATAACTTCTCTCCATTTCGGATCAGTGCTGGCTTCTTCAAAGGACTGAGGTACCTGGTCAGAACTTAGAGAAGACAGGAAGGAATAATATTGTGGTGACACAGCACCATATTGTACAAAATGAGACAAAGGATATTGAGTACTGAATTTGGTTCTAACATTTGTCGTAGGAACACATGAAGTGATATAGTCATTCGTCCAAACCGGTGGTTTACTAATCCTAGATGACCGCCTAATATCTGTAGTATTAGAATTAGAGGTATCCTGATTAGATTCAACAGATATATCATGATGTTCTTCCTGACTTTCTTCACTCGGTTGAGGATCACCGAACTTGGTAATAAGATATGGATCAAACAACTCAGATTGATATAAAGAGGGATCATGAGATAAAAACCTAGTAGTGTGTGGTATTTGTTTAGTTTCAGTAAATGGTAAGAATTTTTCCACAAAGATGACATCTCTAGACACCACAAAGGTTTTATTAGTAAGATCAAGTAATTGGTATCCCTTTTGATACGAAGAATACCCTAGCAAAATGCATGGCCAGCTCTTGGTTGAAAATTTATCCTGCATGGGAAATTTTTTTGCATAGCATAGACATCCGAACACCCTTAGGTGATTATATCCAGGTGCTTTTTTATTAAGCATAAAGAAGGGAGTGTTACCATTTAACAACATAGTAGGTGTACGATTAATCAAATACACTACAGTAGACACACACTCGCCCCAGTATTTAATAGGAATATTAGAGTGAAATTTGAGGGCTCTAGCTACCTCTAAAATATGTCTATGCTTTCGTTCAACAACCCCGTTTTGTTGTGGTGTATAAACACATGAACTTTGATGTGTACTCCCTAGAGAGTTGAACAAATTGTTGCATTCAGTATTAAAGAATTCAAGAGCATTATCAGATCTAATAGTCTTAATAGTCGAGTTGTATTGATTTTGAATCTTGGTAAAAAAAAACTTTCAGGATTTGAGATACCTCGGTTTTATATTTCATGAGGAATATCCAACAATACCTAGAATAATCATCTACAAGGGTCAAAAAATATTTTTCTGGATTGTAGGTTGGTTCTTTGTATGGACCCCAAACATCCATATGTAAAAGCTCAAAAATAGCAGAAGATTTAGTAGTGCTAACGGGAAATTTATTCCTTGTTTGTTTAGCCAAAGGGCAGATAGGACAAAAATTATTAACAGAAATATTTCCAAGATCTAACTGAGGTAACCATTTCAACCTAGAGGGGAACATATGTCCAAGTCTTATATGCCATAAGGCTGTTTTATTCTGAATATGTGAACTCCTATTTTCAGAATTTACAGTACACGAATAAGCATTGTTGATAGAAGCAGTCTCCCTATTTCCATCAGTTTTATTGTTAAAGAAGTAAAGCCCATTGCTCTCTACCACAGCCCTTGATCCACCCACTGCAAATTTTCTGTATCAAACAAAACTTAGGATAGAAACTAATCCTATATTGATTATCAATAGCTAATCTGGATACAGAAAGTAAATTAAATTTGAAGTCTGGGACAAAGAGGACATTATGGATCTCTATATTCTCAGTGAGACAAACACTACCAGTGTGAGTGATTTTACTTAGATTCCCATTGGGAAGTTTGACAAAATTTTCCTTGACACATTTACTAGCATTCTTAAATAAGGAGAAATTGGTCGTAATGTGTTGGTTCGCGCCGGTGTCTATAATCCAAATGTTATTATCAGTAACATTATCAAAAGACATATTGACACAAATACCTGCCATGTTTGTCGATGTGCCACTTTGTTTATCCTCTTTAGGTGCATCTTGAATGAGTTTCATGATCTGGAGATACTGTTGAGAGGTAAACGAGGGTGCAGCTTGAGTTTGAGACTCATTGAGAGGAACATTTTCAGCACTTGTTTGATTAGCATTATACTCTCCTCTCCCTTGATTGTTCCGGCCACCCTAAGAGCCTCTTCTGCCACCTCTCCGTCCTCTTCCCCGTCCAAGAGGATAGCCAACTACTTGATAGCATGTTTCTTTGCTATGACCAGTCCGACCACACACATCACACTTTAACTGACTTTTGTCAATAGGTTGATTGTTAGGTCTACTTACAGTATTCAGAGTCAGGGCCTGATTTTCTTGAGTCGAGAATTGAGGGCCAATATTCCATTGGCCTTCCTCATTGCATACGAAGGAAAAAGCTTGATTATGTGACGGCAACGGGTTCATCATCAAAATCTGAGATCGGATGTGGCTGTAACATTCATTCAAACCCATCAAGAATGTCATCATTTTCAGTTGTTGGGTGAAGGCGGCATATTCTTTAGATACCACTGGTGCTGGTGGTGGAATAAGGGATTCATATTCATCACATAGTTGTCTGAGTTTGGAGTAGTAGTCGGTCGCCGAGTTGGAGTCTTGCGTTAGGGTGTTGATTTGTTTATACAGCGTATACATCTGTGCCCCATTGATTTTGTCGAACCTTTCTTTCAGATCATGCCATATTGATGAGGCATTTTCGCAATACACCACCCCATGTACAAGCTCTCTAGATAGTGATCTTGTGATCCAAGATTTCACAAGCGCGTTACATCTTTTCTATAGGAAGAAATTAGGGTCTTCTTCTCCCGGATTTGGACAATCACCCGTGATGAAACCAATTTTATTTTTTGCTTCAAGGGCCACCCGCATCTCTCGACTCCATATTTTGTAGTTTTCACTCCCTTTTAGGGTTTCTGAAACAAGATCAATATTGGGAGAATTGGATGGAGAGATGAAGAGTGGATCATAAAAATCTATCTTCGTTGTATTGGTGTTTGGGGCGACTGTAATCGTGGTTTCTGCCATTAGAAGGAAAAAAAGAACTATACGCAGCGGAATGAATCACTTTGCAGACTCTGGTGCCATGAAGAATGAAGTTGAAGAATTGAAGAATAGAATGAATTCATTCATCTGTAATGTATATTGAGAGATTAGAAGTGATAAGCAGATATATGCCTAATACATGAACTAACAGCTATATATAGAGCTAACAAATTAACTGCTATTAACTAACTCTAATTGCCTATACACGCTTTTATCTTGCATCACTAAACACGCTTTTGTTCCCGAGCTATTATTCTTCTCCAGCTTGTATCCTTTTCCATCCTGAACATCACAACATGAAGGAAAATGAAACGCTCAGCTTTGGCCCGTCTTTAAAAGAAGGAAGAAAAAAAAGTTTGATGAAACTATTAGACCTAATAAAAAAACATAGGTAATACAGTGAAAATAGAGTGTATCATGTAATAACAATTGATAATATATTTTTACAATACTAGAAGAGTGATAAAGCAAACAAAATTTGATCTATATGTGTAAAATGGAAAGAAGAAAATATAATTTGATCTATATGTGAAATCAGTCATAATTAAAAAATATCAGTAAAACCTTTATAAATTAATAACTTTGGGACCATGAAATTTTATTAATTTAGAAAGAGATTAATATATCGATAAATTAATATTTTATTAATTAAAAGAGACTTTTTAAATTCAGCAAATTTAGTACATATGTATTGAAAATAAATGAATTCATATATGTTTCATTGATTATATTCATGTATCAACCAATTCTTTGTAACAAATTAAATATATTCATGTATAATATCACTTCATTGTATACAATTAACTATTATATTCATGGACGCATGTATCAATTCATTGGAATTACTTAAAGATACATGTTTACATTAATTCGTTGCACTTAAATAACTATTATAGCCAATTAAATATATTCATGCATGATGAATGAAACATATACTATATAAATCTCAATATGGAAATAAAATAATTCATAACACTCAACCATGTCTTCTCATCTAAAAGGCATCGCAAAATCATCCATGACTGATCAAATGCGTAAAGCATTATGTGAGTATAAGAGAGACCATCCAACATGCACTCAAAAAGATTTACAAGAGTGAGTTGATGAAAAATATCGTTTGAAAGTTACCTTAACATTTATAATTGTAATATTTATAAATTATTAATTTAGAGTTTTAATGGGACTTAATATTTATAAAGGAATTTTCCAAAAAAATATTATCTTATTATCTTATCGAATTTGATGATTTTTTACAAAGGCCCAAGTCAGGACCAGAAGATTTTATTATTTTAGAGAGTTTATTAATTTATAGAGTATTAATTTATAGAGATTTTACTGTAATTAGATTGTTTGAGGCACATGTTAGAAAATATTGTTATTATTTTTATCAAATGAAATTGAATGATATTTAAATGAACAAAGCAGAACTGTAAGAAAAATATTTTTGAATTTATTTATCAATAAACTTAATATACGTGATTAGCAACACACTTTATACTTTTTAGTTCGGCATGGCAGTGGGTGGATCGTACTCAAATCGAAAACTTTGTGTCTAAATCCGGACCAGGACCTAAAACAGATCATTGGGTTCGGACCCAGACCCAGACCCAAACCCAATCAAAAAATTTATTGAGTTTGGATCGGGGTCTGGACCCATATAGCCAAAATTTTCTGAAAATAACAAAACAGAGAAAAATATTTGGACAAAACGTAGTTGGTTGCCCAACAAATCTTTGTTTGATTCTACACAATTTTCACGTTTATAAACTAATTTAAGAAAATCTAATTTTAGCAATTATATACTAATTTAAGAAATCCTAATCTAGAATGTATGATTCTACACAATTTTCACGTTTATAAACTAATTTAAGAAAACCTTATTTTCACAATTATATACTAATTTAAGAAATCCTAATCTAGAATGTAACATAGCGATTTCTTGTCGATAATTACAAAAGTTTAAAAGCTAATAAGGAAAAAATAAAATTGTTATTACATGATAGTTTAAACTACAAAAAGAAATACAATAAAAGGAAAAATAAAATTGTCCTTACACAATAATTTAAACAAGACTTACATATATATATACATATATATTGCCGTACATATATTTAATAATCATTAACATACAAATAATTTATATATTTTTATAAAATTTTAAAATATCTTTGACAAAAAGATAAAAAAAGAAAATTGGCTCTAGTTTAGATCCAGACCAAAAACATTGGCTTTAGACCCACATGAGACCCCAAATACCCATTTGGGTGTGGGTCTAACCCACCCAATGCCAAACCTATTTCTAGTAATTGAAATTTGTAATGATACTCATTTGTATAGAAAATGTTTATTAGAAAAATGAGAATATAATATACATATATATTAAATGATTTCGATGTGATTTTCATTTTATCCTTGGATATTGAGAATTAATGATACCAATAAAGACAATCTATAGAGAAAAACATGAATAATTTGAATTGTAAACAAATGCAGTAGGGAAGTTGAGAATTTTTATATAAATTTCATGTGAATGAGAAGGTAGACATTCATGGAGGATGGAATGCGAGTTTACTTCAAACGTTAATCTCGTGCAATCTAATGCGTCTCCATTTATTTTCCAAGTAGATAAAGAATAGATCTACTATATTCCAAGTCCCAATTAAAGGAATAACAAAACCAAAATCTGAAAGTCGCATTACAAGCAGTAGCGTTTCCCAAAAGAACATACAGATGTTGCTCTTATTCTCCATCAAACTGGAAAAAAATTCAAAAAGTACACGAAAGACAACATAATCATTGCCAATTTCAGATGAATAACATTAAAAGAGGAATCTAGTTGACAACATCAAGCAGCAGCTTTCGGGACTTGAGAACAGACCACCTCAGTCGCCTGTAATAACCAGCTTGAAGAAGTGCCAGTGATAGAACAAATATCCACTTAAATCCCATCTGCGGTACTCATTTATATATACGGTTAATATGTCAAAACGATAAGGATAAAAAATTGTATTTTTTACATTCTTTACTATGTATGAGTGATGAACGGTTTACCAGTTTTCTCTCTTCCATTTCAGGCTCTGCGGCCCATGATAAAAATGAGACTATATCTTTCCCCATCTTACAAGGACAAGCAAAAAATAAAAAAGATGAGTGCAATTATAAGATAAAACATCGGACAATAAAGTAAGATATGAGTGTGTGTGAAGGTATCCTGAAATTTCACAATGGAAAATACCTGAGCTTCTGTTGCAGGGGTACCATCTTCATACTCGACAGCACCATCGTTGAGCATTTTAGGCATAGCAATAGCTCCCCCGGGAAAGTAAGGATTATAATGCAGTCCTTCACGAATCTAAAAGAGAAAAGTATCTCGCCAAGTTAGCTAATCCACAAAAGAAACCATATTTCACCCCAAAAAGAAGGGCAAAACACTATTACATGGAATTTATTAGTACTTTGAGCAATAGATTAATCGCTAAATGCACTTGGCTCAGGGATCATGGGGAAAAACTCCAACTACATATAACAGCTTTAATTTGATAAAAGTTGTTAAAATTATATAAGAAACTTAGCCCTCACTTTTCAAGAATGTGATAGCTGCATTACTTTACGTGCAATCACATGTTTACTAATACAAAAAAAAACAGCATACATGTCTTGCATTGCTGTATCAGTAAATAAACGTAACTGGTTAGACCATGTTAAGTTCTTATTGGATACATACTAGAAGCTTAAGCAACAAGCCAGTTGATTGTCAAGTAGAATAAATGAAAAAAAAGTTGAAAGAACTTACTGATACACCAGCAGGAGGATCACGGTATCCAGTTAGAAGTGCAAAAACGTAATTTTGACCATTGTGACGAGCCTAAGAAGGCACAAAAGCGATAAATTAGCCGAGACAGATAGAAAGGACTTCCAAAAAATAAACTTACATGGAAAAGGAGTAAATACTTTTGTGATGAGACTTAAATCTGGAGGATATGCCCCTCCGTTTGCAAACCGAGCTGCTTGTTCATTTGTATATGGTTGAGGAAAACGATCACTCAGTTTTCCAGGACGAGTAAACATCTCTCCTTCATCATTAGGCCCATCAGTTACCTCAATCTCAGCTGCCATTGCCTTAGTTTCCTCCTCTGTATACGCCACACCCACCAAGTCACGGTATGAAATTAAGGACATGGAATGGCAGGATGCACATACTTGTTGATAAACCTGGTGACCCCGGCGAATCCTGTTAGAAATATCCACAAAGCTCACAGTAAATGAATCTTAAGAGTAAATAAAAGAAGAGATCATGCCCTATTTTCATAATGCCTAAACTATAATAGGAAAAGAATGGGCTTTTTTGATATAACCCCCCGAGGTATGCAGCTTTGGCAAACAACCCCCCGAGGTTTGAAATTTTGGCAAACAACCATTTCTGGTTAGTTGACCGTTAGTCAACAGTTAATGTCATGGGCAAAATTGTAATTTAATAATTCCAAACAAATATATTAATTTTCAATGTATTTATTTGGAATTATATTGAAAATAAATACATATTAATTTTATTAATTTTATTTATTTGCAAAATTGTAATTTAATAATTCCAAACAAATATATTAAATAAATATATTAATTTTATTTATTTGCAAAATTGTAATTTAATAATTCCAAACATATATATTAATACTACATTGAAAATAAATACATATTAATTTTATTAATTTTATTTATTTGCAAAATTGTAATTTAATAATTCCAAACAAATATATTAAATAAATATATTAATTTTATTTATTTACAAAATTGTAATTTAATAATTTCAAACAAATATATTAATTTTATTAATTCCAAACAAATACATTGAAAATTAATATATTTGTTTGGAATTATTAGATTACAATTTTGCCCATGACCTTAACTGTTGACTAACGGTCAACTAACCAGAAATGGTTGTTTGCCAAAATTTCAAACCTCGGGGGGTTATTTGCCAAAGCTGCATACCTCGGGGGGTTATATCAAAAAAGCCCGGAAAAGAATTGAAGGCAAAGATGTACAAGTTTTCCTAGAAACAACTAACTGCACATTGATCTTGGAGGAAGGGAAACAAAGAACTGATAATATACTTTGTTAACACCTATCAATTGGTATGTTAATGCCACACACAATATGTTCAAAAGCAATGGAGTCTTAATAAAAAACAGCAAGACCTTACCAAGTTTCTTCATCCCTACATAAGGCACAATATTCATATGTTTTACTTCCAGAATAGTTGCAGTAAGATATGAAGGTTGATATTGGTTGACAATTCAGTTGCAGCAATATCAAAATGTTCTTGCTAAGAACAGTAATTTAAGTACCAGAGTTTCAAAGCCTTAAAAAGGAGACAACTCATGGAAAGTGACAGCATCAGAATCACATTCATATATTCACTTTTTGCAATTTTAAGAAATAGATAAGGCTTATCTGCGCACCAAAAATAAACTGGTGCATAAGGTGAATTCTCATGGAGGTACAACGTGATGTTGAAATTTCTGATATGGTAAAATTCCCAATGTCAGGGTATACCACATTATTTGGAACAAGAGATGACTGGACAAAGAATAAAAGAGGTTAGGTGTCATCATGAGGATTTTTAACCCTACTATTATGGAGATTAGTTGAAGAAAATCAACATGTGAAACAGATAGGGTGAGTACATGGAAATGGATCTAAGCCATCTAGTTCCGGACCAAGTTGCAACTTAGCAAAATCTCACACAAACATGAGCTTACTTAAAGAAATCAACATGTGAAACAAATCGAATGAGTACATGGAAATGGATCAATGGCATCTGGTTTCCGAGCAAGTCACAACTAAGTAAAATCTTACATAAACAGTGCTGAATATAATTTTCATATGGATAAAGAACATACTCAGGAATAATAGTTAAGTAAATAAAGAACTCACGAAGCATGGTCATATGAACTTAGTATACCCTTGTGAGGCCAAGGATAGTCAGGGGCATCCAAACCATGTTCAGCCTCATCACAAGATGAGATTGTTGCAAAACTTAAAAGCCCTGATACACCTGCACCAAAGAGGGCCAATGCCCTCAAAGACTTAGTGGTTGCAGATCCAACTCCTTCATGCTCCTTCTTGTGGTTAAGAGATGATAAAACTGGAGAACACTGAAGGAGGAAAAAAATTGAAGTAAGTTCATTTTTTTCTTTAAAAAAAATGCAACATCAAATAATAGTTCGTCGTTTGACACTTCTGCAAACTGACAGGGTGACCCATGATTTTAGTGCCCAATAGAAACAATGTGGATTGATGTCTCATTCACTCATCACAAAAGCATGATTGTTATCATAATAGTGGAGAATAATAGATGTACAAAATAAAGTTGACAACCCACCAGAACTTTGAATCATAAAATTTTCGTATTTTCTAACTTTATAGTGTTATGACAGCCAAGGGATGTTCCAGAGAATAGATACGAGCAATGCTAATTCAACAGAAAAAAAATAACAGAACTTCCGCAAAAAAGAAAATCAAAAATAGATTACAGTGGTTTTTGATTGAAGGCTCTCTCTCAGCAACCGATGGATTGCTCTACCACCAAACATTTTAAAGGAGCACCCTGCTTACACAGCAAACAGGAAAATGGAAGATACTGAATATATGATAAGCAAAAAACAAGGGCGAGTAGCTATATAATGTCATCAACAACGACAGTGCATTCAATTACCATAATGCAAAAGAAGGGAAATCTAAATTTACAATGAATTACCACAAGCAGCATTTAGAACCATAAACGCAGATAAGAGGCATTACATGCGCATAAAATTCATTTCCCTCATCAATCAAATTGGGGAAGAATTAGACAAAATTCATAATTTTTTAATGGAGTTCTCATAGTATTTAGCAAAAGAAAAAGAGATAAAATATACTTTCTTTTTGAGGGAGTTACACACCAAGCACCTCAAGTAATTTGTATAGTTTTCAATTGTCAGCAATTTTCAGTACACCAGATATCGGTTCAAAATGCGCAAGGCAAAAAGATTTTCTAGCCAAACATGAAATGTTGGGTCAGAAGGGAGATCGCCAATATAAGTACGCGATGGTATTCTTCCAGTTTTACAAGTATTCAAAGATATTACTAAACTTTAATACCAAAGAAGGTATTCCAAGCACAACACTTGCTTTTTTGAGAAAAGTGCTCCAGTTGAAATGATATTGGCAAAGGTGGTCCTATAACTAAAAAAAGTGACAATTTGAGGACAAATTTGGCCGGGATTTCTCAATTTGGCCTAAATTGCTGACTTGACACACACATGTGTGTGTCATGTTAGCAATTTAAATATCACGAGTGTACCACTCCAAATTGGAAACCCGGCAAAATTTGTCCTCAAATTGCCACTTTTTTTAATTACAGGACCAATTTTGCCTCGGGACCATTTTTGCCAACACCATATAGTTACGGGACTAAATTTATACAGCTTACTTTTTTCAAGCTTCGAAATAGAAGGAGAAGACTAAATTTTCACTTAAAGTGATCGAAATTATGGGGTGTACTTGTTAGACTTTCATTTTGGACTGACCTCGATTGACAAAGAAAACAAAAAACAAGTCATTATTCAACTGGAAAACGTATGCCCAAAAACACTAGCACTGAAAGGTTGAATTTCAGGTCCAGAGTTAAACATGCTTTCATCTTTTCCACATGTTCAAAGAGTTCCACATAAAACCAAAATGCTAAGACTATTTGAATACACCAATTTCTGTACAATTTTTGTTGGAAATCTAAAAGAATAAAGTGTGGTTGGATACGCTTTAGATGAAAATTGGAAAATGCCTTATTGCTCGGATTCGCGATATTGTTATACATTATGAAACTACGTTCCGAGTAGATATCGTTAGCACTTAGAATTTCTCAATTCTGATTCCAAATGAATGAGAAATTTGATGTTAAAATAAGGCATTTGAACTTGGAGAAATATTGGTATGTCTTCAGTTGGAAGGTACGAGTTTTGGCCTCTGGGTCATTCTCAAGTTTTGTGGGATTAAGAGGGGTGAGGACTTAATCATGGTTTTGTGGGATTAAGAGGGGTGAGAGCTTAATCATGTCTGGTTCACCACACACACACACGTGTTGACCGTCCGGATCGGGCCCGGTCAGGTCATCTTTTTGTGGGATTAAGAGGGGTGAAGACACTAATCATGGTCTGATTCACCATACACATGCATTTCGCCCGCCCAGATCGGACATGGGCTTGGGCGGGGCAGGGCGTGATCATGGATCTGTCCAAATTTATCTTTTTAGATAAAATTCAATTTAATTATTTAATTTAAAAGTACTCCTTCGCAAACTAAAATTGAGTCGTTAACTTTCTATATTCATTGGAGCGATGATCACAACTCTTCTGATCAATAGCCACAATTTGCATGAGTTAGTGAACCGAATTAACAGATGGACGAACGGGTTCGCAACATAAGCTTTCTTCCATACACATCCTTCAGTTGTACGATATGAGTTATATCGTCTACATAGCAGCGCACCTGTTCTCACTGGAATAGCGCCTGTTGGGGGTGAATATGTGCCTTTTCACCCTCTACTCACTGTTTTGCAGATTCCAAAAAATTACACATTTTCGGTTCCAACCTTTGAAAATCTATATATAAATTCCTTATTTTCATATTCAATACATCGACGTATTTAACTTCAAGCATTCTCTTCTTCTTTCCTATCATAAACGAGAATTCAAGCAGAAAACTTGTACGCTATATTTAAAAAAATTGGAGTGGACGATATTGTTGTATCTTGGACGCAAACGCCATATCCCATAACCACGAGCGGGACGTGATTGAGTTAATACAATCGGATTACTTGTACCTCGATTGTACCAATTTTCATAACAAATTGTGACAATTTTCACTACAATTTCATTATCAAGAGCAGGAAAACTGATAACATCACACACACCCCATATGAGCAACACAGACACGCCACAAATCCACAAGATCTATTTTTCATGTTAGCTAGCATATAGAAAAGATTTTTAAAGCATTTACAAAAGCATAACTCTAAATAAAATTTCAAAAAATTCACAGTCAAACAAAAGATATGTAGACGCAGCAACTTCCAGAAGAACGACACGTATAAATCTATAAAATGAATATATGTACATATAATCAAACAACGACAAAAAATCACCTGAAAATAAACGGAAAATGATCGGCGTTCGGGCTTCGGCAGATCCAATAAGGAAGAAGGAGACCAGTCTTCCGATTTACATATGATTCCGACCTTGAATAAATTTAGAGGTTTTTTTAATTTCGTTTAAAAAGATGTAAATGATTGTTTGGGTTCTAGAGTTGGGCTAGCTAAGTACTGGGCCTTCATGAATGCATTGGGCCCAATACAATATTACAGATCCAAACTGAAATATACCTTCCTCAGATAAAATGACAAACCAATAGCCCATCAAAGTACTGTATAGGTTGCAAACCATAAGGCCATATTTCCACCCAAAAGTTCATATTATACCCTAATCAATGTTGAATACCAATTTATTAAATCTTACACTTGGTGTATTTACGTTTGTATACGGTTAAAAGACTAATCAAACTATTCGACTCGAGCAGACTATTAAAATTTATTTGAGTTCAACTTATTTACATATCAAACCTCAAATTGAATAACTTTGTATTTGATAGGTTTTAAAATTCAGTCCACCCTCCACTCGACTAGGTAAAAAGTGATAAAGTATGTAAAAAAAATCAGACTGTTCGATTTTGGCTTGATAACAATTCAGCAAAGTTCAACACAAATTCTGAAATTCGATAATAATTCAAATAAACTTGAAGAACCACTCATTCGGCTCAACTCAACTTATTTATAGCTTAGACATGTGTTTTGCATATAAAATTGTGAAAAAGATTGCGTAAATAAACAAATAAATACACCATATACTAATATAACATGCTAAAAATTGTGCAAATAAACAAATATATACACCATATACTAATATAACATGATTTAAATCGGTGTATTGCCAAATACATAATTTTGAGTTAGAATGTACTATACACATTTATATTTTTTCCTCTTAGTATATACATCTGAGCCTCACACTGAATTTTATACGAGAATTTTCAATTTTACAGAAACAGAAACCAATGGAACCATTGAAAACTAGTTGTTAGTTTTCTTGAGTGCTGTTGAATCTATTTTTAGGCTATAAATAGGTCGTGTATTTTAAGTTTTCATTTTCTTGGTTAGAGATAGCTTGTTTGCTCGTATGATTTAAACTGAATTAATCGTGTAATTTATCGTTCAACAGCTTATAGGTAAACTGTAATGTGTTGATTTTATGAAAAATGAAAAACATCTATGAATCATTTGCACAATTGTTGGCTACAGATGAGGAACAATATGGATTCCCTTTCACAAAACAAAATGATTTGCACAATTTGCATACAGAATGTGAAGGATTGGAAAGGAAACCTTAACTAGGATGGGCTGGTATGGACAAAAGGTACATACAAAATGATATGCTAAATTTCCTCGTAGTTCAACAAGTGCTTGCTTCAGGGGCTTACGGTATTCGTACCCAAAACACGAAATCCACCTGAAAACGAGGATGAACAATAGGTTCAAATACTGAAATCTTACACTTGGGTTTAACACATGAATAAGATTTATAAAGAGTTTATAATATGGATGAGAAACCAGAAACAACGATGGCCTGGTGATAACTAGTCGTAACTCGTTTATCAATAAATTGTCTCCTTGAATTTAGTGGTAACTATTTATAGATCTTGCTATGAATTTAGAAGCAAAGAGCAGGATTATAGGACAAAGGATGCAAGGTCAGCTAATTAAGTGAACACAACATTACTAGATCAACATTAGAGTTGTGCCATTTCTATGTATTAAGCTGCAACTAATATGACCTTGATAGTTAAATAAGTGACTTAACATGCACCACTAGAGATGTGCTATTTCCATGTATTAAGCTGCAACCAATATGAACTCGATAGTAAAATATCATGACTTGACATGAAAATTATTGCACCAATTGATGAATGGAGAACCTCAATATGCTACTTTGAGAAGCAGATTTTGATGAACAAGTTTTGTAAAATGGGAGAGCTTCTTTAGAAGGATAATGGGATTAAGAATGGTGTTTTGATATGGATAATTCTATATTAGAAGTTGTGGTGTATTGAGTAATTATCATATCAGATCTATGAAGTTTTTCGACATAAAGTATGTATTTGCACAAATGCATCAAAATTCTACCGCAACTAATTTAAGTTTACCAACCTCATTCCTGTGCACCAATGTGAACCAATATCACAAATTCACGAGGCAGTAATAAAAGGATCATGGTGGAGATTCAATCCTCTGCAAAATGATTGTTTCACTTAAAACTACGATGATAAACACTAAAAGGCAATTTAGAACGATGGATAAAGGGATTGATATATTGTACAGAGAATTAGAGTCAGAGATACCATTTCAAACTTGGGGCATAAGGAGCAGGGCAAGGGGATAAAGAGTGATCAGGTAACAGGTTTATCAGGTCTACAGTTGCCTGCAAACATGCTATTAACATTTTCTTCTCCAACCTGACAAGTTGTGTTGCTACTCGGCGTTTTGGATTCAAGTTACTATCTTCAAGCTACACGAAGTGAAAGCCGTGAAGTGGAGCACAAACAAAAAAGCAAAGATAAATAATTGATAAGTTCCCGGGAAGTTACCAAAGTCTCATCTTCACCAAGAGTAGTGGGATAACCAGCAAGTCGTTATATAAAATACTCGGCGAGTTGGTCTAGAACAGCACGTTCCGTACAGGGACTCACCTATGTTTATTAAAAAAAGTTCCCAAGTGAAACGTAAATCTTACAATGCAACTTCAATCAGAATAATAACGCCGCAGTTTTTAAGCTTGATGGGTTATAATTATATATAATTTAAACATGTAAGAGTAGCTTAGGCTCGCTGCGTACATTTGTATCCTCTTCTGTGTATGCATCATTACATTTTCGTGCCAGTTAACCAACAAGATAAAAACTTACACTATTAAGTAGACCACATTGTGCTTACCGGACAAATTGGACCTTGAGAAGATAGAACAGATTGCAAATCTGATGGATCAGAAACATATCCCAATCGCAAATAAGGAAGCATATCCGTTACAGCCTCTCTTTCCTTCCCCACAGAAACCTGTTCGATGGTTATTATTTAACTTGCAAATAATGCTCAAGGATAAAACTGCATTAAAATATTATTACCTGAAAAACTTGGACTGATAGCTTTCCATTCCTTTGAGCAACCAATCTTTTGTCCTGATATTGAGGATCCTCAGTATTCAATGAAGCCTAAAAGACAAAAGAAAGGTGATTGCAGTTAATCAAGAAGACCGCAGTTACAGATATATTACAAAGAAATTTACCTGCACTACGATACGATCATAAGAATTATCATCATCCACAAAACCATAGTTTATGAATAATCTTGAATTAGGCTGTGGTCCACACCTTGAAAGAAAAGAAACCCCAAGTTATAAACGAGCATTTTGTGAAATATGGATAAATTAAAGTTTAAACATGGACCCAAAGTCACCTACCATGACTTCAAATAAATATGGCATATTTATTTTGTAATTTGTATTTAGAGTGATAGAAAGACAGAGTTATAACCAGACAACAATAGGTTCCTCAGCTTTATAGGAACGATCAACAACAAGTTGCACACCGCCATCAACAGCGGTCAGCATTGCTTTGCAGTTGCTTCTATATGAAAGTAATGGAGGTCCTAGAGGAACCAATGCGAATCTCCTCGCCAAACTGACTTTCTGGTTGCAAAGAAGTACGAAATTAACTACATATTAAATTTCGTGGAAATGTTTATCTAATATAGGACTGACTCATCCCAAGTTTGTTTTACTGTTGCAACTTGACAAATAATTATGCAAAGACCACCATTAACGGCAAGAAGCAAACCTGCAAATGCACCACACAGGATTGAACTGCAACAAAAGCTTGCTTGAAAATCTCAAAAGAGAAAGCCTCTGTGGGTATATCATATGGATATTGCTGCGAAGCATCAACAAATTTTCATGATTAAAAGGTATCACGTATTTTAAGAAAATAACAAGAATAGTACTTTTTGTTGAAAGCCAATTAGGACAAATAATTTTCATACAGCCCTACCTGAAATAATGATCCAGCCATGAACCAAACGGTGTCAAGCTCATTATATTCTCTCTTGATTCCTTCAGCCCTTGCCAGAATTTCAGCCTAAATCATGACCAACATGTCAATTAAGAACTTTTAATAATTATACAGGTATTGTATTCAATCTCAACTAAAAGCAGGGACTTTGAAATACCTTCGTAGGGCTCCCTGTCAGGTAACCTAATTCAGCCTCTGACCATAAAAGTGGAGATTCCACAGCTAACTGCCCCCTACCTCTTTGACGATCGAGTTCTCTGATATATGTATACCAGAATGACTTTTTACCTTGCTTCTTCTCATACATGAGATATAGTGCCAAGCAGGCTAATTCTGATAATTTGTTTGTGGTTAAAAGTTCCGCTGCATTATGTACAACAATGTTATAGGTAGAGCTCATATTTAAGAAATTTGATCATGAGAAAGATATCAACTTGCTCTAACAACTCAAAAGCTTCCAGCAAAACAGCAAGAAGAAAACAAAAACATAAGTTTCAAATGCCTATTGCATGGCAAAGTAAGGAAAGCAAAGGGATAAAGGATAATTTGAAAAGGAAAAATAACAAAAGGCAAGTTACAAGTGATGAGAACATAATGACGAATTCCATCAAATGTGGCAATTCTATCCAAATTCTAAAAGATATCGAGTGATGATCCATCAAGATTCACATTTACTAACGTGTTCATGGATCCACTGTATATAAAAGTGGATCACCACACACCAGCATAAACCAAAAAACCGGTTCCTTACAGCGGTTATTACAAATTACCAAGAAACTGATCTTTTCTACTGAGTGGGATTCAGAGTCATTTAGGCAGTTTAAAGAGAGATTCAAACACTTTTTATCTCATCCACAAAAGTGAAAAGAGAAAACCATGTGAGCTGCTTCACCTATTACTAGCGAGTGTTTTCATACTAAACAAAAAGAGGGGCCAATAATAAGGAGTCCAGTAAATGCATAATAATTTGGTAAAACATTTTGCAGTGATTTCGAGTTTACTAGCGGAAACAAAAGTCTCATATTTGCATCTCAAGTTCAAAAAACATATGAAAGTATTGTCTCAATTTTGCATGAAGAAAAAGTATAATGTGCAGCACCTTACCAATAGTTTCATTCCCCAAAACCCTCTCAAGTGTCACTATCAATGAATTAGGGACAGAAAATGCCACATCACCTTCCTGAAGAATACACATCAATTTCAAGGAGAAATTAGAGTATGTATCAGGACAATATATATATATACACACATATATCGCAGTTTATCTTCAATAAAATCAGTACCAATTTTGAAATTGATTTAGCAACTAGCTCAGAGTTACTCTTTTACTTGCAAGGTATATTATCTGTAATAAGCATTTTCCTAGTGTTTTCTATCGATATACAAAGAATTTGAGCAAACTATAACATTCATAGTTACCTGAAGGTCTTCACTGGCAGCTACATAGTGAATAGGCCGATGCTTGTAATCGTGAGAACAAGGTCTGTCTTTAAGCACAACTTTGCAAGGCGGAAGCCCATTCTTATGCATCCAGGACTTCAAATCCTCGTGCTCGTCTACATTTTTGCTCGATTTCATCACCATAGTATCGGAATTCGAGCACATATTTCTACACATTCGAACATTTCTAGGCTTCTTACACAGGGAAACTGAAACTGCGAGCCGAGAACGAGGAACAAGTGGCGGAGACCGAAACGGAGATGAAATGCAGCGTGTATTATTCAGCAACTCCATCATCTAGTAGTTAGTTCCAAACGATTACTGCATGGATTAATTGTTACAGTTCTGGAAAATCGGACAGAGATTTGGATTAGGGTTCATTCAGTAAACGAATGGAGCTGGAGATCTTTTTACAAGCAATATATGTGATATGAATATGGATTGAGTTGAGCTGAAGAAATACAGTTATATCTGAGAAAAAACATACAATTATCCGGTTACAGATTTTTCCTATGGCCCATTCCATGTTTTTCATTTATAAATTTTCTATTTAAAAAAATGTTTCTCTTTTATTCTGTTTGAAAAGTGTAATTTTTTAACACGTATATATTTAGAATATAAGATGGAACGAAAATTTGAAAAAAAAATCATATCCAAAATGGATGACTTATAGTTCATAAATAGTCATACCCCTAAAATGTATAGAATTAGGTATTCCTTAACAAGTCTAATCATAAGTCGTTGTAATCAGAAGCTGATCATTGCCATTTTTTGTCTAAGGTAACAAAATCAAGTCAAGGTTCGGGTTGAACTACGATTGAAGATAGATTTGCACTTAGTATAAATGCTATTTACATATCTATTGTGTGTATTTCAAGTCGAACATAATTTAAGTATGTAGATTGTATTTATATAAGCCTCGTATTTTGTTAGGTGGAATTGCTCGGAATATAGGTCGTAGAGCTATGCAATCTAGACATATTGACGGCTGGGATGTCCACATGTGAATAAATCGAATGGCTATAATCTATGGGTTGATGGGTCAGGTCTCGGGTCAAACCATTCGAGTTTAAGAAAAACACATTGATCCTATATAAATATCCAAACTTGTGGGCCTGAAATGGGGTTTTGGGTATGTTTTGTACCAAGAGCATATTTTGGTTTTATATTTTGATATTGAGAAAAGAAATGAGGAATTTTCTTAGATTGCTTTTGAATAATGTTCCATATTCTTAACTGTTGAAAACGACTAATTAGTGGGGAAGGAAAGTAAAAAAATTATGAGTTGACTGACTCTGATGCTGTCTATAATGCAATTAATTCTTAACCTAGTTTCCATATAAATAATTGGTACACTATTTAGCAATGAACCATTTGCATGAATTGGGCTAATTTACCAAATTTGCCACCTTTGTCACTATGGCATTTCAAATTTACCGGCAACTTTCCTTAATTTTCAACTCATAGCCGTTAGAAATCTTCTTTCCAATACAAATAAGCCCTTAAATTCACCAAGAATCTCCCATTAGATTCCTTTCTTCTTCATAAACAAAAGATTCGGACATAGATTCTCAAAATCTTTGCTAGAAGATCTTCAGAAATGAATTCGAGTCGTTGTGCTGCATGCAAGCATTTGAGAAGGAAATGCCCTTCAGACTGCATATTCGCTCCGTATTTCCCGTCCAATAATCCTCGAAGATTTGCTTATGTTCACAAGATTTATGGAGCTAGCAATGTTGCAAAGATACTCATGGTAATTCACACCTATACATACAGATATTACTCTCATCAATATTCAACGAAACAGTAATTCGACGTATTATTTAGTATTTAAGAGAAAATAGTATAATGTTGAATAACATATTTGTTTGGCTCTAAATTTTGAAAAAAAAAAAAAAAAAACAGGATCTCCCGGTGAATTGTCGGGCTGAAGCAGCTGATTCATTGTACTATGAGGCTTACTGTAGAATAAAAGACCCTGTATATGGTTGTGTTGGAATGATAACTATTTTAAATCAAGAGATACACAACGTACAATCTCAAATAGCCAGAGTACAAGCCCAGATTGCTGCTCTTATTAGTAATACTCAGTCACAGCAGTATCAGCAAGTTGAAGTTGAACCAAATTTCATCTTCCAACCAGAAGAACAAAATGGTATTTCCAATTCCACATCCTTTTATGACCTTTCTGCTCTGTTTAATTAGATTTTCTCAGTAAATAGTTTGATTTTTTTTGTAAATGATTTCCCTTGGGTTGTTTGTTATATTTGTAGTTAATTTTGTTCCCACTTAAGGCTTATTTATCTCAGATTATGGTTCACTTCTTATTTTTATTACCCAGAATAACTCATATTGGTTTAATCCATCAACTTGTCTTTAGAAATCCTTACGAAATTAAATTTTTAACTAGTCAAGTTAACAACAAAGTACCTCCCCAATGAAGGCAAAATCCTTGTGTTTGGAAATCTTAGTTCAAATTAGTAATAACCAAAATACAATCAACAATCATCTTTACAAAGAGGATCACCCCAGGCCCCAAGAGCTGAACGAACAGGAACTTCAACCTCGTCTATTTATATTCTTTGCTCAAAGAAAACAAGTTTTTCCTTCCAAAAATTCATAAAATAAAGCCATCACAAGTTGCGCCACATCATATATTGAATTTTGTAGGAACATTATCAAGATCATCAAGATCCAATCTCTGTCGCTCTTTTCCAACCTAAATATACAAAAGAATAAAGAAATAAACGATTCGTTAAGTGAAAAATAAAAGAAAAGCAAGCTTTGAACTGCAGCAGGTGTTATGAAACAGAATAATTAAATGAATTACCTTTCCTAGGTAAGAGGGATCATATGACATAATCTCATTCATGGTTGTTAGCTTCTTTGACAGCATCATAATCCTGAAAGAAAATGGAACAGCACATATTAGCTTCTTTAATCACATAATTTCACTCACTCTGTTTCTTCTTAATCGCCAGTAATACTACCAAAAGTTCACACTGCTACAATTCAGAAGGATTATAAACTTTTTTTAAATCACTTATCTAGAGACCAAAGTTTGTAACCAAACAAACACACCTCTGGATTGAGGAGTCAATGCGTTCAATCATTTCACAGGTTTTGTATTGTTCAGGATCCTCTAGGAATCTAACCATTCCATCCTTCTGATTTATTGCTGCATAAATTTCACCATCCTGGATCTATGATGAAAAGGGATAACAACATTTTATAAGAACAAAATTTCTGACCGCCTTTGTGTTACCGACCAAAAAAAAAAAAAAAAAATTCTGACCGCCTTTGCAAACAAAGCAGGGACATAATGGTTTCACCTACCATCTGAAGTACATGCATCTCTGCCTCTTTGGGGCTGTTTAGTTGGACAGTATTGGCAATGTCTTGGAGGGAGAGAGTTAGGTATGTTTGAGTCAACCTCTGAATGTTGCGTTTATACATAGAAGACATTACTTGCTTCACCAACCCAAAATTATTGTCCTGGAATCACAGTGCCCAAAGGAAGAATTTCAATCCAGTACTCTTGCATCCATTGCAATTTATATAAATGTTTTTTTGGAAAAAAGGACTCACACTATCAAACTTCTCCCTGTTTGTTTGCACACATGCATGAAGCTCTGCTATTTTTCCAGTAGTATAACTATTCGCCAATTCAAGATATGGCTGCTTGGAGAAAATAGCACAACAATGCAACGAATAAATATGACAAGATATTGAGGAAATATAAATATATACACATTTAAAAGATTTAAACCTTCAACAAAAACGCCACTAATAGCAGTATAGCACTACTGCTCTAGTAACCATCACATGAGCAGAATCACCCCTCAAAACCCATGTCCCATTGCTTAAAACCCTCAATAAAAATGACACTAATAGCAGTTCCTGACGTAAAAAAATCTGACGAGAAGCAGCAAAATAACCCTCCAAAATTCCACCTCCCATTTCTCTAAAACTAAAAGAAAAAAAAAGGGAAACAACATGATGCATTATCCCTGATCCAAAAGTATATTTTAATCACCCCATTTAAGCAGCTAAACTATCACAATATATGGAAGTTGGAACTGCATTGGATCACATATACATGAAGGTACTATTCGCAATGGTCAGCTTTAGTCATTGATCTCTCTAGTGAATCAAAAATTAGCTTATCATCAGTTTGGGACTCTTTGCAAATAATACTCATCATTGAGGTATTAGAAATTAAACCCTCGGGATGAGAAAAATGACCCTCCAAGCACTGGACATTTGGACCACCAACAAGATAACATCAAAATAGATGTTACTAAGAAAAATAAATTAATGCCGTGTCACTAAGAGAAGGGTGGCAAAACTTAAAACAAAATCGAATCTGTTTTTGTGGTCATAAAAGAAAGTAGTTTCCATATTTATACCTGAGATAAGTTTTTCAGATTCCTTTGAGCTGCGGAAGAGGTATACTTGGGGAAAGTGGTAGAGAACTGCCACCAGGATAAAAACAAGTATTACAATAACTTTAAGTAAACAGTTGAGACAAGTAGAGAGCAGATAAGCAAACTATTAAATCAGAAAAGATAATTGGTGACAAATAAGAAATAGAAATTTGTGGAACAACTTGAGTGAGATTTATTAGAACAACAATACTTCAACATACTCGTGAATCCTAAATCTACATATATCCTTTTCACAACGGAGCCAAATTTACATAAATACCAAAATCTAACACTAGCACAAAAGGATTTATACCAGTTGGGAAAGACGAACAAAAATATACCTGCCCAAGATGAATAAGAGAAACCAGAATGTATTTTTTGTATGCTTCAACGGCTATGGCACTAGTTATGGACATGGGCGCAGTTACAACCTGAATACAAATAGCAACAAGGATGACCAAAGAAATTAAAAGTTAAGTTCAAGCTGCATATGCCACAAAAATAAGAATCTAACATAAATTGCTTTGAACTTATAAGGGGGGATAAAATTTCATACATTGTGCAGTAGCTCCAGAGCTTTGCGAAACTGCTTTTGCCCGATGCAAATCATACCCCTAAAGTTTAGCCACCAAAATATCGACTTATATGTTAGTAAAGTTTCTTGTTATTCAACGCCAAAGCTTCAAAACAGCAGGTTAAACTTTCATGTGTCAATTAGTCAACAAGAAGTTTCTAAATCATGCCACATTAAGTTAGGTGTATTTCATGATGAAATAGCAATAACACAGAGAAGGCTGTCAAGAAGTATCTTCAGACTCTAAGACCAAGGGGCTTGACTTCCACACTATGCATATATCATTTGAAAAGAAAAATTTGGCAATCAAATGTCAAGCAAAGGCTACTCTACATAAAGTCGAATGGAAAGCAGAGGAACAAAGTGTTTTAAAGAGCTGAGACATCTTACCCATAATAACAATATAAAAACAGATCACGAGGCTGATCAACTTCAATTATGTCATCCTCCAATATGGAAAGACCTGTTTTATAACACTTGGACAATAAACAGAGACGGAGAAAGTCTGGGTGTAATGTTGTTAACTGCTCGGGAGACATTTGAAGCTTCCGCAGAGCAGTCAACAAAGGAGCCACACCGCGCATGGGGTCTTCCAGCAACATAATATGGTCGGTAAACCTTTTACAAACAGATATAACTGCAAGTCATGTCACCACCAAAACTTTGAAATCAGTAAAAGATAACAAACCAGAAAATTAAACTAGGCAATTGACACAGAAGGTTCCATACATTTATCAGGTGCCATACGAATTTGCTCAGCAGAACACACATTAATGAATCTGGCCGCAGAAAGTACAACCTCATTGGCTTGTTCCTTCGATATAGGACCAGATGTGCATGCATCCCTGATAAAATGAGCAACATGTGAAAATAGAGAGAGAAAATTAGATGGCAGTTAAAAAACAAAAACATAAATACCAACAATAGAAGGAAATTCCTTATAATATCGATCCACTCAACTAATTTCAATAATCAATTCACACAAAGCTATTCTAGAAGAAAACTGGGAACACCCACAGGATCAGTAAAGTGACATGCTGAGTGGTGAAATTAAAGGATCATTCCCAGGATACTTCGGTATTGACTTTTTGTGCTTAGGGGAAAGGGTTTTTCTAATCTAATGTCATAGTACTAGTAGGATTAACTTGATGATGTTCATCGTATTTCGAAATTCAGTGATGCTCAAATATTATGAAATTCCAAACCCTAAATTAGACAAGATATAACAACAGAACACAAAAGAAACAACCCTAGTAACCTTCTTTACTTTCAAAACCATGATAAGGAAAATAAGGGTGCGTTTGGATCGATGGATTTCAAATCCATCGACAAATCCATTTAAGTTAGTTTGGATGATGATGGATTTCAAATCCCTCGCCATTCATTTTGAGCTCTTTTCTCCACAACTACGGTGGATTTCAAATGACACCATTTTAGGTGTCATTTGAAATCCTTCCTCCAAATCCACTCCTCAAATCCAAATCCATCGATCCAAACGCACCGTAAAGGGAATTCGCATATATCAAACAAACAAACAAAATCATATAGCTTTGATAAAATACACCAATGCGACAAACTGAAATGCATATAATTACTAACGGTAAGAAGTGTGTTAGGGTAACAAATAAGAACAAAAAAAACTCACAAGATGTACAGGTAGCCAAGGGAATGTATCGAAGGGTCGAGCTCGCTGAGTAGAGGAGCAAGCTGAGTCGACTCGGCGCGAAGCGATTCATCGGACTGTTTCAAGTAATTGCGGAGCTGAGTCAAATCGCCGACGTTGCTTGACAGCCCTTGGATTTGAGCAACCAGTGATTCTGCCGAGTTCATATTCAGATTCATCGGTCACCTTCTTTTTCTCAACTCGATTGAATTGAGAATAAACAAAAAAGTAAAGAAGATTGTGTAATTTATTAGGGTTCTTTCTTCAGTGAACTCGTAGCAAGCAATTAATCTATTTTAGGGGAAAATCATGCGAAACTGAAATTGGGCCAGCTATAAACTGTGATATATATACATATATTTTTATATATGGAGAGAGCCAAGAATCATTTCTATTGGGCTTAATAAGTATGAACCATCCCCAATTTCACTTGAATATATATATCATAT
The DNA here is from genome assembly GCA_963669365.1 of Verbascum thapsus. Classification (NCBI taxonomy): domain Eukaryota; kingdom Viridiplantae; phylum Streptophyta; class Magnoliopsida; order Lamiales; family Scrophulariaceae; genus Verbascum; species Verbascum thapsus. The sequence goes on along the minus strand of OY770107.1, from coordinate 5,103,935 downwards.
ATGTTTTTTTTTAATGCTAAATTGATTTTAATAGATTTAATGAAAAAAATTAAGTCGGTTTATTAGAATTAACCTAATATTAAATGACCCATTCAAAGACTTGATAATGAAACTACCCGCACAAGTTACTAAAATTAACAACACACTTCAACATTGGCACTCTTTTGCTCGGGTCTCGAGTTCTCGACCTGATCCAATCTGGTAACTGGTTAAACTCAAACCCTCGATTATAGATGAAGTACATGTGGCATTTGAGATCATGCAGTTTGTCGACCCTTCGTCAGTAGTACAAAATGTAGTTAGTGTAATACAAAATGAATATATACGAGTATTACTTGAATTTTCAGAAAAAATAAGTTTAGAATGTGAATGAAACAGTACGCATTTTCATATGTACATGGATACTAGGTTTAATAAGAAAAAATGCGAGGTATATAAAATGACAAAATATATTATAAATCGAGGGAATATTATGATACAATTAATTCGAGTTATAATTCTTTTAAACATGATATAGAATATTAGAATTTGATAGACTCCAAATCAAAATAGAACAATTACAATAAGTAAACTGAAAATTTCAACCTTACAGAATAGGCCCAAATCACTAACTAATAACGGATTTGGCCAATACCCAAAGCATTGGGCCTAGAGAGATCCATTCAGGAAATGTTTATGTTCTATAAAGAGTAAGAAATTCTGAAAAAGATATTGAAGGTGCAAAAACTCACAGCAATGGCGGATTACCATTACGTATACAAGGATGTGGAAGGAGCCTCAACGCAGTGGGATGATATTCAGAGGAAACTAGGTAATCTCCCCGAGAAGCCTCCTCCGTTCAAGCCGGCGCCTTTCGCGCCAGCCGAGGACGAGGATTCGAAGCCGAAGGATAAAGCCTGGATCGATGAGAAAACCGAGGAGGAGCTTGAAGATCTCGAAGATGATCTCGACGATGACCGCTTCCTCGAAGATTACAGGTAATTGTTTGCCTTTTCAGTTTTCAGTATGTCAAATTTCCAATCAGCTATCGATTCATGAATATGAAAGGTTGAGTTTCTGATAATTGACTCTTAGAAGATTAGGTTTTTTCAGAAACTGATTTTGAATTATAATCTAACTCTACAGTTTGAGATCAGTCAAAAGTTGCTAACTTAGCTGCATTTTGTTCAATTCCATTTGAATTGGTTGGATTTAAGTTGCCTGGAAGAGAAGTGTGGTATTATATAGGACATTCAAAGTTTGTTCAGTTTATCTTTGATGGGAATTCATCAGATTCGCCTTCATTAGCGTGTGATATCATTTATTGCCAGTGAAAGTGTAATCTTTCTGTTAGACTGTGTTCATAGTTCAAAGTATAGGCCAAATCCGATTATATCAGCATATAGTAATCAGATCAGAGGGTGCTGATTCGAAAAAAAAAAAGGCCGATATTATCCTAGCATTAATGCATCTGAATATGAAACCAAAGATTCCCCCCACCACCACAATTATTCATTATCTGAAAGATAAACGAATAAAAATTATGGTGCGTCATTTGAAATTAAATTGATAATATTCATAAATAGTTCTTTCATTTGGATTGTTATAGGAAGAAGAGGTTGGCTGAGATGAGAGAAGCAGTCAAGATAGCAAGGTTTGGCTCAGTGATTCCAATTTCAGGATCCGATTTTGTTCGTGAAGTTTCACAAGCTCCGCAAGACGTCTGGGTTGTCGTGTTATTGTATAAAGATGGGTAAATAGTACTAATTGTTAAGCATCTTATTATGGAATTGATTATCAATGGAATCAAAAGATGTTTTATTCATATCTCTCATCTGTTTCTTACAGGTACCCTGAATGCAGACTGCTTTTGCAATGTCTAGAAGAATTGTCTAAAAAATACCCTGCCACAAAGTTCGTAAAAATTATATCCACGGAATGCATTCCCAACTATCCAGACCATAATCTTCCAACTTTACTGGTTTACAATAACAGTGCTGTTAAGGCAACTCATATAGGGGCACATAGTTTTGGTCGACGGTGCACTCCTGAAAGTACGTCATCTCTTGTTTTGTTCTTTGAGAATGCTGAGTAATTTCTGTTCCTAATGTTGATGATTATCTATTTGTCACTTTTGAGTAGTCCTTTTATAGTTAACCCTAATTATGTAAATGAGAAACAACAATGTTAGTTATATAGTCAATCCCTTCTGGAAGTAAACTTTCATGTTCTCTTACCTGCATTAACACTATTTGATAATTACACATTGAGTTACTTATATCAAAGGTTCTTCTATCTATTCAGTTTGTTGGTATTTGATACTCAGTTTTGCAAAAAACCTTAAGGGTGTGTTTGGATTGATTGATTTGGATTTGAGGAAGGGATTTGGAGGGAGGATTTCAAATGACACCTAAAAGAGAGTCATTTGAAATCCACCGTAGTTATGGAGAAAATAGCTCAAAGTGAATGTCGAGTGATTTGAAATCCATTATAACTTGGATACATCCAAACGAACTTCATGATTCGTCGACGAATTTGAAATCCATAGATTTCAAATCCTTGAATCCAAACACACCCTAAAGGTTGCGCTCTTTTAAAATTTAAATTGTAAGCTTCAAATTCCTTATACGAATCGATGTATACTGGATTCTTTACAATGAGTAGTCATTTTCCTTTACTTCTACCTTATGTGCTTGTGACGAAATATAACCAAATTGGGTGTTGTTTTTTTAGGCGTTGCACTAGTTCTTTGTCAGTCGGATCCCGTGCTAAACGATGGACATGGGGGAGGAGAACAATCAAGAGAAGCTGTTCTTGATGGAGTGAGGAAGAAGTTTGTGGAAAGGGTCATAAGAGAGCACGAAGACGATGATGGATCATCAAGTGATTGAATTCCCCTGCTGGATTAATTTTATTTTTCCCTTTTAGAGTGTTGTTTTTTAGATTCGGAGTGTGTTAAAGTGGACTCTGTATTTTTACCGATGTCTTGCATTTGATTGCCTCAAGTAATTAGTGTATTTAGAGCAGCCACAAGTTTACAGAGTATTGTAAGGAACATATATAGGGATAGCCTGGATAGGGGTACCTTTGTTCTATATTATTGTGTGTTTGTTTATGTTTTTTTGGATGAAATTTTGAAATTTTTTGGAAAATTGTGCACTGTGGAAATTCATTTGAAAATGTTGGCACGTCCGTCTCTGAGAATTTATTTTCATGATAAAAGTGAGAAAATATTATTTGAAGGATGTGATTTTTTAGAGAAAAATAGGTAATAATTGTGGTTGATGTGATATGTTTTTTGTTGTAAGAAATTTGTTTGGGTTGATATTTAAAAATAATCTTAATTAAATGTATTTAACCAAACTCGTTGATTTTGACGTCAAAAAATAGTCACAATGGATTTTATTTTAAATGTTGCATTATTTTGCACTAGAATATGTAATTAGTTTAATTTTCGGTTTTGAAACATAGTCGAAAAAATACATTTAATTTATTTTATTAACTGTCAAATCATGAATAGTAAAATCATTTGTTGCAAAAAAATATTCAAATTGTTTGTAATTTTGAGAGATAATTTTGTAAGAATTTTTTTACGAGATGCCAAACAATTGAATTTCTTGTAGTTTTTTACTCTGAAATACTTTTTTGGGAATATGATAAGCCATCCAATTGGCCCCATAGTTGTTTGTTTATGTTTTTGAAATAGGTTGAAAGCAATGTTTTAAAACTCAGCCCGGCCCGCCCGGTTCAACCGGTTTAACCCGGAACCGATCCTTAAAACGAACTGGTTATACCCACAAAATCGTTTTTGGCTCAAAACCGGTCAATTTGGTCAAAAACCGTTCGACCCACCGGTCGAACCGGTGACCTAGTAAAACCGGTCCCGGGTCAATCGAACCGTTCGGTTTTTATAAATACTAAAATTCAAGCTTAAAACTTAATTTTTTCGCAAAAAATCACCAACCTTCTATTATTTTGGTCATCCAACATGATTCAAAGAAAATTTCTCAAGAAAATCTTTCATTCAAACAAATCAAATCAAATCAAAATATATTATTTGTAAAACTCTAGTCTTTTTCGTTTTAGTTTTTGTTGGTTTTTTTCTTCAAAATTGTTGGTTTATTATACAATGATGTAGCAATTATGTCATTTGTAATGTACATTTGATTTTTGTTCCATGAATTCGAAAATTATATCACTTGAACATAATTTTGCTTATTTATTTTAAAAACTCTCAATTTTTTTCATGATTTTGATATAAATATATGAACTAAAAATGATTTTGAAAATAGAAAATTGTTACAAATCAATACCTCCATGGCCGTGAGAAGAAGAGAAATATAAGAACAAAAATAATTTGTATTGATTGAATTGATCAAATGTACAGCAAATCAATCTATTTATACACAAACCATAACAAAGAAGATGAAACTTGTTGATCAAGCCATGCCAGCTGGCTGTAACTAACTTCTTAACAAACTGAAAGTAAAAGACATAAATGCCCTTAGTCTCGCATACATTTTGACATCCTCCCTCAAGTTGGAATTTGCAAGAGATTGCAAATTCCTAACTTGCCAAGAAAATGAGTTAGCTGAGGTTTGCCAAGAGACTTTGTAAACAAGTCTGCTAACTGTAACTTCGTCGATATATAGCTTGGTTCAATCATGCCGCCTTGAACCTTTTCTCGAACGAGATGACAATCTAACTCAATATGTTTCGTTCGCTCATGGTACACGGGATTGGATGCAATATGGAGTGCAGCCTGGCTATCACAAGCAAGCGGTACAGGTGTCAAGTTGGTCACTTGTAGTTCATTTAAGAGATTGATGAGCCATGTTAACTCACAACATACCGCAGCCATCGACCTATACTCCGACTCCGCAGATGACCTTGATACTGTGTTTTGCTTCTTCGTTCTCCAAGATATAAGTGCATCTCCAAGTTTTATACAATAACCTGTTATCGATCTCCGTGTCATTGGACACGACGCCCAATCGGCATCACAAAATGCACTTAGCTTCAGCGTATGATGTGCTGGAAATATTAACCCTTGACCCAAAGTCCCTTTCACGTATCGTAATACCTTGTGTGCCATGTTCAAATGAGGGATTCTCGGTTTAGCCATAAATTGACTTAATATGTGAACGGGGTACGACAAATCGGGTCTAGAAATGGTTAGATATATCAATCTCCCAACCAACCTTCTATATTTTGATGGATCAGGCAACTCATCTCCATCCGTATTATTTAATTTATGGTTTTGATCCATTGGAATGGTGCTAGGCTTGGCACCAGAAAGGCCTGCATCAGAGACAATATCTTGGGCGTATTTCCTTTGGTTCAAGTATATTCCCTCCTTTGTTCTAATGACCTCAAGACCCAAGAAATATTTAAGGTCTCCAAGATTTTTAATCTTGAACTTTTTGTCCAAAAAATCCATCAGTTTATCAATGATCATTTTGCTTGTTCCCGTCATAACCACATCATCAACGTATACCAACAGGGCTGTAAAGTCATCCCCATCCTTTCGTGTAAAGAGAGAGTGATCACATTTGGATTGGTTAAAACCCATATCAACCAAGGTAGAAGAGAATTTTGCAAACCATTGTCTAGAGGCCTGCTTGAGGCCGTACAAAGATTTGACCAACCGACATACCGGTCGTTTACATCCTCCCTGAAGAGCAAAACCAGGAGGAAGGTCCATATACACCTCCTCAGTTAACTCGCCATGTAAGAACGCATTGTTTACATCAAGTTGGGAGATGACCCAGCCACGGGAAGCGGCAACGGCCAAAAGCGTGCGAACAGTGGTCATTTTGGCCACTGGTGCGAAAGTGTCGTGGTAATCAACGCCCTCCGTTTGAGTATAGCCCTTGGCTACAAGTCGGGCTTTGTAACGTTCCAAAGAACCATCCAATTTATACTTCACCTTATACACCCACTTACAGCCAACAGTTTGTTTACCATTTGGAAGCTCAGTGATATACCAAGTTCGATTGTCCTCTAAAGCCTTAATTTCTAATGCCATAGCCTCCCGCCACAAAGGGTTTTTATAAGCTTCAGAATAAGAATTTGGTTCTTTATGGATGATAGAGGTCAAAGCAAAAGATTGATAAGCAGGTGGGGTAGAGGTTAAGGAGATATAATCGGTAATAGGATATGAACAAGAAGAAAGAGCTCCGTGAGTTGAAGTGGTGGAGCAGATGTAATCTTCTTGCCATCTTGGTGGGTGCCGAGGCCGAGTAGAAACTCGAGTTGGAACAGGAGTTGAAGAAGGTGGAGCAATGGTGTCAATGGAAGCATCGAATTCGGATATGTCAGAGGGAAAAGGAAGGACGGGTGAAGAAGTTGAGTGAATGGAAGCAAAAGGAAATGTGGATTCAAAAAATTTAACATCCCGACTTACAAATAACTTGTGAGTGTGTAAGTCATATAATTGGTAGCCCTTTTGACCGTAAGGATATCCTAAGAAGACACACCTGTTGGCCCGTGGATCAAACTTATCAGAATTGGGTTTAGTGACAGTGGCGAAACACAAGCAACCGAAGACACGCATGTGATGATATGTGGGAACGGTTTTGTAGAGAACTTCATAGGGTGATTTATGTTGGAGAACGATGGAAGGTAACCTATTGATGATGTAAGTTGCAGCTAAGATGCATTCCCCCCAGAATTGAATGGGAAGGGAAGCCTGGAATCGCAAAGCACGGGCAATGTCAAGCAAATGGCGGTGTTTTCTCTCAGCGACCCCGTTCTGCTGGGGAGAGTAGGGGCAGCTACTTTGGTGCATGACACCATGATTATGGAAAAATGAGGTTAAGGTGTGGTTAAAAAATTCAGTCCCATTGTCCGAACGAAAGACTTTGATGGACCGTTGGAACTGTGTTTGAATGAGGAGGAAAAAATTCTGAATAAGAGATGGAACATCACTTTTGTGGGTCATGAGATAACACCAAGTGGTTCGAGTGTAGTCATCAACCAACGTTAGAAAATACTTGTAACCACGGTGAGTAGGGGTTTTGTAAGGGCCCCAAACATCACAATGGACTAAATCAAAAGGTTGTTCAGTCAGGGTATCACGCGCATAAAAAGGAAAACGAGATTGTTTAGCAAGAGGACAAATTGTGCATTCAGTATGTTTGACATTACAAAGATCAGGAATCGAATTTGAAAGAAATTTCAGCTTATCTACGGATGTATGGCCCAATCTATGGTGCCATAGTTGTGATTTATTCATAGCAACAGAAGAAAAAACTGAAATGGGAGCAGAAGGTACATCATGAAAACAATATAGACCCGAAGAGATTTTACCAAGTTCCAGAGGTGTCTTCAACGAAGGGGCCTGCATTATGCACGAAGTTGGAGTGAAATAAACAGAAACGTTGGAATCAAGTGTTAGGCGACTAACAGATAAAAGATTGTGCTTGAAAGAAGGAACGAAAAGGACATTTCTAAGAATGATCTGAGAGTAAGATTCACATGGCCAACATATGTGACTAAAACTTCGGATCCATTAGGTAAGTGAACAACTTTGGGAATACGTAATTGTTGAGGAAAAATAAGTATGTTAAGATTATGAGTAATATGATCCGTGGCCCCACTATCAATTATCCACGTATTGGATGTGTGTGTTATAGAAAAGCAATGGCTAATACCTGCAAGCGAGTACGATTGAGCGGAATTGGAAGAAGAAGGCTTGGGAAGAAGGCTAAGGAGTTGAGCAATTTGGTCCGAAGTGAGCTGTGGCGTGTGGGAAACAGCATTGGCATTGTGAATTGGAGGCTTAGAAGATGAATCGGCATTAGTATAAGACTCAGCGAATCCAATGGAATCCAAGCTGTTGACGGTAAGTTGCTGAGCTCGCATCTCATTGGAACCAGGATTTTGTTTGTTGAATTTCCCTCGTGGCTTGTAGTTCGGAGGAAAACCGTGTAATTTGAAACACTTTTCCTGAACGTGGCCAGTACGGTGGCAATATTGACAATATAAATCCTTCTTATCAATAGAGGATTGTGGATTCCAACTTCTTTGTGCATTGCTGCCTTTACCACTCATCAACGCAGTGGCATCATTCAAATTCCCAAAATGAGACACATCCATTTGAGCTTCTTCCTGTTGAACCATGGAGTAAGCATCCTCAATCCCCGGGAGAGGTCTCATTAACAGAATTTGACCCCTAACAGTTTTAAAAATGTCATTCAAACCCATTAAAAATTGCATTAACTTTTGTTCAGTGAGCTGCTCCTCCCAAGCTCGAAGAACATCACAGTGTGTGTTCCCTCTACAAATAGGCATATTGATCATGGCATCGAGCTCGTCCCATAGTTGCTTTATTTTTGTATAATAGGCTTCAACGCTGAGCGAGTCTTGGCTACATGTAGAAATCAGTTTTCGGAGACTATAAATGCGAGAACCGGTACTGCTAGAGAATCGCCGGAATAAATTCGACCACATGATTGCAGCCGTGCTACTGTGCAAAATAGATTTGCCAATTTCCTTCGAGACCGAGTTGAGGATCCATGAAATGACCATATTATTGACCTGATCCCATTGTAAAACCAATGGATCACCATTTGGAGGTTTCGGAAGTGTACCATCGACAAAACCGAGCTTGTTTTTACAAGACAAAGCAATCTCCATAGAACGCCTCCATTGAATGTAATTGGAAGCTCCTTCCAAATTCTGATTGACCAGGAGCATGCCTGGTGCATCGGATGGCTGTAATTTCAAAGCTGCTGTAATCGCTGCTGATTGATTCGCCATTGGAAATGCGAATCCAAAAAAAAAATTTAAAACGAAAATCAAGATCAATTGGCTCTTGATACCATGTTACAAATCAATACCTCCATGGCCGTGAGAAGAAGAGAAATATAAGAACAAAAATAATTTGTATTGATTGAATTGATCAAATGTACAACAAATCAATCTATTTATACACAAACCATAACAAAGAAGATGAAACTTGTTGATCAAGCCATGCCAGCTGGCTGTAACTAACTTCTTAACAAACTAACGAACTGAAAGTAAAAGACATAAATGCCCTTAGTCTCGCATACATTTTGACAAAAATATCAAATTTTTATGTTTTAAAATTTTATAATAAATATTAGTATTTTATTTAATATTTATTACGTAATTATGACATTACTGGTTCGACCGGTATTGACCCAACGGTTGAACCAGTGACCCGTGACCCGTGACCCGGTCAATTTTCCGGTTCGATGACCGGGTTGGGTTTCAAAACATTGGTTGAAAGTTGTAAAATGTGTCAAATCAATAGTGATAGGTTGATGGATGATGTGTAGAATAATTGTGTTAGTTATGTATATGATGATTATGCAAATAAAAAAATATAGATAAAAAATTGTAAAGTATGAAAGAGAAAGTGAAATAATAATTGATTTGGTTGATAATGTTTGAATTTGAAATGTTTTACGATGTCCTGTAATATTTATAATGATACTTTAAGTAAATCTAGAATCTGGAACTCTCTTTATACTTGTAACATATATTTTCTTTCATGTTGTGATTGTATAATTGTAATATATTTTCGTTCATGTTGTGATCATTATACAATGAGCAATTACTTGGTGTGTGCTTTATTAACTTTCATACTTGATAAAATCAATACCATTCAAGTTCTTAATTTTTGATATTACTTGGGCTGTGTGCTTGTCCTAGCCATACAGTTCATGGGGTGCATTACCTCAACCTTGTAATGCCAACTTCGCAAATGCTCTTGATCAATTTAGAAGCATGTACAAACTGTTTCACATATTAACAACCAAAGCTTGAGGTTTGGTAAGCAAGCAAATCGTGCGATAGGCATTGCCCAGAAGTGTGTAATTTTTGGTGATTTTCAGGAGTTTTAACTCTTGAAAATATTCACCACAGAATATGTTAATAAAAAATTGTATATCTTTTGGTGGGTTCGTTTATATTTTGATAGATTTCACACGTATGTTAATATATTATGTAGTGGATACTTTTTGAAAGTTTGACTGAGCTACCCAAAATGACCCAGAACATGTATAAAATTCAAATTCTATGGTGCAATGTTTTCCTTTAACATGAACGCGAAGGTGATTGTGTTGGCGAATTACTGTGAACACACAAGTTAAAAGATGCAATATTAACCTAAAAAATTAAATTATTGTCAAGATAAGTATTTCAATCATCTTTAGATTTTAGATAAGGACTGAAAATTTTTAAAAGTCATAAAAAACTTCCTAACCTATGCATAAAAGGTGGTGAAGTTAGTAGAAATATGTGGGGTGCCAATTGCCAAACATTGATACTCAATTTGATAAAAGTTGATGAGTGATTGAGAAAAGATTGAACGAATTTGTTCTTGAATGTTTTTTGAAAAAATTTTTGTGAACGGTTAGTAAACACCTTTAAACCATTAATTAACTATTTATTGCTTATGTTTTTGAGTACTTCTTATTTAATAATAAGAGGTCTTAAGCACACCTCATCTGCACAAATTTTGTTAAAAGGCATGTAACCAAATAGGCCTGCTCCTCAGTTGTAACTTTCACGTAGTGTGGCTGGTCCGCGTAAATGAAGTAATGGAACTGCTTGTAGCACTCTACATCCGCTTCCTTATCAAATTTTGTGTCACCATCAATTTTATTTATATATGATTTGGTGGCAGCAAGTACAGTGTTCAAGTCACTGCTACGACACCAAATAGTTTCCAACCTTCAAATCTCATTAATGGATAGTTTTCCAGGTCCATCCACATCGGATATGTAACTCTCAATTCTCATTCTCTTCCAGCTTCGCATCAGTATATGAACTCTCCTAAAAAGATTCTCATTCTCTTAAGTTGCCATGGTTCCATTTTAAAAATTAAAATAAACCGAACATTTTATTTAAAATTTATATACTAACTTATCATTCATTTAGATGTTTTAGAATTTTTTGTTAATGAATTAAACAAAAGGATAACAACAAAGAATTATATACCATATTTCTGGGACCACTTTCAAGTGATTTTAATGTGTATCTTTTTCATATTTGAATTATTGATGTAAATTACTATCTTAAATTATTGGCTAAGTAGTGTTAGAGAAAGATAATAAAGCTTTCAAGATGATTATCAAACTAAAACCTGTATTAAAAATTTAAAACTTGGATGATTACAAATGAAATGAGACCACCTATATATACTACTTCTATGTCCTGATGGACGGTCGAGATCGACTCGATCTAATGGCTATAAATCAAATGATTACACAACTCTTCAAATACAAAGACTTCTAGAAACATAACTCTTAAAATTACATGAATGATCTAAATGATTAAGTATAAAATTGAGTGGACTTGGATCGATCCCAAAGAGGCGGGCTGTGACATCGTGTTTTTAATGTTCTTCAATTTTGTCATTGTTTCAAACTTATTCTTTTCATAGTTTATGATATTAGAGAATTATCTAACAAATTCAATTTTTGCCTTTTTTTTCTTTTGCAATTCAAACTCGAAATAGAATATTATAGAGAATATTTTTTTGATTTAGAAATAGAATTACAGATTGGAATGAACTTACTATATAACACAAAAATAATGCAACTAATATACCATTTTTATGTTTATAAGTTGGAATAGCTCTAAGCCAAAATACTACCTGACATATTCAAGACTAAATTGAAGATCACTACTAATAAACAACAAAATAGATAGAATTACATCAATAACAAAGCTAACAATTTTATTTTCTAATTTGTCTTATAGGCAAATCTTATTTATTCTAGTACTAACTAATAAATAGTTGAATCAACTTTTCTCCCATTTTTATTTTCTAAGACATAACACGTTGAATTTGATATGGCCGATGAAGAGGATAAGGGACCCACTCAAGTGAAGGGACATCACCTCATTGATTGATCCCACTAGAGTCCCGGAGATGAATATAGCTGGTACGGGCCCACTGCACCCCATCCTCATCAGATCCCTCTCAATTTCCTTCCCCTCTGGATCACCGTCGATTTCGTGTATACGTGGACGTACACCCAACTCTTAAAATAGAATGTGGACCGTATAACACATGCAGCAACTGCTTTTGCTCAAGATCAATATCCCAGTTTCTGATGCTAGTTTCACAATCCTCTCCATTTTAAATCAAATTCTATTTTTCGTTTCTTTTTTGTGATTTTTCTTGGTAAATTTAGATTTTGGTTTTTTGCCTTTGAGAAGGCAAGAAAAGGGGTTGAAGCTCGAAATACTTGCATTATTTTGGGCTATTTTGGGGCTGTATTTATAACATAAAAAAGTGACAAAGGATATTTGGAAAGGTGGGCTTTTACAACTTGGACCAAAAAACGACATGTTAAAAGGCACTTTATTAGGAAAATATACTAAATAAATTATGTTCCGCACAAAACACAAGTTGAACACGTACTTTTGAATAAATTCTTTGTAATTGGAACATCTTTTGGCCGTCTAATGGGCAAATTTGCATATAACATATTCCTCCCAAAACTTTGCTTCTAAAAAAGGTTTTAATTTAGGCATATAAAAATGTTGCAATTTAGGTATATGAGAACACGTTGTTTGGCTACGGACCTGGTGTTCATGACTCATTTTTTTTTATTTTAGAAGGGAAAAAGAAACAAATAAAATCCTGCATATAATTGCAATAGAAGCAGCAAATTGTGAAGAGGGGTGGTCAATATTTTCTGCAATATTCTTTCGAGTTCCAATCATCTACTTTGTGAATAAATATATTTTATAAGTTTTTGGGAGAAAGATCACGAATAAACAAGTTTTTTTGGTGGTGAATCTGGGGGTTGTGTCCACCATATTTTTGCAATTCAAATTCTCTATTGTAAGATTCTATTTTATTTGATATTTTTCCATTTTAGATAAAATCATATGAAATGTGAACATGTAAAATATATATATATGGCCTTGTTTGTTTATGTTTTCAAAATTCATTTTCATGATTTTAAATCACAAAATTCAAAATAAATTTCAGACATTAAATTTTCATTCAAATTCTCTTTTTTCAACTCTGTTTTTTGCAATTTTCAATTTGATTAGTAGATATGTGAAAAGTAGTATATATAATTGATATATAATTAGTTATATAGAAGACTGCAAAAAATAGAGTTGAAAAAAGAGAATTTGAATGAAAATTTAATGTCTGAAATTTATTTTGAATTTTGTGATTTAAAATCTTGAAAATGAATTTTGAAAACATCAAGAAACCAGACCTGATTGTTTATGCAGTGGAAGAAACGAAGAACTGATTATAAAGCTGATTGCACTTCGAAACGAACTACTGCTAATTAATATATAGCTAATTTCGAAATCATACAGACCACAAAACTTTGGCTATCACAAAAATTCACAATCCATCCTGAAACCAAGTACAAATTTACAACCAACTACTTTCTGATGTAAGAAACTAAAATATGCTAACAAAGCATAAATATACCATCTGTATAGACCCCTCCAACTAAATAACACATTCAGCCTCCTAATTCAAATTCCAGAGGTCTGCTTCAGAAGAATATCACCGAATGCATTCTCCTGCTGCACGGTTATGCAATCTCGCGTTTTTAGAACCTGTCAAAATTAAAACATTTCATTTTCTCAAACTTATATAAAATTCCATTTGAGTTGAGAATTCAAAAAAATTCATACCAGGATCTCATAGAATAGCCTTGCACTTTCTTTCTTTGTTTTTCCTGCCAATAAATACGACAAGTTCAATACTTCTCCCTCGTTCTTTCTCTTTTTATCCATGAACTTTCGACTCAGATATTTTTCAGTCATCCTGTACCAAACAAATTAGTCAAGATTTGCCATCAACACAATACAATACAATACAAGATATCAGCAATGCAATAGAAAATTTCAATCATACCTTGTTCTTGCAGAATATGTATCTGGAATTAGAATACAAGTCAGAAAAGCCGAGAACAATTTAATACGGTACAAATACTTACTATCATTGTAAAGACAATCGAGTAAATAAACTTGTCAACTTACCTTTTTCCAAGCTATCTCCTTCAAATGAATCTTCTTCCTGACAAGTATAATCAGACAGTAAATAAAGTGAGCTTTCCATAGAGGAAAATGTACCCTTCAATCCAGATTCCACCGACCCAAAAATAATTATTAAAAACAGAAAATAAATGGAAATCTCGAGGCAAAAAATATATCATACCTCCTGGAACATAGCATCTAATTCTGGTCCTTCGCTATTGGATGACTGTTTGTGTATGATTTCAGGTGAACTTATTGGTTCCAATATATCTGAATCAGCTAATTCTACGGTCCCAAGTGACCTTAATGAGCCCAATTGAGTAACAGGTGTTCCAGGAGCAATCGGTATCTGATCACGAGACACTGGCTTAACAGGAGATTCTCTAATGATGTCATCTTCACTTGTTGATGATGTCACATGCTTAACAGGAGATTCTCTGATGATGTCATCTTGACTCGTTGATGATGTCACATGTTCGTTCTCCGCTGCATAACTCTTTTTGCATTCAAGGGCAGCCATAGCTACTGAGATACCTGTGTAGGCCCATGGTGTTCAAAACAGGTGGCAAAATCTTATTTTCATGCAGCATAATCAACACAAACACATGAAGTGTACTCACCGGGAATTGCAGGCTCCAAGAAACTCTGAGGGATACGGCTTAGTTTATGGGCTCTCCAGTATTCTACACGGGTATGAGCAACTTTCATCTTTTTACGTTTTAAGTCACTTGGATCATCTAACCACTTTTTAAATACCCTACGAAATCAAACAATAATATACAGCTCAAATGTTCGTTATTTTAGCATTAATTGGAACGTCAAAAGTCAAAGAAAAAGGTTTTATCACATACTTATTAGTGATCACAGTGGTCAAATCAAAAGACAAAGTCTTTCGCTTCTTTGGAATCTTTGAACGCTCCATTGGGGCAGGAGTACGAATAGTTGCAACCTCTGGGGTACCATCACCAGCTTCTAATAGACAAATTTTGTATGTCATTATAGTCATAAAAAATGGAGCTTTGAGAAATAGCTAATGAATTAGTAAAAGTCCACAAGATATTTGACTTACTAAGCAAACTGCAAATATGAAAGAGAAAAATTACCTGAAATTTTCAATTCAGGTGTAACAATGGTCATAGGATGTTCTCCCTGTCTGTGGCCTTTTCTACTTTCTGGCGTAATCACCTCCAATATTATCATCTTCTTAGTAGCCGTAGGATCAGCTTCATCAACGGTTCGAGTTAACTCTAGTGGTTCATCTTCTTCAAAGTTCAACCGAGTCTTGAGATGCTCTTCTTCGACTGCATGCTCTTTGTCAGATAGCTTAAAATCTGGGCAATGATCGAAAGATAAACCACTTTTCTGAATTATCCCGGGACTTGTCACAGAATTGCTTCTGTGAGTTGAAGGGCTCGCGATGGGATTGACCTCCACTTCATGAGTTTGTTCTTGTAAACTAGCCCTTACAACTTCATCAAATGGCCTAGCATTCATTTGTTCTTTCTCAGCTTCATCTAACACCATTGGATCGAAACGATCATCTAAAGAAAACCCGGGCCCACGAAGTATCTCCAAACTTGGTATTGGATGACTTTGATTATGGAAATCATCATACTCCATATCAATGTTAGTCCCTTCGAAATTATTCCCTAGATCTTCGTTAGATGGCTTATCATGAATTCGTTCTTCTTCAGCCTCATCTAAGGAAAGACTAGATCCACGAAGTATCTCCAAGTTTTGTACAGAGATGATCTTATTACGCGATGGACTTGATAACACGCTACAACACGCAAAATTTTCGACTAAAAAGGTCTAAACTTAGATATAGGAGGAAAAAACTATATAAGATATCTAATATACATACTCTCTAGGTGGTGTGTGAGATGTTGAACAAGCTCCGGGAAATGAAACATTCTCCTGCAACTGATAACATTGAATCCAAAAAAAAAAAAGGGATTAAAGGAATTTTGTCAAAAGATGTTCAACCAAATTGACAAGACTTAACGATATGTATTTTCCGTAAAATGGAAACAAAATATCTCGCATTACACTGGCAAATTGACGCTAATCACGTGAAGTTTGATTTTTCATTACTTAAACAATATCTTCTCATTTAAGGAATACTCACATTTCATTAAGACATAGGAATTGTAACATAGCAAAATGATTAATTTTATAGCCTAGAAAAAAGAAAAATCATGAGCGCATACCTGGTGGAGCGGGCCACGTGGACCACCATCTTTTCGCCGCCCACCTGACAAATAATACGACAAAATGCATTAATTAATAAGTTAAGTCAAATAAATAAACCAATGACTTTAGTATGAGGAAAAGATTATACCTGCATGCATCTGTTGATCCCGAGATCTCAAGTTTCGACTGCATGAGAAATAGGTCACCAAGAAAAGTGAATGAAATATACAGTTGCAAATTACTAGAATAACATGGGAATAAATAAGGCAATAAACAAAGAGTGAATGAATTGATAAAGGATATGAAACATACCCCACCGAATCTTGATCTTCCAAGTCAAAAGCGTCGAGTTCAAATCTCTTGGGTAAACTGATAGAATGATAATGTCTCTGCGGGACCCCAACAACCCCACGTGCGCGTTTTTCAGTCTTAAAACTCAAGAGTCTATTCATTATTTCATGACTATCATGAAACAGATACTCAACTTTCTTTGAATAGATTCTCACAATGCCGAGAAGAAGGAATGCGAGGATTCTATGTGTGACCACGTGAACTTCATCATCCAGAATCTTATCTGACAGATGAAATGCACTAGAAGTAAAACTACAAATGCAACTTGAAGAACATAACGTTGGTTTTGACATTAACATAGCATCAAATGGTTAGTATTGCAACTCAAAAGCCAACCTTGATGACATTTGTAATAAAGTAGACGAGATATGCTGAACAAATAGAGGCATAAATATGAAAACATTACAACAATATTCACTGTAGGGTTACGTTATTGCATGATTCCTTCTAGACGCATTAAACATCATATTACTTTTTCTCATTTTGTATGAACCAAGGAAAGAAATTATTATATACTCCTTAACAAACCAAAGGGCCTCTTCAAACTATACAAAATTTGGGGGGGGGGGGGATAAAGTATACATAGAATCATCCATGAAGACATCAAATTAACACCCCAAAGGCAAAAGGTGTTTGTTTCTCTTAACTTAAATCAGAGTATAAATTAAATTCAGGGAGTTGATTAAAAACTCAAGAATATGACATCTTTCACTGTCTAGAATTTTATTATGCGACAAATGAATGTTACAGAACATATAGAACATTTGCAATCACATCAGTAAAAGGACATATACACAATATAAATATATGTGTGTGTGTGCGTGTAAACCATCACTTTCTGTCTTGCTCTATCAACTAGATAGGTGCTATTTACCCCTCTTCTTCATAAAAATCCATACATGTGAACAATCAGAAATAAAATGATCAAATTCCAGTCCAAGCATAATCAAAACACCACGACTTGGGCCAATAAATTCCCAAAAAGTTAAATAATACTAAAGGACTAAAAATAATCGATCACAAAAAGAGCAAGCAAAAAGAACACATTTTAACACAGAACAAAATCCACATTATTTTTTCTGATCAACTTTTCCACGAAAAGGACAAGCATAAATTACAGAACAAAAAGAAGGGCGGAAAGAAAAAAAGAGAACAGACCCACAGAAGAAGAGATGTTGGTCATCTGAACTTGGTCTTTCTTTAGCTTTTTGTGACAGTGAGCGGCCATCCAAACGACGCCTAAGGCCCCCTTCTTAGATAACAACAAATGTGAGTAAAACATCTCTTTCTTGCTTGTTTTTTTCCTATGTTAATGTCGGATTTTATGCTTCTTTCACACAAAACTCACAAAGCTTTCTTAGTGTGAACTATGAAATTCAGGAAATGAAACCGCCGGTGCTGCAAGTGAGAAATAGAAAGTATGTATGTGCGTGAGAGAGAGAAAATTCACACATAAAAACGGTCGAGTTTTTGGAGGTGTGCAATGGAAGATTTGTCTTTCGGAAAATTAAAAAGAAATTAGTCACAATAACTATGTACAATTATGAACATATTGCTATTTACTCCTTGGGTTTCCTTTTTCTCTTATTTCTTCCCCCTCTCCATGTTTCTTTCCTTTTTTTTGGAAAAATAATATTTCAATTTGAAAATCCATGAAATAATTTGCATACCATGGGAATTATGGATGTGCATTGCAAAATAATTGTCACTCAATGATAATTCACGTTTAAGTTCGATAAAATCGAGATTATAAGTGATCAGTATGAATTACAAAGCAATATATTTAATGAATAAATGTGAATTTATTTCAGTGGAAATGTCATAATAGAACTGACATTTATGCACATTCTAAGTATGCAACAAATTATAGCATATCTTTTCAACAACTTGAAATTTCATGTGAACAAAACCTAAATCATTAATATTCATATATGAGGGTTGAAAAAAAACATATTAGAAATTAATTTTTTTAACAAATGCCTTTCAAATGTAAAAGCACATGATAAAGGAAAAAAAATGCCTTGATAAACTAGGATAGGATTATGAGTATTAAAAAGAGTCAAATGCCTATGCTTTGAAATACTTTTGTTTGTTGTTAGAATCACAACATGTTATATATCACAGTAACGAGAAATGTTATATAACACCGTTTTCATATCATCGATTTTTCACCTCCCCTTTATTTTGAAGTATGAGTGTATTAAGTTCAATTGAATTAATTAAATGTAAATAATTATTTATCAAAATTAGAAATAGTGAAAAAATCAGTGGTATATAGCAGCACTCATAATAATAATAAGTAAATAAAAATCAATATAACATAGAGAAGTATCATATTATATTATCTACACATTCTAAATTGAGATTATATTGGATTCCTTCTAATTTAAATCTTTACCAAAAAATATTGTCTTATATAGGCTCGTGCAATTGATTATGGTTAATAATTGCATGAATTCACACTTCAGCACAACCTCACTTTACGAACACTACAATTCATTTGTTCCTCAATAGTTATTCACAACGTGTCGACTTCTAACATATCGTTCAACTAAAATAACTTTACCATATACCAAATTCAGCATGTAGAAAGCATATCATTAATTTTTAACATCGAACTTAGATCCTACCAAGCATATGAATATTCCTCTAATTTTGAATCAATATTATTTCTAAACCATCAAAAGCCCCAAATGTTCAACAATACATCTCATTTTAGAAATATTGGGGGGGTTAAAAGTAATAGATAGTAAAACTAGGGGACCAAGGGTATAATTGTCCACCAACAACAGATTTTACCGACAGTATTTCTTTCAAATTTACATCTTAGAACTTATCCTCTTGTTCTCGGGTGATACAAAACGGTAACTTCAACATGACGTGGCTTTTAAACGTGTCACCGTGCTGTAATTTTAGCCACAATTACTGCTGTCGCTAAAGTTACCAGGTTGTACGGTTTCTTTTTGGCTAGAGAACTCCGAGTACTGACACGTGGAAGATTTTTATTGGACGGTGTTTGTACAGTTGGTGCTACTCGGCGTAACCTTTAGAATGAGAAGTCAATGGAGTTTGACTTGTTATTTGTTACATTGTACAAGGTTATTATCATAACCCCAACTCCCAAGAAATGTTTCATAATTCATTAAAGTTTTTTTTACTATTCAAGTAATCTGCAAATTTGCTTAGCAAAAAGTAATAACTAATCTGCAGATCTGATTCTCAATTACTGGAGTTTGACCCAATTTTTATATCATTGAATATAACATAATTGATATCTCATAAAATAGATTATAGTAAAAGCTAGAAGTTCTTGTTTGCCAAATAATGATTTTATCTTCTCTTCAATTTATTTTATTATAGAATTTGGATATTTTTAAAAACTTTTAATATACTTTATATAACCTTATATGATTCACCTTTTTAATGGCAAAATAATTAAATAATAAAATAAATTTTAAATATCTACAATGAAAAAGTAAATTACATCAGAACTCTACAATAGATTTTAACATAAATTATATAATATACATACAAATACATTAGGACTCTATAGAGGAGGCAAAATGGTTTTAAAATTAGAAAATGTTATATACCATTTAAAATTATGTCATTTATTTTTCACCTCTTACGACGTGGCAATCCAAATCATCATCCAAGTCACCATCCAATTTAGCATTTAATTGTTATTTATCTTTTATCTTTATATTATCAAATATTCCTATATTATCTTTTATCTCTACTTTCCTACATTCACGCCTCATCAGATCTGATTGCTTCCTAATTAAACGAAAACTGTTATATGTATATATTTCTAACTGTATATTTGCGAGCTCGAGTTTATATGTTTTTGGATAAATCATAGTAATTTAATATTTTTTGAGATCGAGTTTGTATATTTTCATGTCACCTGAATCCATGCTCTTTCACGATTCAAAATGACCAAGAAAAGACCACATTTCATAACCCAACCGAAATACTTCTCAAGAAACCCCACTCCACATAATCATAGGCTTTTGTTATGTGAATTCTCATTAGATATTTAGAAGAAACATGTGTTTTGTTATATAATCTGATCAATTCTTGATTATTGTTGGTAGTAATGGAAATTGCTAATGAATTGGCTTATTTTTGGTGGTAATGGGATGTATATCTTATTCAAGAAAGGATATAAAGGTAAATTTAAGTTAATGAATAAATTCAAGTCACGTGCATATGGCAAGAAAGAAAGAGAAATTTTAGAAATAAAATCAAGAACAATAAGATAAGAAAGAAAGTAATGTAAATATTGAGTTGGAAAATTATGATTCAGAGCTATGGTATAGGTGACATAAAGAGTGGTATATACTATCACTCTTTAAAATTATGGTTCCAACTTAATTCAACTAGTTTGGATTGATTGATTCCACAAAAAGTTATTTTGATTTCAAGTTGGTCTAACTTAATTCCAATTTCTAAGTTCCAACTTTGGCCCAACTTGCTTGCCAACTTTTGGGTTGGATTTAATTCCTTTTTGGATTAAGTTTGAGTCCTTGAAATCAGAGAGAATCCAACATATTTAAAAATCAACTCAATTGGAACCAACCAAAATTCAACCCAACTTTTTACTCTAATATTTATTTATACTACTTAAAAGGCAATATATATAGACATATAAATAATATATATATATATATATATATAATTGCTACACTATGAAATCGTAGAGTGTATGTATATATGATAATGATATAATGTGATGTTTTTATTACATGGGGTCTTTTTGTCTAATAAAAGAGGTGTTAGTTGGGCAATTACACATTATACTGTGGGAAATTTGCCCATACATAATGTACAACAGAATCATCCAAATGCCCCAGCTTAAATAAAATAAAAAACTTAGGGTATGTTTGGTTTTGTTTTGGTTGGTCATTTTGGTGAGAAATTTTTGGGGATACGTGCATTATTGGTGAAATAATAATGTTTGGTTTAATTGGAGAATTGATTTTTGATTGTGTTTTTTGGTGAGACAGTGTTTGGTTTTGTTTTGAGAGTGAACATAAGTTATTGTAGCAGTCATATCATGACAGTTTTTGTTTGTTAGTGATTAAATAATGATTAAAAGTTATATTATAATATTAAGATTGTAATAATTATTCATAGATAAATATTTATTTGTATATATTACAATTTAAAATAAATAAATAAATTATTAACTATCTACATAAATGACTTAAGTTAATATATACTATTGAATATAAATAATTTAAGTCAAAGTATATTATTAAATAAGACACGATTATTTAAAAAGAACAAATTTAAATAAATGAGACATCAAATAAATATAATAAGCATATGTGTTGCTCATTGTACAATTTCATAAAAATGAACGTGATACTAACGAATTCCACATGGTTGATTCCGTGATCTAGCATTACTACATTTACCTGTATGTGATGATCCACTATCAAGTTGTTCATGGTACAATTGTTCCCCAAATTAATGTCGAAATTCACATTATTAATACTATTTGATTTATTCATACTATACTATAATATTTTATCTGTTCATACTATAGGTATAAATATATGTATGTAGTAGCAGGGATATATATTATAATTATTTACTAATATATTTAAATAAATTACAATATATTTACATTTATTAATTATTAGGTATATCTTAATACAATTATGTATATTAATGGATGATCTTATTATATATGTGTCATGCTTTCATTGAATTATTATATTATTATGTATGTTTTCATTTGATTGTCATAATTGTCATTTGATTGTAATAATTATTCGATAATTATTTGTTACTATTTGATATTCATGACAAGTATAATATAATGAACCACTTAAAATCAAAATAAATAAAAAATAAAATAGACTTTGTATTATAAGTTTCTGATTTTATGTGTATTAATATTTGAAAATAATAATATAATATCTATATATATATATGATGTTATATATTTGCACACATATATAGGCAATATAATAGTGTGTATATACTCATGTGTGGTATATGGTTAGTATATATACTAAAATATACAGTATATATGCATAATATATACACACCATATTTACAAAATAAATTATGTTAATATGTGTATATATTAATAAATTTACTTATACATGTAAATTTCATAACCATATATAAGATTATTAACCATAATTTCATATTAATGTTCTATATATAAAAAGAAATTATCAAATTAAATTAAATGTGGAAGAAGTGGTGCTAGAGAGAAAGCTACTGTAGTAGCTTTTGACATAAATTGAATGAGAGAAGAATTGACCCAATAAGTGAACTGACTACTGACAAGGTGCATAAGATTGGAAAATGGATTCAAAATTTGGACCAAAATATCTAGGTATATTTTTTACCCAAATTAAACAAAGATCAAGCCCAATTTGGCCAAAATTTTGGGCCAAAATTTACCCAAAATAAAACGAAACATACCCTTACATATATATTGCAACTAAATTGAAACTTCATTCAAGATATATATTCCCATACCCCATCACAAAAAAAACTTGTCTAACAACCATCTAAAATGAAGTTTTATCTCAATCCATGCAATTACACATCTGCTAATTTACACTCAAGAAAACAAGTCTTTACCTTCTTTCTGGATTCTTTACTCTAACAATTTGTGAAACTCATTCTCTGAGAGAGACAACATTTGGTCGAGTAGCAACTTCACTCTACCTAGGCTTGATTCTATCTTCTAAACTGTAACCAAAATACTTGGGAAATTTTTACCAATTCAGATTTTGGGTAAACCATAGTCAGATAGAAGTCCCATGGTGGCATCAAATTCTGTGCCAAACTAAAAGTATACAACATCCCCTAAACTGAAACTGGATTATTCGTTTGACATGAAAATGGCTGTCTTTGTTCAACATTCATGTTTGCTGGGATATTTATTGGTTTTCTCAACATTGTATTAGATACATATAAATCCAAAGTTGCATCAGATTATTGACCATCATATCTCCAAGTTCAGTTTCAGATTATTGGTTTTCTGTTTGATGCTGAATTTAGAGGCTATGGAACCAGCATACTGGTGCTGGAAATTCTCAAACTATTCACATTATAAAACTGTACACATATCTGTTCGTGGAAAGTCTTAAATCTTAATATAGCCCTGTCAAATGATTTAAACCCTTCATTGATACAACTGAAAATTTCATCTCCCATTTTTCTGGAGATTTTTTGAAATCCCATACTTTCAATCTTTCGCCATTTTTGCCCTTTAGATATCTCATTGCAACAACAAACATTCTGGAAATATCATCATAAGAAATCGGCCCATTCTTTTTCCTCCTTAATCTTCTCTAAAACCCCATCAAAAGCATCCTTAAAATTCTTCACTCCACCGTTCGGTTTGGCGTAAATTATCTTCGGAATAGTCTCAATCACTTTCTCCCTCTTCTTCCTAATCTCCTCTTTGCTATACCTCATCAAAACTTCTTTCACCAACACCGTCCCGTTCAGAACACCCTCATGGTCTATAAAAACCGAGTAACTCTCCGGTTCGCCAGGCAAGAACCACTCATTCTGATCATAAGCCGTACTCTTCCAGAAGAAAACCGGCACTGAACCGGCCACCATACATTCAAAAACCGCTTTCCCCGTCGAACTATCCCCCTTCGGCTGCAAACAGAACTCAGAGCCCAACAATGGGTTCAAAATCACAGACGAGTTGGTGGCACACTGAGTCACAGCACAGTCCACGAGTTGACACAGGCTCGACTCGTTCTGACACAGCCTCATCATATGCCCTCGCAAATCGTTATCAGCCCAATTACGCATTGCTCCAATGAAACTGAACAGATTCGAACGATTGTAATCGCGAACGAAGTTTTGCCAGGCGATCAGATTTTGTCTCGTCTTGGGGTGGAATCCGGTAGGGTACGGAACACTGACATCCATCTCATCCCCTGGAAACTTCTCGATAATGAAGCGTGTAACTTTTTGCATTAAGGGCATGTTGAGAAAGCTTGAGCCCCATGTTTTTCCAGGATCGGTTAACCGCCTGAAATCCCATGTGATTCGGCCTATCGTCATGAAATGATCAGAGCCGTTGGATTTCTTCCAGGGCTTTTGCTTCTTGACCCACCTTAACATCATCTTGCAATGGCGGTCACGGCCTGAAGTGTCGTTCGTCCACAAGTGCTTCCCCACAGCGAGCCCAGCGTAGAAAGGTATGTAGAACGCCGTAGCTGATTCGGGCTCCATTGTTCTGCACTTATGCCTCAAAATCCTGTGGTGGAAAAGTACCTCTAAAGTGTACTGGTTCGTGTGGTACCACGATTTGTGTAGATTGTCCGGTAAGATGGGGCGCAGTTCCGGGGCGGATTTTCCATACCCGTGGTTGGAAATAATGCCGCATTCCCAGTTCCACGGATCCAAATCCGTGCAATTGGGGTTCACCAAGTCTTTGTTGAAGATGGAGGGGAGATCGTATGCGTAAACTCTGCCGGAGGGGCACTCTTCGCTGTAATTAATAGCAGCGGCGGCGGCGGTGGATGAAACGGAGACGTTTTGGGAAGGGATGTAGCGAACGGGGGTGGGGACAGATGAGGTGCGGTCGGAGAAACACGGCTGCGGTGTACGGGATATGGAAATGACAAGGGCTTGGATCCAGAGGAAAACGATGAAAAGCCAGAAACGAGGGTGTGAAGTGAAGTGGATCCGAATGACATTCATGGCGTTTCTGAGGAAATTAGTAGTGGATTTTGGTGGTTTCTTCATGGTTTGGTTTTCCGGCGAGTGTGTCGGAACCATTACTCAATCACTGTAGTCTGAGAAAGAAAAGAAAAGCAGGGACGCATGTGATAGAAGAAACGTGTATATGAATTTGAATTTCTCACCGACAGGGGACAAAGTTGTTAATAATGTGAACATTTGGTTTAATCATTTTTTTTCACACTTTATTAAGAAGAGAACAAAAATTGGAAAGTGAAAAGAGAGGTTGTTGTGGGGTTATTTTTGGGATGGAGTTAGGGGGAGATTTGAGTCAAAACCAACTGATTTTAGCTGGGAAATAATAACAAGTTTTTTTCCTAATAGGGATTAAGTTTTGAATTGAATACTTGAATGAATGGATAACCAGTTGAACTACAATTATTACTATAATGATATTTGTTTACATGGATTTCAATGCTTTGCTTTTTCTCATCATATAAGTCTCGAAATTATCTGAATATTCCTAAAGAAGCAACTATTGTTGGCCATTTGGGTTTTGTAGCAATTGAGCAAAAACTACACACAAGAAATTGCATATGTTATATCGTCTTGTTTATCAATTGATATAAATATTATATCATATAAAAGGAAGTTCTTTGAGGAGACAATTGAGTAAAACTACATAGAATCTCACAATATTGAGGAGACATTTTGATTCTTTAACACAACTCGATTTATTTAGTTTAACGGTGTGATGAGTAGTTTTTATCACCATATATGTGATGTATGATATATGGTGTTGAAAGCCCGTCAATCTAAATTGGATGACTTAGAGCGCGTTTGCCTAAGCTTATTTAAAACATCTTATAAGTTGTAACAACTTATAAGATGTTTGGTCTTATTTAAAAAATAGGGATAAATGCAAAAAAAACCCCTGTGAAATAATTTATTGGCTGAAAACCCCCTGTGAAATAAATATAGGCTAAAAACCCCCTGTGAAATTTTTTCGTTGCAAAAAACCCCCTCGGTCAGTTAGGTCAGCTACCCCCTGTGAAATAAATGCAAAAAACTCCCTGTGAAATAATTTATTGGCTGAAAACCCCCTGTGAAATAATTTATTGGCTAAAAACCCCCTGTAAAATTTTTTCGTTGCAAAAAACCCCCTCGGCCAGTTAGGTGAGCTACACGCGCCGTATGTGCGTTTTTTTTTGTTTGTGATTATTAGACATTAAATGACTTATTCATTTACTTTTATGTCCCTTTTGTGTATTGTACTTATATATTCATTTGGGATACACTTTTACTCATGTTTACACAAAAAAAAACAATATTAAAGATAGTTTTTCATAAAATGTTTCTTTTATTTTTAGTAAATATGCCTCATAATATTTAAATTTTAGACCATTAACATATAAGTACTTATATATTCATTTGGGATACAATTTTACTCATGTTTACACAAAAAACGATATTAAAGATAGTTTTTCATAAAATGTTTCTTTTATTTTTAGTAAATATGCCTCATAATATTTAAATTTTAGATTATTAACATTATTGTTTTTACTATTATGAGGCATATTTACTAAAAATAAAATAAATATTTTGCAACGACCGGGGGGTTTTTTGCAACGAAAAAATTTCACAGGGGGTTTTTAGCCTATATTTATTTCACAGGGGGTTTTCAGCCAATAAATTATTTCACAGGGGTTTTTTTGCTTTTATTTCACAGGGGGTAGCTGACCTAACTTTCACAGGGGGTTTTTTGCAACGAAAAAATTTCACAGGGGTTTTTAGCCTATATTTATTTCACAGGGGGTTTTCAGCCAATAAATTATTTCACAGGTGGGTTTTTTGCATTTATCCCTAAAAAATAAGCTCTCAAGTGTTTGGATAAAATAAGTTTATTGGGCTTATAAGATGTTTTCAAATATTATAAGAAAGAATTTGTGCAATTATAAAAATAAAAAATAAAAATCGGAGAAGGATATTGTTAAAAAAGAGGAAATTAGATAAGGTTGTTATGTTTTTAACAATATAAACAACATCAAAAATTTAAGATTTTGAAATAAGTTGGGTTTGGCTAACTTATTTCTTATTTGCTTATAAGACCCAAACATCTTATTTTTGGATCTTATAAGATCTTATTTAAAAAAATTATCCAAACACTTGCATAGAGCTTATAAGCTCTCAAACATCTTATAAGATGTTTAAAAGAGCTTATAAGCTTAGCCAAACACCCTCTTAATTGATCTAATGAGTCAATCAATTAATTGAGTACCACACAGACAAAAAAAAAATCTTATATAAGATTTGATATGATGTATATCTCTTCCTAAATTACCTGAAACTTATTAAATATAGATAATAATTAACAAATTGAAAGATCTAGTGTGAGAGATTAGTTAAGGAATCAAGTTTAGACACAGGGACTCGGATCCACTGATTAAGGAACCCTCTCTGATTATTAGCTGAGATACCCAGACAGTTGAACGCCAAATTACGCAATTAACGATAATTAATTAAAAGTATAAAAAGACAAGACTTAGAACCACGTGTCGCACTTAGATTTGCCCATTTAAAATAATTGACAATACATGTTGTTTTAACTTTTAACGTGAGTGGGTGGTCCAGACAACAGAGTTTTTCCTCAATTTCATAATTAGAATATACAATTATACGTACACAAAAAATGTTACCTAGATGTAGACAGTCTACATCATGTAGTAGTAATAACAAATTTATAATTTGGGGCAACTCCCGGTAGAGTTGGTAAGGGCATCTGAACTTGTGGCTTAGGTCACGGGTTCGAATCCTGATGAGGGAATGCCTATTTGCCTTCTCTACTGTGAGCCTGTCAGCTATGGGCAACCTAGGCTGGTTTATCTCTCTTGTGTGGTTTGCAGGCTATTACACAAGAGCGGGGTTTACCCAGTGCGCACCTCACGGTAGCGGCTGCGGGTTTCCCTCGTCATCCAAAAAAAAAATAACAAATTTATAATTTATTTTCATTTTCCCCAAGTTATGAATATGTATTCGTTCATGTAATTATTTTCCAACAAAAAGTTATTTGTCTTGGTATTTCTACATTTTGTCCTTAATGAAGTAAAGGAACTAATACTGACCGGGTCTGATAATGCAGGCTTATACCTTCTAGAAGCTATAGTGGCCTTCAATCTGTGGAGATTTTGATTGAAAATTTGGAATTTTCTATGTCCCGGTATAAAGCCCACTTTTAGTTTTGTTTTGCATAATGTCTTTGAAAACTTTATTGTTTATGTTTTTGGGATGAAATTTTAAATTTTTCTCGGAAACTACAAATTCGTGTGAAAATGGTAGGTGTTTGTTTATGTTTTTAAAATTAAGTTGAAAGTTGTAAGAGATGTCAAATCAATAGTGATAGGTTGATGGATGATGTGTATAATAATTATGTTAGTGGTGTATATAATGATTATGTAAATTAAAAATAAAAAAATATTGCTAAAAAATTGTATATTCTATCGTGACTATATAACGAATGTCTTACAAACGTGACATACAAATATTCGAAGATTGAGTGATGTGCTATCTTTATCGCATCAGAATGTATTTGTATTATATACAAACAACAAATTTTGAAATAAAACAATGAAATTGGAAAAACTTATAAGCTTGTCAAAAGCAGCAATTATTACCTCCACCTTTATGATCTTTCCATGTCCACCATCTTTGAAATTGTGCTCTTTGATGCTTATAACTTTTGAATTTTGATAATTGAAACATTAATCTCAATTTTCCTATAATCAATCAATTTCGAGTACTATTCAATTAGAATTTGTCCCTCTCAATTTCTTCTTCACATTTCCCTCTTGAAATCTCCTCAATACCCCATCAATGGCAATATCAAAAGCATCTTTAGGACCTCCAACATCATCATTAGGCATACTAGTATACACAAATTTTGGTATAAGACTAATTACCTTTTCTCTCATCTTTCTCACCTCATCTCCACTATAACCCTCCAATACTTTCCTTATCGACGTCCCATTTCTCACATTTTTCCGGTCTATAAACACTGAAAATTTCTCGGGTTCATCGCCCAAAAACCACTCGTATTGCCGGTCAATGCTTCTTTTCCAGAAGAAAACCGGAATTGAACCAGCCAGCATGCAGTCAAACGTTGACCTTCTCGTATACGCATCGCCCCTGGGCTGCAAACAAAAGTCGGATGCTAAAAACGCTTCTAAAATTTCTGATGTTCCATCGTAACACCGTGTTCCTGAGCAATCAACGACTCGACACGAGTCAGACTCGTTTTGGCAATGATTTTGTAATATGGTCCTAAAATCACCTTTGACTTTACGTTTCCCACCAACGAATGTGAATAAGCTTGTTCTCTTATGGGCGTGGACAAAATCCAACCATTGATTCATTTCTGACGTTGACTTTGGGTGGAATCCAGTGGGGTACGGCACACTGATCTCTAGCTGATCCCAAGGGTCTCTTTCCACTCCTAGCCGTAGGATTCTTTTCATCAACGGCATGTAAATGAAGCTGGAACCCCAGTCTTCGTCTCTCGACCGTCGAAAATCCCACGTCATTCGACCAAGCATGATGAAGTGATCTGAGCCGTTGGCTCTTCTCCAGGGTTTCTGATCCTGGACCCAACTGAGTAACCTCTCGCAATGCCAGTCGCGATCTTTTGCAGTGTAATTTGTGAACAAATACTTGGCCACCGCGAGTCCAGCGTAAAACGGTATGTAGAACGCCGTAGCTGATTCTGGCTCTGTAGTCCTACACTTGTGGTTCATAATCCTACTGTGGTATAAAACTTCTCCGGCGAACATGTCCGTCCAATACCACGACGGTACGAGATTTTCCGGCACGCCGGATAGCCCAACGGCTTTCGGGCCTAGCCCGTTATTCGAAATCGCGTTGCAACGAGAGTGCCATGGATCTAAATCGCGACAATTGTCTATTAACTCTTTGTTAAACATGGCTGGGAGCTCGTAAACGTATATCATCCCATAGTCGCATTTATTGGATTCTGGAGGTGACAAAAGCGTGGTTTTTTCTTGTGTATCATCTTGATATGACGATTTAGACTTCGATGGAGTGCTGAAAATGAAGTTTAGAATGAAAAGCTGGAAGAGAAAGATTATGAAGAGCTGTAAGCATTTGCAGAAGAAAGATCGAACTGAAGTTGATGATAAATTTCTTGGAGAAAAATTCTTTGATTTTTTGTGGGAGTGAAGCTCCGATGATGATTGATCAGACATCATCGGAATATGGATGAATAAAGATCAATAAACTTGTAAGAGAAATAAGGGCTTTCAAGTTTCAAGATGGAGATATTTTTTTATGAACCCTAGTTAATAAAGTTAGTGAGAGAGGATTTAATATCTAAGGTTATTAGTATACTTAGAGATAATTCAGTAAGAGTATAGACGAAGAAAGTAATATAAAGAAAATTAATAGATTGGAATAAGTCAAAGAAATAATACTTTATTGATGTAACTATATGACGCATAATTTTTCTATGTTAAATTAAGATGCTTTGAGTATTTGACACCAATAAGATTTGGATCTCTGTGGAGTACTATATATAATTTATATATCATTAAGTGATTAACTGTGAGATGCAACAGTGTAGGGTTATGATTGGATCGAGGGTTTGAAATATTTGTGAAACTAAATTGCAAACATGTTCCTATTTTTCTTTTATAAATTAAAGATCTAATACATAGAATTTCTACGGATGATTGACTTATACATTTATTTTGGGTTATAAATTAATCCACATCAAAGTATTTGAAATTAACGTCATATCCAGTATATATTTAAGTTTTTATATAATCAGAATTTAATAGTTCATATTTGTTATCTTTTTCTTTTTCCTCATTAGTAAGTATGCCATAAATTAAGGGTAAAACCATGTTGAAGTTGTGATTTAGGTACAGTCAGCTCATTAATAGAGTACGAAATTTTAAATATTTCTTTAATCAGACTATAAAGTTACAAGACTTGGAAGTATTTTTATATATCAATAATATGATAGCAAATTTCTATATTTTATGGTATCAACTTGTGGGAGGACACATAGGAATTGCTTGTGACCAAAGCAATTAAGTAAACTATTGATTTTTTTTATTTCTTTTGCTAACATACAAACGATTGTCAACTGAACTAGGTTGAGTACACTCATAAATTCTATTAATTATTTAACTTTTCATAAGATAAAAAAAAAGATACATGCTTTTTGTTCATAAAGAAATAGTATTATTGATATAATGTAAAAATCAATAAAACCCATTCAATGAGACAATATTCGTCGGCTACTCTTTTAAGTTTGTTTTTTGGGGAAAAGATTCTTTGGTCCATACAAATCACTTTCAATTGAGCAATTGTTATCCCAAAATCACTTTCAATCTGCTGAAGGAATTTACCAATCATTTTGTAAATAGGGAATACATTACGTTCACAAACTCTTTAGTAAAATGTTTTGTATAATAATGTTGTTAATTTCATATCTTGCCATTAGGAATGTAAAGAAGATGAAGAATAAAATATTTCATTGAATTGATTGGAATGAATTAGTTTACAACGGTCGCAAGGCCTCTTTATAGGAATAAAAAACAAACAAAGCATGACAATTAACAACAAAATATACTAGAAGTGTTACTTATAGAATAGCACTTCTAAAAAGCTTCTATTTTTATTGTTCGAAGAATCTTCATATATTAGATTATAAAGTTTTTTGTTCTAAAAATCAAAAATTAGAACATATAAAAAGCTTCTATTTTTAGTAAATCAATATTGAATCTCAAAAGCATAACATATACTATTTAATCCTGAATTATTCTATCCAAACACCTTCTATGATCTAAAATATATTACAATTTTTTTTAATCACAGTTAAATCATTCAGTTTTTAATCAAATTCGGTCTTTTATATAATATTTCGTATCAATCAATTATTATATTTTAAATAATTATAGTTTATTGACTACTTAACTTAATAATTATTATTTAAATCTTGAATAAATAATATTATAATATTTTTAAATTATCTTATTGAATTATCTTACGAGGTCATGGCTTGTAATTTATTTAATAAATATTTACTTATTTAATTTAAACGAATGTATAATAAACTTATTTTATTTTAATTATTTTATTCAATAATTGAGTGAATTGATATTTTCTCTTTAATTAACTTCAGATATTCTTGCATTCAACTAATTATAATTTTGTAACGAATTCAAAATGTTTGTATAGTTTATTAAAATACTTATGAAATTAAATCACCAAAGTTAATAAAGTAATATTTATTTTAAATAGATTAACATGCACTTTATTTAAAAAATATCTTATCAATAGAAAATTAAATTACGAGGATATTATCAAATTTAAAAAAATAATTTCTTATTTTTATGCAACCTGAATTTACATAAAATTTACTTAGTTACATTATTATTATTATTTATGTTCCACTTTTTAATTAATTTAATTCTTTTATATAAATTAATGTTTGTTTTTAAAAATAATTAATTTATTGAGTAACAATTCATTTGGTTGAAATATTATATAAATTTTGAATTAAAAACATATTCAACTTGAACAATAAATATATATAAATTATTTTTACGAAATTTTATAATTTATGTTTAACGAACTTATTAATTTAAATGTAAAGAAAAGAAAACGAGGAACCCACTTATGATCATAAGCTTGCGAAATTAGGGGAATTAATGACAAATTGTTCAACTCTTAGTTGAACGGCCGGCCACTAATAATAAGGGTTTACGTGGAAGCTAGCCAGCCCTTCTCACACTCATGAGCCGGCCAGCTTTTGCCTCCTCCAATTATGTACAAATTTAATCTTTACAATTTATATAATATCTATTGTGGAATTTAATATACGGTGATGTACTAATGAGGGAGAAGTTGACATACATGATACATTTGATGTTCTTAGTTTTGTATTTAATTTCAAATTGAACGTTCAAAAATAATATATGTTACTTAAAATTGGTTGTTTACAATAAATGGATGATCTCATTTAAAATAATGATGGAACACTAAAATAAATGAATTCTTACCACTATTTATAATCGTAAGCATGCCTCTTTTATTTTGTCAAACTCTTATATAAGACTCTGTATCAATATATATATATATAAATTGACTAATTTAATATGGAAAATGAAAATATTTCTTATTAGACAGATGAATATTTGCAAAGTACATATACATGTGGAAAAGATCTTTAATAGTATCTCCTACCACATTTTATATGACCTTTATGTGTATAAAGGTTATACAAATCATGTAAACATGATATACAATATAAGATATAACATTATTGTATAATAAAATATTTTATATTATAATCTTTTAACGTGACACATTATATTACACTTGTAGTATGGACAAGTGTCTATTAAATTATAAATTCTAAGAATTAATATTAATATTAAATTACTAAGGAAAATACTTATGTCGCATTTCTCGCTTCCACCTCATGATTAGTTATTTTCATTTTGTATTATTAGTTTGATAGAATATTAGTTCTTATAATTTATAATTTAATAGATACTTGTACATCAGTTATTGGTGTATTACAATTACATCAAAATGTTATAGAATATCCGTGGGCCAACTTGGGACCTTGTTTAATTGAGTTAGATTGATTAAAGTCTTGCACCTTTTTTTCGATTTAAAAGGGATAATTCTTGTATTCATTAATCTTACCACAATTTTATTTCTTTGTACACTGAGTAGAAATAAATATGCTAATTAGAAATAACAATTAACAATCATTTTGAGA
This sequence comes from Verbascum thapsus, assembly GCA_963669365.1. NCBI lineage: Eukaryota > Viridiplantae > Streptophyta > Magnoliopsida > Lamiales > Scrophulariaceae > Verbascum > Verbascum thapsus. The sequence continues at coordinate 5,069,932 of OY770107.1, read as the reverse complement.
CAAAATATAAATAAATAAATTGAAGCCCAAGTTGAAGTGATGATGCGCATTTTTGGGATCTAATTTGCAGCAAGTATTGAACCCATTGACTTTTTTCTATTTTTCTGTTGACCATCAACTTGTGAAGTGATTGAAGGTAATTAATTATATGTTCACTTGATTATAGTATTTCCAAATTGCAGATTTACATACCAAAATAGTCCTGTACAATTGAATTTGAATTTTAACCCCGAGTTTGAAATATACTTAACAACTTGGGGTGATGGGATCATGGTAATTTATATATATGAAAAAAAATGTTATGTATCACCGTTTTTATATCACAAATAAAAAGTTAATTAATTGTAAATAATTTTTTTATCAAAATTAAAAAGAGATAAAAAAATTAGTGGTGAATAAAAAATGATATATATTATACTCTGAATATAAATGTTATCATGTAAGTGGACTTTATACTTATTACAAAGATTAAATATTTTTATTTTACAATTGAAGAATACCTCAAAAAAATTAGCCATTGAAGACAATTATTAAAGAGCAAAGGATATTCGGCCTCCAAGTTGAACCTTGTTTCATCAGTGGGCCTGATCTTTTTTATATATATCTCAGCCTATGATATGTTGAACCCATCATCTAGTAGCTTCCAGGGGTTCTTTCTATAAACATTGTATAGTTGAGGGACTAGAATGTAAATAGGCTTTTCGGGTTTCACTATATATGTGAAACCTTTAGGGTTTCTATCATTCATTCAGAAATATTTTCCTCTGTTTCCATCTATTCTCTCTGTAAAAGTAGATATCTAATCTACCATTCTTCCTCTTTGTAATACACCATTATTTTCGTTCAATAAAATCTATCAAGTTTTTCATATATCTTGATTTCTAACATGGCATCAAGAGCCTAATCGCATCCTTGTGCTTCGTTTGTTCTTCCATCTCCTGTTTTGTTTATTTTCTTCACCCATTCGGTCACTCGCCGGAGTTTTTCTATTCTGATCTGAGTTTTTTTTCCTGATCTGAGTATTTCTTCGTCGATCTCATAAAATGACCACAGAAGGGTGCTGCTGTGTGGAGTCTTGAACAAGTTTATGGTTTGGTGTGCATATAGTGTGGTATTCTCTGCCGATCCGGAAGTTTTATACACGGTGGAAGGTAGATCGGTCTTATTTCTTGACCAGATCTCATTGGTTTGTGTTCCCTGTGTCCAGATCGGGTTACCAAAGTGTATCGCTTGTGGCTACCTGTCCTCTGTTCGTCGACTTCTCTACCAGTGTTTTGCATTCCTTGATGGTTTCTTGGTTCGATCCACCTTTTTCTGTATCGTTCCTATTTTCTTGATGGTTGTTTGTTTTATTTTTTCTTACAAATGACCTCTACATGGTGTATAACCTTTCTTTTGTCTTGTTACAGATGCTGGGAAGAGCACAATTGACTCACCTATCTTCTGCTGACATTCCTTGTTTTTTATGTATTTTTTTGTCAATAAAAATACAGGGGTATTTTGGCTCATTCCTATCTGTTGTCGATCCGTGGTTATTGACATTATTAGCTGTTCGTGTTTTTTTTGTGGTTGACCGGTCTGCTATTGCTTTTTTCTCTCTGTTTGTGTTTTTTTTTTCTGTGTGGTTGATCGGTCTGCTTACGTCTTGTTTAGCTGGTCTGCTACATATTAAACATGATAGATATAACTGTTGCTACACCATCTCATACCACATCCATATCTAATCTCAATCTTAGTGATCCTCTGCACCTGCATGCATCTGAATATACAAATATGACTGTAATACCATATGTGCTTACTGGATGTGACAATTATGCTATTCGGAGTAGGGCTATGATCATTGCTTTAACTGGTTAAAAACAAACTAGGTTTTGTTTTAGGCACGGTTCAATATCCCACTGATCCTATTCTTCAAAATCAGCCGGACAGATGTAATGTTGTTGTTCTGTCCTGGTTGTTAAATTCTGTTAACAAAGAATTGTATGCTGGTCTTGTTTTCTCCACTAAAGCATCTGAGGTTTGGTTGCAATTAAATAGCACATAAAATAAAATTGATGGGTCTATAATATTTTCTATTCATCAAGAAATTTCTCAAATACGTCAGGGCTGTAATTCTGTTGCTGTGTATTACTGCAAATTGAAAATGTTATGGGATGAATATGATTCTCTTATTGATGTTCCCCCATGTTCTTGTACTGCTTCTGAAAAAACAAAATTGCATGCTCAAAATCTTAAATTTATGCAGTTTCTTATGGGGCTTAATGAGCAATACTTTGATGTTCGTAGTAATATCATTTTACGTGACCCCTTACCTGATGTAATGAATGCTTTTAATATAGTTTCTCAAGAAGAATCTCACATAACTATTTCCACACACTCTAATAGTATTAAGCATGCATCTGTTTTTTCATCTCAAAGTACTAATACTCCTGCTAGTAATAAAAATAAAAATCCAACTAGACTCTGTGATCACTGCGGGAACACGGGTCATACTATAGATAGATGCTACCAACTTATTGGTTTTCCGAAAAATTATAAAAAGAAAAAATTTGGACAAAACCAACAATCAAATAAAAAGACTAATGCTGCTGTTATTGACAAAGATGACTCTGTTAATACAGATTCTTCATCTAGTCTTGCCTTTACTCCCGAATAGAGAGATCAAATCCTTAAACTTCTGAGTAGCCAAAGTGAGACGGGTGATATAAAAGTCTCAATGGCAGGTATATCATCCAACTCCACAACTACTCAATCACCTATAAAAGATTAGATAATAGATTCTGGCATCACTGATCATATGGTGTCCTTCCAAAATTTTTTGACCTCTATTGTTGTTGTCAACTCTAAAAACATGAGCATCAACCTTCCTAATGGGACTAGTGCTAAAACTACGCATATTGGAAATCTCGAACTACTACCGGATATTACTCTTTGTAATGTCCTTGTTCCAGAATTTCAGTATAATTTACTTTCTGTCTCGAAACTAACAAAAGATTGTTGCTGTCATGTAAACTTTTCACAAGATTGTTGTGTTTTCCAGGACCCTCTAAATGGAAAACTATTGGGGATTGGTAAGCAAGATGGGGGACTTTATTTCTTCCATCACCCCACAGGTCCAATTTTATATCGGTTAGTGGTTCTTGTCATTTGTGGCATAATAGATTAGGACACCCCTCTGATATTGTCCTCAATGTGTTAAAACCTACTATTAAACTAGATGGGTTGATTAATACTATGCCCTGTGATATTTTCCATCAAGCTAAACAAACCCGCGAATCCTTTACTTTAAGTAAACACACATCTACCTCTATTTTTGACTTAATACACCTTGATCTTTGGGGTCCATATATGGTAGACAGTCATGACGGGTTTAATATTTTTTAACTATTGTTGATGACTTTTCGCGGTCTACATGGGTATACCTTATTATGCATAAATTTGATACAGGGGCTGTTATCAAATTGTTCTTTACTATGATTAAGAACCAATTTTCCAAAAACATTAAGTGTGTTAGATCCGACAATGGGACTGAATTTACGAATAATGATCTCTGCCATTTTTTACTCAATTAGGTGTTAAACAACAATTTACTTGTGTTGAAACCCCACAACAAAATGGGATTGTAGAACGAAAACATCGTCATTTGTTAAATGTTGCTCACTCTCTTTTATTTCAAAGTAATTGTCCTATTGAATTTTGGTCGGAATGTATTCTAACTGCTGCATTTCTTATAAATCGGACACCTAGTTCTGTGTTAAAAGGGAAAACTCCGTTTGAACTTATGCATGATTTTTCTCCGAATTTTGACTCTTTGCATGTTTTTGGTTGTCTCTGTTATGCTTCGATTTTCTCTAATAAGGATAAATTTGCCCCTAGATCTAGAAAATGCATGTTCTTAGGATATTGTGAAAACAGAAAAGCATATAAACTTCTTGCTCTCGACGATCATTCTATTCTTATTTCTCGTGATGTTCATTTTTTTAGACTCTAACAGTTCTAATATTGCTTCTCGTACAAGGTTTTTTGATCGGATCTTGGTGGACTGTGGGGTTTCTAGTGGTATGGTTGTCGATGATGACAAAGCCGAGTTTGAAATGTGTATTGACGGCAGAACCAGGGGTATAAACTCTGGTCATGAAGCTGTTAATACACCTTCGTATATGTTAGGAGACCCTAACATTGACCCACAACCTACCATTTCTCGTAGACATAGTGACGTCAGAACTGGGGGTATGTCCCCCGGTTATGAAGCTGTCATTTCTATTCTGGATGAGTTAGAAAATCCTAACATTGGGCAAAGGACTGAGACCCTGCTACATACCCCGCAGTCTGCCTCGGAAACTGAACACGACTCGGTTTCGGACTTGGAGGTTTCTTCCTCGGATATTCCAACTTTGGGAGTTATCCGCAAGTCCAGTCGTGTTCCCAAACTTCCCACATGTCTTAATGACTATGATGTATCTTTTTCAAATTCGGGTTGTCTTTATCCTTTGGAATCAAATATTTGTTATAATAATGTTCATTCCATGTACAAGATTTTTCTTTCCAATCTAGATAAAATTAAAGAGCCTACTTCTTTTTTTGAGGCTATTAATGATAAAAATTGGAAATCTGCCATGGATGCTGAAATGGTAGCCCTTGAGCAGAATAAAACTTGGATTCTTACATCCTTACCACATGGCCGAAAGCCAATAGGGTGCAAATGGATTTATAAAATCAAATACTTGTCCAACGGCACAATCGAGCGTTACAAAGCTCGGTTAGTTGCCAAAGGATATAGTCAACGGGAGGGCATTGATTATTTTGAAACTTTCTCTCCCGTAGTTAAAATGGTTACTGTCAGGTGTTTACTTTCTTTAGCTATAACTCGTGATTGGCCCATTTTTCACCTAGATGTTAGCAATGCTTTTCTCAATGGTGATCTTAATGAGGAAGTCTACATGACTCTTCCTCAAGGGTATTTTAAATATAACGACACTAGAGTATGTAAGTTGAGAAAATCCTTACATGGTTTGAAACAAGCACCTAGACAGTGGAATGAAAAATTCACTCAAAGTTTGGAAAAAATTGGGTTCAAACAGAGTTTAGATGATTACTCGTTGTTTGTTAAAAATGACAATTCTGTGTTTTTAGCTCTGTTGATTTATGTTGATGACATTGTTGTAACTGAAAATTCTTATGATCACATTAATGATGTTAAAAAGTTCTTGGAGTCACAGTTTCATATTAAAGATCTAGGCGAATTAAAATATTTTTTGGGTATTGAGTTTGCTAGATCTCCTCGTGGTTTGTTTCTGAATCAGCGCAAGTACACCTTAAATTTATTAACTAAATTTGGTGTGCTGGGGGCTAAGCCTTCTATGGTACCAAAGGAACAAAACCTAAAATTGACTATTGAGGGTAGTAGTGATGATCTTTTTTTGACAGATGTTACGTTTTATCAAAAATTAATTGGAAAATTGATCTATCTCACAAACTGTTGACCAGATATTTCTTTTGTTGTTCATGTTTTAAGTCAGTTCATGCATAAACCGAAAGATTCACATCTAAAAACAACCCTACGTGTTCTCCGATATCTTAAATCTACACCTGGAAAATAACTGTTTTTCCAAAGAATTCGACTTTAAAACTAAAATCGTTTTGTGATTCTGACTGGGCCTCGTGTCCTATGTCTCGAAAATCAGTAACAGGTGTTCAGTGTTTTTTTCGGAAATGCCCTGCTATCTTGGAATAGTAAAAATAGTCGACTGTGTCAAAGTCGTCTGCCGAAGCTAAATATAGAGCCATGGCTCTAACTTGTAGTGAAATTATTTGGATCTTGGGGATTTTAATGATTTGGGGATCGAAAACTTAACCCCAGTTAGATCATTTTTGCGACAATCAGGCGGTTGTACATATTTCATCTAATCCAATATTTCACGAACGAACTAAACATATTGAAATCGATTGCCACATCATTCGTGATTATGTTAAGAAAAAAGTAATTTCGACGTCTTTTGTTTGAACAAGAGATCAAGTCACAGATGTGTTTACAAAAGCGCTTGGACGTACAAAGCATGATGGTTTGGTAAAGCTCCTCGGGATGATTGATATCTTCAATCCTATTGTCAGCTTGTGGGAGGGTATTAAAGCCCAAAAGGATATTGGGCCTCCAAGCTGAACCTTGTTTCATTAGTGGGCCTGATCTTATATATATATATCTCAGCCCACGTTATGTTGAACCCATCTTCTAGTAGCTTCCAAGGGGTTCTTTCTATAAACCTTGTATAGTTGAGGGACTAGAATGTAAATAGGCTTTTAGGGTTTCACTATATAAGTGAAACCTTTATGGTTTCTATCATTCATTCAGAAATATTTTCCTCCGCCTCCATCTATTCTCTCTGTAAAAGTAGATATCTAATCTACCATTCTTCCTCCTTGTAATACACCATTATTTTCGTTCAATAAAATCTATCAAGTTTTTCATATATCTTGATTTCTAACAACAATCAATTCCGCCCCAATTGGATGGACATTGGGCACCCATTTTTCATTTTTCACATTTGGAAAGATCAATATATGTTTTTTTACATCTTCCAGGTGAAAACGTTCAATCTTTATAGTATTTATATTGGACCTTTTGAGGCAATCATAGACCTTCGGATACAATTGAGATTCGGATACAATTGAGATTGATCAATAAAAATCGATTTCGATGCTATTTGTTAATGAGTTTATCTAATTTAACATGAAAAGAAAATGTAACAAAGAAACAATAGCTAGTATTTATCAATGATGGAAAGGAATATTTGATAAATCTAAATATCATTTCCCAATTCACTTCAAATTTGGGTTAGAAATAGTAAAACTTGGGGCTGGTTGACTCCGACCCACACCAAACCCTTCACCCTTGCATCATTTTTTATGCAAACAACAGTAACGCGTAAAATTTGGTGTTACACTTTGCAAAAAAAATGGTGCAACTTTTTTTTTTACATATTTACTTTAGCAATATAGCTTTTAAAATAAAATATTTTTTCTGGTGTTCAAAATAAAGTTGTGAATCATTAGTACAAAATTTGCGTATTTTAGTATTTTTGTATTGGAGATACCTACTAAGTCTACAAAAATATTTTCGGACAATTATGGGCTACAAGCCTACAACACTGTATATCATAAATATAACAGGCTGGCTCAATAAATATGGCATTTCAGCCCAATCTTAACTGCGTCTCAGTGTTGAATTTTTTTTATTCAAAACAAATATACTTGCCATTGGAACTTGAAAGTTTTTCAATTTCTTTTCAAATTACTAGATTTTATTATAATATTCTTATTTACAATTTATATGTTTGAGCAAAAGATTCGAGTTCAAGTCTTTATATTATGGATAACTTGCTTATTAGAGGTCATGGCATTTATAAATTATAATATGTCTGATGCATGATGACAGCATCAAAACCCAAAAACAAAATGAAATTTGTTATATGTCACATATTACATATTAGAAGTCATTCCATTCTTAACTCTTCCATGATATTATAATTTACCAATTTGTTAATTATAATAATTCAATTGTATTTATTACATTCAAACTTCTTGTTTAGATAAACACATAAAAATAATGAAACAAAAATTACACACATATATATAACATTGTTTGATGTGAAATATCTATTTTACTCTCTGGTTGATTCTCTTAATTTTTCTAAACTCTTCCTAACAAAAACAATTGCCTTTGACTAATATGAACCTCTCAGTTTTCTCCAAAGTCATCCAACAAAATATTAATAAATGTTTTGACTAATATTGAAGTTGGGAATCTTCAAATACATTCTAGTAGGAAAAAATTTATAGTGGGTAGGATAACCCTTCTACCCATTATATATATTATTTTTTCTATATGTCAACTTCTAATCAATTAAAATTAACATCTATTTTAACTATAGAATTAGTAGGTTCTTTGAATTTGTATCTCTTCAATGAAGTGATCAACGACTTTTTTATTTATACATTTATTCATTTATTTAACCACCTTATTTTTTTTAGTAATACGGATATTTTGAGACATGATTGGTTGACACTCCCACAATAAATAATCTAAAACTAACGCAAGAATATTGTTAGAACTTAGAAGTAGCAATATTTAATTAATTTGAACCATAATATATATGTATAATATAATATTGTATGTATTTTATGCATGTTTATATAGAGTTGACAAGAAAAACCCATATTATACATCAATCACATTTTAAAGGGTAGTTTGCACTTTGCACCCTGAAAAAAGTGCTAATAAATACTTTGCACCCTTGAAAAAAAAATAGCACAACGCCCTCTAGAATTGATTAAGTTTTGGCAAGTTGCACCCTATTTAATTTTTACTCAAAATCTCATCTCAATAAGAGTAAAAATATTCAAAGAAAAGCGAATCCTCTCCGTTCATGTCGCCAATCTAACTCTGGTCACTCGCTCATTTCCCCTTCATCGTGATTCTTCCCACAAACCCTCGAAATAATTAATTAGAAATGCATAAATTTTTTTATGAGTGAAGAGAATTTATCTTCTTTTTCGTCCAACACTAAATACTCTATCTTCATTAAAGTAATGCACAAGAACGAACCAATTTTCTATCACAAAATGTGAACTAAATGAAACATCATCACCATAGTAAAATTAGAATCCCAAAAGGCTTAAAAACTTGAAATGTGGTCAAACGTATATCACATAAATTGAAAAAAGAATTACAGACAATATTTGAAATGCATTTTTCTATCTTTCAAAATAAGAAATTTGAAGACCACATTCAAGATGCAATTTTTTGCTTTTCTAAATTAAAAAATATAAAATTTGAAGACGACATTTGAGAACTTTAAAAATGGAGAACTTTTATTTTGCTTCATAATTGTATTATTTTGAGAATTTTTTATTTATTTTTCTAAAATCTCCATAAATGGAGCATATAATATTTTTGATATAAGTTGATTATTTTGCCTTTAGTAATTTCTTTGTATTTCTTGGATGATTTTACCCTTTCATAATGAAATTTTTGGTTGAAAAATTAAATAGGGTGCAACTTGTTAAAATTTAATCAATGCGAGGGTGCTTTGTACTATTTATTCTTTTTAGGGTGCAAAATGTCTATTAGCCTTGTTTTAAGGGGGGCAAAGTGCAAATTATCCCATTTTAAATTACCTATATTTATTTATTGATTTGTCAAATCCAACCACTTTAGGATTTCCCATTTTAGATACATTCCTTAAATTTCTACATAAGTACCACAATTGTTACGTACTACTAGAAAAAATGATGTAAAAATCATTTTCAAGGCCTTAAAATGTAATTGTCCATCAATTTCAAATGTACTCCAAATAGTTCTCTATAACCCAAAAAACACGATATTCATATTGTTTAAGTACCTCAATACAATGGCAATTATCTAAAGGTATCATTTTTTTTAATAAATAAAAGTCGATTTCTTCGTTTAATTACTTTTTCCTCTTTCAATTGCAACGGTAACTAATGTATGAAAAAGTGAAAACCGTTGGATGCACCTTAATACCATGATATTTCAATGGAAAATTCACAAGTTAAGGCACAAGGAATTCTTATATGTGTTTGTTATAATCAAGTATCCATTTAGTACGAGATTGTAGGGAAAAAAATAGTTACGCGCTACTAAGATAAACGTTATCCACACATAAGTGCGATACAAACCTATGACTTTTAATGTTATACCGGTTTAAAAAAAAAAGAAAAAATTATCGAAAGACTCCACTTTAGTGCAAAATTATATAAAAAAATTGATTGTTTTGAAATAACATAAAGTTCACATCACGTGAATGTTTTATTACAATCACACCCCCGTCTATTACATATTCACAAATTCACCTCTTATAAATCTTATAAATAGACCAATTGAGGGGATCCGTTGTAATTTATCAAAAGCCTGGTGTTACTCATGTAATTAGCACTAAAGTGAAAGAGATTGTATATAATTTACCCGACAAATAAAAAAGGAAGATCTGAGTAATAATTAGTCAACAACAGGAGATGGAAAGATTAATTCATGAAAATAAACTAAAGAAGGAAATACTACAATAATTATTCTCTTGATGTTCAATCCCTCTCATTTGTTATCAACTTCTTATTGATTGTAAAATTTTAGAGTCACCACTTATGCAACACTTCATTCTATTCATTATTTATTCATTGATAACTGTTAATCCCAAATAATCTATTATTTGAATCACTTCAAAAATTAAATTAATTATGCCTTATTGAATGATATTTGTAGTTGTTAATTGTTTCTAAAAAATATAACTCCTGAAATTAAAAATAAATTAAAAAAAAAGAATTTCTTAGAAAGAATCTTTTGACTTTTATATAATAATAATAATAATTATTATTATTTGTTAAAAGACTGTAGGCATGGTCCACCGTCCACCTTAATATTGTGTACAAGAGACTGAGCTTTGAAGTTTAAACAGATTGATTATCGCTTTAAATACTTTTTGTTTCCTTCGTACTCACGTCAAGAACAAAAAGGTTTATAAGTCTTAAATCCGTAATCTGAATTTTCAACTTTGGTTTTTGTGGGCTTTATAAATCCTAAATCCGTATGTTTGCATTTAAATTGCGCCTAATCTTTTGTACGTCCCTTCAAACCTAAACTTGTATTGTAATAATTAAATATTAAACGATTTTTAGTTGGAGAAAATCAAGCTTCATCTTTGAAGTGGGTTGTCTACAGTCCTGGAAGCTCAAGAAGAAAAGAGTCTATGAGGTAATGAAAATTGTTATTCTATAGTTTATTTAATTTATCCTGGTTTACTGACAAAATATAAGAATTACATTATCTGTTATTCAAAAATTTGCAATATTTATATTCATGTAGAATAGGGTTTGTTGCAATTGTTTCCCCATTATTTATCAATTTATAAAAGTAATGTTATATTTTTGCATTTTTCATCTTCATCGTTAAAAGGGAATGAAAAATCTTTAGTTTAGTAATGTGTTTTGTATATGATTAGTTATAGAATTAACGTAGAATATGAAATACATGTGAAACCAAAATTGCAGCAATCCTTATCATAGGGGAGTAATATAGCAATTTTCAACCCATCATGATCATGATTTCTTGCCTACTTAATTAATTATTTTTCTTGAAAATCTAGGTATAGAGAAGTAATTCTTTTTTCTACTTAATCGTGTAGTAGTAACTTTTGTACAGATTATATTCATTATCTTTTCTTTTTTTCAGAAACTAGCAATTCATCTCTGAAAACCATAAATAATGGCCTGGACGACAAAAGATCCTCGTGAAATCAATCAATATGGAGTCACGATCACATTTAAGAACAACGTAAAAACCTCTAAATTCATAAGCTCTTAATTCTCTATAGTATGTGTAAATGTTGATTGATTATGGAAATGAGTTGCTGTGTAATTATTTATTTTATTATTGAATACTCATATTTTTCTTGTTAAATTATATATATATATATATATATATGAAGATGATATCCTATCTTGTTTGTAACTTATAATTATTTAATATTGCAGAATGGTGATGAGATGGAAACCCCAATTTCACTTGAAAATGCACTACTTTTGTTCCTTTACGCTGCTATCATGGGTACGTGTTTTTGTTACTTGCAAGCATTATTCTTTGATTGGTAGAAAAATCCTTTAGAATTAATTAATTCTCATAGTTTATTTCTTTCAAGTTGTAACAAATGCTAATATTGTAGATATTTAATCATTTGTCCCGATGTTTCTTCGCAGGTATCATAAAAAAAAAAATCTTCTTAAAATCTTCTTTCCATTTACTTGTGATATATAGATATAATTAATTCTTGTATTACGTTATTGAATATATATGTGTGTACGTAAAGCATAAAGAGAAAAGCTCACTTTTTTATTATTCTAGTCTTTTCTTTTTTAATTCACCACCTCACAATCATTAAGCATTAGATATTATATGATTGTTTAACATATTTATTCGTATCTTGCGCTTGCCAATTTGCCTATAGTTTTATAATTAACTTTTATTATTAGTTTCATAACAAAAGAAAAGTAAACCAAATTTATGGGGGGAAAATGCAATATTGGTCCTACCTTACAATTTAAGTTTAAGTGTCTTTAAATTTTCAAAAATAGTCCATAGGATACTTTTTTCATTTTGGGAACTTTGTTTGGTAATTCAAAATAGACGAAAAAAAATATTTAATGCGTTGAGAAAAAAATCTGAACTTGTACAAGGTAATACAAACTGAATTTGAACAACATTAGTGAAAAAAATTAATTATCTGAATTCAATAATTTAAAATAATTCCCTTATTTTTTTTGTTGATTGAAAATTCAGTAATATTTTTGATGATTATCGGGCTGATCGTGAAACTGATGTGGGATATCGAGGGAGACGGAGAAAGGGCAAGTGAGAATAGCAGTTTATTGTCATCAAAGGAAGAAATCGTGTTTAATAACTATGGCACAAGTGAAGAGGATTTAGAATCGGGTAAAGGAAGTTGCACTTCTTCATCTGACGATTTATATGATGGACAAATATGTGTTATTTGTTATGATGATCAAAGAAATTGCTTCTTTATTCCTTGTGGTCATTGTGTTACCTGCTACACTTGCGCTAAGAGGTCAGCTCATTTTCCTAATCATTAAATTTCATAATTATTGATGTATGAAAAACTTTTGTTTTTAGTTTGAAAATTGCAGTTAAAAAATAATTCAATTTCAGAGTCAGAAGTTTCTTTTACAAGAAATATATTTTCTAGAGAAGTCGTTTATAAAACATGTGGCTCAAAATTTTTAAAAAATTGAATTTCAGTGAATTATTGAATATTGCATTTTTCGCACCAACTTATAAATAAGTCAATTAAAGATACATGAATACTTTCAAGTTTCAAATATAAGAGATCTCAGACTTCTTGGGGGCTTTTGAACCAAATTTTACCACTTTATTAAGATACTGAATGCTAACTCTAAACAATGTTAAAGTGATTGTACAAAATTTGTTGAATAATTCAAAATAAAAAATAAATCAAATTAAAAAAGTAATTTTATGTTGGCGGACACACTTCTATTTGCACGTCCTTTTTCTCAACATATAGATTTTTTTCATCATAAATATCTTCTTTTATATGAAACAAATCTTTTTTTTAATATCAAAGTGCCTTCTATCATACAAAAGATCATAGCCTTATATCATTTACTTGTTTGAATTTAATAATTCACGTTTCCTTTTTCTTTTTCAAGAAAACAATTATTCCCATCTCACCAAATTAAGCCCAAATATGTTATATTATTCTATAAAGTGGGATTCATATCAAATATGGTGGATCCCATGTACAATTTAACGAAAAAGAAAAAGGAAAAAATAGAAATATGTGAAAATTAATAATAGTTTTGTGCATGCAGGATTATCAGTGAGGAAATAAAGACTTGCCCCATATGCCGGACACCTATTAACAAAGTAAGAAAGTTGCATATTTTGTGAAGCAACTACGACTATATATGGATCTCCATAATGCTTGGAGACAAATAAATACATGGTGGATGAACACATGAGATTGATCACTTGTGTTTGTGTCAGTAATCTTGTATATATATCTCAACTGTTTTAGGCATCGATAGCTATTTCATTAAATGATAAATGGCTTTTTTTCTTGTATATGATGTGTTGCAATTTATTAGTAATGACTTAAGTTTATTAGTTTCTAATGTACAAACATGTTAGATTTTTCGATAATCGCATGACAAGTGTTATCTTTTATTTTACTAGAGAATGACAACTGTTGTGTATCGACTGTCGTCGATTTCATTGGCTCAGAAATCTCGAGCTCGTTTCCATATTCGATCATACACAATGTAGCATGAAGTGCACTCAGTTTGCATTCACAAATTAAAGAATCAAACACCCAAGCCCAAAGCACCTCGGTAACACCCTCACAAGAACTCGCACACTCAAACCCGAAACAAGTCTATCACTAAGAGAAGCCACGAAGACCGATTTGGGAAGAAGAGATAGACTTTGTATTTCTACCGATGCTTTCTATCTCTCTGTTGGTGTGTATAAAGAAGTGGAGAGAAGCACTCTTTTATAGCAGTAGAATAGAAATCCAAAAGTTAGATTGTGAGAAGTTCCAAGAGACGGAAGCACAGAATACCAAGAGTCACAAAGAAACTAATAGTTCAATTTAGGGGAGATGAAGGGGCTACCAAAGAGAGGATGGGCTTGAGTATTTTGGGGGAGAACCAAAAGAAAATAGACCACAAGTATTGGGCCAATATTTCAACAATCTTCACATTTGGCCCAACATCACTATACTGAATCGAATAGAAACGCGGGAGTCATCATTGCCAAACACCTGCACACTAAACATGCACACTAAACACAAAGTTAGTACAGGTAACCTGCACACTAAATATAAAGTTGGTACAAATAATAACAAGCACAAAGCATGTTAAATTTTACTTATTAATAAAAAAAATTGTCAAATTCATCCAATTTCTTGATTTTTGGATATATACTCAGATTCGTTTATAAGTTGGACAAATACTTGTAACAAAACTAAAGACAAGAAATGTCCGTTATCAAGGGTTCAACATATAATTATAAGGGTGAATTACAGGCTCAATATGTTAGTGTTAATTATATAAAGGGCAAAGTACATTTCACCCCCTCAAAAAACTTAAAATTTGCACATTCCCCCCTACAAACACAAAAAAGAGACACAACCCCTTATAAATGTGATATGTGCATCACTTTGCCCCAATTAATATTTTTCGGTCAAATCTTGATCGGAAATTATTTAAATAATTTTTTGATTATGGGCATATTTGTCTTACAATATTTTCCTATTTCTCTCGCCTGCCCACTGCCTAGATTTGAGACATTCCAAAATTCTCACCAAGCAGCAACGTGAAGAAAAAGGTGAAGTATCAATTAAAATCAAGAGTCCAAAATTGTTGTGATTCTATATAGGGTTTCTCTTAAAAGAATTTATGCACAAAAATAATAAGTGAAAAATCCTCTCTATCATATTAATCATCATTTGGAAGACCATGAGTTGGAAATTGAGGGAAGAAAATTAGTATATTGCCGGCGGCGCTTTAGACTACGGTAAAATAGTTTTCTTATGAATTGTCAATGTGTTTGTTTAATTTCATGCTAGTTATAATATTTAATTTGTAGGCAACGCAGAAGAATTTACAATTCAAATGCATCATGGTGGAAAATTTGTTGATCTTGGGTGGAGAAGTTATGTTGGTGGAAAAGTCAATCATTTTGACCATTGTCATGCAGATACAATGTCAATGAGAGAAATAAATTCCATGTCAATGGAATTGAGGCACCATGAATTAGGTGATATTAGTATGTCATTGAGGTACTATTACAGCTTAGGAACACCTGATAATTGCAACATGATTAAAGAATTATTGGTCGACACAGATGCTATGAACTTGAATAACTTTGTTGATGCAAATCGGGTGGTTGGTATATTTGTTGAGCAAGTTCATCCGGCTGCATTCAACGAATTTGTAGGAATTATAGCTGAAAATGTAGCAGGTATTGATAGTGGTGGCAATGATACTTATGGTAATGACAATGCGGACGAGGTTGAAGGTTCAGAATATAACAAGTTTAACTCAAATTTGGAATCTGATAGTGATGCAGACCAGTCATATGGGGAAGATAGTGAGCATTCTGATAAATTTGATGACAGTGAATTTGATGATGTACTATACGAGGAAAATATTGATATTGAGGTTGAATGGGATGGGTTTGTTAGGGGACTAACTACAGAGAATGAAGTTTCAAGCTTCCAAGATAGTACGTCTAGTTGTGGTTGTAACCTTGCATACCCATTACTTTTCAACCCTAAGACGGACATGGAGAATCCAAAATTTGTACTTGGGCTATGTTTTTCATCCACCAATATTTTCAGAGCAGCTGTTAGGAGACATTCCATGAAACACGGGAGAGATATCGTGTTTGTAAAAAATGATCCTGATAGAGTTAGAGTTAAGTGTAAAGATGAGCAATGTGAATGGATGATCTATGCATCTTGGAGGCATAATGAAAAAACCATGGAAATTAAGACAATTGGTTCAGAGCATACATGTAGTAGGCAGACAAGAGTATCGCATGCTAATTCCATATTTTTGGCAAATAAATATCATGACCATATAAGAACAAATTCAACTTGGCCTATCAGTTCAATGATGACTATTGCCCAAAAGGAGTACCAACTAGAATTTTCTAAATTTCAGCTTTATAGAGCTAAGAAGAAAGGATTGGAAAGAGCCACTGGTACTGAAAAAGAACAATTTGCTAAAATATGGGACTATGCAGAAGAACTCAAACAAACAAATCCTGGTACTACTGTGGAAATAAAGTACTATATTGGAGATGATAAATTGCTTAGATTTCAAAGGTTTTACGTTTGTTGGGGTGTTTTAAAAAAAGGTTTTTTGGAGGGTTGTAGGCCTTTAATAGGGCTAGATGGTTGCCATTTGAAGGGTCCAAGTGGTGGTATTCTTTTAGCTGCTGTCGGGATTGATGGAAATAATAGTATGTATCCTTTTGCATATGCCGTTGTTGAGAAAGAGAAAACAAAATCTTGGTTGTGGTTTCTAAAATTATTAATTGCAGATTTGGGCATAAGCAATAGCTATAAATGGACGATTATGTCAGACAAACAGAAAGGATTGGTGAAAGCTATCAAGGACTTGATGCCAGATGCAGAGCATAGATATTGTGTAATGCATTTATATAGCAATTTTAAGTTAGCCCATAGAGGATTACAATGCAAGGAGTTATTATGGATAGCAGCTTCAGCAACAAGAATTGTTGACTTTAAAGCAACAATGGATGAATTCAAAAAAATAGATTCTAAAGCATTTGAGTGGATAACAAAGAGATCACCTCAACATTGGTCAAGAGCTTATTTTAGTACCTTCCCTAAATGTGATATATTACTTAACAATCTTTGTGAGAGCTTCAATGGAGTGATCTTGAAAGCTAGAGATAAACCAATAATCACTATGCTTGAAATGATTAGGCTGGTATTAATGAAAAGAATCCATCAACAAAGAGATTTGATTCTTAAAAGCAATAGCAGTAGCAAATTGTGTCCGAAAATTCAAGTGATGTTGGATGAACTGAAAAAAATGCCATGTCTTACAATGTGGAGTGGAATGGACACGAGCAATTTGAGGTTACTGGTTCATTTCAAGAAAAATTCATAGTGCATCTGGGCCAAAGGACGTGCAGTTGTAGGAAATTGGATGTTTCAGGTATTTCTTGTAAACATGCTATAGTAGGAATGTTTTATATGCACTATCCGGTTGAGGAGTTTGTTGCTGACTGGTACAAGAAGGAGATATACTTGAAAGCATATACTAATCTAATGAATCATATAAATGGACACGAAGTATGGCCCAAAACTGATAAGCCCCAATTACACCCTCCTTTAATACAGAAGATGCCTGGCAGACCATCAAAGTCTAGGAAAAAACATCCTAGTGAATCAATTGAGAAGAATGGCAGGAAAAAACTTATCAGAACAGGAACACATAATAAATGCTCAATTTGCAAAGGAGTGGGTCATTACAAGAGCACATGCAAAGAAAAGAATGCAACTATTCCTCTAAAGCTCCAGCTAATTTGTTTGGTTTTTTAGTTTTGATATTTTTTATATAAACAAATTAGAAGTATATTGAAATTAATTATCAAATAAACAGGAAAACGAAACTAGTTATCCTAAAAAAGCTACAAGAGCATCAGGAGTCATGTCGGGAGGTTCAAGTATTAAAAAACTTAAGGTAACTTGGTGTTATTGAATTTGACATTATCTTTACCTTTCAATATTTTATCCTTATTTTTTCTGCTTGTAGGTTACAAGAAAAAAGTCATCAGATAAACTTGAAAATCAAGAAGCACATATATCTACTCAATCAGCTCCGGTCACCCTTTCCCAACATGAAGACATTTAGAGAGTAAATTATTAGTTCCATGATATGTTAATTTATCACAAAGCAGACAATTTTGGTGTTTGGATATTATATTAAGATAATGGTTTTATGCATTTGTTGCTTGACTTTGTTGCATTCTCTCAACATTAGTCAGGGTTGACCTTGTTTGTGCATTTGCTGTTTATGCATCAAAGACTTCCAACAAGCCTTATGCTTATAGGAAAAACTCCACCAATTATGTTGTCAGAAAATTTAGCACACTCCTACTTTGTTCAAAGGAAATGACACAAAAAAGTTTATATAAAAATTCATAATCTAGCTTAGCAAAACAAGACACGTGTTACATTCAACAAAAAATTGATTGGATATGCGTGGAATTGAACCCCGTGCCTCTCGCTTGCAAATCGAGCACTCTACCATTTGAGCTACATCCCCTATTTAGGATAAAACAGCTGAGTACAATTAACGTCTATTTAGAATAAAACAGCTGCGTACAATTAATCATTCAATCAAATTCGAAAGAGGCATTTCTAGAGCTGGTAACGAGGAATACCATTACAAACAAAATTTAGAGCTTCAAAATTTGCAAACTACCTGCTTACAAAATCAGACATTAACAATCATAACAATCATGTCAATTATCATTAGATATAAAAATAAAAAAGAGATTTTGCCTGAAATTATAAACTCAATCATCAACAAATAATTGAAATTCATGGAGACCATCTAACAGCACAACACATCAAAATTATCATTCAGTAATTGTATCAAACAACTTGTGATCATCAAAAGTACTAAGATAGGAAGCCACTTACTCTGAAAGCTTGTTCGGCTTCAAAGTTTGGATAATTGATAGTTGCCGTATCTCGTATTTCTTCCTTTCCCTTGAATTTTCCTTAAGAATTCCCTTGATTCTCATTGATTTCTTCCAATTCATTTAGGAACTCTAAACTTAATCCCCAAAATTTAGGACTTTTCACGTGAATACTTATTGGACAGATAGAAAATAAAATACACCTGAAGGGATGAAGAGGCCATCATCTCTTTCTCATAATTCTCCTATTGCTGCTGCATCAAAAAGTCCCAATTAAACCCACGAATAAAAATAGTCTAACTCTTGATTTTAATTAATACTTCACCTTTTTCTCCACATTGCTGCTTGGTGAGAATTTTGGAATGTCTCAAATCCGGGCAGTGGGCACTGGGCAGGCGAGAGAATTAGAAAAATATTGTAAGACAAATATGCCCTTAATCAAAAAATTATTTAAATAATTTTCGATCAAGATTTGACCGAAAAATAGTAATTGGGGCAAAGTGATACACATATCATATTTATAAGGGGTTGTATCTCTTTTTTGTGTTTGTAGGGGGAATGTGCAAATTTTAAGTTTTTTGAGGGGGTGAAGTGCACTTTACCCTTATATAAATATATGTAACTTTTGATAAGTTACAATGGAACACCCTTAATAGGTAATTGTAAAAAAAAGATTATATACACACCCATGTGATTGTAAAAATACCTTAGCGTGAGGGAGATTTTATGTAATTTAAAAATGATTAGAGGATTTTTAATAATATAACATGATAAACCTCATTTTACGCTTCGTATAGCATCCATTAGATTACATTTTACACTCGATTTCGTCTATTTTTCTCCTCACAATGCGTTTAATAGCCATGTTAAGTGTTGCAGGTGAATACAGTAGCTCGAAACGGAAACATGTAGCGTGAAAAGCCGAGAATAATAAAGATTTTAGCGCAAAAATGCAAGGCGCTTAAGCGTAAGCGCTTAAGCGCCCCGGACAGGGAAGAGCGCTTAAGCGTTAGCGCTTAAGCGCTCAAGGCAGGGACTAGCTACGCGCTTGAGCGCGGCGCTTCAGATCCGTTTATAACTTATTTTCGGTCTTTTCTTTCTTTCTATGGGGATATAAATACTCCCTCCAAACATTGTATTAGGGTTCGACTTTTATTTTCCTGAATTGAGTTGTAAAGATCGGAGATCGAGAGACGAGATTCAAGGATTATTGTAAACAGATTTATTCGACAACGGGTTTAATCGAAATTATTTTCTTTAATCTCTTTTGATTCTTGTCATTTTATCATGTTTGCTTCATTAATTGTTGATTGTTTATTCGTATCTATGGAGTAATCCATCGTATTCTGGAACTGGGAATAGCCCGATAATATGTTATCGATATAGATTATAGAACCGTTGATGTTACATCGCATATGCTTATGATTTGAATTCTTGATTATTAATGCTTGTGAATTTGCTGGCCACATATTTGCATGTTCATAAATATTAGGTGAAAATTCTGAAAGGTGACATCTAAATCGAAACCCTAGTATTCAAACCTAGGATCCTAAATCACGAAAGTAGTTTTAGGTCTTTTGAGAAATCGATACACTATCATAGAGATCAATGAATCTGAGTTTAGTCTAATCATCACGAAAGTAGTTGATTTATTAGCTTGGGTAAATTGTTATGCTTTGACAGAAGGTAGTGAGTACAATTGGATAGTGTCCTTCATAAGTAGCGATCGTAATTTCATTGGTAATATAATTAAATTGATAACGTATGTCGTGGTAAACCCTGAGTCCGGAATTTCCAATCGTATATAACTCAAATCAGCTTTCTTGCGTTCTGTTTAGTTTTTTTTACAACGTATCTCGTGTTTTTGTTAGGCTTAGATTACTGATAATTGATAGGCTAGTGCTTGATTATTCGGTCTTCGTGGGAACGATATCTTTTGTACTGCACCGAAGCTGTGCGCTTGCGGTTTAGGCACATCAAGTTTTTGGCGCCGTTGCCGGGGACTTGAATAGTCAATATTAGTTTTTATCAGATTTTAGTGAGACTAAGCCACTTTTATTTTTATTTTTGTTTTTAATTTTCGTTTTTTTTTGTTTTAATTTTAGGATTTCAATTTCTCTTGTATGCGAAGTAAGATCGATTTCGAACTTGATCCAGAAATCGAGAAAACTTTTCGTGCTAGGAGAAAACTACAAATACTGAAACAAGTTCAACTGAAACAAGTAACAATGGCTGAAGAGAATGTGAATGTAAACGTTAATGCAAACGCTAACGCGAATGCAAACCTAGCTGCAAATGTGAACGCGAACGCAAATGCGAGATGTCTTAAGGATTTTGCAGCATCTAATGCGCAGACACTTCACTCCAGCATTGCTAGGCCTACTGTAGAGGCCAACAACTTTGAGCTCAAGCCATCCCTTTTGCAAATGGTTCGGCAGAATCAGTTTGGGGGTGCACCTACTGAAGAGCCAAACTTACACTTGTCAATGTTTTTAGAGTACTGCGACACTCTAAAGATGAACGGAGTTTCCCAAGACGCTATCAGGTTGAGGTTATTTCCGTTCTCACTACGAGACAAAGCGAGAGCTTGGCTACATTCTCTACCATCGGGTTCCATCAGAACATGGGATCAACTGATGTAGTGCTTCCTAGCAAGATACTTTCCCCCGAGCAAGACTGCCCAACTAAGGAACCAAATCATGACTTTTGCTCAGCGAGATGGTGAATCGCTATACGAAGCTTGGGAACGATTCAAGGATCTTCTCCGACTGTGCCCACATCATGGACTGGAGAAGTGGCTCATTGTTCACACGTTCTACAATGGACTGATTTACACCACAAGGATGTCGGTCGATGCAGCAGCTGGAGGAGCTCTGATGAATAAGGGTATCGACGAAGCCTATGACTTAATCGAAGATATGGCATTGAACCACTACCAGTGGTCAAGCGAAAGATCAACTCCACAGAAGACACCAGGTAAGCACGATATTGATGCTATTACTTTACTTTCTGCACAAGTAGAAGCTATGTCTAAGAAGCTGGATTCCATGAATATGCATGTTAACTCTGTCACTGCCCCACCCCCTATGTGTGAAATATGTGGTACAGTTGGTCATATTGCCTTAGAGTGTCAATTTGCGAGTGTACCAACCGATCCCTCTATAGAGCAAGCCAATTTTGTGAATAACTTCAACCAAAAGAACGACCCGTTTTCTAATACTTTTAACTATGGTTGGAGAAATCACCCCAATTTTTCATACAAGCCGACTCAAAACGCAGCCCCACCATCTAATTTTAGGCCACCACCGGGATTTCAACAAAAGCCTTATAATTCTGTTCCACCACAGAAATCGAACCTAGAGTCGCTCCTTGAGGGTTTCGTAGTAGCCAGACTAAACAAAACGAAGTGGTAAATGATGCAATTAAGCAACTAGCAACAAAAGTAGATTCATTAGCAACTCATAACAAAATGCTAGAAACTCAAATTGCACAACAGGCTAGCAACTCGAATAGGACCTCTGGCTCTTTTCCCGATCAACCCGAGACAAACCCAAAGGAACATTGTAAGGCAATTACTTTAAGGAGTGGTACTAATTATGAAGGTCCTAGGATGCCTACAGACGTGAGTCAGACTGAGTTAACTGATAGGGTCGAAAAAGAAAAAACGCCTAGCCCTGACAACTCAAAAGATAAAACGAACGATGTTAGTGAAAAAGAGCCTGTTTATGTACCTCCACCACCTTATGAACCACCCGTACCTTTTCCTCAAAGATTAGCTAAGGCAAAATTAGAGAAGCAGTTTGGAAAATTTTTAGATGTTTTGAAAAAGCTTTACATTAATATTCCATTCACTGATGCACTTGCACAGATGCCATCATATGCTAAGTTTTTGAAGGAAATTCTTTCTAACAAACGAAAACTTGAGGATTATGAAACCGTGGCATTAATTCAAAATAAATTGCCTCCTAAGCTTAAAGACCCCGGTAGTTTTTCGATTCCATGTGTAATAGGTAACGTGAGTTTTGATCATGCATTGTGTGACCTTGGTGCTAGCGTTAGCCTTATGCCTCTTTCTGTTTCACGTAAGTTAGAGATGGGTGAGTTAAAACCTACTACGATTACTCTGCAATTAGCTGATAGATCTGTGAAGTATCCAGTAGGTATGCTAGAAGATGTACCGATTAGAGTAGGAAAATTTTTTATTCCTGCTGATTTTGTTGTTCTAGAGATGGAGGAAGATTCTCAAATCCCCATCATACTTGGTAGACCGTTCTTAGCCACAGCTGGTGCTATTATAGATGTTAAGAACGGAAGGTTATCATTGAAAGTCGGGGACGAGAAGGTTGAATTTAATTTAGCTAAAATTGTTGCTTACCCTTCTTTTGAGAATTCTTGTTGTAGAGTTGATCAGGTGGACCGGTTAGTTCAAGACAAGCTCACGAAATACTACTACAATGATCCATTGGAAGCTTGCCTAGTGAACAACGGTTCAACGGGAGATGAAGACGAAGCTATTGCGGATATCGCTCGTCTTCTCGAGGTAAATCCACCGGTTCCAGTCAATGCCATTGCAGTAAAAGAGTTGAGCAAAGATCCCAAGAAAAGCAAAGAATCCAACTCGATACCCCAGGTAGAACTAAAACCACTTCCCTCGACACTAAGGTATGAATTTCTTGGACCTAATTCTATGTATCCTGTGATTGTGAATGCCGATTTGAGTGAGGAAGAAATCGATAAATTGCTTAGAGTCCTTAGGTTGCATCAAAAAGTCATAGGTTACACTATAGATAATTTAAAAGGGATTAATCCATCGTTTTGCATGCATAAAATTTTGATGGAAGATGATGTTAAACCTTCTAGGGAACATCAACGTAGACTAAATCCTACTATGCAAGATGTAGTTAGAAAAGAAGTTTTAAAATTGTTAGATGCTGGAATTATTTATCCTATTTCTGATAGTAAGTGGGTAAGTCCGGTACAAGTAGTCCCTAAGAAAGGAGGAGTGACTGTAGTGAAAAACGAGAAAAACGAATTAATTCCTACTAGGGCAGTTACTGGGTGGAGAATGTGTATAGATTATAGGAAATTTAACACGGCAACTCGAAAAGATCACTTTTCCCTTCCCTTTATCGATCAGGTACTTGAAAGGTTAGCTAACCATTCACACTTTTGCTATCTAGTTGGGTATTCGAGATTTTATCAAATTCTCATCCACCCTAATGATCAAGAAAAAACCACGTTTACATGTCCCTATGGCACTTATGCTTTTAGGAGAATGCCTTTTGGTTTGTGTAATGCACCTGCTACTTTTCAACGTTGCATGATGGCTATTTTTTCTGATCTTATTGAGAATATTATGGAAGTTTTTGTGGATGACTTTTTTGTATATGGCACCACTTTCGATATTTGTCTATCTAATCTTTCTCGAGTGTTGCAGAGATGTGGAGAAGTCAATTTAGTTTTAAATTGAGAAAAATGCCATTTTATGGTTAGGGAAGGCATTGTGTTAGGACACCTCGTATCTGAACGAGGAATTGAAGTTGATCGAGCAAAGCTGAAAGTGATAGAGAAGTTGCCACCACCTACCTGCGTGAAAGACGTTAGGAGTTTTTTGGGCCATGCCGGTTTTTACCGGAGATTCATTAAGGATTTTTCTAAGATTACTAAGCCCTTAACTCATTTACTTGCTAAAGATGTTCCTTTCGATTTCGATAATAATTGTTCTGATGCTTTTTGTAGGTTGAAAGAAGCATTGGTTACCGCTCCTATTGTTCAACCGCCGGACTGGAATCTGCCTTTTGAGATTATGTGCGATGCAAGCGATTTTGTAATTGGGGCAGTATTGGGCCAAAGAAAGGATAAAAAGATGCATGTCATCTATTATGCTAGTAGGACACTAGACGAGGCTCAAATGAATTATGCTACCACCGAGAAAAAACTGTTGGCTGTAGTCTTCGCTTTCGACAAATTCCGTTCCTATTTAGTTGGCTACAAGGTCATAATCTATACAGACCACTCCGCAATCAGGTATCTATTAAGTAAAAAAGACGCAAAGCCGAGACTTAGCAGATGGATATTACTATTGCAAGAGTTCGATCTTGAGATCCGGGATAAAAAGGGGATAGAGAATACCGTAGCCGATCATCTGTCTCGACTTAGAGAAGATGAGAATAAAGAGATATTACCGATAGACGATTCATTCGCCGATGATCATCTTTATGCAGTGACTAAGATAGATGCACCGTGGTACGCCGATTTCGTTAACTACTTAGCATGTAAGATCTTATCGCCCGATTTTAGTTATCAGCAAAAGAAGAAATTTTTCACTGACCTTAAGCATTACTACTGGGATGAACCTCTTCTTTTCAAGCATTGTACAGACGGGGTATATAGGAGATGCATACCGGAAGATGAGATGGTAAGTGTCATGACCCACTGTCATAGTTCACCATATGGGGGTCATGCTAGTAAATCCAAGACGGTAGCGAAGATTCTTCAATCAGGTTCTATTGGCCTACTTTGTTCAAAGACGTTCAAGATTTTGTCAGTGCTTGCGACAGTTGTCAAAGAACGGGAAATATATCGAGGCGTAACGAGATGCCTATGAATACAATTCTGGAAGTTGAGATTTTCAATGTTTGGGGAATTGATTTTATGAGACCATTCCCATCGTCGTGTGGTAACAAGTTTATACTTGTGGCGGTGGATTATGTTTCGAAGTGGGTTGAAGCGATTGCCTCACCAACAAACGACTCGAGGGTAGTAACCCGATTATTCAAAAAGATTATTTTTCCTAGATTCGTGTTTCAAGGATAGTGATAAGTGACGGAGGTACACATTTTACAGAACGCCAATTTGAGGCTTTACTTACCAAGTATGGGGTCACACATAAAGTCGCCACACCATATCATCCCCAAACTAGCGGTCAAGTAGAAGTTTGGAACAGAGAGATCAAGGTTATCTTAGAAAAGACTGTCTCGAAATCAAGAAAGGATTGGTCTCTCAAGCTAGATGACGCCTTATGGGCTTATCGCACCGCTTTCAAAACCCCGATAGGTACGACACCCTTTCGTCTTATTTATGGCAAATCTTGCCATTTACCGGTAGAACTCGAGCATAAGGCATATTGGGCCGTTAAAGCTCTAAATTTCGATCTTAAAGATGCTGGTGAGCGAAGAATGTTACAGTTACATGAGCTTGACGAGTTAAGACTAGATGCATATGAGAATGCACGAATCTACAAGGAGCGAACGAAGAAGTGGCACGACAAACAGATTTACAGACGAGAATTTAAGAAGGGTGATCTCGTTTTATTATTCAATTCACGTCTGAGACTGTTTTCGGGCAAATTACGATCAAGGTGGTTGGGACATTTGTAGTCGAAACAGCATATCCTTTCGGAGCTGTCGATATTTGGAGCGAAGGAACGAGAATTTTTAAAGTCAATGGACAAAGACTCAAGCATTACATCGCGGGCGAACCGATCGAAAAAGCTATCACGTCGAGCCTTCGCGATACTCGATCAGACTCAATGAATTAAGCACGATAACGTCGAGCTAAAGACGTTAAACAAGCGCTGTTTGGGAGGCAACCCAAATGTATCCTTTTTGTTTTTTTGTTTTTTTTCCTTTTCTTTTCTCGTCTTTCTTTTGTTTTGTTCCTTCGCTTTTTGTTTTCTTTTTGGTACGAGCAAACCTGGTTTGAACGATTGTCATTTAAGCGTATGGTGAACTTAGACGCAACGTGCTTAAGCGCTTAGCGCTTAAGTGCGACGGGCAGCGGCCCCCCCTTTATTTTTCCTCTTTAATTTCTTTTCTCCTCCTTCCTTATTTCTTCTCCCCCATTCGAACTCAACTCTCCTCTCCTAATAAAACAACTCACAAATTCTTCCATTCTTATTGCAAAACAGATCGCTCGTCTTCTCCACTCGGCTACGACATCAACATTGGGTAAGGATAGCTAAACTCTATGTCCTTTAGCACATTTCGAATTTAGGGTTTTGAATTTGGGGGTTTTCTTTGATTTCGAAATTAGGGTTGGATTTTAGTTGAGATTGAAGAATTATTGGCATGATTGACTCGATTTTTGAAGTGGGTTCGTGATATCACACTTGGTTTCAACGATGGATTAGGGCATTGTTAATTTCGAAATCATCAAATTAGGGTTTATGCAATTGATGAAAATTTGGGGTTTTGTTTGATTGATTCGCGTTGAAGCTGTGAGTTCGTTAATTGTTGAAATTTCGAGTTTCAATTGTGAAATTAGCAATTTCAAGTTTGATTTGGTTGAATTGAATTGAATTGATTTGGTCGATTAGGAGAAGAATTTTGTTGGTTTTTCTGTTTTGTCGAGGACTTTGTCAAACAAATACAGCATTACTCTGCCAAAATTTCGGGGAAAATGGTTAGAACTAAGAACGTGTCTAAGGGTAAAGCTCCGGCAAGTAGTTCTCGCGATCAATATCAAACTGGAATGGCTACCATGCAGACGGACATAAATGCTATTAGAGAGTGGCAGCGCCAAGAAGACCTTAGACGCAACCCCACTACCACCGACCCGGTCGACGATTTCATGGCAGACATTGATTTTGAGAATGAACAGACAGACCACCCCGACGATGCCGCCTCGAGACCATAGACCGCCATTCGCCTCACTTGAGTGTTCTTTTCCTTTTTCTTTTCCTTTTTCTTTTCCTTTTCCTTTTTATGTTTTATGTTTTAGGTTCTAGTTTTCCTTTCGCTTTTATGTTTTTTATGCTTTTATGCTTTTAGACTTTAGAATGGAATGTAATGCCAAACATGATTAATCTAAAAGTCTATTTTCTTTATAGTCCCGGTGTTCTGTTTTTTCTACAGTACTATAGACACAATACCTAGCCGAATCAGAACGATCGTCTCGACTCTTGACAAGGTTACGTCCCTATTTACTTTAATGCATGCTCTTCTTCTAAGAATGTCAGGTCATTAGCTCACGTCGATTTTTGTACAACTGCATCACATTTCGATTTAGCAAAGATTCATTGATTTTGTGGGTACATCATCTGCAAACCCTCACGAGACTATAACTCGTCCTTCTTGGTAACAAGAAGGTTTAAAGGCTTGTTGCACATGCTAAGTGCAATCGTATACTCTACGAAAATGAGTTTATTTTTAGTTTTTGTTCCTTTTTTTTTTCTTCATTTACCCGTTTGTTCGAGGACGAACAAAAGCAAGTTTGGGGGGGTTGATAAACCTCATTTTACGCTTCGTACAGCATCCATTAGATTACATTTTACACTCGATTTCGTCTATTTTTCTCCTCACAATGCGTTTAATAGCTATGTTAAGTGTTGCAGGTGAATACAGTAGCTCGAAACGGAAACATGTAGCGTGAAAAGCCGAGAATAATAAAGATTAGCGCAAAAATGCAAGGCGCCTATGTTAAGCGCTTAAGCGCCTCGGACAGGGAAGAGCGCTTAAGCGTTAGCGCTTAAGCGCTCAAGGCAGGGACAAGCGCTCAAGCGCTAGCGCTTGAGCGTTAACGCTTGAGCGCGGCGCTTCAGATCCGTTTATGACTTATTTTCGGTCTTTTCTTTCTTTCTATGGGGATATAAATACTCCCTCCAAACATTGTATTAGGGTTCGACTTTTATTTTCCTGAATTGAGTTGTAAAGATCGGAGATCGAGAGACGAGATTCAAGGATTATTGTAAACAGATTTATTTGACAACGTGTTTAATCGAAATTATTTTCTTTAATCTCTTTTGATTCTTGTCGTTTTATCATGTTTGCTTCATTAATTGTTGATTGTTTATTCGCATCTATGGAGTAATCCATCGTATTCTGGAACAGGGAATAGCCCGATAATATGTTATCGATATAGATTATAGAACCGTTGATGTTACATCGCGTATGCTTATGATTTGAATTCTTGATTATTAATGCTTGTGAATTTGCTGGCCACATATTTGCATGTTCATAGATATTAGGTGAAAATTCTGAAAGGTGACATCTAAATCGGAACCCTAGTATTCAAACCTAGGATCCTAAATCACGAAAGTAGTTTTAGGTCTTTTGAGGAATCAATACACTATCATAGAGATTAATGAATCTGAGTTTAGTCTAATCATCACGAAAGTAGTTGATTTATTAGCTTGGGTAAATTGTTATGCTTCGACAGAAGGTAGTGAGTACAATTGGATAGTGTCCTTCATAAGTAGCGATCGTAATTTCATTGGTAATATAATTGAATTGATAACGTATGTCGTGGTAAACCCTGAGTCCGGAATTTCCAATCGTATATAACTCAAATCAGCTTTCTTGCGTTCTGTTTAGTTTTCTTTACAACGTATCTCGTGTTTTTGTTAGGCTTAAATTACTGATAATTGATAGGCTAGTGCTTGATTATTCGGTTTTCGTGGGAACGATATCTTTTGTACTGCACCGAAGCTGTGCGCTTGCAGTTTATGCACATCAAGTTTTTGCTAAGGGATCTTTTAATAAAAAAAATCAAATTATAGTTGCCTTAAATAAGCCTCAATCTCAAAATTACTCCAAATAGGTCTTCCTATCCTGAACATGGAGTACGGAGTAATTACTATTTATAATGCCAAATTACTAGCCTAGTAGAAACTTTTGTGACATTTTTTGTCCAATTGAAGATATAATATGACACTTTTAGTCATATCTACTTATTTTGGAATGGTATTGATATACATGCCCGGTTAGTAATTAATTAATTCCCTTGAGATTCCAATAAAATACGTGAGAGGTAGTTAGCTAAGTGAGCGTGTCTCTCACATGGTAATTTTGGTCTACGAAATTAATAGTGCTACATTTTGACTACAAAAGTATCACAAAAGTTCATATAAGATAAACGTGATTTAGTTAAATTCCAATAAAATTGAAAGCTTTTGAGATATATATCAATTTTTTTAGTTGATGTTGGAATATGTTTCAATCGTTAATCCACATGTTGGAAATGTAGCACTATTAATGGATCGTCGAACCATCTAAGATGCATTATTATTTTGAATTTTCATTAAAATATCATTGTGTTAGTATATCGACCCATAACACATTCCACATGAACACAGATTTTGTTTGTCTCAATTTATGTTGGTTTCGCACCAAACAAAGTGAAAGAAGTTTAATAATTCAATCATATTTCGTAATTTCACATGGTATGTTTTTTACTTTATGATTCTTCATTTACAGTTCCTGAAGAAAAATACTAAAATAATTTATTTTAAGAAGTGCAGTGAATTTTAGTTCACTAGCTTAATTTAAACCAAACAGTCTACGAAATTAATTAATAAATTAGCTAGATTTATTGTGTTACCAGTGAAACACTACACAAAAAAAAAGTCGATCAAAAAATAATATTATAACGATCAGATATTAAGTAAGACCAAGTTTGAAGACTTACTTTTTAACTGCTTAATCGTGAAATCTAACAGTTGCCATTTACAAAATGAATATGAGTTGCTGAAGTAACCTTTAGGTCCCCACAAATTTGCCTGAGTTTGGACTAGATCTGCAGAATAGATCGAAGAGGGCCATAAGTGATACTTTTGGTTGGGAAGGGTAAATTAGTCATCTAAGAGATACTTCTATAACTATTAACAAATTAATTGTTATTTCATTTACTATTTTAAAGACTAGTTAAATATACAGTGGTTTTAAATTCTTGAAGTAAAATTGACATTTTTATCTATAACATATATAAATATTCATATATTTGTGAAATTCGAATCCTGTCTTTGTTTTAAAGCTTTGCTGGCAATTGGCATCAATTTTATCAACTTTACGTTATTACACTATTAATTCAACTATAAACTATAAAATAATTACTAATCAACAAACAAAATAGTCATAAATTATCGGTAATCAAACACAGAAGATAGTATAAAATATAAATCATAGATTTGAAAATTTCTAGTTCGATCTTAATATGATAAATATAATTTAATTATGCACAAAATAAGTGTAATTTATCACCTTATCAATTATAATTTAGTCTAGCCAATCGACCCCACTTAGTCTTTACTCTCCTATCCGAATTTGTCCATCCAATTTTTGTATTCAATGAGTTCTAAATTATGATGAACTTGACAAGCTGAGACTATTTGTGGGGCTGTCTTCCCCCTTCGTAAAGATTGGTCAATAATTAATGAACAAAATATCATATTATAATTTTATTCCACCTTTCAAAAATAATATTCGGGGTTACTTTTTTGCATATGCATAAAATGAAATACAAAATAATGTGATATTTTAAAATCTTTATAAAAATAAGAATCTTAAAATCTTCGCAAAATGAAATACAAAATCGTATATAATGGTCCCATAGCAATGGTTCCATAAAATATAAAATCTGGAATAACACAATTTGCCTTTGTCCTATCATTTAAAAATTTGCAATCACTTTCAAATCCCATCATCTTATTTATCCACACATATCACAAAAAAACACGTTAAATGAATATGTCCTTCATGTGATGTCCTATTAAATAACATTCTTGGAATTTATATTATTAATCTTTTTCACTCTCAGCCGACTGTTATAAAAACCTAGAATTGTTTAGCTTCAAATTTTCTGCATATCTTCAGTAAATAACACATCTGATGATGCCATCAAACACTTTGATACGCCCTTTTCACAGCAGATTTTTTCTTTTTTCCATTGGAATTTCTCTGTGAAATATATTGCTTTTAATACTTTGTACATAAATTTTGCTGGAAATTGTAATTTCTGTTCTTGAGCCAATACCTGGAAGCTGAAATATTCTTGAAGCTGGAAGCTAAATGCATGCCAGGATTATGAGGTAATCGAATAAATGAAGATAATTTACCAAAATTCAAGTTTTGGAAATATTTGAATTTTTTTCCTTCTTTTTTTTTTTAATGAATTTCATGGAATATGTCTTATATTTGAATTTTGTCAGATATTAATTTAGCAGCAGATCTTGAAGCCAGAACCATAAATAATGTCCTGGAAATCAATCAACTTGCTGTCACAATTAACATTTAAAAAAGTAAGGAAAAGCTTAATATCCCTTCTTTATTATCACTTGATTCATCAATTACGGATAATTATGTAATTAAATAGGTGCTTAGTGATAATTATATGAATTATTTTGCAGGATATTGATAATATGGGGGAAAAATATCTAGTTGAATATGCAATGCGTTTGGCTATTTACGCTGCTCTCACGGGTATGTACATCTTACGTTTTCTCTAGATATAAATATATATATTGGATAACCTGAATAATTGCATCTGTTTCGTTGTTTTATTTGTTGCTGGCCTGGCAACAGCTTATAAATCCAGGTGTAGAACAATTTTTTAAATTGCTCTAGAGTGCTAAAATCAGTGTTTTGAAAATTCCATCGAATCAGAAAATTAATCAGGTCATAGGTTGCTTAAAAATTAATCAGGTCTAGGTTGTTTAACTGTCGGATCAACCATGGTTGAACTAGTGATAGTATATGCAATGAAGAATAATTAACATATAAATAAAAGTTATTAAATATAAATATATAAAAATTATTATATATTTCAAATATTTTAAAACTATTTTCATATTGTTCACTCTATATTTATATCAATAATATAAATATATTATATTAGATGTATATATATCTGTTAATATTAAAATTGAGGGTTGAGAGAAACGTGAGTGAGTACTAGGAATTATTTTGGTTGATAATGTGAAGTAAAATGATGAGAAGTGAGAGAAATATTATATTATTTCAATTTATATGATTTCAATATCTAATCAATTTTCTCGATCCAGTACTGATCA
The DNA here is from genome assembly GCA_963669365.1 of Verbascum thapsus. NCBI lineage: Eukaryota > Viridiplantae > Streptophyta > Magnoliopsida > Lamiales > Scrophulariaceae > Verbascum > Verbascum thapsus. The sequence continues at coordinate 5,037,359 of OY770107.1, read as the reverse complement.
AACCGCCGGGTTGCAATTTCACATCCACCCGAACCGATTGAACGAATGGTTCATAATTTTATAGTTCAATCGGTTAGGTTGAGTTTCAAAACAATGGCTAAGGTCGAGCACTTATTTATTTTATTTAAATTTATGCAATGAAAAGATAGAAAAGAAAAGGTTCAATCTTCAGAATAGGACAAGTGGATGTGCATAATAAACTTTTGTCTCCGTTTACAGATGGAGAAGATTTATAATTCTGGTGGGGTAGATTTAGACACCTTTCTTTTCTTTTGATTTTGATATTAAATTGAATAAAAGAATACAGAATAAGAATAACACCCGGTTCTCCAATGTGCTAATTTGTCGTTTGGATGACTAAGAAAACATTGAATTAAAGCTTTCTTTTTCCATTTTCATCTTGAGAAACACTATTATGGATTAGGAGGGCTTTTTGTATATAAATCCCGAGGTATTTGGTATTAGCAAATAATTCTCTTTCAGTTAAGTTGACCGTTAGTCAACAGTTAAGTTTATGGGCAAAATTGTAACCTATATAAAAACAAGGAACAACAAATATTGGTATGGATTTTAGAAGGAAGATTTCAATTACGCCATGGTGGGTGTCGAATCCAACAAAAATAAAATTACCTACTCGAAAAGATTTGTAAATAGTGACAAATAGGGTCGATCCACAAGGAATGGTGTAGAATTAAATCCTAAATTACTAATATTGATTAAAATGGGGGGATTTTGGATTTGATCAACTAAAATAAAATTAAAAGACGTAATATAAAAAGCAAATAAAATAGTATTCGAATTCAATAAGATGAGAAGTTCTAGTCTTCGGATTATCTCGGTATTGATTCTACGATTTGATCACTGATGCAATAATAATTCAACATTATCAGATAAATTGGCTATAGTTACTAACAAGCTCTAGCAACCTAGTTTTTTCTTAAGTCGTCGATAACCAAAACAAGCTCTTTGATTACTCCTCTTACCAAATAGACAACCCTAAACAAGCTCTTAGGATTTAGCCTATCGATAGCATTCACGTATTAGAAAAACACCAATTCTAGCTAACAAACACATAAGCTCGGTTCATTTAGACTAGGTTACTAATTCTCATAACGACTAATCGAAGACTTGTCCGTAATCAACGTCGCTAACTGCTACAAATATTAGGGTTTACCAAACAATTACGGATTTGGGCCCTAAATAGCTGAATATGATCCCAACGATTAAATAATTGGCCAGACTAAATAATCAATTGAAATATATTGTCAACAGAGCTCAGAGAAAAAGTAAATATCTGATTAACGAAGAAATTAAAGTACAATTCGATCTCACAAATATTAAGAATCAAACCTTGATGAATCCTCGACTAGAAGTATGTGTTTAGCAACACATAAGAGGTAGAAAAACGTGCATAATTTAATTCATAAAATTCGAGATGTCTCTTGTGGATAGAAATCCACTTATTTATACTAGAAAGAGTCCTAGACTAATAAGGAAACCTACCTAAGTTAGGATTCTAAGAATCCTAGCTAAAATAAATTGTTTAAAGAGAGAATAAAATTCCTAAATAAAAGAAAATAATCCTAATAGATTTGGAAACAGACTTCCAACAGAAAAAACGTGTTCCAACAGTTAAAAACGCGTCCAGCAGTAAAAAATGCGTTCCAGCAGTTTTCTGCGTTCTTCAGCAGAATGGTTTAAGGATTTAGGCGTGGGCACGCTGAAATCTGCAGAGTCTTCTGCCTTAGTCTTTTCTTGCCAATTTCGTTTCTTGTCATTTTTCTCCCATTTTTATCTCATTTTTGTTTTTTTTCTTCACATGATCACCTACAATCCAATATCATCATAATATCGTGAATTAAAGAATATAACTGTAACCAACGACTCGACTTTAGACATATAAAACATGCACAAAACGCAACCTAACACGCCATAATGCATTTTATTATATTCAACTGCAGCAATATTCTTGATGGTAATTGCACTTGTCATAAAACTACTATGGAATTGCGACGGAGACGAGGCTGAAATCGAGGCCAATGGAGGAGGAGCAAGGGAGACTGAGAATAGTAGATTATTGCTTTTGTCAAAGAATAAAGTATATTTGAGTGTTTACGGGACAAATGAAAAGGATTTAGAATCGGCTTGCAGTTCATCATCTGAGGACGACTTGTATGATGGAAAGATTTGTGTTATATGCTATGATGACCAAAGAAACTGCTTCTTTTTCCCTTGTGGTCATTGTGTTACTTGCCACACGTGCGCCCGCAGGTAATCTTGAATCATCCATACAATATTTGACTGATTCAAACTCGATTTTGGTCAATCTTTTACAAGTAAATATAGATTAATATGAGAATTGTAATTTTGGGCTCGCCATAAATGAATTAATTAGTGAAACATGTTTATGATGCAGGATCATGAAAGAGGATAACAAGACATGCCCAATATGCCGGAGTTATGTTAACAAAGTAAGGAAGTTGCTTATTGTGTGAAACAATGTAGATAGCTGGATTTCATCTATTTCTCTTGTATGTAGTAAGAACGTTTACAGTTAGCCGACGTGCAATTGGTGGATGGATGTATAGTAAGTCTTTCATGCAAGGTTTTACAATAATCATTGATAACAAAATTATTGAACATTTCTCATGCATTTAACAAACTAGCGAAAAGCACGTGCCTTGCACGGAGTCTACTATATTTTTATTAAATTTTTAGCATAAATTTTTATATAATATAATATGTTAGAAACGTATATAAAAATAATCTAATAAACTTGATAAATAGTAACATAAAATTGTATATGTCAATAGGATATTCAATTTGATGGTTATCTACGATTAAATAATAAGTTCTTCATTGTTTTAACATAAATTCATATTTTTATTTGGTCAGTTAATATTTTTATATTTTATTTAGTTTATTTATTAACGTAGATGCTTAGGCCTTAGCTTAACTATATTAAAATATGATAAAAATACTTAAGCAGAAAATATGATTAATTTATCATGCATTAACCATTTTGTTATTCACCGTATGCATTTTACAGTTAAAAAAGTGATGCACTATATTCACTTGTAAGTTTTTATTTTTTCGCTTTTACTTCTTTTTATCATCTCTAATTGGATCTAATTTCTAGTCGAGCTTCACCACTTGGTTTATATTACAATCTTATAATGTAGCACCTCAACCTCAACTTCATAGGAGTTGAGTTGTCACCATGACTTTGACCATGAGAAAGATATTTTATAAAGAAATATAATATGTTTCATATATAAATTCAGCGGAAGACTTCATTATAAAAACACGAGTATTTTTTTTTTCTTTTCTTTAAAAGCTAACCATACAAGACTAACTCGTGTTATACCCACATCTGCAAATCAATACCTTGTTATGAACATACGAATTTTTTTACTTCAACCGAAAATAATAGTTTCCAAAAACATCAAGCATCATCATATTTATACTCATCGACATATATTAAAAATGTTACATATATATATATATATGCTTCTAGGAGAAGTTCATACAACCGGCTACTCATCCGCTTCGTCGAAAGTTGGACTTGAAAAAGATTAACTTAGCAACGTACGAATTGAGAAATCTTAGTAGATAACGGTTATTTGCATTTGCGTTGAAGAGATTTACCAATACGTCGAAAGCATCATCCAAGGTCCAAAGACCTGGCCTAACTCCAAGGTCCGAAAACCTGGTCTACTCCAAGGTTCGTCAACCTGGTCTAACTCTAAAGTTCGAAGACTTGGTCTACTCTAAGGTTTGCCAACCTTGTACTTTATCATGTCGTTTCAACTCATCCGGCATAAGAGTTATTTTAATCAATGTAACTGATAATAAACGTTACCCACTTGACATTTTACTTAGATGTGAGGATAGCTCCTGAAGTGTCCGGCGTCTCGTACTGCACTCGACCGCTCATCAATATTTAGATTTTAAAACACATTTCAAAAACATGTACATACATATATGCATATATATATATATATATATACTTCTAATTCTCTTCATTAAGGCATTGATATGTCTCAAATATGTCTAATAACACTTTTAATCATAGCAACAAAATTGATTCTAAACTAGCAACTTATGGCTTAAAGACACATTTCATTGTAACAATTTTAATAATTCATATATTCATCCAAAATTTATAAAATTAATCATGCATTTACTAGAAAACCCTTATTTAATTATGCTAAAATAATAGATACAAATTCAAACCACAAAAGCTTTAATAAAATATTTATCATAACTAAAATTCATTCGAAAATGTTCTAAAATCAGTCAATCTTCTAAATTTTTTTTATAAATTGTATATTTACTGAAACATTCTGAAATTTATAATTTAAACATCTAAAATCATGTATATAAACTAATTCGTGTATTACTCCAAAAATCACCAAATTTTAATCATAGACTTCCAACATCATATAGAATAACATACTAAAATAGTTTTCTAAAATTTTTAGTATAAAAATTTATAAAAATCGATAAAGTAGACTGCAATTTTCAGAATGTTTCACAAGTTGTTCAAACTCACATATTTCCTTAATAAAATATAAATTCGAGTTTTATAACCAATCATCCCCAATAAAATCACATTAACTTAGATTCACCACTAGAAAACGAAGCAAACGCGACGGGCGATTCGCCCGTCGCCATTTTTTTTAAGTTTTGCGACGGTATGGCGACGGTATGGCGTCGGTGAAATTCCAACCCGTTTTCTTAAATGGGTTAAACATAATGCGACGGTATGGCGACGGGATGGCGACGGTACGATAAATAAATAATTTAAAATTTTATTTTTAAACCATTGGCGACGGGATGGCGACGGTATATACTAAAATATTTTTAAACAATTATTAATTTAATATAAATATATTTTTAAAATATGGCGTCGGGTTTGCGACGGGCTTTAAGAAATAATTATTATTATTTGGCGACGGGATGGCGACGATATATAATAAAATATATACAATTATTAATTTAATATAAATATATTTTAAAAATATGGCGTCGGGTTTGCGACGGGCTTATTTAGCAACCCAAATCAAAAATCTCCCTCTCCTTAAAAACCCTAAGTTCGAAAATTTCAATCCCCTTCTTCCGAAATCCGAAGTTCACTTTCTCCAATCGCTAATCCTTATTGCGACTCGCTGCTCATCTTTTTTTTTTAGATAAAGAACCCCCAAACCCTAACCCCTCTTCTCGCTTGAAATCGCCACCATCTTTCCACCTGTTACCGGAATCGGGACGCCACCAACCACTGCCCACCACCATTACTGGCGATTAGCTTCAAGAGGTATGAAAAGTGCATTTTCCATTCATCCAGGAAGGACCTTCTTTCTGTTTCTCTTTTTTTTTTGTAATCTTTTTTGTGTTTGGAAGAGTAAGTTTAGCGTATGTAGATAAGTTAGGTAGATGTGATTATTTAATTGCTAGCATTCTGCAAAGTTTGTGTTTGAATTGTAAATTTTGGTAAATTTTTCGAAAATTTATGCTACCATTCTGCATAAATTCGAGCCAGAGCTCGACTCCAGTTGATTACATGGTGTCGAGCTCGAGCTCAGCATGTGTGGCCCTATCGAGAATATCGAGCTCAGTTTGTGTTTCTATGCTTTTTGTTTCAGTTTTTTGAATTTTGAGTACTGGTTTTGCTGTTTCGTTGTGTGTGATTCTGTATATTGCAAATTGTGTGTGTAATTTGGGTGTTAATTGAATGATAAATGCAGTAAATCTGAAATTGAATATATGCTTCAGCACTTCATTTTTTTTGCTTTAGGTAATCTTCACTTTCAAGATTTGTAACAGTAGCTTGAGAATTGAAAATCTGTTTGATCAACGTGATTGATGTTATATGTTCATTGCATTAGGCATTGAGAAATTATGTCACAGATATAGAACATGAGGAACTTGAAATTTGGAATCCTTATATTATGTCACACAGATATAGATAACTTTGTGCAAACTTGTTTGATTTCCACCATTGTAATGAGCATGCTGATTCGATGATGAAGAACCTAGCCGGATCTTCTTTAGGGGCTTTCTGCCTTGTTGTCAAAAAGGGAGTTTACATCAAAATATGGTTTTCCTTATACCATATAAGTGCATCTTCATATAAATGGAATTTCTTATATTTGAAGGGACTGTAGGTGAGGTGGGTCGGCACTTTTGGAAAAGTTTGAGAAAAGAATGAATCTGGTGCCCTGATAATGAACTGATATGTTGTTGTTTTCGTCGTTTTCTAATATGTTGTTGTTTTTGTCATTTTCTAATATGTGACTTTTTGGACTTAAGATAATAGTAGAAAAACAGAACCTGAACATTTATCCCACACTGAGAACAAAAAACAGCAAAAGCAGAGAAGTGTATAAATGGAGAAACCGAATACTTGATTAAGCATAATCAATACTTTACTCTTACCTATTTTTAATGTTGTAAATTTTATTGTTGAACCAATTCGTCATGCATTTAAAAGTCTTAAGTTACTCCCAACTGATTCAAAGTATGTGCAACATGATAAGTATGTGCTATACATCAAATTGATTTTTTACTGTTGAAATTGATTCAATTTCGTGGAAGATGAGTAACAAATTGACTTTTTACGGTTGAAATTGATTCAATTTCATGGAAGAAATACTCATCGAATCACTCTAATTATCAAATTGAGTTTTTATATTTTTTCAATTTTGGTAAAACACGATGAAGGAGGAAATATTTGGCTAAGTAGGTGACTATTTGTAAACTTATTAGACCGAACTCATTGAACCAGGCTACAATAGATTCTTATTCTTGATTGTTAACAATGTTGTCATTCAAGTTCAAACCATGTCGAATAACATGCTTAAATGTGGTTTTAACAAAGTCAAATTTTACAGGTTTTTTATGGCTCCTCGTGGTGGGAAGAGTGTAAGGTCGAAGAAGTGTGCAGTTGCAGGCCGGCCGCCGAAGAGGCCGAAGGGTTGTCATCCGGGCATAAGTATAGAGCCGGTCACTAGGCCCGCTCCGAAGTATCGTCAGCGGACCGTAGTCGATCCGGCTCCGACTCCGACTCCATCTACATCAGCCACTGACAAGTCATCACCGGTGGCCACAGATCAGTCGACAGCTTCCCTTCCCCGAGGATCGACACCTACACAGTCGACGGCTTCCCGATTATCGCCGCCCACTGGAGGTAGTCAGCAGTCCTCAGATGTCCGTCACCGCAGTACCGCTCTTGCCGACGAGTATTCTGACTCCTCTCATAATGACGATGGGGGATACGGTTGCTGATGAGGTTGACGGGTCAGACGCGATCGGCCTAGATAGTAGTGGGAGCGTTCCGGTGCGCGGAGCTGACCGTCCTATCTCCCCTCGTCGTCCCGGTGCTAAGAAGCTTATTGCGACATTATACATGGGCAAGTAAGTTAAACAAAAAATGATCGACATCTAATCTGTTACATACTAGCTTAATCTAATAATGTTATACTGTTTTGGTTTTTTCATCTCTTTAATTAATCAATTTGATCGTTTATGTTAGGCTTATTGGTGATGGAGTTCCCAGATTTTTTGGGAAACAAATAAAAAGGAACATGGAAGCATTTTGGAAACACTACAGTGAAATCGGGCAGGACGTGAAGGATAAAATCTGGTCATCTTTTCTGGTATGTATGTGATTACATTTGATTCAAATTTTTATCAATAAATCTATACTTACTTAATTTGTATTTTTTAAGGATATATATGATGTGGTTGGAGGGCCCGTCGCTTTGGCCAGACAGGTATGGGAGTCGGAAAACCAGAAGAAGTTTAGTGACTTGTTGAATAAGACTCGCAAGAAGGCGCTAAAGGATAACAAGGTCGATGATGTCGCTTTGTTGCTTGGGAAGCCGTGCCCGAAGTGGTTGAGTGACCCAGCGATTTGGGAGGAGTATGTCCGGTATTGGTGCCGGGAAGACCAGAGGGCAATATCGGCACAGGCCAGCCTCAATCGTCGGAGTTCAGCGGGACGACCAGATGGGATGTTATCGGTGCATGCCCTCGGGAGTAAGAGCATTCAGGAGCGAATGTTTGAGAAGGTAATTTTATCAAAAATTGTATTATAGTTTATATTATTGATTAATTTTTTTTATCGAATCACTATTAACATTACATTTAATTGTATCTCAGGAGCGTAAGACGCCATCAGCGTTGCCTATTCTTCTTGAGCTTAACAAGAAGAAGGATAAGGTGACGAATGAAGCGACTGGTGACGTGTATAACCCGAACTTGGAGATGGCATATGTAAGTTTAGTTTAGTCACACGTGAGCTTAACGGTGTTGCCTGTTCTTTTTAAGTATTTCGTACGTTTAGTTTTTATACTTATGACACTCGTTTTTTTATTTTCAGACACAGTACGATGCTATGTTCCACGAGCGATATGGGCAGGACGTAGACCCCTTACAGCAGCCGTGGGACAAGAGTTTGTGGTTTCAGACTGTGCCGGTCAAGGCGGGCTTGGGCAAAGGACGCGTGCTCGGAGCCGGTCCTAGCTTAGTTGCAGAGCAGATGCTATCGTCACCTTGTCCATCAAATATAGCACCCGGGTCAACAGACGAGGAATTGAAAAGCAAGTACGAGGCCGTGGAGGCTAGAAACAAGGCGCTAGAAGAGAAACTCTTGGAGATGGAGATGCAGAACAAGACTCTCAAAGAAAAGGTAGTGTGCGTCAAGGGAGATCTGGCTAACTTGACCAATTTGGTGAAGGCCTACATGGCAGGTGCAGCCGCAGCGGGACAGGGTAGTATGTGCAGCATCCCGTCTGTAGGGAGTACAGCGACCGCCACAGGTTTGTTGGCATCGATGCATCCATTCACACCTCCAGAGCCTCAGGTCCCGACTCCACAGGCCGATCCCCCGCACTCCTCGTTTCCCGAATCCCAGCCTTGACTTTATTTATTGATACTTTGTAACAGTTGATAGTTTGTCTAGTTAAAACTTTATGTTGAATTATTTTGATTTACTTTGATGTTGGTGTGGCTTCGAAGCAGTTTTCGTTGTCGTTTTTTGAAATTCCCCTGGACTGTAATGCGATGGAGAAGGATGGAAGGGTAGGACAGAGACAGGGTAATGTTAATTGTTAAAGTAGTATAACTGTATAGGCAAATGATATTTAATTGTGATTATTAGTTGTTGTCTCATTTCTCTGTGCGTTGGTGGGAAAAATCTTGTAAATTGAAAATGTGGATTGTTTTTATATAAACATAATTAAACTGTCATTGTTGTTTTTATATATTTACCACTAGGTCCTCGATTACAGCGATTGTACATGTCAAGAAAGACGGCTCATGACATGACATGGCACCATCAAACTCAAACAGATGATGGGTGGATGACGCATCCGAGAGATGGTGGAGCGTGGAAGCATTTCGATACGACATATCCAGATTTTTCAGTTGAGCCGAGAAATGTTCGCATCGGTTTGTGTTCTGATGGTTTTAGTCCTTTTGGCAAATTTGGACGCCAATATTCTTGTTGGCCAGTTATCATCTGCGTGTATAATTTACCACCGGGAATGTGCATGAAAGAGCCATATATGTTCTTGTCCCTGATTATACCGGGACCGAAAAATATTGGGAGAGATATAGATATTTTCTTGAGACCATTGATTGATGAGTTGAAAGAGTTATGGACTACGGGTATCGAGACATTTGATGCGTCGATGGAACAAAATTTCAATATGAGAGTTGCTTTGATGTGGACTATTAGCGATTTTCCTGCATACGGCATGTTATCTGGTTGGAGCACACACGGTAGGTTAGCTTGTCCGTATTGTATGGAGAAAACGAGAGCTTTTCGATTACAAGCAGGTCGGAAGACTTCTTGGTTTGATTGTCATCGCCCTTTCTTGCCTGATGGACATCCGTATAGGATTCAAAGGAATGCGTTTGTTAGGGGACGGGCTTATCCAGATTTGCAACAGAAAGAACGACTTGATGGAGCTGAGATATATGAAGATGTGTGTTTGTTGGATCCTGATGTGTTTGGAAAAACCAAGCGTGCGGCACATAGAACAGCAGGGCACATAGCACATAGAACAGCCGGTTCGCGTGGATCCACCTCATGAAGTTGAGATCGTTGAAGAAGGGGTTTTCGTTGTTCTGGGAGAGGGGGATGATGATGATGCAGGACAACAAGATAGCAGTGCTTCGGAATACGAGTCGGACTACCCCGATGATTACTCAGAGGAATACTATTGGGGGGACAAGATTGACGATTCCTCTGAAGACTATTAGGAGTACACCGTTTTTATTTTCCAGTTTCTCATGTAATAATTGACGAGTTTGTATTGAATCTTTTATTATATTAAAAAATGTGGTAGTGTGTTTTGTGTACTGTTGATTTCCTTACTGTGTTTGTATATTGTAATTTACTATACTTGCAGGTGGTGTTAGGTGAAAAAACGCAATATTTTTTTCACTGGTCCGATAGCGACGGTTTTGCGACGGGATAGTATTGCGTCGGGTTTGCGACGGGATAGCGACGGTAACAATATTCTAAATTAGACAATAGCGTCGGTTTGGTATCCGTTTGGCGACGGGTATTAAATTTTCGAAAATTTTCAACACTCCCACTAAATCTAATTATGCGGTAATTTCAAATTTTTTCACAAACAGTTGCGACGGGATAGCGACGGGTTGGCGTCGGGATAGCGACGGTATTGATTATTTTCGAAAATTTTCAGTCCCGCTAAATTTTATTAGGCGCTAAGTTCAAACTTTTTCACAAATATTTGCGACGGGATAGCGTCGGTGTAGCGACGGGTTCGATTCTATATAAAGCCTTATATTCACAATTCCTAACCCTAATCTTCAACCCTAACTATTTTCCCTCTCAATCGACACCATTTTCACACACACACACATCGTGTCCATTTCGATCGCACCCCATCATTTTTCCGCCATTTATACATCATAGAACCCTTCCTCTACAATCCCACTTCGCGTACACACAAAGCAGTTGCCTCTGCGTCCAGTTCGATTTTGAAACCCCCAGTTTCGATTTTGAAACCCCCAGCAATGGATTGATTTGGCACGGTATACAGGTTTACAAGCTCGTAAGAGTGAAGAAACTTCCCTTCAGGCTCAAACAATTCAATTTGGTATACAATTTAATTTTTCATATGGTTTTTTTGTACAGGTTTTGGCAAATGAAGAAAACATTGGATATGAAGATATGAGCTACACGCAGGTTGTGAAGTTCTACGGAACTTGTATCAAAAATATTCATCACCTGGCTCATCTAGTAGACTGTAAGTTCTAGCATTGCGTCTTTTTATTTTTATTACATAAGAATTGATCACAACTTTCAGCATCAGTAAAAGTATACAACAATTTCTTCCCCTATGAATAAAAGCTTACCATTCCTTGCCTTTTGAAAATGTCAGGATTTGGTAATTACCTAATAAATGAGGGGTGTGCATGTAATTATTATTCCCTTTCCTCCTTACTCTCTGGACTGATATAAAATCATTTTGATCACAGCTTGCAAAGACAAGTATTTAGTGTTTGAGTTTGAAGACAATAGTTTGGTTGTTTTGGAGAGGGAATCGGCTTTAGCTGCTTCGAAGAGCATCCTGAAAGACTATGGAATTCCATCAGAAAGATCAGAAAATCTTTTAGAACCATATGTCAACTCTGTTAAAGAACAAAATGAAACTGATATGCATCACCCTAAGCTTGGTAACTTCCTGTCCCAATTTGATCTTTTATATTTGTACTTTCCTTAATATTTATTTACTTTTTCTTAGTTAAAACTGACCAAAGTGTTGTTCGTATTTACTTGGATTTAATTGGCTGAGTTCATCTTTTTATATAGTAGAATATTGTTATTGCTTTAGTGCATATGTAAAATTGGAAATCTAACATTCTTTTTACCTTTTGTTTATTGCTATTCTCAGACTAATTGCTCTTATAGCATCATATGCTTCAAGTTTCAAGAGCCTTGTGAGTTTTAAGATTGTAATGAAAGGTAAGGAATTTTTAAACTTTTTGTACTTGGTTTATATTGGTTGATCAATATTCATTTAGTCAATTGATTGTTATTTTGATATTTAGACAAGAATGAAAAATAGTTAAAACTTTTATTTTATCTAAATAATAAAAACTGTCTCTTATTGCCTTTTTTCCTATTTCTTGTTTCTAATATATATATTCGTGCGCGAGTTTGAGAAGTTGTTTGTTCAACTCGAAAGCGTGATTTGCTTCTGTCTATTAACCTTTCAAGTCAATGTTTTTTCATGGAATTGTGACTATATCATTTGATTATTTTCTGTTTGTTACGAATTGCATTTAGGACCGAATTGTACTAACTTCATATTTCAATTGATTTTTCAGATTAGTTCATTTTGCCCCTAATGCATTATTTCACCTTAGAGCACAAGAACCAAAAATCGGCCTCGTTTGTGATAACAACACAATGGGAGACGTTTGAGTCTACTCCGGCTTCAACATCAACGAGCACGGCTGCTCATCCAGTGCAACCTAGTTTTACATGGGATTTGCTTTGAGTAGTAATTAGTAGACCAAAGTATATGTTCTAAGTGTGGATTTGATTTTCATTCAAGTTGGTTTGGTTTGGTTTTGGTATCTATTTTTCTTCAATCCTTTGTTGTATTTAGAGTTTTTGTTAGTATTTATCTCCCTTTCATATGTCATTTGCATCATAAATAAATTGGGGAAAGTAGTTTTTTTTTAACTTTGAGTGGTTTGATATATTTCCTGGACGTTGATATGCAGCCGGTTGCTCGATATGCTGCAGCAACCTGGCGGTATATTTTTTTACAAAATTTACTAGAAACGCGACGGGATTGCGACGGTCTTCAAATGTTTCGAGTCGGGTTTGCGACGGGACTTCAAGAAATAATGATTATTGTTTGGCGTCGGGTTTGCGACGGACATCAATATATAATTATTATTAATTAGCGTCGGGTTTGCGACGGGTATTAAAAATAAATAATAATTCTTTGCGATGGAATGGCGACGGTATATAATAAAATATATATAATTATTATTATTCGGAGGGCGACGGGTTGGCGACGGTATATAATAAAATATATATAATTACTATTATTCGTAGGGGCGACGGGTTGGCGACGGTATATAATAAAATATATATAATTATTATTATTCGGAGGGCGACGGGTTGGCGACGGTATATAATAAAATATATATAATTATTATTATACGGAGGGCGACGGGTTGGCGACGGTATTGCGTCGGTCAATACCCGGCCAAAACCGGGTCAAGTGTCTAGGTATTTTGCGTCGGTATAGCGACGGGATGTAATTTAGCGACGCCAAATTGGCGACGGGTAGATACCGTCGCTACCCCGTCGCAAAAGTGGATTTGGCGACGGTTTAGCGACGGTATCGGCCGTCGCGTTTGCTCTGTTTTCTAGTAGTGATTATTACACATGCAAGAAGTTTAGACTTGATAATCAAACATGCAAAGTCAATTTCAGCATGCAATTTCACAATCAACACTCAAAATGACATATTTTTGAAGATCTAACACATTGAACAAAATATCCAACAAATTTCATCATACTTGTGGAAAATTACTCTTAAATCATACATGCACTAATTTTGGGTAAGAAAATTAAACATGCAAAGCTTATTTCCACATTAATTTGCACCATCAACATTTAAAATGGCATTTATTTGAAGATCAACCACACAAAACAAGCTATTCAACAAAAACTCCTCATATTGTGGGGATTCATCTTTAGATCACACATGCAATGAGTTTAGATAAATGAATCACACATGCAATACTTTTTCAACATGCATTGGCACCCTTAAATCCAAATAAAGACATATATATTTTGACAATCAACCACATAAAACAACACATGCAACAAAACTCATCACATAGTAAACATCCATCTTTAGATCATACATGCAATACAATATTTAACAACCTAATCATGTTTTTAAGGAAGAAAATGATGAAGATTAGTAACAAGAAAAAAAATACCTCTTGAAAGTTCAACAAAAGTTCTTTATGCTTGATTGAAGACTACTACACTTAAGCTTACTTTTCCCTTTTTACTTGCTATGCTCTTGCTTCTTCACTCCTTTGGAAAAGAGGATTTTTGGAGGAAAAAGTGAAGGTTTTCTTGAGAGAGTAGAGGTGGTAGAGAGAAGGGAGAGAGTTTATATAGAAGACAGAGAGGTTTGAAGTTGCAAATGATCCTAAAGATCATTTGTGCCTATTTATAGGTAATAATTTTTTTGTATAATACATGTATTATACATGTATATCTATCACTTGCATCATATATATAAAGATGTGTAATGATTAGTAGTCTTGAGCCTTATGTGGACATGATGGGGTATGGGAGGTTGAGTGTGATTTTCATCTAATGTGTCATGCACAATTAAATATAATTATGGTAATTACGCATGCTTTTTCATTCAAATTAATACATCATCTAGGTCACATAACTATTGCACTTAAACTATATAATAAAAGAAATTTACTTAATTATTGAACACATTAGTCAATATATATATATATTAATTATTGAAAATATTTGATATGCAACTTATCTATTTTTCGTTCATTCACAAATACATATGCATGTCGAGTGCATCACGATCGAACTCGGTCTCTTCGTGTAGCAATCCTGCAAGACTTTTCAAAATTAAGAAAAGATTAGCCCGTTATTATCGATTAAACGTAAAGCTCTTCTAAAGCATTAAAGTAATTAGCAATAATAAAATATAAATAAAATTGTATTTATATGCAAAATATGTTATGCATGAATTTTCCAAAAATAGGGTGTTACATATAATTTCCATGAATTTAGGATTTTTTTTAATTTTTCTACTATGCATATGTTATTTAGATCTACATAAGTTATTCGGTGCTTCTGATTTGTGAATGAACATCTTTGAACTCTATTGCTTTGTTTGTTTATGTTTTAAAATCCCATTTTCAAGTTTTTAAATCCCAAAATTCAAAATAAACTTAACACACTAAATTTTCATCCGAATTTACTCTTTTTCAACTCTACTTTTTCAATCTCCAATATAACTACATATCAATCATATATACAAGATTTCACACATTTACCAATCAAATCAATCATTATTTCACTTTCTCTTTCCTATTTACAATTTTTTATTTATATTTAATTATTTTTTATTCACATAATCATTATATACACTCCAAAATAATCATTCCACACATCATTCATCAACCTATCAATATTGATTTGATACATTTCACAACTTTCAACCTATTTTTAAAAATATAAACAAACAACTATCATTTTCACACGAATTTTGGTAGTACGCAATTCCCGAGAAAATTTTAAATTTTTTACTCAAAAACATAAACAAACATAGCTTATAATTTTAAAAGTGTATATATATACACATTACTTTTTCTTCTAGTGTCAAAATTTAAATTTTATATAATACATGGGGCATCTACAATTTAATTCACTATGTGAAGATTTATGATTCACATTCATCTATATATCAAATAATTGTCTATCTCTTAAATTCAGGAAAAAATCCTAAAAAAGATTGTGTATTTCGAAAGCCCATTTCACCACCTTTTTATTTCAAAAATTCCCAAAACTTAATATTAACAAAATTTATAGACATAATCGTTCTCAGCCTTTTATGTTTGAATTAATCAATTATACTTTTGTATAGTACTTAGTTACTTATAAAATTTATATTGATAATCTATACAAAATATGATTGTAATATCAGTTTTTTTATTAAACTTTTCAAAAGTTAAAAGTATATTTTTAGATTATTACCATATTAAAAACATAAATTATATAAAATATTTAAAATATCTATATTTAAAAATAAAACATGTATATTACGATTAATTGATTATAAAAATAGAATCCCATGCATAAGTTAATTGATTATTCACTTACTAAATGAATTGAATTTGTCGCAGAAACTTATTAATTCTAACTTTTAGATTTTTGGAATGAAATTTTGTCGTATGGGTTTTTTAGATTGAAAACGGTTTCATTAACTTTTTAGACACAAATATTATTTTAGAAAGTTATAGTAATTTTTCAAATAATTTAGAGAGAAATTTATATAAGATTCAAGTTGAGTAAACATCGAAGTTATAAGTTGCTCGTTTTCTTTGTGGAACTCGATTGAGATATGAAAACGTTATTGGTTATTCTTAGAAAACTGATTGGTACATGCAGTGTATTTTAAAATGATATAACTTTTAATTTTACAAAATCATTCCAGATACAAAATATAAATTTTAAAATAAAATATTATGTATTGCGAAATATCCGTACTATTTTACTGTATTTTTTAAGAGAATCACCTTATTGGGGGTGCTTTCAAAGCTAGCCATTCGTTTATCATCTAAAATAACAAATAAGGAGATATAACTCCAACACATTCCGTAGAAGGAGACCTATTATATTGTATATAAGACTGTATATCATTTTTAGGTGTTCTACACATTCTTTTTTCTTGTATCTTGTATATGTTTTTTGTTATATAATGCATTATGGCATTTGGTTCTTCAAGTTTGATTAAAAAAATAATCTCTATATTGGTATATATAGCAAAAATAGTTCATTTGTACTAAATTATCTAATATTTTTAATAAACGTAAAGAGACTAAGTCTAATATGACTATTGATGTTACTATACGTGATAGCTACCGAGACTCCACCATATTTAAAGTTCATGCTATGTATTTATATATTTATTTTTTAGTTTTCTATCTTATTATAATAGTGTTACGAGTAATAAAGTTGATTTAATAAGAATATTAAATAAAAATCTAATTGCATGACTCTTTATTCTTTTTATATGAGAATTCACTTTAGGCCATACTCACATAACTGCACTTCTTTATTACTGGGCCGACATTGCTGATATATTATTGGGCTATTACTGATTAGTGGTTGGGCCAACATGAAAGTGGACCGACAACTAATCTGAATAATTTACGACAACTGTGTCTCAAGTCCCAGTGTATAATTACCATATTAATGATTTACACTAATAAGTTCATTATCGGTAACTTAAGTAACTGTATTTAATTGAGTTCCCTCGACCATTCTGAATTCCCTTCATTCCATACATAAAATCTAATGGATTCCCTTCTCCTCTCTCTCTTTCTCTTCGCTGATAGACAAAAAATGGTCTGTGATTGAAAGAATGGTGTGCCGGTGACTCAAAGAATGGTGGTTGTGCAGGTACAATTTATGAGTTTTCTTATCCTTTTCTTTTTTCTTTCTTTTAGATCAAATTTTAATCAAGAATATCGAGAGGTGTTAATTTGAATTCAACATGCGATGTTTCTGATGAAGGCTTTGATAAACAGTAAAGTTCAATTTTTTTGATTCCTAGTGACATCTATTTTCATTCAGACATAAAGTTTCACAAATTCACAGGTACAATTCTTGTATCCCTCATCTCTCTTTTTTAGTTTAAGACAAAATTTACTCAAGAAACTTGAGAGGTTTTAAGAGCATCTCCAACCAAAAATTCACTCCAACCCAAAACACTATTCACTACACCAAAAAGGAATCTTACAGAATATTCTATTTTTTCAATATTTTTTATAATATTACAATCTATCACAAATAAAGCCCAAAACTTTTACAATTTGTACATTTTCACCTAAAAAATATGCTTTGTTAATAAAATTCACAACAAAATAAAATAAAATTATTATTAATAATTAAAAGTTATATTAATCGCATTTCAATATTTCAAATATTAATTAACAATTATATAAGTTATTTAATTAATAAATAAATTATTAAAATTGAACTTTATTATTTGATTAAAAAAAGACATACATAAAAAACATACATTGATACTCAAATGCAGTACAAATGATAAAAATTTACTCACTATCCGCACTATTACTATATTGCTTCCATAAATGGTCTATTAGTGCATTACGTAAAGCAAAGTGCGCATTTTTGTCTTTGATTTGTCTATGTCGGGCTAGAAACTGTTGGAATAGAACATTTTCATCTATTACCAATTCAACTTTCGGAGCTGGTGTTTCAAATGTATCTACATTGGTGCATTGAGATCATGTTCATCCTCAATTATCATATTATGCTAGATAATGCAAGCAGTCATTATATCATGAAATACTTCTTTACTCCAAAAAACGTGTTGGTCCTGTAATAATTGCAAATTTGGATTGTAAAACTCCAAATGCACGTTCCACGTCTTTCCTGCATGCCTCTTGTTTCATTGCAAAATATTTTTTCTTTGGACCACTCGAATTATGAATCGTTTGCACGAGAGTAAACCATTTTAGATATATACCATCAGCTAGATAGTATCCCATAATGTATTCCTTTCCTTGAATAACATAGTGTGCAGAAGGAGCTTACCTAGAGCGAGGTTGGAAAGCAAATGTGATGATGACTCCAACACATTAATATCATTATTGGATCCTGGCATACCAAAATACGCATGCCATATCCAAAGATCATAACATGCCGCCGCTTCAAGTATAACAGTTGGTTTTCCACTACGTCCTGAGAATTGTCCAACCCAGGCTGTGGAACAATTTTTCCACTTCCAATGCATACAATCAATACTTCCCAACATTCTTGGAAAACCACGCTTCTCACCGATATAAAGTAGTCTTGCAATATCATTAGCGTTTGGTGATCTAAGATATTGCGCTGAAAAAATCTCAACAATAGCACGACAAAATCTCTTACAACTTTCAATTGTCGTTGATTCACCAATTTTAATATATTCATCGGTTGCATCTGCAGGTAAGCTATATGCAAGCATTCGAAATATGGCAGTTGCTTTTTGTAGAGTTGATAATCCAAGTCTACAAAGACCATCTCTTTGTTGCTGGAAATAGCCATCATGATTTTTCACTGCATCAAGAATACGAAGGAATACACTTCGAGACATTCAAAATCGTCGACGAAACATTTCATCATTATATAGTGGATTATCAAAAAAATAATTGTTAACTAAAACCTGATCTGCTTCTTCACGATCTCGGTTGGTCACTTTATGATCTGGGATAGATCCACCGTGGATAGAATTATTTGTGTAATTATAATATTCCGTTATTACCTTATTATTTTTCTCCAGTTGCTTGAGAACTGCTTCCTCTAGCATGAGATCATTTAATAAAAAAACATTCATATTATCGGAAAAAGATGAATTTTCAGATTCATTTTCAGATTGCGTATTAGAAGGACCTCCAATATTGTGATTCATTTTGGAAGAGCGTTTGATTTTAGATGTATTTGAAACGAAGATAAGATTGAGATATGAATAATTTCATCCCTCAATGAATGTTATTTATAGAATTAAAAAAAATCATCCAATGGATGAGATGATGATGATGAAATCTAAACGAACGGTTGAGATTGTGATAGGATTGTAAATAAGTTTGAATAATAAAAAAATCCATCAAATGGATGAGATGATGATGAAATCTATACGAACGGTTGAGATTGTCATAGGATTGTGAATAAGTTTGGGTACTAAAAAAATTCATCCAACGGATGAGATGATGATAAAATCTAAACGAACGGTTGAGATTGTGATAGAATTGTAAAAAAAAATTGGATAATAAAAAAATTCATCCAACGGATGAAATAATAATGAAATCTAAACGAACGGTTGGGATTATGATAGGATTGTAAATAAGTTTGGATAATAAAAAAATCCATCCAATGGATGAAATGATGATGAAATCTAAATGAACGGTTGAGATTGTGATAGGATTGTGAATAAGTTTGGATAATAAAAAAATTCATCCAATGGATAGATGACGATGAAATCTAAATGAATGGTTGAGATTGTGATAGGATTGTGAATAAGTTTGGATAATAAAAAAATTCATCCAACAGATGAGATAATGATGAAATCTAAACGAACGGTTGAGATTGTGATAGGATTGTAAATAAGTTTGGATAATAAAAAAATTCATCAAATGGATGAGATGATGATGAAATATAAACGAACGGTTGAGATTGTGATAGAATTATGGATAAGATATCCATCTAGTACATGTTTGTTATCTATATATAGTACACCATACCAAATAATTCTAATACATCTCACTCTAAATTTCAACAACTCATTTCTTCTTCATTTGTTAATCAAGTCTCTTTTATTGCTTCTTTTTTTCTACCATGTCTCGATCGTCTGGATACGCTCGTCATGAGGATATCATATTGTGAAAATGCTATATGCAAATTGCACAAGATCCTATACAGGTGTTCACCAATCAAGGACTGAATTTTGGTCTCGAGTGGCTGCCAAATTCATTAATGCAACACCCGAGGGTTCAGTGTTTTGTAATAGCGGATCAGTGCAATGTCGAATGCAGATCATAGAAAAAGATATGAAAAAATTACATGGGTGCATTCGATAAATCGAAAACAAAAACCAAGTAGAGCATCAGAACAGGATATTGTAAGTATAACAAATATTCTATTGTGACTTGTGATTTCATATATTTTAATTATTTTAAATTTGACGTGTGAGTATTGTTTACAGTTAGATCGGGCCAAAATATTGTTAATGCAAGATTGGAACTACAAAAGTGGTTCCAACTTGACCATGTGTGGAACATGTTTAAGGATTTTGTAAAATTTAAAGATGATGTTCATAGAAGAAATAAATCTCAAATTCCTACAAATTATAATCCAAATTATATCTCGTCTGAGTCGGATAATCTCACCCCCGACTCTCCTACGTTATCATCGTTTTCTGTGGATTTAAATGATGATCATATTGGTGGATCTTCATATAGTAGTGGATCTTCACAACCTCGACCTTCTGGGGTAAAAAAATCCAAACAAAAGAGAAAAGTTGAAGAAAATATGGCATCTAATATTGAAAATATGAAAAACCAATCTTCATTCCTTATGGATACAATTAAGGAGACAACTCAGTATAGAGAAGAAATGCTTGCATCGGCAAAGGCTATGGTAGAAGAGCAAAGACTTAGGCGAGAAGATGATATGTTGGCTCGCGATTTGGATATTATAAGCGATTTGCAAGTTCGGGCTGAGTTTCAAGCCCAAAGAGATGAAATTTTACAAAAACGAGCCCAGAACCGAGCTGAACGAAGCCAACAGTCGTACCCACCTTCTCCGACGAACTTTTTTGGCCAATATTTTGGTAATATTGGTGGAGACGACACCGATATTCCCCCTATTAATGTTTTTAAAAATATATTAATTATGCAAGTCCAAGTAATGTATTTAATGCTTTTAGTTTATAAAAATATGCATTTATATGTTTTAGTATATGTTTTATTTAAAATTAATTTATAACATTTGTATTTTATTCTAGTTGAATTAAATATAACTTATATAATTTATTTATAACAAATTATATGTTTATGAGCTAAATTGAAAGCAATTAAAACTAATTAATAATACAATATACATTTTATATAAGTTAAAGTATAAAATATTTATTTATAATTTAATAATAAACTTAAATTAATGCATAATTGAATAAAATATAATCAATAAGATATAATTATAACTAATTAAACTATTTAGGGCTAAACTAAAAATAATTCAAACTTTATAAATTTAAAACGGATTAAAATGAAAAGAAAGCTAAAGCTGAAGGGCTAAATTGCAAAAACTAAAAAAATTAATAAAAAAATAAAATAAGAGCTGGCAGAAGTAGCGCAGCCAATTACATCTCAACCCACGCTGAAATAGCGTCGATTCTCAATCAGAGATCAAATTTCTGATTTTTAAGATCGAATTTCAATTAAGAATCTATAGATGACTATCGCCTTCTCTTCTCTTCTTTGGTGACAGACATAAAGTTTCACAGGTACAATATAATTCTTGTATCCCTCTTTTTTTGTTTAAGACAAAATTTACTCAAGAATCTTGAGAGGTTTTAATTCTAATTCAAGATCTTTTGTTTCTGATGAAGGCAGTTTTTGATTTCTGGCTGACATCGATTTTCAAGAATGTTTGGTTGGAGTAATCTTCTGTTTAATTACTAGTTTACTGGTTAACTTGTGCTTACTCGATTTAATTTAATTAAGAATCTTAAGAGGTTTTAACCTTTAATTCAATCTAATGACGACTTTGATTAACGGACCAAATCGGGAACCGTTGTGGATAACGATTAACGACCAGGAATAAATTAAAAACAATGGATAATATAAGCAAATGGAAAAATGAAGTTTATGTGTTACGGGCACAATTGGAAATACGGCAGTCAACGGTCAAACACCGACGAGTAGTTAAAATTGTAACAAAGAAACGGGCGTGAAAAGTAGTTAGGGAAGTTGTTTCTTGTTGCGCAAGCTGAAGTGATTGTATATAAATAGCAAATATATGAAATAAGAAAAACAGATTTGATTTGGCTTCAATATATTTCTCTTTGAATTCTCTAGGGTTACAATTGGGGATTACATCTTCAGGGTTGACTACTATCTCAACCCTTGGGTTAATCCTGCGTGATTCTTCCCATACGAGTAGATCGTATCAAGTGGTATCAGCAATCCTCATCGATCCTCGGGGACGCTTGTGATCATACGATCATGGTAGAATCCACGCGCAGCAATGGCGAGTTACGAAAGGATGTCGATGCTCTCAAAGAAACGATGGAAGAACTGCGAGCAATGATGGCAACTGTGCTCGCTAATCAGGCCAACCAAGCGATGACAGGAGTTAGCACTAGCGGTGATAACAATAGCGCGGCCAATCGTTCGAAAGAAGGAGGCCTATCGCAGAACGGATATCAAATTCCAACCAAAATGTCTCGAGTGGAATTTCCTCACTTTAATGGCGAGGACTTGCGTGGTTGGTTATACAAGTCTGAGCAGTTTTTTGAGGTGGATGAAACACCACCGTCGGCTAAGGTGAAATTAGCAGCAGTACACTTGGAAATTGATATGAACCTGGGAGAACCCAACCCAAAAGCTAGCTAATGAGAAGGAAGAGCCCAAGCCCATATAAACCCCACATTGGAATCCCATACTTCCGATGTGGGATCCAAGTCCCATACATTGCAATTAGGATCGTAACAATCCACCACGCTCCGCAGCCCCGGCGCCCACGCGGGCTGGCTGTGCGCTAGCGAACTAGCCCCGGCTATGCCGACGTCACCACATTGGGCTTTGCGCTAGTTCCTAGCCCCGGGCGAACACTGCTATGCCGGCGTCACCACCCGCGCCGCACGATTGCAACTCAGAGGGGCAGTGGATGGCTCTGATACCAATTGATATGAACCTGGGAGAACCCAACCCAAAAGCTAGCTAATGAGAAGGAAGAGCCCAAGCCCATATAAACCCCACATTGGAATCCCATACTTCCGATGTGGGATCCAAGTCCCATACATTGCAATTAGGATCGTAACAAAATCAAAGCCATGGTGGAGTGGCCCAAACCGAGAAGCTTGAAGAGTTTGAGAGGGTTTTTAGGCATCACGGGGTATTATCGGAGGTTTATCAAAGGATACGGATGCATTGCTAAACCCTTAACCGACTTGTTAAAAAAAGATGCTTTTGTTTGGACTGCTACAGCAGAGACTGCTTTCGAGCAGTTAAAAGAAGCAATGACTAAGACACCAATCCTAGCTATGCCTGATTTCAATGAGGAATTTGTTTTAGAAACTGATGCAAGTGGCAGTGGCATTGGTGCGGTATTAATTCAGAAAGGTAGACCCATTGCTTTCATGAGTAAGGCTTTGACAGGAAGGAATTTAGCCTTGTCCGTATACGAGAAGGAGATGATGGCTATAGTGGTTGCGATTCAAAGATGGAGACCGTACTTAGTGGGGAGACATTTCGTGATTAAGACGGATCATAAAAGTCTAAAATATCTCATGGAACAAAGAATTTCTACACCTAGCCAAGAAAAGTGGTTGGTAAAGCTCCTAGGGTACGACTTTTCTATTCAATACAAATGTGGCCAAGAAAATGTTGTGGCCGATGCATTGTCGAGACAAGAACGAGTACAAGAAGCAATGGTTACTCAATTAACTTCGGGGCAGACCAATTTATTACAGGAGATTAAGGATTCTTGGTTAACCGATGATCAAATCCAACGTTTGATTAAGGACATTACTGAAGGAAGGAAACCGCATTATAGTTGGACGGCAGGTGTCTTGACCAGGAAGGGTAAACTCGTAGTGGGCAAAGAGGACAGCGTACGGAAGAAAATTTTTCAAATATACCATTGCAGTAGTTTGGGGGGCCACTCGGGGATGAATGTCACATTACACCGAATCAAACAATGTTATTATTGGAAGAAAATGAAACGTGACATTTGTCAATGGATAAGAGAGTGTGACACTTGTCAAAAATGCAAAGGAGAAAACGTAGCCTCGCCCGGGTTGCTGCAACCCTTGCCCATTCCCGACTCGGTTTGGAAAGATATTTCTATGGATTTCATTGAAGGTTTACCCGAATCACATGGCAAGAATAGTATATTCGTGGTGGTGGATAGATTAAGCAAGTCCGCTCATTTCTTGACCCTCAAACACCCATACACAGCTGTTGACGTCGCTCAAACTTTTATGGATAATGTATTCAAGCTCCATGGCATGCCGAGCAGTATAGTGAGCGATCGGGATGTGGTGTTTATGAGCAAATTCTGGCAGGAATTTTTTCGGCTTCAGGGGGTTAAACTGCAGACTTCAACGGCTTACCATCCACAATCCGATGGTCAAACCGAGGTGGTTAACCGGTGCGTGGAGGCTTACTTACGTTGTATGTGCAATGATAGACCGAAGGAGTGGACAAGATGGTTACCACTTGCGGAATGGTGGTACAATACCTCGTACCATTCCGCTATTAAGTGCACCCCGTACGAAGTGGTATATGGACAGAAACCCCCTATCCATACACCTTACATTCAATTCGAAGCTTTGGTTGATACGGTGGACAGGAGCTTAGCTCACAGGGAAAGCACCATCAGGACGCTCAAACATCACCTGGCTAATGCACAAGCGAGAATGAAGCAACAGGTTGACAAGGGTCGAAGCGAGAGGGTGTTCGAGGTGGGTGATTGGGTGTATGTCAAACTTCAACCATATCGGCAGATGTCAGTTCGTAGCCATGCTTATACTAAGCTGAGTGCTAAATATTTCGGCCCCTTCAAGGTGTTGCAGAAGGTAGGTTTAGTGGCCTACAGGTTGGAGCTACCTGTTGAGGCTAAAATACATAACACCTTTCATGTGTCACAACTCAAGAAAAACATCGGAAATAGACCCTGTCGACCTGATGTTCCCATCATGCTCACTGACCATGGTATGGTAGTGCTTGAACCCGAAGCGGTTTTGGAACGGAGAATGGTAAAAAGGAATAATCGACCGGCCACCCAATGGTTGGTTAAGTGGTTCAATTCCCCTCTTGAAGATAGTACGTGGGAATTCGTGCATGAATTGAAGAGGAGATTCCTTCAATTCAATCCTTGAGGACAAGGATTGTTTGAGAGGGTGGGTGTTGTTACGGGCACAATTGGAAATACGGCAGTCAACGGTCAAACACCGACGAGTAGTTAAAATTGTAACAAAGAAACGGGCGCGAAAAGTAGTTAGGGAAGTTGTTTCTTGTTGCGCAAGCTGAAGTGATTGTATATAAATAGCAAATATATGAAATAAGAAAAACAGATTTGATTTGGCTTCAATATATTTCTCTCTGAATTCTCTAGGGTTACAATTGGGGATTACATCTTCAGGGTTGACTACTATCTCAACCCTTGGGTTAATCCTGCGTGATTCTTCCCATACGAGTAGATCGTATCATTATGTGAGCTGCATATTATATGGAAGGGAGAAGGAAACAGGAAATCATATGTTGTAAAAAATTCTCAAATTCATGCAATTTAGCTAAGTTTATTTTCATAATTTTATATAATAAACAAGGTGCATATATATAATATAAAATAATATATAAAAAAGTAAGAACGATTAGCTATTAGGACCTCGTGCATGTATTGTTGGCTCACCACTATCCCAAAATAAAATCCTAGAAGGCCATGTTGTCTTCTCTTTGTGAGCATATTTACAAGAAAACTAAACCTTATACTAGTTGCCAAAATATAAAGAAAATATAAAATGTATGGATATTGTATGCTTGTGTTGTACCTTCTACCTTCACCCTAAAACCTATATATAGTGTGAAAATGCACATGTAACCTACAAAGCAAAAGTAAATACAATGGTCAAAAGGTTTTAAAGAAAATAATGCTAAAAAATAAGTACATTTTGAAGTTTTGAACCTTCAAATTCCAATATCATATACTGATATGATATATGTAAATTTGGTAGAGGTTAAGAAATAGTCATAGTTTGTAAATGACGATTTGATGAAATACAACTTACTGGTTAAAAAAGGAAAGTAAACTCTAATGCTTAATTGTCGATTATTATCTTCTAATAAATCCAAACTCGTAGCATTCAAAATTAAAAACTGATTTAATTTTATGAACGTATTCATAATCATACCTGAAGTTTGAATTTGATTTCAAAATGATCATTGACGTCCTATATTTGCTCAATATATTCCTTGTCAAATTTAATAATATTTTTCAACAAATAAAGTACAACGGAATTACTTAAGAATGCTAGCATATGTAAGTGGTGTGATTTATTATTTAAAATATTATAAGCAAAAACAATAAGTCAATTAGATAATTATCAATGTAAAGATGTAATATTTATATGTTTTCTTAGTCTTGTTTGATTTTTATCGTATCTTTCAAAAAAAAAATCTTTCATACTAATTTTTTATTAATTAGAAGTTTAGAACCTTTTGATTACGAAACTTACTGCTTGATAGATGAATTAGAGAGTTTATTACCTAATAATATATATATATATATAATTGACAAAAGCAATTCTAAAATTAAAAAAAAAAAAAAAAAAGTTTCCACTAACAAACTCCTTTATTCAGTGACTTTGGCATCTTCATTGACACTGATAGCAAAGGTAAATGGGAAAAAATATATATATAAAAAGGGGAATTCATGTTTGGGAGCAAAATCAATTAAATGTAAAATTATTAACACCTGAGAATGATTTGGATGATTAATATGTTCTATGAAGCATACATAGTAACCAAAAAAAAATAAAAAATGAAGCATACATAGTATGGAAAGGTGCATTCCATATAATTTGCTTGTATTATTTGATAGCAAAGGTAAATGTGGAAAATATATAATAAAAAAAATGAATTCATACAACACAAATTACTTCTTTTTTGTCAAGTTTTATGGAAATTCATATGTCAATTTCGGTGTTCACCTTGTTGCAATGTAACCTAATTTCCTTAGTATTATTAGTCTCATAGTCTTTGTACTTTAAAATATAAAATGGATAACATAGGTGTAGGAACTGAAAAAACAAATTAATTGTTTATTACACATCCATCAACTTTGCCTAATGTAAATTAAATAATTAAAATAGTACATATTTACTAGAAATTATTGTTGAAATATTTCTCCTCAAAATCAACGGCTATGTTTATTTATTCCTTTTATTTTGAATTTTGAAAATATATTGAAAAATGTGTATTAAGAAAATTGGTGGTGAGAATGATGTTAGTTTGTTTATGTTAATAAAATTTAGTTGAAAGTTTGTAACTTGTAATATATATTAAATCAATAGTTATGAGTTGATGAACGATGTGTTGAATGATTGTGTTATTTATATATTCAATAATTGTGTAAATAAAAAAATAATAAATATAAAGTATAAAAGGAAAATAGATAAAATAATTATAAATAAATAATTTTTATTGGTGAATATGTCAAATAATATATATATATATACATATACTTGATAAGAAATGATTAGTGTATTTAAAAAGTAAAGTTAAAAAAAAATATAATTTAAATGAAAATGTTAAAATTTACTTGAAATTTTATCCTCAAAAATTTTGAGAATTAAATTCAAAATAAAAACAAACAGGGCCAAAACATATGCTAAAAATGACATATTTATTTTATTTGGATTTTCTATGTCTCAAAATATATGAAAATATTTATACATGTTAAATATATCTTAACAAATACATGTATAAATTATACATATCTAATATAGTGAAATAACAAATAAAATATGGAATATGACATCTAAAGTCTAAACCCTTTTTTCTCTTCGTGGTTGTACGGCCAAGGTGGCAAATCCAAGTACAAAAATTTCATAGAAACTAAAAGAAGTACAATAAAAAAATGATAGACATGTAATTATTTCTTACCAGTCATAGTAGTTTTTATTTTAAATTCTTATTTGATTGTCTATATGAAATGTAGATTATCAACTCGTATCAGAATATTACACATAGTAAACAATTCAATAAATAAGTTGTAATTAAAATATAAAATGAGATAATCTCTGGAAAATCCACACTTCCACTAAAAACGATAAAAAGCATCACCACATCCAATATTCTCGCTATCTTCTTTTCTTCACTCAAAACAGCCAAAATGCATCCAGAAGACAACGACCATAGCCTTCAATTACTCGATTCCAACAACTAAGAAGAGCGCGCCTACGATTCCACGAACAAAGTCCACATCGTCGGCGTCGACGAAGTCCCCGACGCCGACGAGTACTCTACCAATGCCCCTCCGTTTTCGTGGCGCAAGCTATGGCTATTCACCGGTCCAGGGTTCTTGATGAGTATAGCATTCCTGGATCCGGGTAACCTGGAGGGGGATCTCCAGTCTGGGGCTATCGCGGGCTACTCTCTGTTGTGGCTGCTTTTGTGGGCCACTGCTATGGGCCTTCTGGTCCAGCTTCTATCGGCCCGGCTCGGGGTCGCGACGGGCCGGCACCTGGCGGAGCTGTGTAGAGAAGAGTATCCCAATTGGGCGAGGCTGTTGCTTTGGGTGATGGCGGAGCTGGCTCTGATTGGAGCTGATATTCAGGAGGTGATTGGGAGTGCTATTGCTATCAAGATTTTGAGCCATGGGGTTTTGCCTCTTTGGGCTGGTGTCGTCATCACTGCTTGTGACTGGTAAAATTGTTTGAATTCGGTTAGTAATTTACTGTCATTGATAAGTATTTTGAATTGTTTGTGATATCATGTTAATATGAATTATTTTTTTAATGGGATGTTTGAGAAATGTTAACTTTGATTCCTTGGAAGGTTTCATTTTTATTTTTTTTTTGGGTCAAAATTTTGAATTTTTTTTCGTGAATTTACGATTTGGGATGGTTTTCTGTGGTGGTGGATAAGTGGATATGCTAGTTTCAAGTGTCTTGCTTACTTAGTTCTTATTTTGTACTTTATTATTCTTCATCAGATACAGGAATATCATTATTGAAAATAGTATAATGAAGTTCAAACTATATTTTATGATTGTACTTAATCTTTCTGTCTCATACTTTTTCTTTTATTTCTCTGTTTCCTATGTTAGAGTGGTTGGGATTTTCTTACTATTATATTCATGGGGTTTAAGAATGTTTCTACACAATTCCCCTTTTTCAATAAGTATGCTAGGAACAACTTACATAGAATAGTTCAAACAATTTATAGTCTTGACACTTTCTTGATGCAGCTTCATCTTTCTATTTCTGGAGAATTACGGAGTGAGGAAACTAGAAGCACTTTTCGCTGTCCTTATAGCCACTATGGGTCTCTCTTTTGCATGGATGTTTGGGGAAACAAAGCCCAATGGTGGTGAACTTTTACTTGGTGAGAAAACATTCTTGCTTAAATAGAGATTACCTGTACTTTTCAATAAACCTTAAAAAAGAATTTCTAACACTCATGTGGTTGTAGGTGTTTTGGTTCCAAAACTTAGCTCAAACACAATTCAACAAGCAGTTGGGGTAGTGGGGTGCATTATAATGCCGCATAACGTTTTTCTTCACTCTGCTCTTGTACAATCGAGAGACATCGACAATCGCAAGATTGGCCGAGTTCGAGAGGCTCTCACTTACTACTCAATTGAGTCTGGTGCTGCCCTATCAATCTCCTTCATGATTAATTTATTTGTTACGACGGTTTTCGCAAAGGCTTTTTATGGCACGGAACAAGCCAATAATATTGGACTTATGAATGCTGGACAGTATCTTCAGGAGAAATTTGGTGGAGGGTTATTCCCAATTTTATACATATGGGCTATAGGTTTATTAGCTGCTGGACAGAGCAGCACTATAACGGGCACGTATGCGGGACAATTTATCATGGGAGGATTTTTAAACCTGCGTTTGAAGAAGTGGATGAGGGCAATGATAACTAGAAGCTGTGCTATTATTCCTACTCTAATTGTTGCTCTTGTTCTTGATACATCTGAGGATTCGTTGGATGTTCTCAATGAGTGGCTTAATGTATTGCAGTCAATTCAGATCCCTTTTGCACTTATACCTCTCCTTTGTTTGGTTTCCAAAGAGGAAGTCATGGGCTTTTTCAAAATCGGCCCTCTTCTTCAGGTATTTCTTTTGCTTAAATTTTCTGTTATATGCACTTATATGAAAAGATCTGTATTTGATTTAGCTCATAGAACGAGGTAAACTAAATCTAGTCAAGACTTACCCATATGCCTAATCGGATCGAGAACGTGTATAGACTGCACTGGGGTTCACCGAGCTACCTACGTACCTTTCGGTAGGATCAAGTCTAAGCATAGTTCAATTTGTTCATTAAGGTCATACTCTAGTTATCTAAGCTCGGGATAGATTATGTGAGATCGTACTATTAGATTCATTTGGAGTCGTAAGATGTAAAACGAGTTATTATGTGTCTCTCTTTCTTTGTTTGTTATGGGTTCTATTTATAGGAGTGGCATGTTGTACGGATAGTATGATGACATGTGTAATGCCGTACACGTGACCTAGATAAACGTGCCCGATTGATTGGGTCATCTGTATACCCGATCCTTAAATAACACGTGGGTTTAGTATTGTTTAGCAAATAGACCCTTCTTAGTCAGGGGCTCATATGTAAATACAGGTAACCTTTGAGGGGTGGGTCGTATATCAGATGGTCCGGGAATTCGACCCGTAGTTTACGAGATAACTCCATACATCAGTATTCATGAACGAGCCCAACGTATGGATGTTATATCTGCATTATTATTTGCTCCTGCACAGAAATAATGCCTTGGAATTTCTTAAATGATCATCCAAGAATTGGTTGAAAATGAGAACGTCAATATCGGTCTTTGTATTCAGTAGGAGTTGAAAGAGTGAAATGTCAACCTTCGTAGCTTGTGACGTTTAAATTAATACTCAACTGAAATATTTTCAATATAATTCAGTAACTCGGGAACAGGAAAAATGATCTAGATTGTATTAGAAAATTATAATTTCGTAGAAATAGCTTTCATATTGGGTATTTAGTTTATTTCTTATCAGATAATTGAATAGTGTGGTTAACCTATGTATAGCCCGACGTATCTTTTTACATGCATTTTTTTGCGAACCTAGGAAAAAGGTACAAAAAAAAATAACTAAAAGATTGCCGTTTGCAGGTAATATCATGGCTTGTAGCAGTGCTTGTGATGGTAATAAATGGGTATCTTATGGTGGATTTTTTCTCTTCTGAAGGGAGCGGGTTGCTGTTTACTTGTGCAATTTCGGCTTTTACAGTAGCATATCTTTCCTTCATTGTATATCTCGTTGCAAGGGAAATTACCTTTTCCAGTTTGCTTCGAAAAGCCAAGACAACTCTGGGAATCTCTTGAATGAATCTCCACGGCCATTCTTTTTGATTTTTTGTGCTACATCTAAAGGCCTCATGCAAAGAATGAAGATATATAGAATTACTTGTATCTAATTCTTCCTCGAGGTCTTATTCAATATATATGCATCTATTGATAAGTTTCTAAATGTTTTGATTAGCAAACAATATCAACGGTTGACTAGGCAGTGATCCACTGCTGGAAATACGTATTTTTCACGGTTACTCGAAATTAATCAAAATGCATTTGACATAATCTTGCTCAGTTCTATTCTTGCATCTCTTGTGTAGTGTTATTTCTCCTTATAAAATGATTGATTAAGTACATAACTGAAACTTTTAACTAGTGTAAATTGTTTTCTATGAATTTTAAATAGTTTAAATGAAATAGACATCTCATTATGTTGCGGATATGAACATAGGGTGAAACTGTAATTCGTCTTTTTCTTATAATAATTCATCGAATTTTATTTGAGAACATGAATGACCAAAATACATGCTGATAATGAACAAAATTCTTGCTTGGTTGACAACATAATCAAAGCAAATTCAAATGAAATTGTCTAAGGGCATTTCGATTTGCCCTTGGAGTTGAGCATATCTCTGTAGCATGGGCACTCTGATTTGTTCCCGACAGTTCCCGAAGGCACACAATTGCATTTGCTGCAGCATATGCCGCAGAAATTGAAGCAGCGTTTGTATATTCCTGCTTTCGAGCACCTTATTCTGCACTTATCACTGCAAAAGCCCATGTCTGAACATGGGCAAAAACAACCTTAATCGAAACAAATTATGTTAAAAGATCACTAGTTGTTAAACAATAAGGGAAATGGTTCTTACCCGGTGATGGGGCCGGGGCATCAACTACAGCATCCCCGAGAAAAGAGTAGCTCAAAAACAGGCTAATAAAAAGCAAAATGATGAAGAGAAACTTCATTTTCAGTAACAAGAAGAATGCTGCTATATGAACTGAAGTCTTAAGAGCTGCTGTATTTATAGTGTACATTAGAAATAAATATATGAATAGGACAGCCTTGTACAGACTGTAAATGGCTGTTAGTATGGGAAATTGGAATCCTCTTGGTATTGAGGACACAATTAGTGAGGTCTTTGGTGTAAAGAAGGTTGCAGGTACCTACTTTTGTCAAATATTACTAATTCAAATTTGCATCTTTTTTGTTTTGTTTTCTAATTAGGGACTCGATGAGACGATGAGTAAGAGAATCTGTATATATTTGTTAGAGTTATGTTTTCGGTCCATGGTCCCGGTCCCCCTGGATCGGGGTTGAGCATTTCGGTCTCGAATTGTATAGACTATGTGTATTTTTAGTACTTCACTTATGTGCATTTAATGTGCATTTGATAAATGTTGGTAGATTTTGGATGCAATTGGCTACTGTCGTTATCCATGCTGATTTGAAAATTAATGTTGAATAATATATAACCTCCTTGATAATATTATTAATGATGAGATGTATATAGAGTCACAAATTTGACAATTAAAGTAAACTTAACTAAACTCGAAAAATATAAATATTAGTAAACATAATACATAAGAAAAGATCTTATACAAAACTATATCCTAATATATTGTAATACTTCCACGCAGTTGAAACGTGGAGATGTTGAACATTGAGATTGAAATAAAAATCTATGAAAAAATAACAGTAAAAAAATAAAAGACGGCATTTGGCATCGAGAGGCAGCGACAACCTCAAGATTGAGCAGTTGTAATATAAAAAGGCGGCAGCACATAGGTGGTGCAACAAAGGCTCAAACCCTTTATTTTTCGGTGAGTGATTATAATTTATTGAATAATACCATATTGAGTAATACTTATTTTTCAAGGTGAGTGACTATAATTTTTTGAATAATATCATGCTGATTAATACAAAGCTCTTATACCATGTTGAATAATATAAAATCCGTCGATAATATTATTAATGATGGAAGAGATATATATAGAGTTATAAGACTGGACAATTAAGATAAATATAATTAAACTAGCAAAATATAAATATAAAAAAAAGTATTATGATGGAAAAGATCTTATACAAAATTATATATTTATATATTCTAACAAATAAGGTTGAGTACTTTTGTTCTAGGGCTTTTTGGACTCATCACATTTAGTTCAAGAGATTTTAATTTATTGTAATTTTGATCCACACAAATTCAATGCGATTAACTAACTACATGAGGGGCAATTCTATGTAGTATCATGTAATCATTAGTTGTGAGGAGAACACATGTGAAAGGCACGTGAGTACTTCAAGAAAGACATTTTTGCATGAGTTCTTAAACTGAATGGGGAACATAGTTTCCTCTTTAATAAGGCTCCCACATGTTTTGAGTGTTTCCACCAAAACCATAATCGAGAAAATGTGACAGTTGTTGGAAATTAAGTTTTAAATTTTATTTATTTATTATTTATTTTTAATAATTATATTTATTAAAATCTCAAAATTAATTTGTCATTTTATTTACAATTTATTATATACTTATAGTCCCATTATTATCTTATTTATCTGATTTTTGGCCAAGTAATTTCATCATTGGTGGCCTAATTAGTATTTGTTTTATGCCTTTGCGGTAATTTATGATGGTTTTTAGTGGCTATTAATCTCTTTAACTTGGCCAAAATTCATCTCTTATATAAAGAAGTCATAGTCTACTTTATTGAGATATTAAGAATGACATAATGTGTCCAACGTTTTTTGTGGGGCAGATGGGGCTTGTTACTTGAATTTTTATTTTTCAAATGTATATAATCGTTTCTTTATAAAATAAACAAAGGTTAAATTTTTATGTTTAAACTAGTTGTTTGCAAAGCCGGGTTGTTTGGACCTATTTGGTTAGTTTCTTCAATGTTGAGGGTTGCAACTAGCAAAGTACACAGCTCAACCCAATATATTAACTTAAAACAGAGAGCACAAGGAAACAAACCCCATTGAAATCAAATATTACTAATGAAAATGGATCACAGGTTCTACCAATTGGCTTGATTGTCTTAATACACAAACTGTGTTTTATTCAGAGCTCTGCATAAACACATAAAGCGCAAATATTACTTATTCCCGAGTCAAGGCACGATCAAAATAAAGGAAATCTTATCTCTGAAACTTAAAAGCGTCATAATTTTACAATTACAAGAAAACAAGAAATAAAGTAGGGCTAGCATACTTGAACAACATGAAATCCCAATTGCTATAATTAATCTATCATTTCAAATTTTCAAAAAGAAAATCTTCTTATACTGATGTCAACTTACCGAAACCAAATTACTCAATCAGAGTAGGTGCTCAATGCAGCAACAACCAATCCGGTTGTCTCAAGAGTTGAAGCTACATCGGGGTACCCTTTCCAGGACGTATTTATTTTAAGAGAAGGATAAAGCCAACTCTTTACAGAAGATATAAAGGCTCTTGGATCGGGTTCTAGTACTGCTTCCCAATCCACCTGTACGCCCTCGGGAATGCTCCCAGTGAATTCCATGTTAGCAGCAAGTAACAGCCCAAGCAACACAACAAACCCGATCACAGATGTACCTCTTGATAATGGCATAAAATTATACCTGAAAATGATAGATAGTTTAACCTCAATCATACGAGAAAAAATAAATTTGATAACTAGATCATTGTTGCAGTGAAATTGTAATCTTACCAGTAATATGTCATTCTTAAAATTGCTTCCCTCACATTCTCGAGCACAGAGAAGTCTGTGGAGCCGTAATTTTCACCACAATATGCATCACAGAGTGCCTGCAAATCCAATTTTTGTTTTTTATCAATTGAATGATGTGGATTGTCAATATATGTTAATATGAAGTTATAATGGTGAATGATGTGCCTTGAATTAAGGTGAATTAGGGAGAGTATGAGATAAGAAAACAAGCTATATATATCAGGCAGGATTTGTGGAAGAAATACTGTGTAAGCTTTACTAGAATTCAGGGAAATTACGCGTCTAATAAAATATTAATTAACTACAGAAATTTGAAGATGCTCAGGATCCCAGAAATTTGATACTGTCTGTCCACTACAAATATCTTAGTGAGGAAAAGAAAAGAAAATACTAGGGGAAATTATTATTGTTATTTTTTTTTTATTGCTAGAGAAATTTGGAAAAAAAAACTTGAGAGCGACATCATTTAGTTGAGAAAGGCTAATTTTCTCTGGAAAAAACTGAGAAAAACAAGAGAAAATGCATGAAACAATTATTTATCATATTTCAAGCTTAAATACACCATCACCTCATTTCTAACATTCATTTTCTCATTGTTTTCCCTAAACTACCAAGTAAAGTTTGAGAATTGATAATTCTTTGATTTTGTTCTTTCCTCACCAACATTCTTGTACCGAAAGCACTTTTTGAAAGAATCTTGAAAACATATTGCAATAAATAGAACACACACACATGTATATATATGTAGAAAGCCAATATGAAGGATAGAGCTGCATAACATAATTTATGGAGCAAAATATATAAAATTAGGATTAAGCAGCACTGTTCAAATGACATTATTCTGAAGCCCAAGAATAAAAGGCCTAGAATATACTCGTCATGGTGCCACAGTGGCATAGGACGACGTTGATTAAAGATAGTCAAAGACAGTGACTTGGCTTAGGCATTAGGTTGAAAAGACATACCTCCCATGCTGAGGTCATTTCCAATTCAAATTCTTCCCACCTAGAAGGTGTACAAGGTGTTCTAATACCAAAATCGTATCCAGATTGGCTGCTGAAAGGAACAAATGATTCAACAAATATTAATTAACTAGTACGCCAAAAGAGCAATTAAAATGGGTCGGTATGTACATTAATAAACACTGCAGTAGAAAAGGAGTTGTGGCTTACGTTTTTGCAAGGGTGAGCTTTGTTCCTTCAAGGCGCTTTCTGAAATAAGAAAAATGCCGAGAAGGAAGTTATAACATGGATATGGCAAAGAAAGAAATAATCCACAAAGAACAGTAACACAAAATTACCCCTCAAAAGCCATACTGTTGCACCAAGTAGACAACCAGAAATCGTCCCCCACAATTCGGTATAGATCTGAGCAGGATTCTGCATTCACTATCTGCAAGTTGTATATATAGAAGTTGACAGTCATTTAGATCAGAAAATATAAAACCCACAAAAAATATCAAAATTACACAAATGCAAGAAAAACCAAACGGGAAAACTGTTTTACCTATTGGCAACTAGTGCTCATGAGAAGTGAAATATTAACACGAAAAGGCAATCAATCAAAAGCTATTCCAAATTAAATATCATATAATGACATTGCATCAAGAGTGCCCATCTCCAACCTATAGACCGTGCATTGGAGCTTGTGCTCAAGATTTGGTGGGACTAACAACAAATAAAGACATAAAACTGCTGCTCAGAAGCAAGCTTATATATCTTAGGAGTGGGAGCAATAGAACAAGCTTACATCAGTATGATTACTCTTGGGCCATTAAGAACTCTTAACAACAAGAAAGACTAAATGCACCAACAATGATTTAAAAATTGAATAAATACATCAAGGTCTTTTTTCTCTTGATATTTTTATCTGAAAATGTGCCTCAATTTTAATGACAACAATCGTTTAAATCTGCACGTGAACACCAGAAGAAAGAAACTGCTGTATCCCACTACCTATACCACCAATTTGAAAAGGGAAAAAAGGAAGTACAGGAAGAGGAAGAGGACTTGATTCTCCACTTTTAGGAGTTAATATCATACCTTACAAAAATGCTAAAACATGTCTACTAAAACAAAGGCCAGAAAGCCAAATTATTTGCACGAAAAGTATCTATCTTGAGAAGGATATCAGAATACATATGATTATAAACAACAAACAGGAGCAACATTTTTAACTTTATCTGGTGGAGAAATACAACTTACTTCTTGCAGTTTCCCATTTTCATAGAGATTGATCATGCTATCCTTCTTGTCACGCACATACTTATTGTGCTTTATTACTTCTTTGGTAACATTGAATGCTCTGGAGGACAATAAACAATGAGCATCTTTTTTAAAATATTTCATCTTCAAAATAAAAGAAGAGCACTTTGATTACATGCAATTTTTGTTAAAGCAGTTAAAGGGTGTTGAGTTCATTAAAAAATATACGGGTATGTTTTACCTCTGAAAATTTGGATAATAGCGTACCACCTTAGCTTGCCCGATAATTAGAGGAGTGTGGGGTCCAAATCCAGAGTTAAATTCTTCACTGGAAAACAAAAGGGACACTTCTCAGAAACTAAAGCATGCTAGTTGTTATATAAATATACAGTCATATACGTGTGCACATACATGGACACATAAATGGACATGTGTACAGGCACACACTATGTTTTGCATTAATATCTTATTTTCCAGCTCCTTATTGATTCTGAAATAATAAATTGTAATCAATAAAGAACTTGTCGACACAAATCCTATCCTTCAAGAATTTCCAAAATATATAAGCCGATTCAAGGAGTTAGCTAAGAGGCTATAGATATACGCGCACTGTGACTTAAACAAATAGACTAACTTGAAGTACCTTAACTTGTTAACCCAGACAACCGGGTCACATGGTTCAGATATCTGTCTCCATTTAACGGCCAGTGAATAAACAGTGTGCCATGGCATAGAAGGACGTCCAAATGGCCTATCTTCTGCTGCACTGTGCAAAGTAGATGATTCAAGGAAACTGCTAGAGCTGCAACCAGCCCCACCTCTGTTCTGACTGGGAGTGTTGAGCTTTTCTCTTCTTCTGACTTTCTTCCCATGTTTTGAATTGCCTTTACTTGAATTCTTCCACTCATTTTGTAGAGAACGCCAAACCCTTACAACCTTTTGTGCAATCTCTATAGCAGCGAGTCCCGCCATTCGATACTGGTGTAGTTTTACATAGAGATAAGTAATTAATTGGTGTATAGCCTAGCTAACGTAGTAACAGAGAGTTGGAAAAGAACAAAAAGGAAATTGCTGAGAGTTCAGTTACGGTGCATAATTTGATCCAGATTACATATAATCCATCAATTTAGGCAGAACATTCTGACAACAAAGACTTCTTCAAAACCCAATTAATTTGATCTTCAGTAAAATATGACTGCTAGACAAGACAGATCACTCCTTTCATGTTCAACAGTTCAAAACCTAAAATCAGAATATAGATATCCCTTTAATTTTATCCTTGTTATTTACTAGTTCAGGAGGAACTCCTCGAGTAAATTAAGAAGAAAATCAAGGAGCAAAAACTGGAAAACATAACAGCACTGGGCCCCAAAATGCCAAAAGAAACATAACATCTCATGCAAATTTATTGATATAAAAGGAAAAAAGAATAGAACATACAAATACATGTATTCAAAGGAAATAATAATACAATGAGATTAAAAAGAATCAGGCAACCAGAACATATAAATAGAAATAATATATTTTGGAGATGGTACATAAATCACGGACACTAAAATCTTGATTTACTTATTTACAGCATGCAATACAAATTTCCTATTTCAACTCATTCTAATGAATAGTCACCTGACGTCGGTTAGGCAGGAACCCTGGGCAATGATACTGGATCTTCTTGCCAATAGCATCAGCAGCCTGTAAGAGAGCTGCCTTTTGCTTTGTGAGTACAAATTCTTGTTTTTTCAACTTTCCCTTCCTTAACGAATCCCGTAGAGGGGGTTGCCTGTAGACTTTCTCGCATACATTCTTTGGGTGCAGCCTTTTACACCAATATTCCTAGGAAAAGAAGTAGGAAGGAGTTTCGAGGTAAGAAACCGAAAGAAACATTTGAGTTTAAATGCTGAGCTGACTCACTCATCAGTCACAAATCTGTTATCTCTCCAATCCAGAGCTATTTCAAAGTTCAAATTCGGATGAAATTTACTCAATATCACATAAACTCAACATATACTGTTTGCAAATTACCCATTCACCAATAATTCATAATTTACCATCAAGTTACATCTTTTTCCGTTACTAAATACTTATTCTGCTTATGGTGTGGCAAGTTTATTTCCTTCCCATCTCTATGATGTTTCAAAGAAAACTCAAGTTACATATGTAGTAAACTCTACATGACTGCATCTACCATGCATAAAACTGCTCATACTCCAAAATATAGATGCTAAGCATATTTCAGAGACTACATTGAGCACGAGAAACTTACATACTAACTAACCATGCGTCAACTTCACGGTATGCATGACCGTTGTTTTATCAACATATATATCCATATCTCTATCTAGATGCAATAGAGATATATATCTACTAATATCTGTATTTATATATATTATATCTGATCTATACAAACCCTGATTCTACTGGTAGTTGCTGGAGCATTTAGCGATTATTGCAGTTATTTGTGCTAGCTGTGCATAGGTACGAGGTAATAAACATAACTAGATCAAACTTCAGGCCTCTAAAATAGAAAAAATGTTAAGCTGTAAATTATACAGTTTATTTTATCCAGAATACGACAATAGAATACTGCTTGCAACAAAAACTAAACAAAGAAAATGACTTTTAAACGATAATAATATTGGTGACCAATACCTTTACAGATCAGGCTAAGCAGAAAATCACGCAATCAAAACTTTCATTGTAAGCACCGAGGATTCATACTTTACCTTAAAGAGTGGATCTATATCGCCGTCAAGGTCAAACCAAGAAAATTCAGTGTTGAACTTTGAAGCTGTGTACAGCGCAATTTCTTTCTGCAATAACAGGATACAGAAAATTTGAGAAAGATGACATCAACTCCTTACACCGAGACATGGTTCCCTGAATGATCTAGACATCAATATCATGATCATGATTCATAAATATAATCATTGAATATATATAATTACATGTTAACACTAAACTAAAAGGAAAGATATGTGAATACTATGAATCAGATTCTAATTAGCTTCATGGCGGACTATACAAATTTTAAATGAATATTGTTTCACTTGTAGCTAGATACGGTCCAGTTTCTTCCACAATGGTCCTTTAGTAATTACATCTTCGTAATCCATACATCTCCATGAATCTGATTGTAAGATTAATGTACAGTGGGCCAGAAGTACTTGGGAATTAGAAAGCGCTCTCATATCCATAATTTTCATAGGATAGTGTGAAGCAAAATCAAGCAGCAGGTGGTACAATTAAGACAACCAGGATTGACATCCAGGGAAATAGTCTTCACTAAAATATTTTTTATCAGATCGACAAGATCAACACCAGTTATTTCATCCATGAACTTCTTTGTGGTCTAGAGACGCAAAGTTAACATGCAATAAAGTAAACCATTCCAATACCAATTACCACAACAAAGAGTAAGTCTAAGTTCAATCAAACTGGATCCTCCCTCCCCTCTCTCCCTTCATTCATCCCTCATATTTGTGCGTGTTAACTACTACCTTTTTAATGAAATTTCAGCTGAATCTATCCAAATTTTCTATATGATCCTGAACTAGTCACGACCATATCAGTAATGAAAAAAGAAGATCCTATCCCAGATTTGGAACCTTAGAGCTTTAGCTGTTCACCGTAATCCATCTTTAATCTAGCCAGGTCTTACTTAAATGCACTGTAAGAAACACCAAGTTCAGGGTGTCTAGAAAAAAGCAGAGACTATTTGATGACACTACTGTATGATGAACCAAGGTAGATCAGCAAAAAGTAGAATTGTATATTTATGATCAGCTTTTCATGAATATACTTCACGGGACATAGGTCAAGCAAAACCATGGATACACTTAACAAAAATAAGCTCTGCTTTTACTAGAATGCATTACCAGACCGAGAAAAATTAGTGAGAAGGGTTATTTGATCAGCGTTTCATGAATATACTTCAGGGAACATAGGTCAAGCGAAACCATGGATACACTTCAAAGAAAATTAAAAGCTCTAGTTTTACTAGACCAGCTCGAGATAAATTGGTGAGAAAGGTGTGTAGAAAGCTGATTAGAAAGCACGCAGAAATTATGACTTTGTGAAAAACACAATTGTCTTAACTAATCAATCAATAAAGATATAAAAATGACTGCCGACAAGCACTCAATAGAAACATTTTGTAATGAAGATTAATAACCTGATAGAAGGCTAAGCACTGCAGTACAAATTTTTCCATTGAATCTAATTCAAGATCCAATGCTGCATCATAATCCTTTACCTGCATCATGAAGTTGATGCTCTGTTAGAAACTCCACGAATGTGTACCGTTTGAAATATTTACAATTATTAAGAGGAAGGGAAGAGCAGGAAGGAAGAAGAATAGAGAAAACAATTCCCATACCGCCTCTTTAAATTCTCCAATAGCATGATAACAAGAGGCTCTTAAATATAAACATTCAATATTAGAGCTCTCAATACTTAATCCCATTGATAATTCCTTGATAGCATTCCTGTAACGATCAATTTGGATAGCTGTTAGTTGTCAGCTAGAAACTAGCTGAATATACTTATCCACTATTTAACCACCAAAAAAAGAAAGACACCTATCAACTTATAAATCATATTGACCCAATGTTTAAGAAGTTCAACGAGCCCATTGGGGCATATCTAGGACTGACTTATTTAATATTGATCAAAACTAAGCACCTTAACCAGGGTGTCCTCTCAGATACATGAAAGTACTGACACGATATAATTGGCTGAAAGTTTTCTGTATGGCTCCAGACAAAT
Organism: Verbascum thapsus; assembly: GCA_963669365.1. NCBI lineage: Eukaryota > Viridiplantae > Streptophyta > Magnoliopsida > Lamiales > Scrophulariaceae > Verbascum > Verbascum thapsus. The sequence goes on along the minus strand of OY770107.1, from coordinate 4,995,042 downwards.
ACTATATCTGCTGGAGTACTGGACTAAAGATCATTAATTAGATGATGCTTTAAATTAAACCTTGTAGCTCCCAACAAATAAATATATGGAAACAAAGACAGAATAAGCAGAAAGGGAAAGAATAGAAGTTTAAGACTGAAAATTCAGTTCTAAGTTTAGAGTATTTGAAATCTAAAGGATCTTCCTTTCTGATTCTGAAAAGTGATAATTGACTGTTGAAATAAAAAGACATAACAACAAAATAAAGAGTTCCAAAAGTGACAAACTAGTTAACATAACTTTGAGCAACTGAAACTAGAATAGGGAGAATAATGAGTTGAGCATTATTAATTGCTCCAAACTTCGCCGAATATTTTACAACAGTAGCTGGTAATTCTAGCTTTGTATTTTGCAATTATCTCAACTATATTAACTTTGAACTTTTACCTGTGCTCTCCCATCCCATGGAGAAGAAGCCCGCGCAGGTGATATGCTTTGGCAAACCTAAAGACATCAGTAGACCATCAACATGTTTGCAATATGAATCTCCAGATTGTTGATAATAAACCAATTATATAGAACCCTCACTAACATCTGAGATATTCTACACAATTGTCACAAAGATTTGAAGCTAGACCTTTTCAGAAAGAAAGTCAATACCACAGGTTTAAGGCCATACTGAAGATATACATAAAAATTGTTTGACCCATCTGATAGAGATAAATAACTTAGATTAGTTGACAATTCAATATGTAGGGCTGGATTAGTAAATTGTGGAGATAGTAATGAAGTTTAATCATTCATTATCAATTTTTTTTATTGCAGATGTTACCCTTTCAGTTTTCATAATTTTAATTAATCAGACACTAAATCATTATATGTAACATAAGAATTTTGTTGGACATCAAAAATTTCTTCTGCAGATTTCACCCAATCAGTTTGTTTAGTTTAAATAGATTAATCAGACACTATTCATTGAATATAACATCAATTGAATATTCTCCTTCAGTCCTTATTTATTGGCTAATCCATGTGAGTTTTCCTTTAGTTGATTATTGTTTTGTATGACACAACTATACACCATGAATAGTTGTGAATAACATGAACTTGAAGACACACTTGGACAAATATATGGCTCTTTGCAGTGACTTGTCTATATTAGTAAAGCAATATATGCTATCCAAATATATCCAAAAAGATAAACATAAAATCTAGTGAAAGCTTTGGTCAACAGGTTGTGCACAGAAGGCCAAACAAAGGAAAGACTTCATGTAGGTCAATCCCCTGATAGCAATATAATAGTTCTACAGAAAAAAAGACGCATAGAATTCAATCACAAAGAACATACAGCTAACATGCATATATACTGTGGTAAACAAGTAGAATATTTTTCACTGGGAGAAACAAACAGAAAGTGGAAACAAGTAAATCTGAAGAAGATTTTAAAAAATAATAATAAAATTATTTAATCCCTCACTTGTATATCTTCAGTTAATTAAAATCCTAGTAGAAGTTATTGAAGCATGTAAATCAACAATACCATATCCTTACTATATACCTTCCATCAATTTGAAGGATATCATTAAGGCACTGTAGAGCTTTTTCTGAGTCTGCCATGTCTTGATAAAACTGCCAAAATATCAAAATATTACAGAATGCTTGCCCAACTGATTCCAAAGAAAGATTGATGCACATGCACTGAGGGAACGTAGGCAATTTCTTTGTTCTGTGCACCAGTGCGAGTATTCCTATATACAAGGCAAAGCATCGCCTTTCCAAGAAATTTTGGAAAAAAGAGATGCGTATGTTAATGAATACCTGAGTTAGATGAGCCCAAGCTTCAAGAAAATTCCGATCTATTTGGATCGCTTTCATATGTGCCTCTTCAGCCTTCCTATATTCACCAAGTGAAGATAGAGCCAAACCCTGTGAAAGTAAATTAATATAATTAAGTCTACATACTTTTTGGCATACAAAGCACTTTTACCTCAACCAATTGATTATATGTAAAGTAAAGCTAGCTGTGGTGCACTGACCAAGTATGTGTATGCAGATTTGTTATCCTTCTCAACTTTAACACATGCAGTTAAGTCTTCAACAGCAGCTTTATAGTCCTTAAACTTAAAATTTACAATTCCTGCAGTAAATTTTATAAACATGATAACTGCTGTGTATACAGAAAATAAAACTATAATAAGCTTAACAAAGACGAAAGCTTTCACACACACACACACACTGACACGCATATAAATATATATATAAATGTGTGTGTCTGTAGGTGTGCATGTAGAAAATCTATTAGAAAACATTTATTTCAATTAGTTAATTTTATGTCTAATGGGAAAAGCGGGAGGCACAGTCAATTAATAATATAAAATTAACAAATTAAAAGTTAAGTTTGTCCTCAGCGTGATATTTCGGCTCTTAGCTATTGCATTTCACCTGGTATGTAGAGTATGCCATAAGTCAACGTTATGCGAATCAAATTAGCGCTAGCACGTGCATAAACAATATTCATCAGCAGCCGGATACTGGCCATGCTACTCAAGTACTTCAAGAGCACTATCATGAAGGCTAATGGGAAACCGGAAATATCTTGATCTTATAATATCTGATACAAAAGGTTGAGTTGATGTACATACCCCTTTCATGCCATATGTCAGGCGAGTCTGGTTCAAATTCCAATGCTTTTGTCAAGTCCGAAATTGCCTGGCAACAAACATAATTAGATATGCTAATGCAGCCAATTGTACACATGCTCAAACACGGCCACCAGGTCCTCCAGATATACACTTTAAGCATGCACGTTTATGAATGATTAATGCATACAAGGATTAAATTTACCAATGTGAATGAAATCATCATATTTTTAATGTTTAGCAACAAATTTTCATCGTAGCTCAACCCGTCATCTACTCTTGCGGGGGGAATAGAACTGTAATACCATCTCCCTAAATCTTTTTTGTCTATTAGTCATTATTTTGATAAGAGTAAGAATGAAATGAAATGACTTTTCTAATCAGGTAACTATAAAGAACCAATGAAGCATAACCTTGAGGTTCCCATATTTTTCTAATCAGGTAACTATAAAGAACCAATGAAGCATAACCTTGAGGTTCCCAAAGCATATGTAGACAACTTTTACTATGCAGGTTTATGAAAAACTTTGAATGAGAAAAATGGCTGTCAAATTGAAAAAGTGGTTATGGTTTGATACTTTGATATCAGATTTATAGGGGTTAGTGAGATTTTGGATCTATTTGCAGGTATTTATGTGCTAATGTGGTACCTCGTGTCGTGCCCCACAAAATAGCGTTTGAAAGGCTGTTTTGTAGCTAGACAAAATCTGCAATTTAATTAAGATTTTATGTCTAGCTTCAAAACAGCTTTTCATTACAAATCCAAGGAACAGAAGAAGTCCATAAAAGATGAACTCCAAAATTTATCCAGCACTTGTGGGTCATTTAAGATTAAAAGAAATCAAAATGAATAAAACTAACCAATATAAACTCCCAGCTGGAAAACTTCAAGATATAGCAAAACAGAAATATACCTCAGCAGATTCTCCCAAGGCTGCTCGAGCTTGACCCCTGCGTTTCCAAGCCTCGCCAGCTGATGGGTTTGATTGTATTGCCTATTAAAACAGCATTTTTAGTTCAAAACATCCAGGATTACGAATTCATTTCCAGGTATACGATCTATTCAAGCATCACCTTTGTAAAATCAGCAATAGCAGCATGCAGTTCTCGTTGAAATGCATATGCTGTCCCCCTTCCAATTAGAGCTTCAGGGTAATCAGGCTCTTCTTCTAGTATCTGGCGTATTAGAGAAAGAGAAGTTCTGTAAATAAACAGTGTGCACGGCCCATCATTCCTTTCAACCAAATGATATGGAGGAAAATTGGATTTAAGATATAGAAGACATAATGTTAAAAGTGAAAACATCTACCTTGTCAAAAATGGATATAGCATAAGAATACTTTCCTTCATTAACCTGCAAAAGAAGAGAGAATTATCTTCACACTGTGGAAAACTAGAAAATTTAAAACACCAGAATACGGTAAGAGTAGTAAATTTAGAAATCATAAAAGCATCAATTGATAAAGAACCAACACAAAAACAGCGTGAACCCCTCATTTTCTTTCTTAACTTATACTGAACTTTTCCAAATCTTAGTAAATCACAAGCATACATATAGAATTACTGGTTAATTTAAAGAATTTGATTGAATGGAGAACTCTATTTTTTGTGTGAAGGCTATAGATGCCATTGCAAATACTGGTTCATGTGTCTTGGGAAGAAATTCATTCTCTTTCAACAGGGTAAGCTTATTCCAATATGTGAGTACCTGATGGCCTCAAAATAATCTGAGTGCCACATAATGATGGGCTCTAAAATCACCAAATTGATACATGAACATAGGCAATAAAAAGTAAAAACCCAAACAACGGATTTGATAAAGTAATATTTGGCACGTCGCTACCTCAAATTAATATAAGCACCCACAAAATCTCTTAAACATACATATAAAACAAGACCTGAAACTTTTTTCCTGAGTAGAACCTTCTAGTGGTCATTTCTATTTCATAGATCCGCAGAACTTATCTAGATACATGTACATTAGAAATGTCTTATAAGGGAAACGAAACAATACTTGACAAACAGTAAACAGGAACCTGAAGAGGGTGAAGCCTTGAATGACAAGGAACAAAAATAAAAAGAAAAAGAAGCAAAACCTCAATGAAAAATCCAAAATATTAAAGCTTGAAGTTTACCACTTTAAGGTATCCAAGACTAACCAGAAATTTTTTTAGTCACCGGAGAACCAGAAGTACCAGAACATCTGATTTACATTACCATGACATCAAGAAAGCAACAGAAATTTACCTGTGCAATTCCCCTTGATAATCTAAAATCCACATTAATTGACTTATTCTTTGAAATCCTAGCAACACAAAACTTGTTGCTCTTGTTGGCCTCATCCATTAGTTCGTCATGAATTTCTGATAAACTAAATGACTGACTGCAGATATCAGAAAAATCACTAGATTCCCCATGGACCACAGATGAATCACTCAAGGGGGACTGTCCTGCTAACTTGTTGTGCATCCCATTAGCTTCAATTGGTTGCCTTTCATCTTTTTTGTTGGATTTACTGCCAAACACTTTCTTTCCTTTAACATCAACACTTGATCCATTCAGTAACTTGTCATGGGCCTCCATTGGTTCACTCCTTTTGCTGCTTGGTTCAATTTTTCCATTTAATTTGACATGGTTGTTAGATATATCACTTGATTCTACGGATATAACAGATCCAGATGCAGCGAAGGACGACCCGGATGGCTCCATTGAATGGTTCTGGCAAGAAGCAGAACCATTTTCTTTAGCAATTCTCATGAGCTCTTCGAGCTCCAAAAGTTGTTTCAAATCTGAAGATTGGCAAACCGCATGGTCATAACCTTGCTCCCAAACTGAGAGAGCTTCTTCTTTCCTTCCAAGAGCAGAAAAGGCGCGGCCTAGAAGACAAATAATTCAGACCAAGTTCAGCCAAATTCAGATAAAACTTTGATGGAGAAACCTTTTTACAGGGAATTATGACAAAGAAAACCAGTCCCATGAGGCGAATGATATTTAAAGTTACAACAACCACAACCAATAACTCCTCCTATGTTTACATTATTTACTCAGGGTCGCTAGAGCAATTACTCTATTCACCTAGGAATACTCAGGATCTAGGATAATTGATTCCTACAAAATTTGAAAGTTAAAATCTGTTGGATAAGCTCCAACTTCAGAATATTTAAAATGCCAACTATGTTAAAGGTATACTATGTTTGAATTAAAGATTACTGGTGGTTCAAGACATCAATTTCTTGTAAGGGTTACTTGAATGGTGCAACATGTTCCATGTCGAAATTCAAAGGTAAATATATCAATATATCGTATTGTATAATCCAGTTATCCTGTAAATTCTATCTAGGATGTATTTTAATTGAACATGATTACATCATATCCATGAAAGAACGAATACTCTGGTATATCTAGTAAGCATGAACCACTTTTGCAGGGAATGTCCAAGCACTCTGCATGCCAAATACAGAAGCCACATGTAACAAGCATCTAAGAAGTTCGACAACTCAGATATACTGGGAAGTATAGCTCATGCAAGCAGGAGAAGGCATAACAACGTGTTACTCAAACCAAACTATGATCTATGAAAAATACCAAAAGATTTTCAAGCATGTGTGTATTTATTACAGGATGAGAAAGGAAAGTTAACCTCACATCTTCACTGGCATTGAAGTGTTCAATACTTTACCTAATCACTTTTCCCCAACAGACCAAACTTTTATTGATGTGACTGTATACCACTCCTTCCTTTACCTTTTTCATTTTAAAGGAAATTCAAACTCTTTCTCCTATAACTGTTGAGAATCTTGGCATGTCGATATTCAATTTTTTTCGATTAAAATGTTTGGTTTGTGTTCAGAGAATAGAACTGATTACCAGTTACCTGGTAGCCAGTTGAAACAATCAATGGTATAGAGTACAATTTAAAGACAAGGATAAGTAATCTTTCCTTTCGCAATGTAAGTACAACTATCTTACTCTGTGAAAAGGGTAAATCATAAAACACAAATTAGCAAGGTCAAAAATATGATTTTTAAGCACCAGCCTAGACAGAACTGTCAATTGTTGTCCACTAGGACATAAGTTGATATTCTTTGTGCAAAGTTATATTTAATAAATATTCATTTGATGGGTATGGTTTATCAGCTGATTGAAGATAGTTTATAAAACATCAAAGTATCTTGTATCTGTAAGTGAAGACTCGAGATCCATTTCGACAGTTATAGACGAAAGTTCCGACTTAAGTTGAGTTTAGATCTAATTCCAGTACCTATCAACATCAAAATAATGAACTTAGAAAATATACTTTCAGATTTCTGCTGGAATTACTATAAGTTATATTCCAAAACTTGAGTGGTACAGACTACAGGGAATAACCAATTCGAACTTATTTTCAAGATCACACTTGTAAAAGCAACGACACAAACTCGAATATCATTAATCTTGCAGAAGTACAAAAAAAAATTCAAAAAAAAGAGCAAGTCATACCAGAAACTAAACATCCAATTTAATGCGTTCTCATTTCTTTTACTCTTCAAACCAAGAATTGCATTTGAGAAAACAAAAATATAGTGCTTGAATTGTGGAAATGTAATTCAGATAAACGAATGGGGGGATGCAATCGGCAAAGAAACTTCATACAAAATTTAGCAGCAGTACACAGACCCTAACGAAAATATACTCCAAATATGATAGTTGACTCCACTATTTTCTTTCTTCCATTAATCGAAGGATATGACAGTTGACTCTACTATTTGTAGTTGACTTCATATTCAGATAACCAGTGGTACAATATTACACTTTCCACTGTGAATAATCAAGTTCTACAAAAGATAACACTCAGTTTTTCGTCGCCAATTCATAATAACAGCCAGAGCAAATGAAAATAGGTCGGTTACCTTTAAGAATATAGGCCTGGAGAAGCTTAGGATCGAGCTGCAAGGCCTTATCGCAGTCCTTGATCACGTGCTTGTGCAGCTCCAATTGGCTATAGCAAAAAGCTCGATTGCTAAAAGTGAAAATTCAACATCACAAAAAAAAATTAACTCAACAGATCAAACAAATGAAACACCACCAAAATTAAAAAAAAAATTAAAATCGGAAATCAGAAATTATTTATTACCAGAGGTCCTGAATGGCGCAGGACTTGGAGAGGAGAGAATCGAGAAGTCGAATTGCCTTTGACCAATCCTTGGTGCTGCAAAGCTTCGCGAGTTCAACTCGCTCCGCCACAACCGCCATTGGAATAAACAGAAAGTGAAATGGAAGGTATGAAAGTGCAAATCAGATCGATGGTTTTTCTGTGTTGGTTTAAGTTCTTAGCTTGTGTTTTGGGGCGAGGAGAAGATAGGGGTAGAAATGGAAATCTGAGAATAGATATGAAAGAGGATGGGATAGGAAATTAGGAACGAGATACGTAATAGCCTAGAAGGGACATTTTTGTAATCTACTGTATATTATTTCTTGGAAATTTTGTAAACAATATTTATTGAAGAATCTCTCAAACTTAACATCTTGAAAATTTTGTGAGCAATAAAATGGCACATCAAGTTGCACAAACAAGCTGAAAGAGATGTTAAAGTGTGAGGACTTTTTTCTCATTTAATTTCTAATTTTGTTTTTGGTAATGACATTTCATGTCTTGGGACTATACTTTTATAAAAGTCGATTTTCTTTCATGACAAGTGATAACTTCGACTTCAATTTCACATTTTTTTTATGAAACTAAATATTTGTAAAATAGAGTAGATAGACATATTTCCTGTCATAATTATTAGATTTAATATTGTTTTAATCTTAATTTAGTATATAGGATTGCATCTTATTATATTTTATTTTATTTACATTTGTAAACTCTTTATTTAACCAAGTGGTGGATAATTAGAATCTCAAAGCGAATTCATCTTATCAAATATCTCTAAATATTTCTGTTTTTCAAACAAAAACAGTCGTCGTGATTTTTAACTTAAGTTATTGTCGCCGCTACTACTGGTTTTTGTTGTGCTCTTGAGTGACAAATCTTCAATCATGGTATGATCTGTCAAGAAGCAGGCCACTATTTCACGTTCAAGTACCTTAGTATCGATCAATCACATTTGTCGGTTCAAGTACCTTAGTATCGATCAATCACATTTGTCGTTGCTGAGAACTATGGCTACGATATAAACTGTATGACATTGGGTTGTTCTTCCACATCTGGTCACTATTTTCTCCAACAACATGAGTGTGAGTTATCTGGTCCTCAATCCTATATTTCATGCTCGTATGAAACACATTGAGATTGATTTTCATTCTGATCAGGCAAAGTGTTTTGGGAGATGTTGTCGTCCAATGTGTTCCTACCTCAAATCATATTGTCGATATTTTTACTAAAGCTCTGTTGGCGCGCTCTAATCTTTGTGTTGGACTCACCGCTCATATTGTAGGGGGTTAGACTATCTATTTTATATATTTGACTTGCAATCTTTGCCCGTTCTATTTGTATATTCCAAGCCCTTTTATGTATTGTGTAACACCCATTTTTAGAAAATCTTTCAAAACATATTTTTGCATATAAATACCATTTTTATTTATTAGTTTATTATTGCTAATTCATTTAATGTTTTAAATGAGTTTTACGTTAATCGAAATAACAAGCTAATATTTTTTTGAGTTTTAAAAGTCTTGTAGGATAGCTACCCGAAGAAACCGAGTTCGATCGTGATGTACTCGACACGAAATATTTTTATGAACGAATGAAAAATAGATAAGTGAATATGAAATAATTTCAATAATTAGTACATTGAATTTTCATTGAAGTTGTGACGGAATGAATATGACATCACGTTTTAAATAGTCAAATTGATTAGTTATGCATCTAGTTAGTCTAATTTTGAGGTTTGAGCATCAATAATATTAATATAGCATTGTATTGTTATATACCTAAGTTAACACTAAGTTTAATAAAGTTTTGTGGTCAAGATTATATTACCTAAAAAATTATGGGAGCAAGTTATAAAATATGAAAGATTAGACGGATTAGGGGTCAATTTCACCTAAAAATTAACATGTGTCTTCCACTTAGCAACATTAGACTAATGACACCTCACTCTTGCTCCATATTTTTCCACTTAGCAACATTAGATTAAAGACACATCAACCTTGCATGCAAAGAAGTGGTACAAAATATTTTGTGCACAAACCATTCTTCAAATTTCCAAATCATATGCAAGACTCCTTTTCTCTCAAAGCTATCAAGTGAATAAGCATTTTTTTCTATATTGATCAACAACTAGAGGTAATTTATGAATTTCTATTTCTACTTTACTTTGTTCAACATAATAAGTCTTAATATATATATATATATACATATCATTTAAGTGTTGATTATGAAATTCCATGTTTGGTTATCATGTCTAAACTTGTTGCATGTGTGTAATATGATGTTGAGGTGGTTTTTATTGAGGATGCTTGGTTAAAAACTTGAAAGTGCATTTTTATTTTAGGAAATATGTTAGTTTGAGCATTTTGTGAAGAATTCTGAAATTTCAGTCCACTTTGTCGATTTTTATAAATTTTTATACTTGAATTTTTAGAAAACTGTTTTAGTAGGTTATTCTATATGATGTTGGAAATATATGGTTAACATTTGATGATTTTTGGAGTTCTGTATGAATTATGACGAATTTTCAAAAAAATGTCCCGCTTGAATTACAGTTTTCTACGGTAGCTTTTCGGTGTTGTTTAGGTGGTCAAATGGGAGAATTTATTCATGTTAATTTTTTTGGAACCTAAACATCATGTCTAAATGATATGTAAAAATTTTTGAAAAGTTTTGAGTTGTGTGTGATTTTCTAAAATTCGCTTAGTACAGACTACCAAGTGAGCTGCCAATATTTTAATGTTGCGCGGTTTTGTATTTATTTGAAATCGTTTGAGATATTTTCTTATTCTGAAAATTTTACTTCATGCTCAAGTGTGTGTTGTTAAGTATTTCATAAAATTTGAGAATTTTTCGAATAATATAATAATTTATAAAATTACTTTAATTCGGATTGGCTGTCCTAAAATTATTCATGATACATCGTATGTTTTGTAAGCAACTCCCGAATTCAAAATTTTAATTGGTTTTAAAAAATTTATGGGATGTTTTACAAAGCTTATGTCTATGTTTCTATATTTAAATTAGAGATGTTATAGTTATGAATGTTTATATATCATATGTTAATTTGTTATTGTTTAGCCTTTTGAGTTTAAAGAATAATAATAAACTAAATATATATATATATATTTATAATTATGTATATACATGTCATTGAATGTATTTTTTTTAAAATCTAAATGTTGATAAACGGCAGTACGAGACGACCGGACACTTCAGGAGCCATCCCCGCATCTATGTAAAACGTCAAGTGGGTAACGTTTATTTTCAGTTACATTGATTAGAATAACTTTTATGTTGGATGAGATGAAACGACATGATAAAGTACCAGGTTGACGAACCTTGGATTAAAGTACTGGGGTTGACGAACCTTGGTGTAGACTAGGTCTGCGGACCTTGGAGTTAGGCCAGGTTGACGAACCTTAGAGTAGACCAGGTCTTCGGACCTTGGAGTTAGGCCAGGTTGACGAACCTTGGAGTAGACCAGATCTTCGAATCTTGGAGTAGGCCAGGTCTTTCGGACCTTGGATGATGCTTTCGACGTATTGGTTAATTTCTTCAATGCAAATGCAAGTAACCGTTATCCACTAAGATTTCTCGAAGCTTACGTTGCTAGGTTTAATCTTTTTCAGGTCCAGCTTACGACGAAGCGGATGAGTAGCCGGCTGTATGGATTTCCCTCTAAAAGCATGTATATATGTTATGTTTTTAATATATGTAAATGAATATAAATCTAATGATGTTTGATGTTTTCGGAACTACTCTTTTTGATAATTAAGTAAACATTTTCAGGTGTTTATAACAAGGCTTTGATTTGCAAATGTGGGTATGACACGAGTTAGTTTTGCATAATTAGATTTTAAAGTTAAGGAAAAAAAATACTCTTGTTTTTATAATAAAGTCTTCCGCTGAAATTATTTATTTACGAAATATTCTTTGAAAAATATATTTCTCATGCTCAAAGTTACGGTGGCAACTCGACTCCTATTAAGTTGGGGTTGGTGTGCTACATTATTGTATTTATATCGTTTGTCTAGTACATTGATATACAATAAAATAAAAATATATACAGTGTTCTTTAAATTTATCTAAGAACTCTAACATATCCAATTCGTTGCACTAACAAAAATATTGCAATAAAAACATGCTTTTGTTGCAAATATATAGCTATTTCATTTCAAGTTTGTGGTCGAAATATTAATCACTCCTCAATCAAATTTAATCTTAATTACCTATGGAATATACATATATAGTTTATCACTGTAGCTTCTAAATTGAGTCCAAGTTGCCAAAAGAAATTTGTTGATGTCTTGTTTTTTTTAGTGACAAGTATCTAACATTTCATTTAAAATCTCCAATAATTCCTGTGAATTTTCATAATTTGTGTAAAATAAACACCAAATATTTGAGTAAGAACAAAAATTCCACCTAAATTTTCATTAATTACAATCTGGTAATTTGTATTAATGCAAATATTTAATATTTTGAGCGTAACCATGTCTTCGAAAGCCCTCTCAAGACCTTTTAATAAACTTTAGATGATAGACAAGAAATAAAAATAATGAGTTAGTTGATACCTCACCCCCAAATCTAAAATTGTTCCTATTGACATTTTTAGATCCATTTTTTTTAGAAAAACACGTTAAATATGTACCATTTACCTTTTTTCATCTTTATATACATATATGTACAAATAACTGCACTAAATTTATCAAAATAAACTAAATAAACTAAACAAACTAATTATTCACACATTCAAAAGAAAAAGAAACAGCGAATTATTAACGTTCAACAAATCACATTCACAAACCAACAACATACAATTGATCAACACAAAAGACCTAAAAAAAACCCACCTATTCAAATTCAAACAGCGATGTCATAGCGAATGTGCTTGAGAAGCACCGGCACCACAACGTCCGGCGAGCTCAACTGCGGCAAATGGCCGTCGGTGGACATGACCTCCACTATCGACTCGCCGCCAAGGTGCTGGTGGAGATACTCAGAAACCACCACCGGCACCGCCAGGTCCTTCATGCTCTGTATTATGTGACAAGGGACTGTGACGTGGCCCAATAAAGGCCTTATGTCACTGTAGAATATGGTTTGGGCTACGCTCAATGCTATGTCGGGTCTCATGTTGAATAGGGTTCGACTGAACTCTTGGACCGCTATCGATTCCATGTCACCGCCTATTGCTAGCGGCGCGAATCCCGAGCACCAAGCCTTGTAGTTTGATTTCATGGCTTCGAATAGCTGTAGAAGCTCGTCTTGCTCGAACCCTCCAAAGTATTCGGGGTCGTTCATGTACCTATATAAGAAATCGATTCAAAGTTGATTGTAATCACAAGTGTGATGTGATTAAGTTATAGGATTCAAGTGGATTGCAGTTGAATTTAATTGATTATACTAAATTGGAATTAGAAATTTGAATCTAACTATTTTTTTTTTTTTTTTGATGACAAGGGAACCCGCAGCCGCTACCGTTAGGTGCGCACTGGGTAAACCCCCCTCTCTTGAATCTAACTATTTTGGTTTAATAGGAAGTGTTTAATCAAATGGCTTCAAAATCTGGTACATTAAAAACCATGTAATCGATTTGATGCACTCCAATCTTCTATTATAACATCCATTATATGAATCCAATCGGGCGAAATTTCGTACTCGATTTTAGTTTATTCAAACACAAAACACTTTGCTCGAGTAAAAGTATAATGGAAGGTGAGCAAATGATTCTTATTAGGAGATTGATTATAAATTAAATGAATTATAACTAGGTTCAAATTAGACACATGAAAGTTTTAAAATTAAGATTCTATCAAATCCCATCTGATCAATAAGATGGGCCCTCTTTGCTTGTAACCTATCACTGTGAACTTGGAAGTTTATGTCCGTAGTTTTAAGCAATTCTCGCTTTAAATGATTATATGACAAGATTCATACCAAAAAAAACTGATTAGACAAGTATTACGGGTTCCTTCTTTGTTAATTCTTTGTTAGACTGATTCCAATATAATCAGATTCATCTAATGATCATTAGATGAGCCAAAAAGAGTTAGAAAAAATATTGTACTGAAAACAAAATGTAACGACTCCACTAGAATAAAATTCCCCACCTTATAGCACTAGTTAGTCACTAACTCTTAATTGAAATGTAGAGAAATAACATGGTCCAAATATAACCCCCCAAGTATGACGTGGCTTGTTTCACACCACATGTAGTCAAGACAAAATTTCAATTCATCTGAACCCAAGTAAGTTAAACCCCAAACATGCCATAAACATATGCTTCTCGTTTAAAGTCTTTTCAATCTGTTAATCTTTTGACTAAAACATAAACTATTACAAAAAGGCAGATTAATCTAGGGGTGTACATAAACCCGCCCAATCCGCCCGAACCGCTCAAACCGACCCAACCCGCCCGCAAACTGCCGGTTTTAAACTTTTAAATAATAGTGGCGGTTTGATATTCTTGCCACCCGCCACTTTCCGGTCGGGTGGTGGGTTTAGAATTTGCAACCCGCCTAAACCGCAACCCGACCGCTAGTTATATATAATGCACACAAATGATATTATAAGGATTAACAACAAGCTTTTTAAAACAATATATATATATATTTTCTAGCAACGATAATTTTATTCATATTTATATGATATATTTTACTTTTATTTGGTAAAAGAAATTAAATATTTTGTTTGAACACTTATTTTTATTCAAGTTTAACAGAATTTTATCTTCACAACTAACAAAATATGTTATACATACTTATTATTAAATTTTTATGATATTTTAGTTTATAATAATATTAAAATATTTACTCATTATAAATTATGATTATTTGAATATTATTTATAACACCACTTGATTTTTTTTATCCACCAACTCAATTATTAAATTAAATCTACAAGGAGTAATATATTTTTCATAGTAAAATAGTAACTAGTTAAACGACAAAAAATTGGAAAGACATAAAACCGTCAACCCGCCCGCCAAATTCATCAACCCGACCGAACCGAACCGTGCGGTTTGGAAAGATAATTGTGTAATTTTGGGTTGCTATTTTGTCCACCCGCTCGTGTCGGGTCGGGTTGATTTTTTACTTTAAACCCGCCCGAACCCGACCGCGTACACCCCTAGATTAATCTATAGTGATATATCAACTGCAACAGAAAAGTTCACTAGTTAACCATAACCCTTAATTAGTCCATTTCCTTTCCCAAAAAAACTCCAATTTCTTCAAAAATTAACACACCAAATTAACAATCAAAAAGTATTTATTACAAAATAACCAATTAACCTGGGAGAAGCAGAAACAGTAACGAGCTTCCTGAAAAGATCTGGGCGAGTAATAGAAGCTATGGCGCCGATCATAGCCGAGACAGAATGACCGACATATATACACGACTGCACTTGAAGCTCATCCAAAATCGCGATCACATCGTACGCGTAACCTTCGAGCGTCGAATATCTGTCGAAGTCAAAGTAATCAGGGTTAGTTGTCCCAGCACCCATGTTGTCGTACAGCACAACCTTGTATTCCTCGACCAAGTGCGGCACCAAGTGTTTCCACACCGACTGGTCCGTGCCGAACCCGTGCGCCAGGACTATGGTTTGCTCGCCCGAGCCTAACACCCTTACGTTGTGAGCCTCTTCGGTGATTCCCATGTTGTAATACTTGGTTTCTGTAGATTGATTTGATTTTTTTTTTCTTCTATATGTGTGGAAAGTTTTGTGGGTTTGTGGGCGGGGTTTGGATTATGACACGAGACCAGCTACGAGAGACGACGAGAACCACATGTGTTTAGATGATATTATTGGGATTTTATTATTTTTATATTATTTCTGGGTCAGATTCCTAATAATAATGTGACATATATATTTAATGAGGTGACAGATGAGTCTTAACCGCTTTGGTTGCACAATTGGTACGTGATTGATTTCATGTGATATGGCAATTCATGGTAATATCTTACTATTGCTATTTCGTAATTCATTTTACATATATATATATATAACAATGAGTTTGATATTTCTTTAATTCAGAAATTAACAACTTAGAATTTTTGACATAGAATGTGTATATAAAAAAATATGAGATGTTATTTAAGAAACGAGTATAAATTTTTGAAAGGAGAATTAGACTCTTTTATCATAAATTTAATGCACTTGGCAGCTCATTTGTGAATTTAAATTAAGCAAAACAGCGACAAGGTTTAAAGATATTATTAAATGTGAAAGAGAAAGGTTGATGCGTGATTGGTGGTTATGGCAATTGGCACTTGGTCTGTGCTGGGTTGATTCAATTAATTAGTTTAAATCATCTACTCATTATTGGCTCAATGAATTTCTTTTCTTTTTTTTACATTTTAGTTTTTTTTTTTTGTTTTTTGTTTGATTTTAATTTAGCCCTTTAAGTTTATGAAGCTTGAAATTTGTTTAATTTAATTCTTAAGAAATTATTAAGTTATAATTATATTTTATGGATGTAATTTCTTATTCAATTATATATGAATTTTATTTTATAATTCATTATAAATATAAATATAAATAAAATATGAATTGGAATTTTTAAAAAATGCATATTTATAATTAAATATATTGATATTTATAATAACATATATTTTAACAGTTGATTTTATTATTAAATAATATTATTTATAGATGAATTTGCCTATAAAACGTAAAAGTCTGAGTTTTAGTTGTGAAAAATTGAAAAAGTATAAAAATATATGAGAAATGGAATATTCAAAATAATATTCTTTTTGTGCATAGTATAATATAATGAATTGTGCTATAGTAACACTAAATTAGTGCAAAATATTGTTTTAAGTTGAAAATGGTTTTAGATATGCATGGAAGCCAGTATAAGACAAGAAATATGCTAATTCTTTGCTGTCAATACATGCCATGATGCCAAACTAATTATTGAATTGATGAGCTAAGATAAATATAGAATTATAATTAGCAACATTATTTTGTATTTTTCTTTAGTTATGATCGTATTGTCTGTTATTGTTCCAAAATATCTGGAAGAACTGATAAAGAATCATGGTGAAATTGAATGATGTTTAATTTGTAAATACACGTGAAAAGTAAAAAAAAAATCAAACAGAATGTTCCAAAAAGAAAGAATCAAAAATCAATTATATTTGGGAAGACTGCACGCTTATATAGGGATGTAAGCGAGTCGAGCCAGCTCGCGAATCTGGTCGATTCGGCTCGAACGAGCTCGAGCTCAATTCTCTCTGAGAACCGGCTCGCAAGCTTTTTTATTTTTTAGTATAATATTATTTTTTATTATTATATTAATAAATATATATTAAATAATTAATAAAAAAATTAAAAGAAATCAAAATTTCCCAGTTAAATTTTAAGTTTTCAAGTGGGCTAAGCTCGAATTCGGGCTCGACCTCGAACATAAGCTCATGAGCTCGAGCTTTGAAAAATCACCAAACTTGACTCAATATCGGCTCGTTTACACCCCTAAGCTTATATAAACAAAATATACTTTTAGTCAAATAAGTTTTGAAGTTCAAATTATAGTAAGGTAATATAGAATAATTGTAATCTAATTCGTTTTTAAAGAAAAGTTGTCACCCCCAAACACGTAGATCAACTGGCTCGGGGTTGTTCTAGCTTAACCAAGGTCTCGGGTTCGAGTCTTGGGAATGCAGATGTGTTGAATATTTGGGAGGGAGAGCTTTGCCGCCCTTTGTGGTCCTACCCGGCTCGACTGGATTAGTCGCATGTTGCGCGGATACCAGTGGTTAAACCAAAAAAAAAAAGAAAAGTTGTCATCTGCATAGTATATACAACGTTTAAAAATTACAAAATTGTTTTTAATGATATCGTAATAAAGATCAAAGCACCAAAATCTCGATTATTTAAAATAACGAATCTTAATAACTAACAAAAAAATACAAACAAAACACTCGTACAAAAGTTTACATTTTTATTCAAGAGATACGAAACTCTCGTTCAACAAACTAAAACTAAAACAAAAAATTTAACATTGTGATTTAGTTGGAATTACAGTAGGCATTGTATTTTCATATATATTAAATATTATGAGTCTAACGAGTCCTACTAATAACAAAGGTATTCCCATAATTTGGTAAACTAAATTTATATAGTTGCAATATTAATATATTATAATCTTAAATCGTGTAATAAGACCCAAGCTAATGTTCAATAAGATGATTCCTTGGCCAATAAAAGTATTATAAGTAACACATTAGTCAAAGAAAAGCTTATTATTTGGTTAAAAACACTTAATATTATCTAAAATTTTCAAGATCGAGAAATATACAAAACGAAAAATTATGAATAAATTTGATCCTATGAAAGTAGATACAGAGTCACCTGGAAGTGACCAAACGCAAACCAAAAGCTAACAAAATACTATTTAGTCTGTCGTGAGTCTCTCACGACATCAGATCCACTCCTAATGTGTTATTCACAATCAAGAACCAAAATAGAAAAATAGTAATTATAAGGAAGAAAATTTATAAAATTCTTCTAAAATCGAAGTACTTTCATTTTCTTCCTTATTAAGTGGAATATCCTTTGTCCTTATAAATGTTGAATTGATGCGACACAAACAAAAAAGTACCTATATATAGTTTATTTTAAGACTTAGGATATCTATTTTTGAAGCACCAATAAATTATCCGATGAAAGGGAAATGAACGATCGAAAATAGATGAGAAAATAGAGAAGGAAAAAACATATGTTTGTTTTGTCTTCACAGGAGATTAGATAATATATCCGTGCTACCAGCCAAATCAATGTAGCTTTTTTAAGGTGCTCATAGCTATCTAAAAATACATATGGATAAGTAATGGGAAAATAGATATTTAGTATTCATATTCTTTTATAATTGGAATTTCGATATGCACCTATCCTTGTTCTATTTTTTTATTACATTTTTTAATAAAAAACTAATAAGTCGTTCTCGATCGGGCTAAAAAATTTAATTAAATAATTAATTGAAGAATGAAAAAAAAAAAGTGTCAATAACTTAGTGACTAAAAAAGTCATTTTAAATTGAAAATATCTTGAGGAATAACTCTAAAATCCCTATTTTTTTAATTAAGAGAAAATGATTCCCCTTTTTAAATAAAAATTTTGTATGATCCAAAAGGAACATTACTTAAATACTTCAATTTTAATTTCCCTCTGGTTCAAGCAACACTACATGTCATGAAAAAAATTACTACTAAGCTAATTTCACTCAGAAATATTTCACAGAACAAAATTAAATCTTTTGTGTGATTTCTTTTATATTGCATTTAGTAATTTGAGTTTTATTTCTTATATGATTTGTTCTACTATTTTTTTAACTTTGAGTTTTACTATAACATTACTTTTTAATTTCTGTGATATTTAGAAATTAATTTATTAATTTTTATATCTAGAACAAAAGGTGGTGATATGTAAGAGTGTACATATATCTTTTTTAATAATATTATTCTCATCACAATTTAATTTCTTGTTCAAATTAGCAAGTTTTTTGGAAGAGTTGGATTTTATGTTAAAATAAAATAATACTTCAATGTATAGACTATAGAGTTTGGATTATACAGGGTATGTTTAGTTTTGTTTTGGTTGGTTATTTTGATGAGAATTTTTGGTGATAAATTTTTTGGGACACGTGCATTATTAGTGAGATAGTATTTGGTTTAATTTGAGAATTGGTTTTTAATTGTTTTTTTTTTTTATGAGATAGTGTTTGATTTTATTTTGAGAGGGAACATAAATTAATGTAGCAGTCAAATTATGACAGTTTTTGTCTGATTAAATATATTAAAAGTTATATTATAATATTAAATTTATAATAATTATATTATATATGAATATTTATTAGTTATTACAATTTAAAATAAATTAAAAAATTATTAAATATTTACATAAATGACTTAAAAATTAAAATATACTATTAAATATAGATAATTTAAGTCAAAATATAATATTAAATAAGATACAATTATTTAAAAAGAATAAACTTAAATAAATAAGACATCAAATAATCATGATACATATATATATATATAATATCATAATATAAAATCATAATATAATATCATTATATATCTATGATGTTATATATTTGCACACATATATAGGCAATATAATAGTGTGTATATATGTCATATGTGGTATATGCTTTGTATATATACTAAAATATACACTATATATGTAGTATATATCTATATACACACCATATTTACAAAATACATTATGTTTATATGTGTATATTAATAAATTAACTTATACATATAAATTCCATAACCATATATAAGAAAATACCCCGTTCTGTATACATATATTTTATAATATCATGTGTATATACATATATTTATCATATATTCCCTAGCAATTTTTTTTTTTTTGTTTGGAGTTTGTAAGTTTAAACCCAAACATATTTTTGAATTTCTTTTTGAATAAACCCAAACATATTTTTGGAGTTTGTAAGTCTAATGGAGGGAAATGGAGTATTAATGGGAGAGATGACAAGAGTGGGGCCATGACAATGATATTTTGCATCAAGTCAAAAATAGGACTCCCACAAATTTTGGACCAAAATTTTGGGATTATTTCTCATCAAAATTGATGACACCAAACACTCTTTGATCAAAATTTTGGGCCAAAACAAGCCCAAAATGAAACCAAACACTCTTTGATCAAAATTTTGGGCCAAAACAAGCCCAAAATGAAACCAAACATTGACAAGTCTTTCTAGAAGGATTTATTATTGATGTATACTAGCCCCAATTACATAAACAGACCTATAAGTACTTGAAGCAGACCGATTTCTGGACCATTTGGATAATCTAATACTATATATGATAATTTCTTTATGGTCTGGTTAATAGCCTTCTCTTAGATGCAATGATAATTCGTTAACAATGTGAAAAAACCCATCATTAATTTCATTTTTGGATTTAATCTTGCTTTTCAAAAGTAATAATTTTTCTTGTTCAAAAGCTATATATTCTTTATTGTTCTTTTTATTTTACTTAAACAAATGGGTGATTATAATAATTTGCTCTAATTAAGCAAGTGATACAAAAAAATATATAAGAGGCTCTCCCACAAACACAAAAGACAATTTTATTCCCACTGCACATTTTTCCAATTTATTACCATGTATATAGTACACAAACTTGATATTTTTAGCATAAACAATGTAAAATGAGAACAATTCCACGTAGCCTGGACAGAGTTTTCCAGCATGTCAAAACATGCAACATTTGGACCCACCCACGAAACAGGATCTGACCACAGTATAGACTGTTTCTGCATTATGGTTCGAAACCAATTTTTAGTAGGCCATGCAAATCGATTAGGCGTGCTATTTTATTGTCCTATATTTTATTTTTATTTTTTTGGGTTATTATTTTCTCTATTAAGACCATCTTTAACCAGTGTCAAATTGATGCTGATTGGCTCACTTTAAGCTCTTAAACTTTAAAATAATAAATTTTTAATTATGAATCATTTTAATATACCAAGAAATATTACTTAATTAATTTTAACTCTTTTAATACGTGTGTTAAATTTCATGAAAAATGTGTTATTATTTTGAATATATTAATTTAATTTATTCCACAATTTTCTTATTTTTATGGCAATTTCCGACAATTTTTTTTAACTTCTTTTGCTTTTTTAGACAGAATTTATTATTAATTCACATTAATGATTAAGAATTTATAATGATAACATGGTTTGTGTTTTATTTTTCAAGTTCTGTTTCAAAAAAATAAAAGAAAATATCATGTTGTGCTATTTTTTAGCTTACTTTTATTAAACTACACAATTATTTTTATAAATACAAGCTATTGTTATTTTTAAAAATATTGTTATATCTTTTTAAGAGCAAAATCATGATATTATATTAGAGATCAGTGATCACTTACTTTTCTCATAAATTATTATTTCAAATTGCTATACTACTAAAATTAAATAAAAGTGAATGATATTTTAGTGTCTATAAAATTAATATAATAAAAAGAAGAATGAGAGGAGGTCCATCAAGTAGGGGTGTAAGGTGAGGCGAGCCGGCTCACGAAGCGATTAAGGCTCGGTTCAACCTCGAACTGTTGCAAGCTCGAGCCGAGCTTCACGAGCTCGAGCTCGAGCTTATTGATGAACCGAGCTCGAGCTTCTCTCACGAGTCGGCTTGTGAGCTTTACTATTATACATATATATACATGTATATATGTGTGTGTTTGCACATACATATATAGTATATTTGTGTTTATATAATTTAATTTTTAAAATAATTGATAAATATATTTTTAATGAAAATAAAATTGGATAAACATTTCATAATTCATTAGTAATTATGATATAAAATTCTTGAGACATATTTCTCTTTCTCGTTATACCTATTTCAATAAAATCAATAGATGATTTAGACAATAGGTGTGAGTTTGATT
Organism: Verbascum thapsus; assembly: GCA_963669365.1. Classification (NCBI taxonomy): domain Eukaryota; kingdom Viridiplantae; phylum Streptophyta; class Magnoliopsida; order Lamiales; family Scrophulariaceae; genus Verbascum; species Verbascum thapsus. The sequence continues at coordinate 4,972,851 of OY770107.1, read as the reverse complement.
CTAACGAGCAAACGAGCGAGCTCGAACTTGGATGAACAAACGAGCCGAGTTTGAGTTCGAACGAGCAGATGAGCCGAGCTCGAGCTTTACTCATTTGTCTCGAGCTCGAGCTCGAGCTCAAAAAAATGGGCTCGATGAATTCGAGCTCGAGCTCATTAATTTTTAAACGAGCTCGAGCTCGAGCCTCTGAAATTTTCAAGGCTGGCTCGAGCTCGGCTTGTTTACACCCCTACAGTCCATGTCAATTTTTTCAAGAAGAGGGGGGTGAATGCCAAATATTCATAATTTGGGGGCAGTTCAATGTAATTTTCCCTTTAATTTAATCTTTTGAAAGTTTATAACATTTATAAAGTTTGAATTATACATGATTACATTCAATTTGATCCTTTAAAATTTTATATTATATTATATAAATGTTATTTCTTATTTAATTGAAACCATTGATACAGTTAATAATTGTGTGACTTTCCAGTTTCCACCACAATTTAACATTTTTATTCTTCACAATATATCTACTTGTATACTCATGGTATTAGATACATATAAAAATGAATGACTATATAGCTTAAACGGCAATTTTGAGTAACTAGTTATTTATTTATATTTGTTTGTTCAGAAACGATTAGTTATTTTTTGTTCACCTTAAAATAAAAAAATGCTTCATTATTTCTACTTTTATTTTTTGATCTTTCCCTTTTCTTCCTTTTTTAGGTCACTAAGATTCAGATCCAAATTTAAAACAACAAGTTTATTGCATTTGAGCTCTGTATTATGTCTTCTTTATTTGTTATCTGTCTCTCTCGTGATGAAAATGGCACTTTCACGTCCACCCAAAAAAATATAGCCAAAGCTCAGACTTTAATCATGCCCAACATACACTCCCACAGCCACTTATCATTGCCCTATCCTACTACAATCATTCATTAACACATTTTCATTTAAATTATTTGACGTGATCATATACCCTTTTATTACTTAATTTATATATATATAATTATATATATAAGCATTTTTACTTAATTTATACGCATTTGGTCTCAATTTATACGCACAACTCTTGGTATAGCAAGAATTTATTGTGAAAAAATACTTCCTTGAGTGATTCACTTTCCAAAATAAGAAACAGGCAATCATATGTATGCTTATATGTATTTATAAAAAAAATATTATTGCCTTTTTTCTCACAAATGTATACTGGTGTAAATACTTGTTAATTCTTTATCATTTTCTCATTGATTATTGGTATGATAAAATTTCAATGGACTATGCTAAATATGAATGACCAAAATGTAACCAATTGCATAATTAAGTCTAAAAGTTATACATTTAAATAAGCTAAATTAGGAAAAAGATTATTAACAAAAAAAAAAAAAAAAAAACTCTCACGTTACATCAAACAAAAAGGGCAATAAGCATGCGTGAAAATATTATATTCAAAATCTCTATCTGTCTGCTGCACCTTCAATGGAAAGCTGCTTTAACCATTCAAACGTTCGATGATACGACATCTGCTTTTTCGCCGTCAGCTTCGGTTGTACATTCTCTTCTTCAAGCTGATCCACCGCTTGTACCTCGCTTCTCTTGTAAACCACGATTTTAGAAGGAACTGTAGCAACCGCATCGATTGAACACTTGCACCCACTCAGTAATCCCCTTGCTTTGATCTTTTTCTTACCGGAGTTGATCGCTTTGTCTCCATTACTGCTACTGCTACTGGTGCTGTTGCGGCTCCCCGAGTTCCTGCAGTGAATACCATTGTTGCTAGAACAACGACTTTTGAGATCCTGAAACGCGATTTCGGGTGGTGGCGTGACTAAGCCAAGTCGAAAGATGTTCCAAACTGGCGACTTTTGTTTGTAGCTTCTGGTGTTTGTTGTAATAACTCCTTGCTTGTTGGTCGGAAAACGTATTTTGGGCGATGGGCTTGGGTGGGAATGAAATTGATTTCGGGTGGGTAATTTGGGTCTCATGGAGCCACTGCTGCTTGAAGACTGGTGGCTGCTGCTAATACTGCTACTTCTGCTGGAAATTAACCCACCCGAGTACAAATGATCCATGGATTCAGATCTGGAAATGGGCCGGGTTTGGTAATATTGCAACAATCCCTTATCGGAGCTTACTGAATGGCGCAAAGGCAGAATTTGGCCTTGGAAAAATACTTCATCAGCTGCACACATTTCGGATTCTTTCGACATAGAACAGAAATCAAAGTCCTCTTGAGTTTCAATGCAATCTCTTAGAGGGTTATTTTCTTTTTCTTTTCTTGAGTAATTGTGTATAAGTGGGAGATCACTCAATGAAAGTGTTTCTTCTTCATTGTCTTCTTCTAAAACTTGGTGTGTGTTTACTGCATTTTCAGTTGTCCATTTCTCTTCACTAATATTATTTCTCTCCATTTCTCAACACTAAGAAGAAAAAACAATGAGTAATTTTGGGTATGTGAGTTGGGTGGTGTTTTATATATACGTGAATAAAAATGAGATTTTTACATGGGGACGAAAAAGATAAGAGAGACAAGTGGAACATAGAGATTTGAAAAAATGAAAAGCAAAATAAGAGTGGAAGATTAAAATAAAAGGTATGAAACGCAGGCGACCCAAAATGTATTATTATGTGCTTTTCTTTACTTGTTTGTGGAGTTAAGAGACCTATTGGATACCTTAGCCGGCCACCACTCCTTTTAACTGCAGCGTGACCTTCTTTACTCATTATTTCACATCATTGTTTTATTTATTTTTTTGGGTGGGGAAAAAAGATTTAGGAGCATTTCTTAATGCTCGTATTTAGCATTGAAAATTGAATTAAATTATTTGATAACTAACTCCTCCATGATTAAAAGGTTGATTTGATAATTGATCAAATCAAGCTGAATCAAGTTATTTGATAATTAACTCGAGCTCGATGATTAAAAGCTCGATCAATAACTGATTAAATCAAATTTAAACAACTTTTTGTGTTTGAAATTTTTTGAAGTTCGATTCTATTACTAAATTAATAACAAAAACATGTACAAAGTAATTGAGTTCGACTCGTGATCGGTTTGACTAAAGCTCGTTTGAGATCAGCTCGATTAACAATCAAACCAAGCTCAAACACAATTTTTAAAGCTCGATTGTAATTCAAACAAACTTGAACAATTTTGCGTTTGGCTTGACTCAAAGCATTTACACCCTTACTCGGGCCTAATAGAGTCGGTCTATTACAGTCCATAGAATATGTCAATAAAATTATTTTACAAAAAATAATTTATAAAAAATTAATTTTATTATACTCGATCTGTTATTTAATTTTAATTAATAAGCTTGTACATTACGTGTGGGGGCGCCTTTGTAATGTTTTTTCATGCGTTTCTTCTGAAATTTTGATTTTTAATACTTGTTTCAGCTTGTAGTTACTACCAAAAGACAGTCTTATTTTGTGTATGTCCCAGGGGGTCAAGTGGGTGGGTGGGTGTTAAATATTGATTTGGAGACAATTTTTGTTTTTCTAACACAAGCTTTTGGATTGATAACAAAAAAAACACAAGATTTGATGTCATATTATTCGCACTAAACTCCAAGTGCGAGCTTCGTACGGGCTTCCACAATTGGAGGGTGAAGATAATTTGTATATAAAAAATAATGTATACTGTCCATTTCATATTTAAAAAAGTAGAACGAAATATAAAATAAAATACCAATTTATAATAGAGTATTTAAATTGCTATTACAATGGGATGTGAAGATCCTCTAAGAGGAACCAAGATTTGATGGTACTCTAATTTGCAGCTTGTTAATGGAAATTTTGACGACATTCATTGTCTTTGAGTAAAGATAGTGATGTTAGGTGGTAGCTCTTCAAATAATTTAATTTTGGGGGCACATAGTTGTTGAGGTTTTAATTTGGGATCTAAAAATTGTAATCTTTTATTTTTTTCTTATTTAAGTGAAGATATTTCAATATTTATCGTGAAGGGTTTTCAAAAGAATATGTGATGTAGCATTTGCCTAATTGACAGGTAAGGAATGTGTAACGTATAGTATATATCATAGGTGCAAGCAATTTTAAAGTTGAAAAAGATATATGTCTCGTGACCTCATTTAACATATATGATGGTAAAAAATTTACCTTTTATTTTTATTTTCTAAGAAAATTAGAAAAACTTTATCTCATTTTCGTTTCAATAATAAGTTGGGATGAGTTAGTTGTAGCAGTGAATATTGATGCAATAATTTCACTTCATTGATATCTTCATTGACATCTTTGTAACTCTTTGATTTTCAGAAAGTTTAGGAATATTTGCAACGGGGTATTAATTTGTGTTAGGTAATTTATGATATATAAAATATTTGTTATGTAGTGTTTCTATTAGCAAAATATCCCCACAATACTCAATATATTGAGAAGATACTTAAGAATCTACATGTTTCAGTTCTGGTATGGATTGACTCGACATGAATCTAATCATCAACTCGATGTAGTCTGTATAAACCACATTTATTATACTTTTCAAATATGTTAAATTGTTAATGCTTTAGTTCTCACTGAGATACAAAACTTGATCACTGACCATTGAAAATGGTCCTCGTTGGGACAAACCTCATCTTGGCCTTAACAGATGTTATTTTGGTTTCATGTAAATCCTAATGACTCCAAGACAGGTCTTGACACTCACTCGAGAAGAGTCTACCTATAAATTTTGTTGAGAAAGTGAGTTTGAAAATACCCAGTTTTGATTGACAATTGCGTAGGTTTGCTTTTATCGAAAGTGAATTTTTTTGGATATTATTAATCTATATTGGGAATATATATTAATTTGTTAAACTAGTGAGAAATGGTGAAAATTATTGAGAATATGAAAAAGATCAAATGAGCATATCCCATAATGTACAAGTATCCAAAAGTAATGGGCTTAAAGTGTCTATAATTATAACTATGATTGACCTTAGGGAACCGAAATTTTATAGAAGGAGAAGGACCTATGTGTTTGGTGGGCGTCTTGAACTTGGGCTTGGGTTGTCTGAATTTATATTTTGTGATAGGATTAGAGACGGGATAGAATTGGTATATATTGATGGCCCCATTTTATTCTATTTTATTTGAAGGAAAATAGCACATTTTGAATAATAAATAGTGGATTTTATTTACTTGGTTACCAGTTTATTTAATTACTTTATAAATAAATTTTGAATTATTGATTATTGTGGATTAATTTTTGATACTTTGATGTATAATATATAATTGATCATTTTCTCCACAAGAAAAAAAAACTTTTTGTTTGTTCTTTATCTTTAATTCTCATTTTCTTCTTTAGACAATTGTTAGAAAATTAATGTTAGTTGGCATATTGTGTTTTTAAGCGCACAATCGCAACCTTTTTTCATTCGATAGAAGTGATTACTTTTAGTCATTACTATTATTAATACTTAAAAGATTTACTTTTGCAAAGTAATTTATATTACTATGAGGTTTTCCAAACAAAATAAGAGTTACAATGTAGAAAAGAGGTCATGAGATAAATTATATATGTAATAAATAAATTTACCAATTTTGTGAATGATTTTAGCTAGACTAAATTTCGTTGAAAATTATTGTATATTATTCATGAATTCGCAGGCCTTTAATAGGTAAAATATACGAGTTTTATGTAAAAAAATTATAGTAAAAAAAATTAAGTGAAGTCAAATTTCCTTCTTATTATTATAAATAACAAAAACTTTTTCTATATGGGTTATCAAATGATTATTTTAACAAACAATACATACTTATATGAGCAATTTTTTCTTTTAATAATTTAAAAATATATACCGTAATATTTTTATAATTTTGTATTTTATAGGTTAAGTTGCTTGAACTTTGTCGATTATATGTTGTAAGAGCGCTAAATTTGAATCCAATATTATCACTTAGTTCGTTTTTGAAATGTTTATCAACTATTGGTATACTTGTATAAATTTTGAAACAAAAGATTGAATTTTAAAAATGAATACAAATGTTTAGAAAATTTTCAAAAGATGTTTAGAATAGTCTTTGTAAATATCTAGATAGAAATGTTCTAGATAATTAATTACAATTGTTAAATCAAGTTGATCACCATCGTACATTGAGGAAGGAGAGTTGAATAAATAGAAGATAAAAATTCATTTGTTGTAAGAGCCTAAATTTGAATCCAATATAATTACTTAGTTCGCGAAATTTTTAAAATCTATTAGTATACTTGTTTAAAATTTGAAACAAAATATTGATGTTTAAAAATGAAATTTAAAAACAAAATTTTGATGTTTAAAAATGAATAAATATAATTGTTTACTTTCTTTCACATTATTTTTATTTTTTTCTAATTTTTGCAAGTTTTCTCCTACTTTTTTGAAAAGTTTCTGAAACGTTTCTAATATTTAACAGTCCGAAACTTATGTTAGAAACGAAACTTTGAACCTTGTGCTAAATATGAATGACCAAAATGTAACCAAATGCACAAGTCTAAAAATTATACATTTAAATAAACTAAATTAGGAAAAGATTATTAACAAAAAAAAGAAAGAAAAAAGAAAGAAAGAAAGTCTCACGTTACATCAAACAAAAAAGGGCAATAAGCATGCGTGAAAAGCTGCTTTAACCATTCAAACCTGATCCACCGCTTCTACCTCGCTTCTCTTGTAAACCACGATTTTAGAAGGAACTGTAGTAACCGCATCGACTAACACTTGCACCCACTCAGTAATCCGCTTGCTTTCTTTTTCTTACCAGAGTTGACCGCTTTGTCTCCATTACTACTACTGCTACTAGTGCTGTTACGGCTCCCCAAGTTCTTGCTATTGTTGCTAGAACAACGACTCTTGAGATCCTGAAACGCGATTTCAGGCGGGGGCGTGACTAAGCCAAGTCGAAAGATGTTCCAAACTGGCGACTTTTGTTTGTAGCTTCTGTTGTTTGATGTAATAATTCCTTGTTTATTGGTCGGAAAACGTAGTTTGGGCGATGAGCTTGGGTGGGAATGGAATTGATTTTGGGTGGGTAATTTGGGTCTCATGGATCCACTGTTGCTTGAAGACTGGTGGCTGCTGCTAATACTGCTACTTCTGCTGGAAATTAACCCACCCGAGTACAAATGGTCCATGGATTCGGATCTGGAAACGGGTCGGGTTTGATAATATTGCAACAGTCCCTTGTCGGAGCTTACTGAATGGCGCAAGGGCAGAATTTGGCCTTGAAAAAATACTTCATCAGCTACACACATTTCGGATTCTTTTGACATAGAGCAGAAATCAAAGTCCTCTTGAGTTTCAGTGCGATTATTTTCATTTTCTTTTCTTGAATTATTGTGTATAATTGGGAGATCACTCAATGAAAGTGTTTCTTCTTCATCGTCTTCTTCTAAAATAATTTCTAAATAATTAATCAACGAAATCATAGACAATTACGCACGATATATTGGTTATCAAATGATTATTTTAACAAACAATACAATACATACTTATATGAGCAATTTTTCCTTTTAATAATTTAAAAATATATACCGTAATATTTTTATAATTTTGTATTTTATAGGTTAAGTTGCTTGAACTTTGTCGATTATATGTTGTAAGAGCGCTAAATTTGAATTAAATTATTTAATAATTAACTCGAACTCGATAATTAAAAGGTTGATTTGATAATTGATCAAATCAAGCTGAATCAAGTTATTTGATAATTAACTCGAGCTCGATGATTGAAAGCTCGATTAGATAACTGATCAAATCAAATTTAAACAACTTTTTGTGTTTGAAAATTTTTGAAGTTCGATTCTATTACTAAATTATAACAAAAACATTTACAAAGTAATTGAGTTCGACTCGTGATCGGTTTGACTAAACCTCGTTTGAGATCAGCTCGATTAACAATCAAACCAAGCTCAAACAGAATTTTCAAAGCTCGATTGTAATTCAAACAAACTTAAACATATATGCATTCGGCTCGATTCAGATCATTTACACCGTTACTCGGTTCTAATAGAGTCGGTCTATACAGCCCACAGAATCTGTCAATAAAACTATTTTACAAAACAAATCATAATTCAATAGTTTATAACAAATCAATTTTATTGTAGTCTTTTTGTTATATAATTCTAATTAATAGAGCTTGTGCATTACGTGTGGGGCGCCTTTGTAATGTTTTTTCATGCGTTTCTCCTTAAATTTTGATTTTTAATACTTGTTTCAGCTTGTAGTTACTACCAAAAGACAGTTTTATTTTGTGTATGTCCCAGGGGGTCAAGTGGGTGGGTGTTAAATATTGATTTGGAGACAATTTTTGTTTTTCTAACACAAGCTTTTGGATTGATAACAAAAAAATCACAAGATTTGATCTTATATTATTCGCACTAACCTCCAAGTGCGAGCTTCGTACGGGCTTCCACAATTGGAGGGTGAAGATAATTTGTATATAAAAAATAATGTATACTGTCCATTTCATATTTAAAAAAGTACCATTATAGAACGAAATATAAAATAAAATACCAATTTATAATAGAATATTTAAATTGCTATTACAATGGGATGTGAAGATCCTCTAAGAGGAATCAAGATTTGAGGGTACTCTAATTTGCAGCTTGTTAATGGAAATTTTGACGACATTCATTGTCTTTGAGGAAAGATAGTGATGTTAGGTGGTAGCTCTCCAAATAATTTAATTTTGGGGTCGTTGAGATTTTAATTTTGGGATCTAAAATTGTAATCTTTTATTTTTTTCAATTATTTAAGTGAAGATATTTCAATATTTATCGTGAAGGATTTTTTGAAAAATATGTGATGTAGCCTTTGCCTAATTGACAGGTAAGGAATGTGTAACGTATACAATATATCATTGGTGCAAGCAACTTCAAAGTGGAAAAAGATATATGTCTTGTGACCTCATTTAACATATTTGATGGTAAAAAGTTTACCCTTTATTTTTTATTTTCTAAGAAAAACTTTACCTCATTTTCGCTCCAATAATAAGTTGGGATGAGTTAGTTGTAACAGTGAATATTGGTGCAATAATTTCACTTCATTTATATCTTTGTAACTCTTTGATTTTTAGAAAGTTTAGAAATATTTGAACGGGGCATTATTTATTTTGGTTACGTAATCTATGATATATAGAATAATTGATATGTAGTGTTTCTATTTATGAAATATTCCTACAATACTCAATATATTGGGAAGAGGCCCAAGAATACACGTGTTTTAGTTCGGCTATGGGTTTACTCGACATGGACCTAAATAACCTTAATCATCGGCTCAATGTAGTGATTGATGATCAAATGCATTTGGCGCCCATGAATCATGCCAGTATATGATTATACAACATGGATAAAACCTATATATATACCACATTTATTATACTTCCCAAACTTGTTAATGCTCTAGTTCTCACTCCTCACGAACGCAATATTGAAAATGATCCTCGTTGGGACAAACCTAATCTTGGCCTTAACGAATGTTATTTTGGCTTTATGTAGATCCTAATGACTCTAAGACAAGACAGTTCTCGACACTCACTCGGGGAGAGTATTTATAAATTTTGTTGGAAAGTGGGTTTGAAAATACTCAGTTTTGATTGACAATTTGTGTAGGTTTGATTTATCTAAAGTGGAAATTTTTGGATATTATTAATCTACATTGGGAATAAATTAGTTTGTTAAATTTTTATTCTCAAATCCAATTTAAAATGAAGGTGAAATTAATGTTCAAAATGAATTATTTAAACTAGTGAGAAATGGTGAAAATTATTGGAAATATGAAAAAAGATCAAATGAGCATCCCATAATGGACAAGTGTCCAAAAGTAATGGGCTTAAAGTGTCTAGAAATTGACATTATAGTTGACCTTAGGGCACCCAAATTTTATAGAAGGAGAAGGACCTATGTGTTTGGTGGGCCGCTCCAAAACCCCACACGCTTGTCCAGGTCTTGAACATGGGCTTGGGTTGTCTGAATTTATATTTATTGATAGGATTAGATACGGAATAGAATTGGTACTGCTAGGCCCATTTTATTCTATTTGACGCCACTATTGAATATCGTAGGTTTGAGTGAAAGTCAAAGACCCAGGTCCCACCGGAATCGAAAGTCGAAACCTTGTACGTTCCATGTGAATTGTGATCCTATCCTAGTGTTCTAGTGTGCTTTGGCCTTTACTACACTGGAAGCCGTTTGATCTAGGGGTGGCAAAGTGGTTCCGAAATCGTTGTTCTAACTCAATTAAACTAGTTTGGGTTGGGTTGATTTCTAACAAATTATTTTTGGTTCCTAATTGGTTCCAACTTGGTTTCAAGTTGGGTCCAACTAATTTAAAGTTAGGCCCAAACCGCTTGCCAATAATCTAAATTATAAAGAACAAAATTTAAGGTATTGAGTCGGGTTGGGCTAGGTTCCCTTTCGGGTTGACTTCGGTTCTGTTTGTGTTGAGTTGTTTTCACCTTAAAACCATTTAAAAACCCAACCCATTTAAGAACCGAACCATTGGAACCAACCCAAACCCAACCCGACCCCGCCCGATTGCCACCTCTAGTTTGACCCGTGATTGTACGGTGTGCCGTGGATACATCTTGGATCAATTTCACGGTCTTATATGCCGTGATCATCAGTTTGGGTGACACGTGAAGCACTTTCCAACTAGGGAAATGTATATAAAATGTTTATATAACCCGAGAAAATAACACACGCGTCATTCTATATGGATTAGAATTGGTGCGTGCGAGATGCAGGGATATTGATATGATTTTACTCAAAATTGGATCTATTCGAACCGGAATTTTGAAAGATTAGAATATAAAAATGCAATTGGACTGATGGGAAGTCTTTCTCCTCAACCCGAGTTATAACATCAACAATGAACCTTGGTGAAACTTTGACCGATGAAATCAATTAACTCGAACCTTATAACGAATTTTTGACGCCATAAATGGGATGAATTTTATTTACAAGTCAGTACAAATATGAATATGATAAGTTCATAATGTTCGTAAAGAACGAAGAATGTTAATCTCACAAATTTGCTGAAAGTTATTGTATATCATTAATGAATTCGTATTTTAATAGGCAAAATATACAAGTTTTAATTTGTGAAAAAAGTCCTAGTAAAAGAAGAATATTAAGCAAAGTAAAATTTCCGATGTATTATAAATAACAAAAACTCATCCTAATTAAACTCAATTTTATTAAAACAAAAATAATAAAAAATAATAAAATCTTAATATTATATAAACTATGGACTGCATCATTAATGATATTAATCTAGAATTAGATCAATTGAACGGAAAATTTCCAATATGATAATACAAAAACAAAATAATTAGATGGATGGCAGAAATTTCTCCTCAACCCGAGTCCGATCATCAACAAGAAACCTCAGTAAAAAAAAACTCGACCAGAAGAAGTCAGCAAGCACGCACAAATAAATAGGATGTAATTTCGTTTGATAAGTAGGATAAACGCCATAATTATGAATCCGAGAAATCTATTATATATATTATAGCAAAGCGGTGTGGGACTCACTTTGCTATCTATCTTTTTTCTGGTAATTTTGAATTTGTTCAATTGTTAAAAGATTTATTGATTGATTATGTAATTTGAAAATTTGAATTTGAAGTGATCAATTAATTAACATAATATATGGATGAAAAAAGAGAAAATAACATATTCTGCGTTTATGATTGATAATAACTATGGTAAGTCTTTTATTTTCTAAATAAAAAAAATCAATCAACAAAGATTTAATCTCCTAAATTTACACCAGTTTCTATAGCAAGATTGGAGTTTTCCATAATGAACTCATAATGAATTTATAAGATATGCTAAATTTTTTTGTAAAGACTTTCAAACCATTTCTTTATTTCTAAAGTTTTGAATGGGTGTTCATTAGGAACTTTCAAGGAGAAAAATTCATGGTTTTTAGTATTCACGGTTAGTTCATTTTTATTGGCATTTATAAGTGTCGAGTTATTTTTTGATTCATTACGATTCTCTTTCATTTGGGTTTCTTGAATTGTATTGTTCGACATTCATTTCATTTTAATCTTCTATTGTTCTCTCCATATTTTCTTATATTTCATATTTATAATTAACAAATTTGTCTCATTTAATTTTCTTTTTTTTATTTAAAATGATTTGGTTTTCATCTCTCTAATGATGTTTTTTTTGTTTTATTATGTCATTTTCAAATTTATTGGCGGATTTATCAACTTTTACTTTAATTTTTGAATAGATTTTAGTTTTTATTTTGAATTAGTTAAGTGTTGAAGATGATTGTTTGTTTCTTTTAGTTTAATTTCTTAATTATACCTTTATTTTGACGTAAAATTCAAATTTGTTGTAATTTTGTTGCTTGGATATTGACAATTATTTTTCTCTTTCAAATATATATATATTTTTTCATATATTTGATTTTAATTTTGATTATGATTACAATGTATTAAGAATTGACTAATAATTTGATCTTCAAATATATGTACTTTTATATAAATTCATATTCATTGTAGGTACTCACCTATTTTATATCCATATAAGATTTTTATTTATTTATCCCATTTAGCTCATCCATCTTCTTGGAATTCGCCAAGGTAATCACTTTCATAATTTAATATATTTTTTTTATATTTAAATTGCTGATGTTAAGCATTTGGAATGTCCATATTTTCTAATATTTCATAAAATCACCATCAAATTCCACATTGCACATATTTAATAATTCTGAATTTTATAAATATAATATAAATTGACTGTAAATTATTTTTTCTCAGTAAACATGCATATAATCCACATAAATGAAAACTCTTTTTTATTCACTATTTTGTAAATTTTGTTTTGTTTTTTATTTTCCATTTTAGTGTTGCTTATTTAGAAAAGTACCCATTGTTTTAAATAAAATTTTCTTTGTCCTATATTATATTGAAATAGGGAGTTTGTGAAGAATACTTGGGTCCAACAATTAAATTTGTTTTGCTGAACTATAGTAAAAGATTTTCATTTAGATATCTTTTAAAACATTCTAACAATTTTTTTTTTATTTTAGTATTAAACTGATGAGAACTACTGTATATATTTCTTTATGAATTTTTTTAAAAAAATTCGAACATTCTTTTTTTTATTTTAGTATTAAACTAATGATAATTACTTCATTTATTCCCTTTGGCGATTTCAATTTACATGGTTTGGAAACAAAAAAAAAATCTATTCAGGGGGAAATAAGAGATATTTTGTTTGAAGAACCATAAGGCTGAATTACCTGGGATGCCTGTGCCTAGGGGTGGAAATAGGCCAGGCCGCCCGATAGGGGCCTACGGCTCGGCCTATTTAAGGCCTAGCTCGGCCTAGCTCGTTTATTAAAAAGGCCGGGCTCAAGCTTTTTATAAAGCCTGTTTAGTTAAATAGGCCAGGCTTAGGCTTACAAAAAAGCCTATTAGGCCCGTCAGGCCGGCTTTTTTATTAATTTTGAGTATAATTTTGGGTGTTTAATTTTGAGTTTGGACAAATATTTGACTCCTAAACATGCAATTTGTATTTCTTCGATTATTGCTAATCTTCACATTGTTAATTTTTTTATACATTCAGGCTTCATAATATTTGTCATAGGCCTTTATGTAAAATAAGCTAGTTGGTGTCATAGGCCTTTATGTAAAATAGGCTTTTAAATAGGCTTTCAGGCCTTATCAAGCCTAAAAAGGCCAGGTCAGGCCTTAAAAATAAGCATATGACGGGTAATAGGCCAGGCTCAGGCCTGTACAAGAAATTTGACTCATTCATGACGGACCATGACTACAAGAGAACCAGCTCGGATCATTGCGTATATTTTAAGAAATTCTCAGATGGAGAATTTATTATTCTGCTGTTATACGTAGATGACATGCTGATTGTAGGTCATGACGGCAACAAGATTGACAAGCTAAAGAAAGAACTTGGGCAGTCTTTTGCAATGAAAGATTTGGGGGCGACTAAACAGATTCTTGGAATGAAAGTTTCAAGGGACAGATCTGCCAAAAGGATCTGGTTATCTCAAGAACGATACATTGAGAACGTTCTTGAAAGATTCAACATGAGCAAATGTAAAGCGGTTAGTACTCCACTTGCAGGTCATTTCAAACTCAGTTCTACACAATGTCCCACAAGTGAGGAAGATAAACAAGAGATGAAGAAGATACCATATGCTTCTGCAGTTGGCAGTTTGATGTCTGCTATGGTATGTACTAGACCCGATATTGCTCATGCTGTTGATTTAGTGAGCCGTTTTCTGTCTAATCCTGGCAAGGATCACTGGGAAGCAGTGAAATGGATCTTAAGGTATCTGAGAGGCACTTCGAGACTATGTTTGAGGTTCGGTGATAGCCAACTTATTTTAGATGGGTACACAGATGCAGACATGGCTGGTGATATAGACTCGAGGAAGTCTACATTCGGATATTTAATGACACTCGCAGGGGGGGCTATTTCTTGGCAATCTAAACTTCAAAAATGTGTAGAATTGTCCACAACAGAGGCTGAGTACATTGTTGTGACTGAAGCCTGTAAAGAGTTATTGTGGTTGAAGAAGTTTCTGGAAGAGTTGAACTTGAAGCAAAAAAATTACACGCTCTACTGTGATAGTCAAAGCGCGATCCACTTGAGTAAAAATTCAACTTTTCACTCAAGGTCAAAACACATCGATGTGAGATATCATTGGATTCGGGATGTTCTTGACAAAAGGTTGATGCACCTAGATAAAGTACATACTGATGATAATGGCGCAAATATGCTCACGAAATCTTTGCCAAGGGAAAAACTTGAACTTTGTCAAAGCAAAGCGGGCTTGGTTGTGCCCCCCACATGAGTTGGAGGGGAAGAATTGTTAGGGTCCACCCCATGTGGGGAGGACTATTCATATGAAGAAAAACCAACCTTTTTTTTTCTTTTGTCAAAAAGCAAACAAGACTTTGGTTGCCGTAAAGTAAGAAAAAAAAAGTTGTCAAATGGTGGGAAGAAATTAAGGAAAGGGAGGAAGAAAATTAAGGAAAAGGAGGTGGAAAAATGAGATTTCTCATCCTCCGTTGCTCTATAAATAGAGCTCATTTCTTCTCTGAAAATATAAGAGAGAAGAAAGTAAGAAAGCCAATCTAGAGAGATTGAGAGAAATCCACTCTTACGAGTGATGAGAGAAAATAGTAAGGAGAAAATATACGAGAGAAAAATACTCTATTTTTCTATTACTATTTCAAGTTTATAAACTTGATGTATTTTGTAATCCAAGAGATACACTCTTGAAGATTTGGTTATCTCCTATTTTGTTTAGGGAGAAATTGTGTAAGCCCATTATTGATATAGTGGAGGTTTTCGACTTCGGTCCCGTTGGTTCCCGATTTGGGTTTTCCACGTAAAACTCGTGTCTCTTTTCTTTTCTCGCCCGTTTCACTCTACAATTATATCTTTTGATTAATCCCATTTTTATCCAGTTAGTGGGAAAAGAATTTTATCACTTCCGCTGTGCCAGTGGCATTGTAATAAGTGTCACTCTTTCCCAACACTAATTTGGTGAAAATTATTGTATATCATTAACGTATTTATAGGCTCTTTAAATTGAACAAAGTACTATTAGGGAAAAAAAATCCTAATACCAGAAGAATAACCCAAATCAAATTGCCTATTTATTCTAAATAAATAAAATCCTTCCTACCTAAAACTAATTTTATTTAAAACAAAAATAAATAAAATCCTAATATAATCTATATCTATATCTATATCTATATCTATATCTATATCTATATCTATATCTATATCTATATCTATATCTATATCTATATCTATATCTATATCTATATCTATATCCATATCCATATCCATATCTATATCTATATCTATATCTATATCTATGCTATTATAAAAGAACGAGTTGTTTTTTTACATTTTTGAAGTACCTAAAATATCCCTATAGATTTCAATTTTTAATGGTAAAATAGTCAAACAATAAAATATATAATTCGATGAGGACTCTACAAATGAATTAAATAATAAGATATATAATTTGAGTAGGACTCTACAAGTGAATTATAATTAAATAAATATAAAATACATTAAATATCTTTTTTTATTATTTTTTGTAATCATTATTCTAAATATATGAATATACACAAAGACAATGATTTAATCCAAATTTGTATTTGTTTGAAAGGAGACCCCAATCTGAATTCTCCACATACGAAAAATGGCAGATGAGTTAGGATAAAGTATTTAATTATAATTATATATGTTAATTGTGAGTTCAAAAATTAAATGAGACTCTCATCCAAATCTGTAAACTAATTGTCGAGGCAGTACAAAAGTAAATGAAACCCATAAATTTTCCTGAAGAATAGATGTGAAATTTCAGCCCAGAGAAATATCATGGTTTCCACACATTTATTCTATAACAACCATTACAAGTCTATCCTGGACCCAACAAACAATAACCCACATGAACATGTTCGATTAAAACACCACATATTCACATAATAAATCTACTGAAATTTATTTACTACTGAAATCTTTTGCACCCAACAACAGCACAACTCATATTATAACGCTAAGTTAATTTTGATAGATAGGGTGCACATGTAAAAGACGAGAAAGTGGAAATAATACAAACTACCTTGCCAATTTATATACAGGGTACACAAGAGTATGGTGAAGAGTTGATCATCTTCGAATTAGAAAACGTGGTGATCAGGGTTTATCTCAGTATTTCGACTGCTTCAAATGCATGTCTGCCTACTAACAACAAACTCACAGAGGAGCGCATTCACCTTGCCCGTCTATCATCATACTTCATAAGCAAAGGGTTATATGATGAAAAATATAATTTCGTTAAATTTGATAATTGGAAACTTAATTAGGATAACATGAAATAATACAGTACAAAGAGTAACAATATTACATACAATATTAAATCGACAACCACTATTAGTAATATAGTATTCTAAATTAGAAATAACGAAATACAATTTTTTAACTACTTAAAATATCTTTATAAAATTTAATTTAATATTGAAATAGTCAAACAAGAAAATATATAATTCTATTAGACACTAAAATTGATGGAAAATTAATTAGATATAGAAGTACATTAAATCACTCTTATTTATTTATTATTTTGAATATATTCAAATTGTTTATAAAAAGAGAAGTTAATGGGTGGATCACAATAAGAAAAAAAAATTCCGAATTATAATTATATGCACTTATGTTAGATTTTTTGTGGTCAGTTCCTTTTCGTACCAAAAGCATAGCTCAGGAGTACAATAAAAATTATTAGTACTACTACCATCCACATAAAAGATTCATTTCTTGTCATTGTCCTGAAATTTTTATTGAATTTTATTATCTAACTCAAGCTTGGCATAGTGTTAATTGATTAGGTTTAAAAGCTGATTAGCACCAACTCTAATTTTGCATTTAAAACCTCCATTTTATATAATAAAAATTTACATCTTATTCAATATGAGTTGTTTTTAAGCGAATAGGTGATAATCACAAGATAGACATCACATTTTGATTTGAGTGTTTGAGTTCCTCGATATTCAAATGTTAGATTAAACCATTTAAATTATCAAAAGATGGGTTATTAGTATCTAGATACTACCTAAGATTGAGAAACTTGAAATTTTAGTCGGGTAATTTGGGAGTTGGTTTAGCATAAAATACTAAAAGGTTTCATATAATAATATAAATGTTAACGTGTATTTTGTACACGTTTATTGTGCGGTTTATGGCATTGATTATTATATTTTTAGTCCATATCCCATATGATTGTGCTTCTATTATCAGGTCTAGGTGTTTACAAGAGGTTGGAACGAGAAGACAACAAAAAGGGGCGAAAAACGAAGAAAATGAGCATTACACGAAGGCAGAAGCAGAAAGGTTGCTGGATTTAGGCGTGACCACTCTGGTCACGCCCAAAACTTGGACGCTTTCTGCCTTGGAACGAAGGAAAAGACGAGATGTTGACTTTTTGGCTTAAATAGACTTTGATTGCACGTTTCTACTTCCCAATATGTTAGGGAATTATTTCTTTTTATATTTGGAAGTTTATTTCCTTAATTTGAACAATCCTAGTTGGATTAGGATTCTTAAAATCCTAAATCTTTTATGTTTCCTTGTTTAGTTAGGATTCTTTGGCTTTAAATATGTGGAATATTATTCCACAAAGACACTTTTTTGCTTTTAATTCCAGTTTAGCACGTTAGTTTTCTATGGCATTCGAATTCATCAACACTTTTGAATTACGTTTTTGATTATGTGTTGCTAAACACATAATTCTAGTCGAATGAATTTGAGGTTTGATTTCTTCTAAATTCGTGAGATTATTCTGTGCTTTAATTTCTCTATTCTTTGAGTATTTGCTCTTTCCCGGTGCTTTGTTGACAATATATCGTAATCGATTAATTAATCTGGCAATTAGTTAGTCGTTAGGATTATATTCCGCTATTAGGACCCAGATCCGTAATTGTTTGGTAAATAATAACAATCGTAGCAGTTAGCGACGTTGATTATGGACAAGTTTTCGATTAGTCGTTATGGGAATTAGTAATCCGGTTTAAATAATCCGAGCTTGTGTGTTTATTGATCGGAATTAGTATTTTTCTAGTGTTTGAATGCTATCGATAGATTAAATCCTAAGAGCTTGTTTAGGGTTGTCTGATTGATAAGAGCAGTAATCAAAGAGCTTGTTTTGATTATCGAAGACATAAGGAAGAACGAGGTCGTCAGAGCTTATTGACGACTATAGCTAATTTACTAAAAAACATTGAACTATCTTTACAATCGATGATCGAATAATAGAAACCAATACCGAAATATCCGAAGACCAGAATCTCATCTCTCATTGAATTCGAAACTTACCTTTTTGCTTACGTTTTTAATTGCGTTTTTAAATTATTTTAGTTAACTAAATTAAAAAAAAAAACCTTTCAATCAGTATTAGTAATTTAGGAATTGAATCTACACTGTTCCCTGAGGATCGACCCTACTTATCGCTAATTACAAATTATTTTGAGTAGGTTATTTATTTTTGTTGGATTCGACACCCACCAAATTTTGGCGCCGTTGCCGGGGAGGCGGTGTTAATAGATTTATTTCATGTGCTACTGATATTTTCTTGTTTTGTTTAAGTTTTGTATGCCTAGGACCTTTCGTGGAAGTGAACTTGAATACGATCCTGAGATCGAAAAGAGAGCTCGCCGTTTACGTAAGGAAACGAGGCAACGAAATCACTCTACACTGGAACGTATTGATTCTTCTAGCGATTCGGAAGAAGAATACGAACACATGGATAACGCAGCCCCCGTTAATGTCAATGTAGCACCTGCTAACGGTGCTAATGCTAATGGCAACGAAAGGACTCTGAAGGATATGGCCATGCCAAATCCGAACCAACAACCTCTTTGCATACCTTTTCCTAATCTTGAGGTAGACTTTGAATTAAAATCTGGATTTATTCACTTACTGCCTATTTTTTGTGGTTTTGCAGGAGATGACCCGCATAAGCATCTGAAGGATTTTACTTGGTCTGCTCGACTATGAGACCGAAAGATGTGAGCGAAGATCAAATCAAACTGAGAGCATTCCCATTTTCCTTAGCCGACAAAGCTAGAGATTGGCTTTATTTTCTCACTTCCGGCTCGATCAATACATGGAACGAGATGGAACAGCAGTTCCTGGAAAGATTTTTTCCAGCATCTCGAGTGGCAAATATTAGGAAAGAGATTTGTGGAGTTCGACAGTTTGCGGGCGAAACTCTTTACGAGTACTGGGAACGTTTCAAACAACTAGTTGAAAGTTGTCCACAACATCAGATTCCTGAGCAGCTTCTTATCCAGTATTTTTACGAAGGACTCATGATGATGGATAGGAACATGATTGATGCCGCGAGCGGTGGTGCACTGATCTACAAGACTCCGACTGAAGCGAGAAATCTGATTTCGAATATGGCTTCCAACTCCCAGCAATTCAGTCTCCTACAAGATCATGCACCGAAAGAGGTGAAAGAATCAAATGAGGTAACCGTATCATTGCTTAATCAACGTATAAATGATCTGACATCTATGATGCAAAAAGTGGTTCTAGGTAGCGCTCAACAGGTTAAAGCATGCGGAATATGTTCCGGAATTGGCCACGTGGCCGAAGTGTGTCCTAACGCACAAAATCAGAATTTTAAACAAGCCAACGCAGCCAGCTTTCCAGGACCCGCACAGCGAAAATATGACCCGTTCTCGAGCACATACAATCCTGGATGGAGAAATCATCCCAATTTGAGCTATGCCCCACGACCACAATACCAAAGACCTCAAGGACCTCCGCCCCCTCAACAGACCCAATCATCAGGTACATCTATGGAAGATATGTTGAAAATTTTGATGTCTAACGCTCAATAATTTCAGCAAAATACAATCCAATTTCAACAAGGCGTACAACAAATTCAACAAGAAAACCAAAACGCCATCAAGAATTTGGAAAAGCAGATAGGTCAAATGGCTACCACTATGAACGAGTTAATATCCCATAATTCGAGCAAATTACCATCCCAAGTCATAGTGAACCCAAATGAAAACGCCAATGCAATTACATTACGAAGAGGCAATGAATTGAAAGAGCCCGAGAGAATCTCCAAGAATGAAGAAGAAAAAGAATTGGAGAAAGAAGAAGAACCTATAGCCAAGACGAAGCCGATGACTTTTGTGATACCACCACCTTTTCCGGGCCGGTTCGCCAAGTCGAAAAAAGAAGAGCAAGAAAAGGAAATTCTTGAAACATTCTGGAAAGTTGAGGTAAACATTCCACTTCTCGATGCCATTAAGCAAGTACCTCGTTATGCTAAATTCCTTAAGGAATTATGCACGACTAAGAGAAAGCTTATAGGCAACGAGAAAGTACACGTAGGAGAAAATGTATCTGCTGTACTCCGAAGTGTAAAGATCCGGGTATGTTCACTATTCCTTGTAGAATAGGAAATATACGAGTTGAAAAAGCCATGCTAGACTTAGGTGCTTTGATTAATGTTATGCCTCGTTCGATTTATGAATCACTAAATGTAGGAAAACTAAAAGAAACTGGTGTTGTTATTCAATTAGCTGATAGGTCCAATGCTTACCCCGATGGTGTCCTAGAGGATATATTAGTACAAGTTAATGATTTAGTTTTTCCTGCCGATTTTTATGTTGTTGATATGGGCCATAACGAATCTGACACTTCTGCTCCTATATTACTTGGTAGACCTTTCTTGAAAACATCTAGAACCAAGATTAATGTAGACGACGGTACCCTCACTATGGAATTCGACGGTGATATTATAAAATTTAATATTTATGATTCCATGAAGTACCCTCCTAACATTCATTCTGTTTTTGGTATAGATATTAATGACTGTTTGGTGCAGACTATTTTCGAACTTGAGAACGAAAATTCATTACACGTCGCATTGACTACAGCCGATCTGGAGGAAAAAGAGAAGGAGTTCGAATTTAATGAGCAGTTGAAGGAGACGAAAATTGCTCTTGATTCTCTTCTTTCACTTACTTATAATGTTTCTCGAGTTTCTCTGCCTATTTCGACTTCTAAATTACTTCCCTCTATTGTGCAGGCACCAAAGTTGAAACTCAAGAAACTTCCCGAGCATCTCAAGTACCTCTACTTGGGCGAAGGAGAGACGTTACCGATGATCGTATCAAACAAGTTAAGTCCATTACAAGAAGAGCAATTGATACGATCATTGCGAGATTACAAAGAAGCTATCGGATGGACTATAGCGGATATCAAAGGTATTAGCCCCTCTATATGCATGCAACGAAAATTAATGGAGGAAGGAGCTAAACCCAAGATTCAAGCCCAAAGACGACTTAATCCACCGATGATGGAAGTGGTAAAGAAAGAGGTACAAAAGCTTCTCGATGCAGGTATAATCTATCCGATCTCTGACAGTGCTTGGGTAAGTCCTGTTCAAGTTGTTCCTAAGAAAACCGGTATAACTGTAGTCGAGAATTCTGATGGTGAGTTGATCCCTACACGTGTTCAAAACGGTTGGCGTGTTTGCATTGATTATCGCGGTTTGAACACTTCAACTCGTAAAGACCACTTTCCCCTCCCTTTTATCGATCAAATGCTTGAACGTTAAGCGGGACGCGCTTACTTTTGTTGTCTAGATGGTTATTCAGGTTTTCATAAAATTCCGGTTGCTCCGGAGGATCAAGAAAAGACGACATTCACGTGCCCTTTCGGTACGTTCGCTTATCGAAGAATGCCATTTGGATTATGCAACGCTCTAGCAACTTTTCAAAGGTGCATGATTAGCATATTTTCTGAGTATGTCGAGGACATCATTGAGGTATTTATGGATGATTTTACAGTGCATGGCGATTCTTTCGATTCTTGTTTAGCTAATCTTGTAAAAATCCTTGAACAATGCATTAAATCGAACCTTGTGCTTAATTATGAAAAATGTCACTTTATGGTTGAACAAGGTAATATTTTAGTTCATATTGTTTCGTCTAGAGGATTAGAGGTTGATAAAGCTAAAATCGATGTTATAAAATCTCTGCCTTACCCCACGAACGTGCGGGAAATTCGTTCTTTTCTTGGACATGCAGGGTTTTACCGGCGATTCATCAAGGATTTCGCGAAAATAAATCGACCCCTGTGCAATTTACTGCATAAGGACGTGAATTTTGAGTTCGGCGAAGATTATCGGAACGCGTTTGACACGTTAAAGGACCTCTTAACCTCCGCGCCTATCGTTAAGCCACCAAATTGGGACCTTCCATTTGAGATAATGTGTGATGCGAGTAATTATGCTGTAGGAGCTGTACTTGGCCAAAGAGTGGATAAATCTCCACATGTTATATACTACGCTTCGAGAACGCTAGATAGTGCTCAATGCAATTACTCAACAACGGAAAAAGAACTTTTTGCCATTATTTTTGCTTTAGAAAAATTCCGTTCTTATTTGCTTGGTACTAAAGTTATTGTATTTTCTGATCATGCAGCCCTTCGTTATTTGCTTGCCAAGAAAGACGCCAAACCTCGACTTATACGATGGATTCTCTTACTCCAAGAATTCGATCTCGAGATTAAAGACAAGAAAGGAGCTGAAAACCTAGTTGCGGATCACTTAAGTTGATTAATCACATGTGAAGAACCGATGCCCCTACGAGATGAATTTCCGGACGAACAACTATTTTCAGTACAAGCGACATACGCATGGTACGTGGATATAGTTAACTATCTAGTTACTAAGACATTGTCGGATGACTTGTCTAGAACTCAAAAGAATAAAATTAAGAGTGAGTCTAAGTATTACAATTGGGACGAGCCTTATTTGTGGAAGCCTTGTTCCGATCAAGTAATTCGAAGGTTTGGAACTCCGAGGGCGATAATTAGTGATCGTGGTACCCACTTTTGCAACAAGGTATTTGAAGCACTTCTAAAGAGATATGATGTCACTCACCGAGTTTCCACCGCTTACCATCCACAAACGAACGGACAAGCCGAGGTATCAAATCGAGAAATTAAGTCCATACTCGAAAAGACGATTAATCCGAGTAGAAAAGATTGGAGTATGAGTGGGCATACCGAACCGCATATAAAACACCCATAGGTATGTCTCCATTTCGATTGATTTTTGGTAAACCTTGTCACCTTCCTGTCGAATTGGAACATAGGGCATTCTGGGCAATAAAACAATTCAATATGAACTTGGATGAAGCGGGAATCCATCGAAAGTTACAACTTCAAGAGTTAGAAGAAATCAGGAATGAGGCTTATGAGAATGCCAAGATTTATAAAGAAAAGACGAAAGCCTTTCGTGATAAGGCGATCTCGAGAAAGAACTTTGTCATAGAACAAAAAATTCTACTTTTTCATTCTCGCCTTAAAATATTTCCGGGTAAGTTACGTTCTCGTTAGCTTGGACCTTTCATTGTTTTTGACATTTTTCCTCACGGTGCAGTTGAAATTCAAAGTCCGACGACCGGAAAAACTCTCAAAGTAAATGGGCATCGTTTGAAGCCTTTCTATGAAGGATTTCAAGCTCACGATGTCGAAACGACGGAGTTAAAACCACCAAACTATGCTACATAACTTTGTAGCATCGTCTAGCCAAGGACGTTAAACAACGACGCTTCTTGGGAGGCAACCCATGCTCGTTTTTAATTTTTTTAGCATTTTTGTTTAAGTGTTTTCTTCCCAAAGCAGAAAGATCACCAAAATTAAGCGTGACCATTCTGGTCACGCCTACAATTGGTGAGCTTTCTGCTCCTTTTATCGTTTTTCCTTAGTTTTGTTTTTTTCTTCCTTTTATCAAAAATCCAAAAAATATATATATATATTTTTGAAAAATTATAAAAATAAGGAAATAAATATGTCTATATATATATTTCCTTAAGACAAATTTTTTTTTAACCCTTTAAACAAAATTTTCTTCATTAAGGAAACAAATATATATTTTTTCCTAAATATATATTTATTTTCTTCAAACCAAAACCGTGCCCTAATTACATGTGCTTTGATAAAACCCCAAATCATCCACTAAACCTAATCACCACCAGCCGCCACTGATCATCTTCCCCATTTGAATCTTTGCAGAATCACCATCATCACTTATCACCTCCGTGCACCAACGTCTCCTCCAACACTATGGGTCGCACTACCAAAACCAAACCAAGACCCCGCCGCGCGAGCCCACGGTCCAGCGTAACCCACCACCTGAAATCGAACCCCCGGTTGAGGAGGAATTGGACGAATCATCTGGCGAAACTGGTTCCTCTCCCTCGTCGTCACCGCCGCGTCGACCACCGCCCCTTCGTCGCTCCAGTTGCCGAGTTTGGCGGGACAACCCCAATGCACCCTCGACATCCGCCGAGAACCCGGTCACTCGTTCGGATTCTCCAACTGACGAACAACCGCCACCGCAACCATCCCGAGCGCGTCAAAGGTTACTAGAGCGCTCCAAAGGAATGTTTGCTACAACGCGACGCCGTGACGCGCAACCAGCCGCCGTAACACACACAGCCGAGATTAATGAGCGAAACACAACGCGCCGCCGCGCCTCAACCAATGTTGAATCCCCTGTTTCAGATGACACCGCTGCTCCGCTGCCTGTCGCCGAGCCATCAAGGCCATCGACATCTCGTCAAAAAAGGGCTGCGCAACGTACTACAGCTTCAAAGCGCCGTCGCTCTACTACAGTCGTCTCACCGCAATCACAGGGCAACCCTATTGACACTGAAATTGAAGCTGCCACCGCGGTGGAACAGCCCGCTTCAAGCCACCAACAGCCCCTCTCGGATCAAACTCTGGAGCCCAGCGAATCAATTCAGCCCGAATCCGATGAATCGAGTCCCGAGATGCAAGTACCTGTAGCTTTCACCGCGCGCTTACCCACATCATCTCGATCCCGTTTAGGACGCGGCAAAAGCAAGTTACCATCATCCTCCGCCCCGGGTGGACATACGACGTTCGGGTCCGACCCCGAACGTCAGAGGTACAACAAACTAATTTCTCGTACAATCGCTCCCTACAAATACATTGATTTTACTGTTTTGGATTCGTTATATTTGCGTGACGATATTTGTGCTTTGGTTGATGGTATTGGCCTACGGCCATATTTCACGATTCGTTGCCCGGCATTTGTTGAACTCACTCATGAGTTTTATACCACCTTTAAGTTCAACAAAACGGGCAACCTCACTTTGTCTACACCTGCGTCAATTTAAATTTTGTCTGATGGGTCAACATTTTTCATACTCTATAACTTAATTTAATCTTGCACTCGATTTTATATCTTATGGTTTTGTCAATAGCATTGATTATCTGAATTCCACATGTGATTATGACAAAGATTTTGAACCGATAGGCTTGTGGAGAGCTTGGTCCGCGTCATCTGTTCACTATAACGCGAGCTCTTCCAAGAGCTATTACTTACGTGACCCCGCTCTCTGCTTCCTACACCGGTTTTTGGCTTATAATTTCTCAGGCCGTATTAGTTGTTCCATATAGGTCGGCTTTGGCTTGACTAAACGTTCTGACGAAACTTCAGTTAAGTTATGTTATAGAAAAAAGAGGATTCTTGCATCCCCCCCCTGTTGAGAAAGCATTCGTTCTTCAGCCCAGTTCCTTTTATCAAAAGACTTCAATCGGTACGCACAAGAAATAGGCCAATTCCGCGGCTTTTTGTTCAATTTTTCGTGGAGTCAAATTCTCATCAGTATGGGTCAAGGGAATAGCTCCCCGGCCTCTGATGTCCACATAAAGGACACGACGAGTAGTACGGCCTGAGAAATTATAAGCCAAAAACCGGTGTAGGAAGCGGAGAGCGGGGTCACGTAAGTAATAGCTCTTGGAAGAGCTCGCGTTATAGTGAACAGATGACGCGGACCAAGCTCTCCACAAGCCTATCGTTTCAAAATCTTTGTCATAATCACATGTGGAATTCAAATAATCAATGCTATTGACAAAACCATCGGATATAAAACCGAGTGCAAGATTAAATTCAGTTATAGAGTATGAAAAATGTTGACCCATCAGACGAAATTGAATTGACGCAGGTGTAGACAAAGTGAGGTTGCCCGTTTTGTTGAACTTAAAGGTGGTATAAAACTCGTGAGTGAGTTCAACAAATGCCGGGCAACGAATCGTGAAATATGGCCGTAGGCCAATACCATCAATCAAAGCACAAATATCATCACGCAAATATAACGAATCCAAAACAGTAAAATCAATGTATTTGTACGAGAAATTAGTTTGTTGTACCTCTGACGTTCGGGGTTGGACCCGAACATCGTATGTCCATCCGGGGCGGAGGATGATGGTAACTTGCTTTTGCCGCGTCCTAAACGGGATCGAGATGATGTGGGTAAGCGCGCGATGAAAGCTACAGGTACTTGCATCTCGGGACTCGATTCATCGGATTCGGGCTGAATTGATTCGCTGGGCTCCAGAGTTTGATCCGAGAGGGGCTGTTGGTGGCTTGCGAGCCAATTTCAGTCGGCTGCCACTAAAGACACACCGAAAAAACATCACCTTATCTTAGGCTCTTATATAACTCATCTCGCACTTTCACTTGGTCTTCTTGATTTGAACAGTACAGATATGCATATTGCATGCGAGATGGAACCATTGGATATACCGTGCCTCAAAAGGATGGGCCTCGTGATTCGTCACCAAGGGCATTATATATTTCCTGATCCCGGCCCTCCGATACCCAAACATTTGCAATCACAAACCGAGGAGCCAACTCCGGGTGACAACACCGAGGCCATTACTCAAGCTACTGCAGCCGCTGCCCTAGCCACTACATCTGCAGCCCCACGCACTATCCAAGCCCGTTTAGACGCACTAGAGACCAAAATGGACCGCCTCCTCGACCTGCCAGCATACTCCGTGAACTCGGTCTCACGACCGAGTGAGACCCAAGGAAGTCACCCTTCCACCGCTCTTTTCCTTTTACATTGTTTTTTTTGTGTTTTTCACATTGAGGGCAATGTCAACTTTAAGTGGGGGGGGGGGGGTGATTCCATTGCTTTGCATGCTCTTTGGTATCGTTTACTTTTGGGCACGTTAAAATTTTTCAAATTTTCTTTCACCTTGAGATGACCGAGTCTAGTTTGTTTGATTTAATCTTGTGAATATCGAGTGATTCTCTTGGCATAATGAATTTCAATTAATAGCATGACTTTGAATGAGAACGATAGAATTGCACGTTTTAGCACGGCTAACCCATACCATGTGAGGTTTTTGATGCCTTGTTTTGATTGCATATCAGTGGCAATTTTTCCCTTTTCTTGTGTGAATCTTGCATGTTTTTACGGATTCTAGATCTTGCTTTGAACCGTTTCAAGGTTACATGATTGTGTGCATATTCAAAAATGATAAAGGCATTAGGATTTAA
Organism: Verbascum thapsus; assembly: GCA_963669365.1. Classification (NCBI taxonomy): domain Eukaryota; kingdom Viridiplantae; phylum Streptophyta; class Magnoliopsida; order Lamiales; family Scrophulariaceae; genus Verbascum; species Verbascum thapsus. Next base: position 4,944,973 of record OY770107.1, on the reverse strand, counting down.
CCACTTAGCCATATGAGCCTACCTTTTTATTTTCCCCTAGTGAGCCCACTTGAGCCTATTAGCCTATTTGTTGTTTTGAAATCCCGAACTTTGAGCATTCACCATTTTTTGTATACCTCTTTGTTTTACCCGTCCACAAAATGAGTCGAACATCGAGAACATTATATTTGTTTGGGAATTAAGGACGACATTGTGTTTTGATTAAGTGTGGGGGACCTCGGAAGAAAAGAAAAAAGAGAGTTTATCGAAAAGAGAAAAAAAACTGGAAAAAAAAAGATAAAGAAAAAAAAAACAATTTGAGGAAAAGGAAAATGATGAAGCGAGTCCCGAGAGAGGATGGAAATAAAGGTATTTGGGTCCTTATTGCTAGAATTACCCAATAGCGTCTTGATGTTCTTTGAATTTATGGACTTAGCTTTTCATTACCTTTTTTCTCCTACCCTGAGCCCTAAGCCCCATTACAACCTTGAATAAAATACATTTTGATTCGTTTGTGCATACTTTCGATAGTAGTGGAGATTTCGGTGTATAAGCAAGCTTATGGGATCGTATTAACATGTTGAGAATTGAGCGATACACGACAAACCCTATACACGAGCGATTGGAGAGGATTGTGAGAATGGTCGTCTAAATTCGTGCACTTTTATTTTTCGAAATGAAATCGTTGTGTCGGTTTTTGGTTCATTGTGGCATTTGATATCCTCGATAGTTTGCATGTGTTCGTTACTCGGTTCATGACTTTATTTTTCTACTTGATCGAGTGCTTGAAGTTTGTGGATTTTGTGTGCCTAAAAGTTAAACATTGCCCGAGACGTGCAATAGCTTAAGTGTGGGGGTATTTGTTAACGTGTATTTTGTACACGTTTATTGTGCGGTTTATGGCGTTGATTATTATATTTTTAGTCAATATCCCATATGTTTGTGCTTCTATTATCAGGTCTAGGTGTTTACAAGAGGATGGAACGAGAAGATAACAAAAAGGGGCGAAAAACGAAGAAAACGAGCATTACACGAAGGCAGAAGCAGAAAGGTCGCTGGATTTAGGCGTGACCACTCTGGTCACGCCCAAAACTTGAAAGCTTTCTGCCTTGGAACGAAGGAAAAGACGAGATGTTGACTTTTTGGCTTAAATAGACCTTGGTTGCACGTTTCTACTTCCCAATATGTTAGGGAATTATTTCTTTTTATATTTGGAAGTTTATTTCCTTATTTTGAACAATCCTAGTTGGATTAGGATTCTTAAAATCCTAAATCTTTTATGTTTCCTTGTTTAGTTAGGATTCTTTGGCTTTAAATATGTGGAATATTATTCCACAAAGACACTTTTTTGCTTTTAATTCCAGTTTAGCACGTTAGTTTTCTCTGGCATTCGAATTCATCAACACTTTTGTATTACGTTTTTGATTATGTGTTGCTAAACACATAATTCTAGTCGAAGGAATTTGAGGTTTGATTTCTTCTAAATTCGTGAGATTATTCTGTGCTTTAATTTCTCTGTTCTTTGAGTATTTGCTCTTTCCCGGTGCTTTGTTGACAATATATCGTAATCGATTAATTAATCTGGCCAATTAGTTAGTCGTTAGGATTATATTCCGCTAATTAGGACCCAAATTCGTAATTGTTTGGTAAATCCTAATAATCGTAGCAGTTAGCGACGTTGATTATGGACAAGTTTTCGATTAGTCGTTATGGGAATTAGTGATCCGGTTTAAATAATCCGAGCTTATGTGTTTATTGATCGGAATTAGTGTTTTTCTAGTGCTTGAATGCTATCGATAGATTAAATCCTAAGAACTTGTTTAGGGTTGTCTGATTGATAAGAGCAGTAATCAAAGAGCTTGTTTTGATTATCGAAGACATAAGAAAGAACGAGGTCGTCAGAGCTTGTTGACGACTATAGCTAATTTACTAAAAAACATTGAACTATCTTTACAATCGATGATCGAATAATAGAAATCAATACCGAAATATCCGAAGACTAAAATCTCATCTCTCATTGAATTCGAAACTTACCTTTTTGCTTACGTTTTTAATTGCGTTTTAAATTGTTTTAGTTAACTAAATTAAAAAAAAAACCTTTCAATCAATATTAGTAATTTAGGAATTGAATCTACACTGTTCCCTGAGGATTGACCCTACTTATCGCTAATTACAAATTATTTTGAGTAGGTTATTTATTTTTGTTGGATTCGACACCCACCAATAAAACTCATGTTAATACTTGAAAATATTAAACCAACTCCCATATTAGTCGTCTAAAAGATACTAGCTAAAATGTTTCATATAAATAATTTAGCCAAATCAATTTTATATTAATACTTTATATTGAACATTGATAGCAATTATAATTTTTTTTATTGATTTGGCTATATTATTTTACAAAATTATTTTGATTCTCCTTTAGGTGAACTGGTAAATAGTTAAGATATGAAATCAACTGTTATTGAGATAATTAAAATATCAAAGTTATATCGAAATAAATTTCTATTTTTGATTCAGTACAGTACGACAAATGAATTTTAATACTATTTTAATCAACACCAAACATTTTCAAAAATAAAAATAAATATCAAATTTTGATTAATATTATCATAATTCGATGTAAATAAATCTAAATTAACAAGTTGCCAAAACATATGACTCCAGTTACTAAGTTAAGAAAAGTTAATAAATAATAAATAATAAATAAATATATATATATATAAGGTTATAAGAAAAAGAAGCAAAAAATATAATGTGGTAAAGTATGTAATGAAAAAGTTAAGAGGAAAGTACAATAGATAGTTAAATGGTGAATGTATAATTTTATTATAAGAGGATGCATCTATTATATGCACATGAAATTAAGCGTACGAACTTATAATAACATTAAATACCAGAATAGTCAGATTGCTTAACTTGTTTAAAATTTTCTTTTTTAAAAAGAGGGTGATATTACAAGTGTACACTTTTTACAATGCTTGACTAACGACCATTAGTTAGAGGGGTCAATGTAACATTTTTAGACATCTTAAAACTAATCAAGATACAGTATTTAAGAGTATACATAATGGACACAGTTATGACACCGATACAATATTGCATTAAGTCTTTTTTTAGTTATGTGCTATGATGCACATGTTACATGAGACACATGACACGGGGCATGACATTTTTCATAAAACACTGGACACGGTACGGCACTAATATATCTATAAATATGAATATAAATTAATTATTTTTTGAAAAATTCGATATGTCACGAAAAATTCAACTACCCATAATTAGTACTCAATAAGTAAATTACAATTAAAACAATCAAGTATACGACACAAAACATAATATAACAAAAATAAAATATTTCACTATTCAAATTTTAATGCAAATAAGTGAAACAGTTAAACATTAATCATCATACAAATAATGGAAATAATAACAGTCTATGTTTGATCAAATATCATAACCATTAAGACGTTCTTCATGACCATCTTTAATATCAATTAAAATTATATCAAAACATAGTTTTATTCTTGGTCCACTACAGTACGACAAACGAACTCCAATATTATTTTAATCAACAACGAACTTTTCAAAATAAAATATATCAAATTTTGATTAATATTAGGGGCAATATCATAATTCAATGCAAATAAATCTAAATTAATAAGTTGCCAGAACATATGATTCCAGTTACTAAGTTAAGAATAGTTAATAAAACTTAAATAAATATATATATGGTTATAACAAATAAGAAGCAAAAAATAAAATGTGGTAAATATATAATAAAAAAGTTAAGAGGAAACTACAAGAGGGGGTGAATGTATAATTTTATCATAAGATGAGGCGTCTATTATGTGAACAAATTAAGCATACTGACCTGTAATTACATCAAATAAGCAGAGTAGTCAAATTGATTAATTTTGTTTAAAAAAAATCATTTTTAGCGAGGGTGATTTATTAGTGTACTACACTTTTTGCAACGCTTGACTAACGACCATTATTTAGAGAGGTCAATGTAAAATTTTCAAACATTTTAAAACTAATTCAGATACATCATTCAAGAGTATACATAACGAACACGGTTATGTCATCGATACAATATTTGACTGTCTTTTTTTTAGCTATGTGCAACTTTGGTTCAAAATGGAGTATATTTCAAAATTTTGGAATATGTTACACAAGGATATGTCTATTTATATGAATATATAATATCTAAAAATGATTATCAAACATATTCACTGACATAAATAAAATTCTATCAAATTATTTAAATTCTTTTGTCATTTGTTCAACTTTTATATTTAAGTTTTAACAAAAGAAAGAAAATATTATCTCTTTTTGTATTTTAGTCCAAAAAGTATTGTATAATTATAAGAGTAAAGTGCACTTCACCCCCTCGAAAAACTTGTATTTTGCAATTTTCCCCCTAAAAAAATAAAAAAAAGACATCACCCCTTAAAAGTTGGATATATATATGCATCACTTTGCCCCAATCACTATTTTCTAGCTAAATCTTGATCGAAAATCATTTAAATAATTTTTTCGTTAAGGACATTACCATATTTACCAATCTTAGAGTTGTTAAATTCTCAGCATGATATCATCCTGCATATAAAAAATGACAGGAAAACTTTTCAGAATAAGAACTCACAACAAATGCAGGATGAGATCGTTGTGAGAATTTTGCAACCTTAAGATGATATATTAGAGAAGCACAACAGTTTTGGACCCAAATCCGAGCATGTGAGATAATCACGGTAATGACGATAATGCCCTTGACGGAAAAATCATTTAAATGATTTCTGATCAAGATTTAGCCGGAACCAATCTGACAAACATAATTGAACCTTTACAATTTTTGATATACCTAATATATCTTAATAAAATTCAATTTTGAATGGTAAAAGAGTGAAAGACAAGAAATCTAATTATATTAGTACTCTATTTATATATAGATAAAATTACTTTATAATATTTTTAATGATAAAAATTATAAACAAGAAAATGTAATTTTTTCAAATTACATTTTAGGGCAAAGTGATACATATATCATTGTTTTAAGGGTGATGTCTCTTTTTTGAGTTTTTAGAGGGGAAAGTGCAAAATACAAGTTTTTCGAGGGGGTGAAGTGCACTTTACCCTAATTGTAAAAAATAAATGCTATGTTAGGTATATGTCGAATACTTCAAATCTTATACCTGATATGGTATTAAAAAACAAAAATTTCATTCTTATTTTTCGATATTTTGAAACTAATCCAAATACAATAATCTAGAGTATACATAGCGGGCAAAGGTATGACAAATATGATATTGCACTAAGTATTTTTTTAATATATGTGCAATATAGTTTCAAAATGCAATGGAGTTTAAGGTTTTGGGATGTGGTACATTAGGATATATCTGATGAATGTATAATATTTTAAAATAATTATTAAACAGATTCATTGGCATTTGATTTTTATGTTAAAGTTTTAAAAAAAGAAAGAAAATATATATGTCCTCTTTGTATTTTAGCCCAAAATGTATTGTATATAGATAAAAATAAATATTATTTATGATACCAAGGCATGTTGAAATGCTTTAAATTTTTTATCATATATGGTATCAAAAAAATTCTCCCCTTCTTATATTTTCAGGCATTTTAATACTATTCTGAATACTGTATTCAGGATTACTCATAGTAAACACGGGTATGACATTGATATGATAATATACTGAGTCTTTTTTATGAGTATATGTGCAACATGGGTTATGTGTTTTTATGTACACTCCTAAAAGAAAAGGCATACCACTGATGTCATTTGAATTAAAAAAAAAAGATAAGAAACAAGAACTCAACATAAATATCCAAATTTTGAACCATAATGTAGAAGTTTGCCAATATACAAAGAACTAAATGAAAAAAATGAAGAATATAATTTTATGCTCCACTGAAATTGTGAATTTCGTGAAATGACATAAGAATTTATTTGGTAATATTCATTTATGATTTTTATTACGCTGATTTAACATTTCATTCAATTCAAAATTTAATCTTTTAAACAATTATAGTTTATTTATGAACAACTCATTTAATTAAGTTATTACAGAAACTATTTTGAATTTAAACAAAAGTTTTTATTTGAATAATTTAAAAGAGATCATATGATTCACGTGCAACGCACGTGTTGTTTACTAGTATAAAAAATGGACCACATCAATTGTAAGATTGGGAATTTGGGTCTTGGGATATCTCCATATGCTATATTTGGCTAGAAGCTAACCAAGTGAAGTGAGAAATGCGTCAGCAAAAAGCGGCTTAGAGTTTGTCTGTCTAAAATATTTGGGAAAACCCGTTTGGTTGAATAGAAAAAGAAAAGAAAAAAATGGTAATTATTTTTTTGTTGTTCTCCAACGCTACATGGCCTACTACACCAATTTCACCACTCTCCACCGCCTTCTATGCCGTCACCGCCGTCTGATCACTTCACTTCCGCCTCCGTATCATTTGCCCGACCTTTATCCAAATCCTATTGCTTCTTATCCAAATTCATTTCTCTTATTGTACCCGATTCTCACCGGCAAACGGTGGCTGAGCACTAACTCCGAGTGGGCGGGTCAAAATGCGTACGATATCCTTAGGGTGTCGCAGACCAGCTCATTTGCTGAAATCAAAGCTTCTTTTCGGAAATTGGCTAAGGAAACTCATCCTGATTTAGCTCACTCGCAAGATCATTCGTCTGATGCTTCCAATAAATTCATTCAAATCCTTGCTGCTTATGAGGTCTCTCTCTCTCTAATTTACGCTGTTTATATGAGTAGATTTTAGGTGTAGAGTTTTGATTCTTCTTCTATGTTTCTGAATTCGGAGCTGAGTTTAAGTTTGAACTTTGAAGTAATTCAGTTTCTTCTCTTATATAATGCCATATTTTCAGTCCCTCATGTTATGCTTTTTAATTGCTAATATTGCTGCTGTGAGTGAGCTTCCGAAGAAAATATAAAGAAATTTGGTAATTTGGACTAGTTTATGAAGGAAAAATTGGAGCTCTTACTATAAAATATTACATATTTTCTAGTGTGATCAATATTACTATAAAGTAAAGACAGGATGCTTTATTTCCTTTTCATTCCGAGCAATGAAATTCAGGTCCAATTTATACCGAGCTCTTTTATTCAGTAGGGGTTATGATATGCCTGAGATGTTCAAATAAGATTCTTTTCCAACATCAGCCTCCTGGCTATTTTTCTATACTTCAAGAAGCACACTGATATCTAAGTAATTGTTGCAATTAATTCACTTGGGTGGATTTCATAAACTAGTTCATCTGGATCGAGGTTAGGTGAAAAATCAGCTGGTGGTTGATATATAACATTTTTCATAGTTCAACACTTGCATTTGTAGTATACAGAAAGAAAAATAAAGATAAAATAATTCATAAGAATGGTGAGGCTAATCTTTCCAAGAAAAGTTCATTTTGAACTTGCGATGAATTAGGTATCCCTTGAATAGCCAAGTTATGTTTTTAGAAGAAGCTGAAAATATGTTATGGGATGACGTCTAGATACTAGATCAAAGTGGATGCACACTCAGTCATATTCCTTCTGAAATACTTTTTGCTGTTTCTTGATTCGCCTATTCATTTGGGCGTAATGCTTATCATGGTTGAAGTTTGAAGTCATGCAAACAGTTTAAGCAACTCTCTGGGATTTCTCTATTGTAATGTCTTGCCTATCTTTGCTATCATGTTCCTGTAGAACTTCTTCACTAACATGTCTTTGCGGAAGCTCTAACTTGGATTATAACTTGATGAAATTCAGATTCTCTCAGACTCTACCAAGAGAGCTCATTATGATCGTCATATTTCATCTCAAAGAACCTTCACTGAGAGACACTCTAAACGAGAACGTGACACCACTATTTTCAACTATAACTCCTATGGACACTTAGCTAAGCAGATGGAAGTTGTGGAATGGTTGAAATGGTACAGATATACAATAAATGATATTTTGTCTGAAAGAAGAGTGACAGCTGGAACTGGCTATTTCGATGTCCTCGAAAGAGATTTTTATTCGGCCATCCATGCAGCATACTATGGACCTGAAATTGAGTCTGCGGATCTCCTACCTGACCGTTTTGAAGCTGAGGAAAGGTCTATCAATGCTACATCAGAGGTGCTGCACTTAGTTTCAGGTCGAGACCTTTTTGGGATGGTGTGTTTAGCTAACAAATATTGTGAATTATCACATGCCTACACGGAAAAATTAACATCTGCTGTGGGTTCCATAGAATTGGCTGATAGTAGTGGACAATGTCAGCCTGATTCAGTTGGAGGTAAAGATTTCCAAAAGCAACCTCCTGGTATTGATTATACATCATCAGATGCATATAGAGATCTGGTATTGCACGTTTCTGGGAGAGTTGTTGCTGTGGCTACAAGAGTTCCTCCCAAAAGTCTTAATTTGACAGAGGATGAGGATTATGAAGACAAAATACATGTTTATCTAACTTCATGTGAAGACCCATTGCACGGAAGGCAGGTGTTTCCTGGAGATATGTCTGCTGATTCTTCGGTAGGTCCTAGGATTCCTCTGGGAGCTATAAAAGGTTTGGGAACCAGTTCTGAAGAAGGAACTTGCTATGTCTACAACAACACTGGCATGAAGACCCATATGATTATGAAGCATAGGACAATGCTGGTGTGTGCAATCTTATTCTCACCCACCCCACCCCACCCCACCCCAAAAAAATAAAAATAAACAAACAGATAAATAAAATATGAAAAAGAATGGAAAAGAAAGAAAATATCCAATTACAGTTGATTGAAATCCAAATATATGTTGCTAGCTGTTTTGTTTGTTTACTTGGGAATGATGGTATCATTGAGGAATGTGAATAGGAAAAGTGTATCGACCTTGTTCGATGTTAAGAATTATTTATACGCATCAAGACAATTCTGCGTGCACAGTACTACCTATCATGAATGTATTAGATTGCTGGTTCTCTTTACGAATAAAGGTTCTGGCTAGACCAGGGTTTTGAATAAGCTTTTTGGTTCCTCTATATATTTTGTATGCAATCTAACTGAACGAATTTGAGTTTTATGGCCATAAAATTCATATTAAAGGCTGATGTATGTAATATACTCTTGATATGCAAAACATTTAATGCTTTCTGCTTTGGCTTCTATTTCTTATAATGCTGGAGAAGTGCTTATGAATGGGATTCATTCTTGTTACACATGAATATGTTTCAGGTGAAACACCTTCATTGGTTTCGAATTGGAGAAGAAGTTTCAGTTTGTGAATGCAGATGCACCCGAGCTCGTTTGCCGCCAAGCAGGTAAACAGCAATTTTTCCTTGAAACGTGAATTTGTTTTTCTATTTACACGAGATTTGCATTGGTGAGCAGTCATTAACCTGTTTTGCTGAAAACTAAACTGCATCTATCCATATACCACCATCATATTCTGTTCTTGTTCAATTTGAATTACTATCTTCTTCTTCTTCTTCTTCTTCTTATAAATGTACTTAACTCTTACTGCTGCAGATTCTGGCTGTTTGAACCTCGCAGTGCAATGCATGACATAGGAGGTTGGTATGTTGAGACATTCGGAAGAGATAGGAAAGGGAAGAATGTTCCAGCCCAGAGATACTGGGACGGTTTAGAAGCGAATGAACATTTTGACGAGTAAGTAGTTCTATACATGAGCCTATTACAATGTTCAAATAACTCTTCCAGCTCATCCTTTTTTTGACAAAGAAAACATAGCATATTCTAGAAAGTAAAGCTCTGATGAGTCCTGATGTTTAAGTTGTAGAACAAGATGAAGTATATTAACATAGTAACTTGCTATTCCTTTGCTTTGTTCTTTGAACTTTGAAGTCAGTTTCTGCTATTCAATGTTATCCACAGGAGACTTCATCCAGCAATGTACTTGTTTGCTCTGGCCTATAGGACTCTAGATATTGAAGATATTAGAAGAAGAAAAAAGACAATCAAGGATAGAGTTGAAGCAAAGATGTCAAGAGTATTCCGTTGGTATAAGAAAGTTCCTTAGTTTATAAGATATTAGAACTTGATGTGATGATAGATGCTGATCTCTGCAGCTTTGCTATGACTATCTTGAGACTGCAGAAGCATTAAGTGAACCAATCACTAAAAGGCTGCAATGGCAAGTGATGAAGATAACTGAAATATATGAAAGATTTCTGAATGTTCTTTCCGGAATTAAAGGGTTTTATGAACTGGTTTAAGAGTGGTGTCCAATATCCTAAGTGGGAGGAAGGACAGTACTACCAGTTGCTTGAGGATATGATTCTCGGTTAGTATCCCAGTTTCTAAGGTTATATTTGAATGATAGCTCTCGGGTTGGAAATGATGCACTTATCCGTGGAAAGTGGACTCATCAATGAAAGTCCATATTAGAAGCCCGAAACATGAAGCCATCAAGACAGTTGGGGACTTGGAGCAATTTGATATGCATGGAAGAAACGCCTCTCTGATTCAAACATGGTATTCCTGAATTTGTACTTTATGTTCTTTTACTATATCATGTCTTGATATGAACAATCTCATGTTAATAAATAGGCGATCTTATCTGGAAGTCTTATTTTGGACTGAACTATATTAATTTATCCATACTTTAGTGCTAACATTGTAGAAAATCAAAATTGCAATTTAGAAGTTCCCAAACTTCGCTTCGGATTGAATTCCAACGATGAGATATCTAAAATTTCCCCAAATGCATAATGATATTGGATGCAGCCAATATGCATCTCGAGCTAGTGCAAATTGAACAGACACTGCCAATCTTTCACATAATCACTTAAGTAGATCTTCCCACTTGCAGTATTGCCCGCCTGCTAATGCACGGTAATATCTGTCTCTGCAATAAACAGGCCTTCCATCAGCCGCTTCTGCAGCTGCAGCTGCCAGATCGTCGTCCGACTTCACCTCACCTGGCAATCTTAACAACTCCTCCGGCCTGTAATATTTTATAGAAATTTGAGATGTGTGTAATTTCGAAAGGCCTCAAATGATTGATTGAAGTCTAATCTTGTTTCTCATAATACCTTATAGTGAACTTTGTGTTTGTTGTTGTTGAGGATGGAACATTGGATGGGTTCCCTTTGTTGCCAAATGTTTTCTGGACGAAATCTTCTACTGGTGTAGCAAAAATAAATAATGAAACAGCTGCCACAAGCACCGCTCCTGTTCCAACTAGAGTCTGCTTCAGCAACTTGATGACTGGTTTGACCTGTATGATAGTTAACAGTTATTCACACTCTAGGCTTTTAGAGTTTGCGAGATTTATTGTTTCCGGCTTGTTTATTGTATGGATTATATGGCTTACATGTGATAGATCTTATTATTGGATCATAATTTGAGCATGTACATATCTGTTTATGTTATATCAATTGTTTGTAGATTTCCAGTTACACGATTTGAGAATAAAAGAAATAGAATTTCTTTCATTCTGTACCTTATACGAGCCCAGCAATCTATCACGTGCAAGGATCTGTAAAATGGAAAAAGTTCATCAGAAGATACATGATAAGAGATAAATGAGTGTACTTTAGACTTGACTTGTCTTTCTTTTACTTTTCTTTCCTAGGGGTTTTTGACTACAATAACACATTGGCATGTGTAAAGAGTATTTATGCAGAGCAAAATCTTGTTATGTTTGTTCAGCCTCAATATTAATGTTTATAGATTGTTTAATTCGTCCAAGGGAAATAGCATGTTGGTTACTTTATGACTTGACATTTGAATTCCTATGACTTACTTTTTCATCTACTCTTATATTTATATTTTCAAGTTATAAGATTATAGTAGATGTACATCTGTGTTCCATTCAAGAGTTGGAAAAAGCTGGGAATGTTAGCAGTTGCTAGGAGGTAATCACATTGCCTTTTGATTTGAATGACTTTGCTGCATCATGCCATTTCTTTTTATTATTTCGTTTACTTATTTGCCATTTCTTATGGGAGCTTCTTTCTTTTTCTGTTTTCGTCTTTCCTTATCCCTACTGGTTACATGCATCTTCATGTAGTACTATATCTGTGGAACTTGTTTTTTCGCTATCTTTTCTCCTGTGGAGTTTCTTTTCATGTGTTATATCTTTGTATATTGTTGTTACATACATGTTCAGTTATATATCAGTATAAATCATAATCCACACGGCCACAGAAACGCCAATATATAGACCTCTTTCTTTTAATGATTTTCCAAGTAAATTAAATAGAAAATTGCACGGTAAATAGCTGTAGTGAAACTTTCAAAATCTAGAGAAATCATATCTAGAATATCTTTATGTACAGCCGTATGGTCGGATTTGGAAACTTCACGAAAAAGAGTGAATTTTAGATATGGTGGTTTTACCCACATTTTAGAAAAAGTTTCCAAATTTACTTGTCAATATAGTGAGAAGTGGAAACTAACCTCTGGTGGTTTTACCCACATTTGGCCATCATACCATCCACTCTCTTCATATGGTATTACTGCTGATAAAAGCCTATCACCCACATAACTCCATCCCTGTCAAATGTACAACAGAATTTAGGTTGTACAAAGACATTAATGGCATGTAAATGTGAGATAAAAATTGTTTGGATAGAAGAATCTGACGACTTAGAGAAGTATGCATGTCAAATGCTTTTTCTAAAGTGAATAAGCACGCTTGGATCCTGTTATAGACTTGCTTGGTTTATCCATTGTTCACAGAAAAAACTCGTCTTGTTCTGTTCTTGATTACTTAAGTCATAGACTCATAGGATCACGCGTGAAATTATGAGTGCAATCAGACTTGTCATCCACTTTGTTGTCATGATCACTTAACTGATTCCAGATTTCTTAATTGGCTATGGGATAAAAACATCATTCTGAAATATTGAAAGTAGAGCTCTTGCAAAGAATGGTACATACCAGATAAATCCGCAGGACAATTAATGAAACAAGAAAAAGAGTTCCTGTATTCGCAGCCAAGACAAAACGTAAAGGATCCTGCAACATTCAAAAGTATTATAAACTTCTTCTCAATTGTAATAGCAGGTAATAGATATTTAACAAAGGAATCCATAAAAGAATTTATGCATGTGTATAAATTAGTCTACGCTGGCTATCCAGAAGCGTATAATTATCCTCTTGCAACAAGTGTACATTTTTGCTATTTTAAATATTCGTTTATGCAGAATCCTTTTGATGTCTGAACTACCCTTTTTAGTAGAAAAAGTATGTTCATTGAATTTATAAGACAGGATAGATCCATCATCTTCTATTTGTTTTGTAAATCCAACCTATAATCTAGAAATTAGGAAATATCTTATCATTCTCCCAGACTTTGTGCATGAGATTTTGAATGAAATATTTATCAACAGTACTTTTTGCTCTAAAAATGTGTGATAGTGTACCTTTGAAGGATTGAAGCTTGCTGCTGCAATAGGTACTCCCAGAACTGTAAAGGTGATCAACCAGAGTCCTCCAAGACGTAGGAGGAAGGATCTAATTCCAAGGTCTGCCCACGAGTATAAAGTCTCATCTTTCAAAGAAGAGTATTCATTTACCTACGACGGGACCAAATGTGGTTAGTATTAACTTGAACATATTTGCATTTAAATTACCCTCATCTATTTATATCAGCAAAAATCTTGCTTCATTCTATAAAGAATCAAATCGCGCAATACTACATATCAATTTACCATTAATAGATTTTATCTGTACATATATTACATGAGAATTGCATATACTTTGTTGAATTGGTGACAGGTTATATTAATCGAGACAATAACTGTGCATCACAACTTACGGGCCTTTGTTCAAATGGGACCTCAATTTCCAGCCCAGGATCCCAGCTCTGACCAGGTGCTCTTCCTTTGCCTCCATCCATCTCATCTTTCAGGGCTCTAACACCAACAATCCTTATTCTTTTATGTAACTTCTGATTTTTCCCATATTCAATTATTGAGCTGAAATTGCTTTCATTCTTAGCCTGTCTATGGCTTGGGACTATAGAACAATAGACGTTTAATCGAAGCATTTATTATCCTGAATTGTGAAGCTAAACAGGTAAAGAAAAGAAAAAAAGAGAACTAGGAATTGGAGGTAAAGAAATGGAGCTGATATATAATTGTGTGTGTTTTTTTCTTTCTCTTTTTTGTTTGGAAATGATATGGGCCCACTTGGTTGTTTTGGTTGAATCCTACAAAAATATTGGGGAATTTATGTGGTTTAGGACATGTACTAAGTGGGATTATCCGAAGAGAGATTGTTGTGTTTTTTTGTGGCTGAGGCAGATTGTATGGTGTAGCGTGTGAACAATATATTTGCACGCTGCTTTCTGATGCCTACACGGGCTTTCAAGCTTCCAGTTTTGCTCTAAGGGATCAAAATTGGAAATTGACCCACTCACGTTAATTGGATCGAATTCGAACCTTTTCAAATTATTTGAGTCGAAGTTAAACCCGCCTTTCGACTTTTGTATAAATACAATCAATTTGTCTTAGGAATCGGTTAGATATATAATTACGTCGTGAATATCCATTATAAAGAATTAATCAATGTATATTAGTATTTTAACATCTCATAGTCTAATAAACAATAATCATTACTAAAATAACATAAATATTCATATATATCTATATTTATATACTACTATAACAGTATGAATATTGAAATTGTTACTTCCAATTGTGACAATATCATAAAACTATCAATTCAATTTATATTTTACTATTAAGATAATTGTTAATCCAAATTCTGACATAATGACCGCAACTGATAGTTCTTACATAAACCAATTACTAAGAAAAATGAAAAGGTTGAATGGACAATTTATATACACGGCCATCTTTCATAAATCAATTGGTATTTTGTAATTTGCTAAGAGAGGCATAGAAAGGTGGAGCTCATATACTATGATAATTTATGGAGATGCAAATATCAATTCATTATTATTGAATGGTATATTATTACAAAACTTAATTGAACTTATTTACAATGGTGTATGGTATACGAAGTATAATGAATTTAAAAATTAATATTCCATAATATTAGTTCACATCTAGCATTTTAATTATAGATAACATATTTATTAAAGTAATAATATCAGGATCTGATTAATTGTATTTTATATGCCTTTTCTAGTGATAATTTCCTCACAATTAATGTAATATCCATACAATCAATTGAAAAATAAAATACTCATAATGATACAAAATTTACAAAAAAACCTGCGTATTAAGCATTTATTATATACATTACCATCATTTTCTTCTATATAAAATGAAAATTTTTTTTGACCAAAATACTATGATAGTATATGGTACTAATTTTTTGATCTATAATTTTATATACTAACTTTCAACTAACCGAGTTATCTAATAATCACAATTTTTTTATAGTTATGTTTTTTAAGTTCATGCATGTTAAATTAATTATTATATATATATATTATATATATGATAATCATACAATTTATAATCACAAAAATACTCAAATTATTGAAATGAGGATATATAATACGAAATGGACGCCACATGTCAAAATATTAGTGACATATTTTATTTTATTTTATCAAAATACAAAAAAGGTTGAGTAGACATTTTTTTTAAAAGACATGAATTCTTTTTTTTATCAAATCACATGGGTAAATTACAATAATTATCAAATGGAAAAAAAATTAAGTGCAACTTTTCATAAGTACAACCCCATATATTTCATAAGTAGACATTGTGTTTGATTTTGGTTTGATAGTTTATCGAAACGAGCTCAAACGAGCTTTAATCGAGCCGATCATGAGTCGAGCTCGAGTAGTTTGAATATTTTTTTTACATATTTTTTTTTTTTTTTTTTGCTAATCTAGCCGAGCTCGAATTGAGATTCAAAATTAATCAAACAGAAAAGTTGTTCAACCTTGATTTGGTAAATTATCGAACCGAGCTCGAACCGACCTTTTAGCGATCGAACTCGAATATCGAGTAATTTAATTTAATTTTCAAAGTAAGAGATATTCACATAATATGGTATTAAATGTGAATTTAATTCGAGTTCAATTTTAAAAATATCTAATACATTATAATGAACAATAATCCCAACTAAAATGGATGTGGAGTATGTATATCACAATCTTTGGGAACCTTGTTGGCACCAAATAAATTGATTTAAGAAATAGTATTTTAGACTTGGAGAAAGAATCAAATGAGACGACAACAATGGAGTCCACCTATATGAACCAAATCAAATTAGAGTTTGATGTAATCTGATTTGCGTCCCACGTACACTGCAAAAAGGACGATCCAATCAAAAGTAAAAGAGAAATTTGAGTGAAGAACAAATAATTCCCGCCGTGAATGGTTGTCCATTTCATCGAGTTTCTCTTTTATTTTCTTCTTCAAAACCCTAGGAAGATTTTGCAGTGATCAAAATTCAAAAACCCAAAAAGAGAAGCGGAAATGAAGATCAAAGGAAATAAAATCGGAGGAGCAAATTGGAGCAGCAGCAACCTAGGGTGGTTACCTTGGATTTTTCTGTTGTGCCTCTTTTTCTTTCTTGCTGGGTTTTTTGGTTCTTCTCTTTTCTTTCATCAGGTCCTTTTTACCCTTAGTATTTATGTTTATTGTCTACACACATTTGAGACTTCGTTTTAGGTTTTTCCCAATTTTAGGTTTTCTATGTTTAGTGTATGTGTGATTGTAATTTTCTTCAGTTTATTCAATAGTTCATTGATTGTATATGACAGGACATTTCTAGCAGTTTAAGGCCTCCGTTGGTGGAATTAGCGGAAGAGAAGAAGATTGAATTCGAGGCGCTGCGTTCTGGCGATGAGTCTGTGGAGACAATCCCCTTCCAGGTATTTATATTTATATATTATACATGCATTTTTGTTCATGTAATTTTGCTTGCAGACATTTGTGTGGATATGTATGTTTGATATAGCTAGTCATATTGTTTGCACAATGGCCCCTTGTATAATTGGACGCAATTGTTATAATTGCATTACTTTACAAGCCTGATCTTAGTCAAATAGAGTTGTATGTCATGATGTAAAAGCCTGAATCAATTGATAAATGGAGAAGTAAATTCATCTGAATTCAGAAGAGCATGGACGTTAGTCGATTTGTGTGATATGGTGAATTGTGAGTGGATAATGTGGCATTCTAATGGAAAAGCTAATGCAAGACTTATCACGCTGTTGTCAACTAATCTGTTCATTATACTTGTTTTCACGAGTGCTAGTTGCTGGTAATTCTTTTCTAAATTTATTGATTTTGGACTGTCTCCTTTTTCTGTAATCAACAATTTTTCCCAAGTTGTACCAGAAATTTCTTGCGATTTGTTGTAAGCCATAGCATTCAAGCTTATGAAGAAGTAACTTCACTAAGCTTGTGAATTACTGGAAGAGAAATGAATGAAAGGACAACATTTATGTATAAGCCTCACTTGCATTTCTTTACCATTTATCTTTGGTATATATTTTTTCCTCTACGTCATGTAATGTCGAAGCTGAGTTGCGACAACTCTCATGCTCAACAAACAAACCTGTATGAATGGTTTTGTACACAAGAACAATTTATCATGACAATGACCAAAAATAGAAATGATGTCAGGATAAGCTTTTGTACTGATGACATTATAAAATCCAAACTCAAGTTCTCTTCGCTCAGTTGAGAATGAGATTGCTTAATTATCGGGGTTGTGAGATTACTTAACTATCAGGGTTGTGAGGTTACTGAAAAATATATTTCTCGGTTATTGGACTTTCCCATATAAATAAATGTAAACTGTTTCCAATCATTGTATAACTTATCCTCTCCTTTGACATGCTCGTCCCTCGATTCCCGTTTGTAGATTCTGAGCTGGAAACCTCGGGCTTTATACTTCCCTAATTTCGCTACTGCAGAACAATGCCAAAGCATTATCAAAATGGCAAAGGCGCACCTTAAACCATCAGCCTTAGCTCTACGCGAGGGAGAAACAACCGAAAATACCAAAGGAACTAGGACAAGGTGATTACTGTTTGCATCTGAAGTCAAATGGTGGATTTACGGACGCATGTATTTGGTTTTCTGGCATGCTGCAGAGTCTTGATCGTTTTGCTTTACTGTGTCTGATTCCTTTCGAATTATTGATTTTAATGAGTTTGATGATTTTCTCTTCAATTAGTTCTGGAATGTTTATTAGCGCATCTGAAGACAAAACTGGAATTCTTGATCAGATTGAGGAAAAAATTGCTAAAGCGACAATGATCCCAAAGAATCATGGAGAGGTAGTATGGGTTATGAAAAATTATTGTTTTCTTCTCCAAATTGACTTTATATACTGAACTCATGTGTTAAAATACAGCAAAAATTATGAAGTGTGTATTTTTGTGTGTGTGTGGATATGCTGATGCTGTGCACTTGAATGCTAAGCTTTGATGACAAAACAAACCCACTTACTAGATATCACCTCGTTAAATCATCCCTGGAAACACCCGGTAATGGACGACTGGACATGAATATTAAAAAGTACGTTTGCCAGTTAAATTTTCTGTAATCGGATTTCTTGTCACATATTTATGCCTCCTCAAAATGAATTCTCTGAAATATAATACTGTACTAAATTCTTTAATATTTGTTTGTAAGGTTATATAACATTGAAATTTGAACTTTGATGACATATTTGACTAGTTGTCACCTAACAACCTTTAATAATGGCACTGTACGCTATAATTGATATTTCATGTGAAACATTGTCTTTGGTCTTATGTAAAATAGGCAACTAGATGTAAAATTTGTTGCAATGTTTGGTGCATACACAACACAAGTAGCCCTTACTGCTTTTGAAATTTTTCTACCCATACTTGTCTATATCAAACAACATTTTCCTAAAGTGGTTAAATATAAGATATCTTTTCTACAACTGTTATTTGGGTTTACTTCTTTGACCTTATATTTCAGTTTAATTCAAGAAAATGCTGATGGTGCCTATGATTGTGTTTCAGTCCTTCAATGTCTTACGTTATGAGATTGGGCAGAGATACCATTCGCATTATGATGCTTTCAATCCTGCTGAATACGGTCCACAGAAGAGCCAAAGGGTACATAAGCTTGATATTAGATTACTGTTGATGCATTACTTTTCAATTGGTTATACACTAATGTGCTTAGTAATCGTTCTTATACCAGTATTGCTTTGAAATTTGTCAGGTTGCTTCGTTCCTGTTGTATTTATCTGATGTTGTAGAAGGGGGTGAAACCATGTTCCCTTTTGAGGTAATGTCCTTTGTTTGCGTTTAATCGTCTTTTATGCTGTTATATATGATTGCTCAATGCCATTTTGATGTACAGAATGGGCAAAACATGGATGCCAGTTATGATTTCCGGAAATGTATTGGTCTAAAAGTAAAGCCTCACAAAGGGGATGGACTTTTATTCTACTCACTGTTCCCAAATGGCACAATTGATCCTGTAAGTAGTGCTGCAAGATGTTTCTATCTTGCATTTTGTACTCATAAGTTGAATTTGCCGTTTATGTCTTATTTGGTGCAGACATCTCTTCATGGGAGCTGTCCCGTAGTCAAAGGTGAAAAGTGGGTGGCCACAAAATGGATTAGGGATCAAGAGCAGGATGAAGAAGTTTAATCAGAATCCATTTTTGGTGAGTTTTAGTCAAGTTTCAAAATGTATATGATACACGTAATCAAGATCACATGTTTGATTTAAGATGCCTCCATCATATTTATCATATAAAATCAGAGGAACCATCACGGAAATTTGTTTTGCAAGCCCACTACTTTTCTAGTTATGTAGTAACTGCGAAAGTAATGTGAGTATGATGAAGTTGAGAGAAAAACTATTAGATCGATCATATGCTAGCTATTTGAATTATTCATTTGCTAATTAGGAAAAATAATTTATACAAGTATACCAATATTGATAAAAATTTCAAGATCACAAGCGACAATAAGAAGATTATGACCTCCTAAATAAGCATTGGTCAAATATACATGTTAAGAAGCTTCATAAAGTTGAAATGTGTGATCTTTTACTAAAGTGATTATCATACCATGAAAGGAAACTGTAACTCCTTTTCCACTAACCACGTCATAAGCCTGCTATAACATAGAAACTTACATCTATAAAGTTCCCTTCTAGTTTCTCTTTTCAAATGGTCATGCCCATTCTGCACTTGTGTTCGTAAAATTGCTTAAGAAGAAATAATATAATGCAAAATATTACACATGCAAATTCAAGAATTGACAAGATCTCATCTCACAAAACATAAATTTGACGTACTGGAAAACCCTCTATGCATCATCAACGTGAAAAAGAAGACATTAAACCATAATAAAAGACTCCAACGCATCAACCCAACACCACGAAAATCAATCTTGGTCTTCAGATTAAAAGCATGAAATCCTAAGAAAAATCATCGAACCAAAGAAAGTTTTTAAAAAAACCTGTAAGGATTCTTTGTATGTATGTGTATTTAAAAAAAATTATTACCAGCTTTCCTAAATTCCGATGCTTAGGGCCCTATTACTATTTTATTGGGCTGGTCCAACTCGCATAGGCCTCACAACAAGCCCATACCATAAATATATAATTTGTAAAAGATTAAACTTAAAAAATCAAGTATTGTTACAGTTATATTTTAAAATAAATTCTAATATGAAATAAACATATTTTTTATTTTTTAAAAAAAATTATTTAAAAAATGTTTAATTAAAATGAAGAAATATAAATATCAAAAAAATGGCACTCATTCTTGGAAAGAAAAGCATAAACATTACATAAATGACTCCCAAAACAAACTTCTTCATCAATAGTATACTTGCAATCTGAAAAACCTGCCCAAATAGGGTATCAAATTTTACATATGTTACATTACAATAAAATATTCTCCGTTGTATTGAACAAGGTGACAGGTTATTGGGTTCTGGTCCTGCTATTTTCTATAGCCCTCACTTGCAAGAAATACGGGTGCGCCTGGGAGCACAGAGAATAAATATTAACTCATGCCGAATATTGAAATTCAACCAAACAAAGCCAAAAATAGGAGAAAATTTGAATCAAGTGAGACAAGAGTAATTAGTAATAATATAACGAAAGCATCCATTTAGGCCTGGCATTGGGTGGGCTGGACCCAGATCCAGAACCAATCAAAATTTTATTGGGTCTGGGTCCAGACCCATAGACCCAATCACAATGGATGATCCATTGACAAAGCAAAGAAGGGTACCATGGCTTCTTTTGCTGTGAGCCTATCCTGATGATCATAGCGCAGGAGTTTGTCGAGGAAATCTATAGCCTGCCACATTGAAACAAGAAAATTTATAACAACAAATTACATATATGAAACTTATATATATATATATATACATATATATGAAAAAGAATAATAAAGTAAGCACCTCTGGAGACACAAGATGCTGATTATCTGCATTGACAAACTTCGACCATGGTTTCCTGCTGTGTCTGTCACATGAAAAAAGGAGGGATTTTTAGGTTTAGATGCACTTTAACTTTTTAAGCACCTATTGTAAGCACTTCCAACATAGAATATAGAGCTCATACATAAGCCTCTATTAGTTATTTCATGATCATTTAATAAGTCATTTGAGCTATTTTATACCTCCCAACAAGAGCTTCCAGTTGAGGATCAAGCTCCAAACGGTATTTGAGTAGATAGGCATTCAACTCATCTGTTCCAAGTACCTGAAAGAACAATCTGATATCAACATTTTTAATTGTTTTAAGGGGAAAAATGACATTAGGATAGCAAAAAAAAGTAGATTTACTTGCGCACAGACCAAATATTGGTTACCTTCGCAATTTTGACAAGTTGATCCTGATTATCATGTCCGTAAAAGAAAGGTTCCTTGCGAAAAATCTATGCAAACAAGAAGCAATGTGAGGTAATGAAAAATTGGTGGTAACTGAAGAAAAACCCATGGGATGACCAATTGGCCTCTTCAAATCTCTCACCATTCCAGCAAACATGGCACCAAGGCTCCACATATCCAAAGAATAGTCATAGTCTTGCAAGTCAACAAGAAGTTCTGGACCCTTGAAGTATCTGAATAAAAACAAAATCAGACTAAGTTTACAGTTTGGCTTATGAAGCTAAAAACATTTAGCAAATGTCCGGTTTGGAAGCAAGGAAGAAAAGAACAATATCCTTCTAAATGTCATCAACCAGTATACTTTTCAAAATACAAATTACCATCTTATGCAAGTCTTATCATTATCTTTTCATCTTTACCTTCGTTTTCCTTTGTTTAAACCTCTTTCATTTTCTCATCTTTTCTAGTTGATTTTCTTCTTCCGTTTCCTCTGTTTCACTTCCTTATAACATCTTCTAGAATTCTTACTTGTTGACTGTTAAGTCCGGGGGTCAGTACAGTGGTGAGTTTGGGAGGTTATCATTTTTTAGATAATTATTCCATGGCAATAGTAAACCAATCATATTACTAAAAAGCAAACTACATCATACAGAGAACACAGGCAACTACAACCGCCTTGACAAAAGGGGGTTGTGCTATAAGAAATGATTTCGATAGTCCCTATACATTACCTTGATGCAACACGGACATTATACTCCTTTCCAGGGTGGTAAAATTCTGCAAGACCCCAATCAATCAGGCGAAGCTTTCTCAACTCATGGTCTATCATTACATTATGAGGCTTAACATCTCTGTGCATTATTCCCTGTGAGTGGCAGTAATCTAGTGCCTGCACGAGGCCAATAAAACTTTAGTTTTTAGACTGCTACAGATCATGAATCATCATAACAATATCAGTTCTATCAAGTAGAACTATATAAATCAGTCAATCAACCATATTTTATAAAATATTTGTTCCAAACGCAATTCAAGCAAAAGATCGCCACATATCTTCCCAGTTTTGGTTACTCAGTAATAAATCCATACGCAATACCATTGGGTGGGGACCGAAAGTCAAAGAGAAAAAGCTCTGAACTTAATTCAAACAATGTGACATATGCCCTGAATATGAAGTATGTGCTCCCTAGTCAGAAGAGTGAACATCAAAAGTCTATCAATTGCCACAAATATTATATGTATGAGTTTATCTTATACATGTAATCCCAACTGACTTTAGGAGAAGTAAAGGATTTTGAACCTCAGAAGCAGGCATTTTTTTCCCATTTCTAAGAATAAAGCGAAATCTTTTCGGACAAATGGTACGTCTGGTGTAAGATTAAGACATAATTGTTAATAGCGCACCTCAGCTCCATGAACCGTTGCGTAGTGCCTATCTTCGATATGGCGCACGCCACCGGCACCATTCTCGCCATGGCGTGCGCCTTGGAGCCGCGAAATAGCACGCCATTTCGAAGTTTTGACCCAACAATTTTGGGTAAAAATTAAAAGATTTTTTGGGGTCAGAATCAATGGTCAAATGGTCAAATAGTCAAATAGGTGAATTGGGGATAAATCGAGGATACCAAGCCTTTAAAACTTCAAAATTTAGCACCAAAATGAAATAACCCTAACCTCTCAACCCCTAACCTCTTCGACATTGGCACCAACTTGAAAAAATCCTAACCTCACGCAATCAAAATCGAATTAGCACATTTACATTTAGATTATTAGAGTATTATCCTTAGACTGCTTCTTTATTGTTGAATTGAAATACTTAACATGAGTTCATCTCATTTTTGTTTGTTTCTTGAAAACTTAACTAATTATCTAATGGAGTAATGGTTAATGGTTACTATTGTTAAAAAGCTAGCATATTATAGATTATATTATTATATATATAACTGTCTTAATTTTGTATTTCTTGTGCCAGCGCTGCGACTAGGGTCAAAGCTAGCGTATTATAGATTATATTATTATATATATAACTGTCTTAATTTTGTATTTCTTGTGCCAGCGCTGCAACATCGGACCCTAGTCGCCATGCCGCGCCATTAATAACTATGGATTAAGAAATAGATAATAATACAGCGAAACCAAAAGTGGAGAACTGGATCTAGGTACGAATCCATTCATTCTTAGAATCTCAGCTTGAACAAGAATATAGATCGTACGCTGCCCGAAAATCAAATATGAGACCTACGTCATACTTTTGTTTTATATGCATGCAACTCATAAGCTGGGCTAGAAGTGAAAATTGTTCCATTTCTAAGTATTTGTGTTTACTTTGGAAGGAAGATCCTGTGCAGAAGTACAAACACATCTTGAATTCAGCAAATGATATACTAGTATAATTACTTCTAACCATTGAGAATAGTGGAGCAACACAAAAAATGATCAGAGATTATTCTAAATCTAAAAAAAAAGGTGAAATAGAAGGATAGAGAACAGAAGAAACTCTATCCGACCATGGACTGAATCACATTTCTTCTCACCTTGAGAAGCTCATGTATGTAGTAGCGTATGTCAAAATCTGTCAATGTAGGATATAGAACTTTGAAATCTGTACTATTCACAAATTCAAATATCAGGCTAGGTGTTTTTGAGTGCTGATCTCTGACAATGTCAAGGAGTTTGACAATATTGGGTCCCCCACAGATGTTCTGCAGTATTTTGATCTCTCTCTTTATCTACATAAGACACAATGACAAAATTAGAAAACGAGGAAGGAATCAATGTACTCATGTCCATCATGAGCAATCAATGCAAAAAGAAGTTCAACGATGTCAAATACTGACACTTTATCATTCAATTATAACAAAGAATCAAAGGATTGTATATAGAACAAGTATCTGTAACAGGCTACAGAGAAAGAAAAAAACAGACGACAGTTTTAGCAATAAGCAGCTCAAGTTCATTACAGCAACATACATAAGTACTGCCATCTACCTTCGAGACTTCTGCTGTTCTCATTCAATAACAATATCCTTCAACCCAGTGAAGGAAAAATGCCAGTCAGAGGTATTATTCTTTCTTTTTCAAATAATTGTTAGAGGAATTATTTAAGAATGAAAACCGTGGAAAGTAGTTTGTACAACAAATTCACACAAAAGACAAAATATCACTTTAAAGATTTATTAGTATGTATTTGAAACCAAAGGCCTTTAGGCGAGTGACTGTCTGTGTTCTTTTAATGTAGTAGAAAATGGAAAAAAAGAAATATTACCTTCTTCTTCTTAACAGGTTTCAGAATCTTGATTATGCACCGCTCGTTGCTGTTAACATTTATACCTTCAAAAACTTCACTGTACTTTCCCCTTCCGACTTTTCGAACAACCTCATAATCATCCTGATCACTGAAAACAAATGAAAGACACTACACTCAGCCATAGGGTTAAAATCTACTCGGAGTCCATTCAGGTTTACTCTTGCTTGAAAAATAAAGAACATTTCTCTCAAATCTTTTAACTTTTCGAACACAGACAAAAGGAATAGTTGATGCGCCAATGTCCAATAGCTTAAGAATAAATCTGCTACCTTATAATATTCTACGTAGGAAGTTATCAAAAATGGACAACTCGTGATATTTCCAAACCTACTAACTCAATGAGCACAAGTGACTAGGCTTTATGAAAGAAAATCTACATGAGAGCGAGGACTGTAGAACGAAACTGATAAGATACAGAACAAGTGACAGAGTGAAAAATCGTACATTTCATGTTACATTATTCATTTCACTTCAACAATTGGTGCCAACACTCTTTTCTTTTCGCTTCCTTCTTACTTAACACATTGTATGGTACCCATCTCCCGGGAGTTGGACTACCAGGAGCCAACCAAGTACTACCCTTAGTTTCCCATTAACTTAGGAAACAGAATTCTCAAGTAGACATTCTTAAATATACGCTTCAAAACCTAAATTCTTATCGCATATTTGATCAGGCAAAGAACCCAATAACAGATCAGATGTGTGCCACAATCCAAAAACATTAAAACTACATGACGACTCAAATGCCTTAAACTGACACAAGTTTTCCCAGCAACCATTTATTCTTAAACAGTCGAATTTCAGCTATGATATCATAATATCTCCACCAAACAAAATCCCACAAATCAAGTTCTAAATACTTATGATAGGGCAAGTATCACATACTAAAGCAAGTACTGTGTAATAACTGTAGTTTAATTGCAATTTACATACCCCCACTGGACTACGAGATTCTCATAATCCCAGTATTCCCTGGGGCGCAGAACGTTGACATCAGTGTAGACCCGCGCTTTCGACATCCCAGGGGCGTAGATCTCCGGTGATATTGATGCGACGGTAAGCGACCGGCGACAAGGGAGCTGCGCAACCGGCGCACGCAAGACGACGAGGGCGGCGCACACTAGCAAGATTTGTAGCGATAGTAAGGGGTAGTGCGCCAGCGGCGTACTTCACTTATCAGTCCTATGGAACGATGCGAACGAGGCTGCTGTTTATTCTCTCTTGGGAATTAAGATTTAATTTTGATTATAATTTATAACATTTCAAATTGTCAACTAAAATATCTGATATAATCTTCTGCGGCCAGTAGGCAACTTGGATATTTTCCACAACCTTTTCTAATTTGTCTGTTTAAAAGCAGGAGACTTCATTTACAATATTACTTAAATTATTCATAGTCAAATACGATCACGGGCCTAGCTAAATACTTAGGCTAATTGGTTGGTATATCCATTTAAAAAAAATTATTATAAAAATGAGAAAATATTATTTAAAAGATAAGAAATGAGGTTTGAAAATTGAGTTAAGATAAGTTTTTTTAAGAGAAAATAGGTAATGATTGTGGTTGATGTGATATGTTTTTTGTTGTGAAAAATTTATTTATGTTGATATTTAATTGTAATTTATATTAAGTATTTTTAGTCAAACTATTTGATTTAAACATCGAAAAATAGTCACAATGGATCTTATTTTAAACATTACATTATTTTGCATAAGAATATGTAATGAATTTATTTTTTGGCTTTGAAAAATAGACGGAAAAATTATTTTAATTGATGGTATTAACTGTCAAATTATGAATAGTAAAAATTTAATTTTACTCAATTTTTAATTTTTTTTTAATTATTTATAATTTTGGGAGATTTTTTTATAAGAAAATTCTTATGAAATACCAAACAATTGAGTTTTTCCGAGATTTTTTCTCTAAAATACTTTTTTGGGATGAAGTTTCCATTCAATTAGGGCCTAACTTTTTTCATATTTTAAGTATTATAACAAAAATATATACAATAAAGAATTAGGATTGAGTCCAGGTTTAAGTCCGAGGCAAACATAAACTAGAGTCGTTACCCCATACTCACCCGAATCTTGATTTTTGGTATACCCGTCTCAGACCCAACCTTATTTATTAGACTCGAACCTAGTCCATTAGGGCGGCTATTCGCTTTGTCCGAACACTACTACCATCCCAATTCATTTCATTGTTACAATTAGTTTACCCTTTCATGGCACCAACTATACTTAGGCATGCTTGAATTTAGTTTACAAATGTAGTGTATATTGAGATTTGATTTATGGAGAACACAGCGGAATAGAATAATAAAACCTCCAAAGAATCACATGTCTATGAATTAATAATGATTTATTGATGTTCTTGCGTGCTTGAAAGACAAAAGGCAATAAACGAATCTAATTGCATTATTTTTTGCGTTTTGCGTTGTTGTGGATTTGCATAGCACCGCCACAATGATAATGCCTCTAAATAATCACAGCTAGAGGTAGTTTGGAGGAGAGATGTTTTTCTCTCTCTCTTGCACAACTTATGAATCAAAAAATTGTATATTCCCACTTAGAACTTTATGATTTTATTCAAAATAAAAACTCAGGTATGGAAGAGCCCAAGAAGGCTTTCCATGCCCCCAAAATCGTGTTATATGGATTTGGGCTTCCAATTCCGGTCCATTATATTAATTGATTGATCAATCAATTAGGCCCAATTGGATGGCATATTCGTTCCAAAGAATTTATTTTCATGATAAAAGTGAGAAAAAAAGTATTTTTAGGAATTGTAAAATGTATGTTTGGATGAGTTTTTTTAAAGAAAAAAGTGTAATGATTAGAGTTGATGTGATATATTTTTTGTTGTGAAAAATTTGTTTGAATTGATTTTTAAATATAATTTATAATATATTTTTAGTCAAACTCATTGATTTAAACGTCAAAAATAGTCATAATGGATCTTATTTTAAACGTTGCATTATTTTATATTAAAATATGTGATTAATTTAATTTTTTGAGTTAAAAGATAATCGGAAAAATCTTTTAAATTAATAGAGTGAACTGTCAAATCATGAATAGTCAGAATCATATTTCTCTTTTTTACAAGAATTTCTTCGAAATTATCTAAAATTTTGATAGATTTTTTTGATTTTTTTTTAAAACATACCAAATAATTGATATTTTTTCGGAATATTTTACTCTGAAATATTTTTTTTGAGTTGGAGTTGCCAACCAATTGGGGCCTTCGTTCTCAAATTAATTATTATAGCTCTTATTTAATTAATTTAATTGCTCGAATAAGTAATTTAATTAATTATCTATTTAATCCAATTAAATAACATAATTAATTATCACGATAATTTTTCATAAAAAAATTATTATTTTTATCTCTATTCGTATTCTTCTTATGAGCGTATTATCTCCCAGATTCGATTTATTGAATTTTGTGTTTTTCATTATAGAGTAGGGAATTTAATATTAGGTTTGGATGCTTTTAAAGAATTTAGTATTTCTTCTATTCTGATTCTTTGTGAATTTTTATTTAGTATTTCCTATATTCTGATTCTTTGTGAAATTTTATTTCTCAAAGGTGTAGTATATTCATTATACAGTAGAAAATTTAGTTTCAGGTTTGGATTTTTGATTAAAGATGAAAGCAACAAAGTAGTAAACATTTGAGTAATTTTCACATTCATTTATTAGGTGTTAATACTGAAAGTGAAGCTGACTCTGTTTAATTTTCACTAATTATGTACTCTAAAACTGAAAATTATCCCAATTATACATATTCATAGCAATATTTTGAAACCCAATACAATCTGATCATTGAACCGGTAAATTAGTGACTCAGTCTTTAAACCATTTTAAGTGGGTGAAAAATTGGTCTCTACATAAAAACCTCCAAACCAGTGTGACTTGATGGTTCGACCGTCGAACCGTTCAACCCGGTACCAATTTGAGAAAAGCGATTAAATTTTGAAATCATATAAACTAGGGATTAAATATTATTTTTCTCATTTCCGCCATCCTTAATTTACGTCAACAACCCTAAAAATTCTTAGAGCACTCACAATGGGTATTTTCATGAGGCTTTTTAATTGCAATGGGGATTTTGGTGGGCTGCTCCTGAAAAGCCCCTCTCAAGAGGCTGCTCCTAAGCAACCCCTCCAAAATACGCTGACTCAGCATTATTTTTTAATTTAAATTTAATTTTTATTGTTTTTTGTTTTTTATTTTTAATTATAAAATGTGCAATTAATTTTTGCACATGCAATTAGCCCCAATTTATTATTATTATTATTATTGTTTGATTTTTAATTATAAGAAATTTTATCTATATATACCCCCATTACACTATTATGTTTTATAATTCGTTTTTATTAAAAAAATTATAATTTTTGACTATACTTTATTTTACTAATATAATAATACTTATAATAAATTTTATTTATTCTTTGAGAATAATAATAAAATTATATTAAATAAATAATGATAATTAAATTAAGTTTACAATAATGTATAAAAATCTATTATATTTTTTATGATGATAATATTTTCATAGTTATTTATATATAAAGTAATACATAGTGGAAGATGACGTGGCATTGTGGGTCCAAAAGAAGGGCTTTACCATTGTAGGTAGAAATTAATGGGGCTTCTTATTTTGGAGGGAGATGACTTGGTATATAGAAAAATGTGAAAATCCCTTGGATAAGCCCTTAGAGCACTCACAATGGGGATTTTCATGGGGCTTTTCATGTGGCTTTTTAGTTGCAATGAGGATTTTGAAGGGATTTTGGTGGGCTGCTCCTGAAAAGCCCCTCTCAATGGGCTGCTCCTAAGCAGCCCCTTCAAAATACGCTGACTCATCATTTAAATGCTGAGTCAGCATTATTTTTTAATTTAAATTTAATTTTTATTATTTTTTTTGTTTTTATTTTTAATTATAAAATGTGTCATTAATTTTTGCAAATGCAATCAGCCCCAATTTATTATTTTTTTTTTGTTTTTTAATTATAAGAATTTTTATCTATTTATACCCCCATTACACTATTATTTTTTATAATTCATTTTTATTAAAAAAATTATAATTTTTGTCTATACTTTATTTTACTAATATAATAATACCTATAATAAATTCTATTTATTCTTTGAGAATAATAATAAAATTATATTAAATAAATAATGATAATTAAACTAAGTTTACAATAATGTATAAAAATCTACTATATTTTTTGTGATGATAATATTTTCATAGTTATTTATGTATAAAGTAATATATGGTGGAAGATGACGTGGCATTGTGGGTCCAATAGAAGGGCTTTACCATTGTAGGTAAAAATTTATGGAGCTTCTTATTTTGGAGGGAGATGACTTGGCATATAGGAAAATGTGAAAATCCCTTGGATAAGGGCTTACCATTGTGAGTGCTCTTACCATTGTGGTGCTCTTATAACTCACTTTTCTCTCAAACACTCAATTTAAATATTAACATGTATATATATATATTATATAATATATTTATATTATTGGCATAATTATATATATGAATAAAAAGTGAATATAATTAAATAGTTATGAAATATATGCAATACATGATTTATATATATATATATATACATTAATTATTATTTAATGCGTTATTATGACGTCATGGGTTGAACTACATTGATGCTTAATAAACAATTATTCAATCAATTTTTCGTTTCAAAGTTGGGATTGAGTTTTAAAATATTGATTCGGTACAAGACCAAGAAAATGGGCAAAAGAATACAACAAAAGGAAATAGCCCAAACAAAAAAGAGAGAAAAGAATTGGATCCATATTCAGATCCGAGGTATATGTATATATACCCAGTGTCGGTCATCAAACACATTAGGTAACTCAGACCCAAAATACTAAATCAAAATATTATATAAACCCTAATCTGAGTCTAACCCACGTACAGATATCATCGTCTCCATTGTATGATTAAAAAAGATGATACATTATTTCACTAATTATTATTTAAAATTGGAATAAAATGCATTTCTCTATTCACTCTTAATTAATAATATAAACATGAGGAAAGTTTAACAGATTTCCCAGACGGCAGCTGCCTTTATTTGCTACGTATAGATATGGATTGTTTATCAGATTCATTCATCTCTTTCTCTCCCAATTCATTCATTCATTAAAAGATCACAGCTTTTGTGGGTAAGATCTTCTTCAACTTTTTTATATGATTGTTTCTTTTTCTTTTCTTTGACGGGTTTAATTGATTAGCCACAATTGTGATTTGGAGTTGATTTTACTGTAAAATCATGCAGAAAATATGTAATCTCGTGTTTTGCCGTTTGTATTCTTACAATTCATATTATGGTCAAGATTGTTCTGATTGAATTCAATATTACGCCGATTTTTATAACATCGAGTCTCCAATTTTGTTTGGAGTTCATGTATTGACCCAGGATTGCTTTTAGTCTTTGAGTTGCATGTTCCTTGTAATTGCATACCTCTTGAAGGTTTTGTGGGTAATCTTTAATTGTTTGAATTTGAGACAAATAGAGGGTGTTTTGTTTGGTTGATTCAATTAATTAGTGCCTACAAAGTCCAAAGATCAATGAATCTGGAAGTAAGAGCCTGAAAATCAAAATAACTTTCTATTCTCCATAAGTCTTAGTGCAAATGGTCATTCAAAATATGCATTTTCCTCTTCTTTTTGTGTCAATTCAGACAAGCATCCTTGGGCGAATTCACATATGTATGCTCATATTTATGAACACTTGCAGAATATACATGGTCAATCTCTCTTTCTCTGATAGAACTTTTAATGGCCTCCAGCATGTAGTAAGGGATTCTTTCCTTTGCTGAAAATTCAAATTCAAATCTAGGGTCCATCGTTATATGTCTGGAAAAGGATTATTAAGAGAAATGGAGTCAGCAGAGCTGACAGATGCCCAGAAGGATATGGTGCGAGTAAATAGGAAAACCCTAGAGGCGGTGCTTCAGCAATGCCAGATGGCTCTCCAACAGCTCGCGTCTGGATCTAACGGTAGTGATGATGATGATGACAACAATGATGACATTAATGGTGAACCTGATATTCCTCAAGATTCTACAAGCACCTCTGCATCCGCTAACTGCATCACGGGCACAGATGAAGTAAAGGTTTTCTTTCTTATAGGTTCTCATTTGTATTCAGTTTCAAGTCTTGCTTATTAATTAACCACAACTTTTGGCATTTTCTGTTTGCTAAGTATGAACACATGCATAGGTGTTAAGAGGAATAAAGTTCAAGATGTGGCCAAAATAGGCCCATAAAATCAAAATTAATTGTGCGATTATGCTCTTAAATGCTTGATTATTAAGTGACACATGGTCTAAATCTGTAGTTATGATATAAGAGCATATTGAACATCCTAAACATAATTCTAGTACACCGAAAGGTAGAAAAGAGTTTAGAAAGACTTACACATTCTAAACCCCCATTTGCTTTGTGTGTTGCAGTTTTATGATCTCTTGAAATCTAGGGTTGAGTGTGCTGATTTCCTCAAGAAACTAGAAAGTGCCCAAGCATCACGTCCACAAAGCATAGGTGGTGGTACGACTTCAGTTACTTCAAACTTTTGAACTTACTATTATGCCCTCTTCTGTAAAAGAGGGTTGGAGAAAGTACCTTTTTAACGTATAAAATGAATTAGGTTTCTTTACATTTTTGCTCCAATCGATTCTGTTGCATTACTCCCTATGTGAATTAACATACACGCGAACTTAGTGTGCTGATGAGAAAAGATTGACAAATTACTCTTCTCTAGACAAAACATATGCAACTGTCCCAATTAATGTTGTTACATGCGGCATGTGCAGAGGAAGGCTGTTCTTGGGACATAGTTAGCAAAAGTGACATTTGGGGAGGTGAAAATGTTGATTTAGAGACAGAAGATTATGTTCTAGTTCGGCAAGAAGATATAGTGGAGGGTATAGCATCATTCATGGCTGCATATCTGTTGTCTCTTGAACAAACTAAGGTGCAGAAACTTTCCTTCTTGCGTTCCCTTTAATTGGATTTTTCCAAGATTTTCTTGATTCAAATGTGGTAGAATACGTACTAAAACCTGTT
Organism: Verbascum thapsus; assembly: GCA_963669365.1. Taxonomy (NCBI): domain Eukaryota; kingdom Viridiplantae; phylum Streptophyta; class Magnoliopsida; order Lamiales; family Scrophulariaceae; genus Verbascum; species Verbascum thapsus. The sequence goes on along the minus strand of OY770107.1, from coordinate 4,911,783 downwards.
TCCAATAATATTCACTGCAGACGAATAAACTCTACGTGTGTTATGCCCCACATTGATTTCTATTAATTGAGCTAAATTTGCTCTTGCTTATGTTATTGATTTAATATGACTTGCGACTTTTTAAATGTGACTCTGTGGTATTAGATTTCAGTTTGACCTGTGGGATATGGCATATCAGTTGTCCAAATGTTGTGCCAGTACATAAGGAGTCCAAAGTTTATCTTCTGTTTTTTGGTTGGTGAACTTATGGCTTTGAGTAGGAGTGGCAAAATGGTTTTGCAACCATGTTCCAACCCAACCCATTTAAGAACTAATCCATTTAAACCCAAACCCAACCCACCCATTTGCCACCTCTAGCTTTGAGTATAGGTACTTAGCGATTATATTTCAAATCTATGTGGTTGCGTGACTAATGGCCATGGCCTTGTTATTTTTCGGGATCACCCCTATTTGATTTTCCAAAAAATCGCATACATGACTTCAAATAGTATATTTTATCAAAATTGTTTACCTTCTGCTTTACTGGAGTTCTTATAAGATGATGTCATTATTTTTACTATAAAATCCAAGTTATTTATATTTCTGCAATAAACTTTAATCACAATAATTAACAAAAATCACAATATATATTACATATACACACTATCATTAATGTAAAAGCAACCTAATCATGTCAATTAAAGATATCCAATGTGTCATTTTAAATTTCCAATTATTTCTATAATTCTACTGAAATTTCTCTTACATTTACTATCCTGGAATCTATATTGATACAGATATTAAATACCTAGCTAATGGAAGATTTCCCTTTTTGGCCTATTTAAGTCTCACTTTTTGTGAGTCAAGCTATTAATTCTTTGTTCTATATGTACCATGCAATGAGTTAAATTCCCACATGACTACCAGTTCTTGATCACAAAAATGTGGACAAGGTTTAGTGGTAAAACCAATTTGATTGCCAGGAATCTAGTTCAAGAATTAAGGTACAGATATACTCACATAAGCATAACGAACCATTCTAACGCATTCATTTTTGTTTGCAACAGCTGATCTAAACTCTATGAATATGAAGTTATTTTCTTGCTTTCTCCCCCTCTTATTTTTTTCCCGACATGATCAGAAGTTAAACTGAGACTTCCGTAATAGGAAGTTAAACTGCTTAATCAAAACTCATATACTGGTTTTCGCCCTAATATCAGCTTGACAACCCCAATGTTCTAAGGTAGTCTTTAGAAACTGTAGTTAGGCTCTCCATTAGCATCTCTAGTTCCGTGAAGATAAGAGGTAATTACATTTAAAAATAACTCAATACTATATGTTCTGCCCAGAATAATAGAACACGTAGCAAATTCTAGAATTGCTACGATGTACTCTAACCCAGTTAGTTATTTAGTTTCATATCTCTTGCTGTACTTACATTTCCATCTAACATTATTGCAAGAAGTATAATTTCTGTTTGGTTATAAAAGCCCCCATTCATTCGTTTTTCTTGTCATTGAACCTTTGTTGGTTCATTTGCAGGATGTGACACCAAACCAGCTTCAAGAAGGTGAGGTTACTACGCTTCTCTTATCCTGAAAGTTGAATAGAAAGAAAACTACATTAATTGTCGCATTAACCAGATCCAACATATTTGCTATTTTCTGACCTTGTATGATTGGCGTTTTGTAAAAGAGATAGAGCATAATAGGTTATATATTTTTCAACTTTTACAGCTCTAAGCAAGACCTTCTCTGTAAGAAAAAAGAAGGGTAAGCTTCGGAAGGCATTGGATGGAGGCAAAGTAATTTACAATGTAGCTTCCTGGGGAGCTACAGCTGTTGGGTGAGCTATCTTAAATGAATTAGCTTTTCAAGGATTCTGCTACAGCTTGCTAATTTCAAAATGGAATGTGTTGTTGACTTGTTTCTTTATGATGTTTTGGGAAAACTATATAATTTTTATAATTGGGACAGTTAAACAATGTTAAGCTATAGTTTGAGTTTTCACATCAAAGTTTGAAACTCACTCCCCAAATTGCATTAGGCAAAGGTTAGTTGGTGATCATGTTCTTTGTGAACATCAATGGCTTTTCATGCACAAGACTGTTGAAGCCTATAAATAATTGTTTCTTACCATCCAAGATAAAAGCCTATTTCATGCTGAAAACGTAAAAGCAAGCCTTATAGCACTTTAACTAGTTTTTTTGTGTTACCTTCTATTTGATCTGCTGAACAAAGTTTTCTTTCTTTCTAGTTTTAGAAACAGTTGCCTTTCTTTTTAGTAATTCCTAGAAAAGGCAAGGGCAAGGAGATAGTTACGCCTGTTAGTAGCAGGCAATGGTTTTGATATTTCTGAAATGCCTGTATGGCAGCTAGAAACCGTGAAACCAAAATGAGACTTATGAAGTATTCTCTCTCATTCTATTTCATTGAAGTGTTCATACTCGCCTGTTGGTTTATTTCAAAGTTTTGAAATGGCATTTGCCTATTCGTCATACTTCTGAATAAGTGGTATATCTGATTTCTGTAAAATTAGCTCGGTCTACTTATTTACATTGTCGATAACAGTTATTCTAACTTTCATCGTGATTTTTGTGCTGTGTTGAACAGAATATATCAAAATCCGGCTCTTTTAAGTGCTGCCTCTGCAGCATTCTGGACTTCATGTCGTGTTATATCAAAGCTATTCTGAGGTCCATCAGTGTCCTAGGAGGGGACAGATGATTGAAGTTACGATTCTGGATATTCTTTTGAGCCTCAAGCTTATGCTGTTTACGAAGTTCTGCAACATACTTTAGATGTTCGATTTTAATTTGCTCCATGTTTTTGATCCTGTAAATAGTTTGCCACTGTCTGCATTCTCATCTCTTCAAAATGAAAAATAAAATATGTAAATTTGTCATGTATGTATATATGTCATCATCAAGCATTAAAATGAGGCTGTCATCTATTGCTAAAGCTTGAATGACTTTTGAGATTTGAATCAGCATAAAATTGGGAAATGCTTGCTACTTGTGTCCTAATTTTATTGCAAAAGAGCTACATTTCAGATCAGAAGATACTGAGTAGTTATTCTTTGAAGCTCTTTGAAAATATGAGCCATGGAACATCTCATACCATACATATGATCCTAACTATATATATTGATGAGATCCATTTGGGGCAAATATCCATAGATAATTATTGTTAAAACATGAATTATTACCCTCTGTAACACTGTAAATATGTAATCTGTACATTCATTCTGCTTGACATCAGACAGTAGAAAATTAGGTAATAAATAATTGCAACTTGAAATTACATGTTAAAAATCAATATTTTGATCATCTTACAACAGCCTTAGGTTGGATTTGCTCAAAGTCGAAAACCTCAAACATGAGGCGCCTAACATCCGGCTTCCCATAAACAGCATAAGAGAGGCCATGAATAGCTTGTTGAACCGAGGTTGTTGCTGGATTTCTGAGCCTTCGATTATGCTCATATGCATCTTGTACTTGCTCACTGTAAATGATGAAGCGATGGAGATATTTCTCCCTCAGATACCTTCCACAGAACTTATTCATTACAAGTTGCCTGTGCTTTTCCTGTAACCATCTCCCGGGGGCGTCTATATGCTTCATAAGCAATCTCTCAGCCATTACAAGGTCCTGTCAAATATTACGAATACTTTGTCATTGCTTAGATGAAAGTCTAGAAAATTATGAAGTTACTACACACATAGGGGTGGCTAAATGGGTCTGGAACCATGGTTCCAACCCAATTAAACTAGTTTGGGTTGGTTCCTAAGAAATTATTTTTAGTTCCTAATTGGTTCCAAGTTGGGTCCAACTAATTTCAAGTTAGGCCCAAACTACTTACCAATAATCTAAATTATAAAGAACAAAATGTAAGGTATTGAGTCGGGTTGGGCTTGGTTCCCCTTCGTGTTGACTTTGGTTCCGTTTTGGGTTGAGTTGGTTCCATCTTAAAACCATTTAAGAACTCAACCCATTTAAGAACCGAACCGTTGGAACCAACCCAAACCCAACCCAACCGATTGCTACCTCTAACGTGTAGCATTGTAAAAGAAGACAATAGAGGTAAGTTGCGTTGGTGAAGGGCATACCTGGATTTTTTGACCGACGTATTCAAGACGCTCAAAGCAAAAACGTGGATGTTCGAATTTGTATTTGGATGGGTGCATGAAACAGAGCTGTATTTCCGTTCAAGTATTAGAAAAAGACAATATTAGTTAGAAGACAAAATGCATGCAGCGAGAAGAAACATAATGCCTTGATTACGATACGGGAAATTTTCTCCAAGCTATCATAGACATGCTTACGCAGAAAATTATATCTAAACGACTATACTCAATCTAGGGTGCTGGAGTAAAGATGTAGAAAATACCTGTAAACCTAGTCCAAGCTCGATGTTCCTTGCTTCTGTGATCTCAGGAATCCGGTCAACCAGTGATAAGGGGTATCCTAGTGTTCTCATGACTTGTGGTCTGCTATCATAATCCCATATGTTGCCACGAAAGCGGTGCATACCGGGTGGAACACATGCTCTGAAAAGCCTAGGGTGAGCAAAAAGAGCGTCTTCTGGAGGCTGTCAATCATACAAAATGCATCAATGAGTCCAATTGACATGTGTCGAAATTGGTTTATCACTAAGATACGGACATGTCACTCTGTAATAAAATATTTTCAAACTTTAATTCAACTTTATGATAAAACTTTGGTGGTCTAAAAAAATTAACCTTCAGGTTCGAGCACTACCACAACTTTAAATGTCAAATCTATATTCCAATCTCTATCACATGTTTGCAGTAATTATGCACATGAAACATACTTTTTTCTCAAAATGGGCTATTCTTTTATTCTTACTGGACCAATGACTTTCATTTTGCACATCAGACATCAAACAAGGGAAAAATGATAAATAATACAGGAAGATGGTGTAGGTCAAAAGTAACGGTTTGGTTCGGAAAAAGAAACAATGGATACAGTATTCTACAAACAAGTTTCACTATAAAGCTTGCACTACTTTCTAATTAGAAGGTCAATCATATAATAAACTGAACTACTGATTACCTTATAAGCGGCAACATCCTGCCAACTCAGTTTTCGGCTATCAAACTCAACAGAAACATAGTCTACATCCTCAAGCTGTCTCCTGAGTTTAGGCTGGCAGTCTTCAGCTTCAGGGTCCATCCCAAACACTTCAAAGAGAACACGATACACTTCTGGCATTCCAAAGCACAAATATATTGCTCCAAACAAGGCCCAAAATACAGATCTGCAGGAAAACATTAAGCAGTGTCAAAATAAAGTACTAAAGTGTAGCCACCAAACTAACTGAATGACCTACTTATACAATATCACAATTGATTTACGGAATAAAAAAAGGAATTAGAAATGTATTATGATTCAAGTACACTAATTAAACCACTTGACTGGTGAGCCGAAGTATCTCATGCAAGAAACAACGATCATATTAAAAACACAAAGGTCAAGAAATGCTATATACACATTATGGGATTTATTCCATAAGCGAATGTTGATAGGCCTAATAGATGCATAGAGTGTCGCATTTCTTTGAAAGTATGTTATATCTAAGTTTCTGATCAGGGGGAGAGCCAAAAGAGAATTTATTAAAACTTCCATCAATTAGAAAAAACTCATAACTGGATGTGCCATGATAAACTTCACGAGAAATAACTCATCTTCTCATAATATCAATATATTGTCAAGAAGATATAACATTGGAAACAACGGTAGTAACTACTTAAAAAACGGTAGTAACTACCATATATCCTATTCACCCATTCCATAGGTGATCAAAAAGTCCTAACGTTAGAAGTACCTCTAAAGAAACACTAAAGCAATTTACCCAATTTAGTTCTGTTAAATACCCTCGGACACATTCAACTAACTTGAGCCCTGGGAGACATGAAATGTAGCAGTAACTTCTTATTTTAGTGAACTCATGTTGCACCACTTTTAAACTTCCAACAAATTCAGTAAAGCTACCTAGCTTGCTTCATTCATGAAAAGCATAAGTTTAAATCACCTACATAATTAGTTAATTCATAAGGCTGATGATGCAACTCACAGTCAGATTTCTAAAAACATCCAATGCTTACCTTACAAAGTGCATAGGCTAAGCATTATGGAAACAGAAATATCGAATAGATAATATTTATGGTCATGGTTATTACTTACAATCAACTATACATATAATTAAACGTAATTAAACCAGACCAATATGATGATTAAAAGATCCAAACAGAGTCTAACATCAAACTGTTCATACAAGCAATGGGATGAAAAAAGGTTGTTATAGGCAAAAAGTTAGATAGGTCCGGGAAGGCAAGTAATAACTAACACGATTTTAAATAGAAAGAACGATAGAATAATATCATCAAGTAAATAAGATTATTGATTTCAAACACAACAAACAACAATTAGCATGACATACTTTACAGGGGGTTCACGATCTTTTCGAATCAACTTATCCATGTCATCATAAGGAAAAACCAAATTCTGCAAGCTAGCAGCTTTTATCCACCTAGGCAAAAACCTCTTCCCAATCAGAGCATAAACCCTCTCCCTCATCGGCCCAGGCGACTCCCTCGGGTACCTCTGCAAGAAAAACTCACACAAAGCCATCTCCAATACATACTGCCCCAAGAACGACAACCGTGAATGCCCTGATCTCACATGCCGAGCATTAGTCCTCTCGCAATGGGGATGCTGAAATGCCAAATACAACAGGGTGTCAAACTGCTTAGCTGGATTATCATCACCATAATTCTCCGAGGGCTCCAAAGGGTACCCCAAGGCCTGTTTCGCCTCGAGTAAGTACTCGTCTATCCACGTTTTATCTGCATTGTTTAACCGGGTAGAGGGGAGGCAAGAACTCAACAAAGGGAAGGACTTTAATGACAATTGTGGGCTGTTGAGAAATCTTTCGGCTAGTTTAGCATCATCTAGTGGGGGTTTAAGGATGAATCTTTTTGGGGGTGCTTTTCTTTTGGGGGAAACAAATTTCTTGCGCTCTGCTAGCTCTTTGAGGAGCCTTTGTGGGCTGTTTTGCGGGAGCTCTTTTGGGTCGATTGCTACGGCTAAAACGTGGAAAAATGATTGGTTTTTAAGTAATTTGAGGTGGGTTTGAAAAGGGAAGGGTGAGAATGAGGAGGAGAAGGATAGGTCTGGTGTGGAAGGTGCTTTAAAAGATGAATACAGCTCCATGAAGATGATGAGATGAGAAAATTCTATAAGTGGGTTTAGAAATTGAGATTGAGAATTAGGGTTTTAGATTCAAATTGTTGTTAATGGGGACGCCATTGAAGGAGGTTTTTGCAGGGTTTTGGTAGACTGGTGCTGGGGATAAGGGGGCGAAATTGGATTTTGGTGAGAAAGATTGCCATAAAAGATGAATGGATAAAGCGGTTTTTTTCCTTCTTAAAGCGTTGTTAGAAACTTAAGTTAAAAGCGCTTTTAAGATCAGAGAGAGGATACTTTACCGCGACTTATCTACGTCTCTCCAACTACACTATAATTGCTTTTGTACCCAAGTTTAGTCTAAATTGCACTTAGACCTCTTTAGTTTGAGTTTATTACGATAACCCCCTTGAAACTTGACTTGAGTTTGCAAATTCGTCCACATTTGCTCTGCATGAAAAGAAATCAACTAAAAAGAACACAAACTACTTGGTTTTGGTCATAGTTATCTTTTATTTTGTATTTCTCAATTACTCACTTCTTCCTAATAGTCCCTTTACTTACTTTTCAAATTGTGTTGTAAGTGGGATTTGAGGTTTAATAAATGAAATAATAAAATTGTTGTGCTCTAAATATTTAATTTATGGAATCTAGAAATTCAAGTGTCACTTCTTTTCACATGTATTCAAATCTTCATATTTTTTTATATTGTCTTCATTGCGTCAATGATGTTATATTTGACTTTTTTTTGGAATTAAAAAAAATTAATTTTATACACTTCAATTTTTATTCCAAAATCACTCTATTCATAAATTAATGAATTACATACAAGTACTATTGTTCGATCGAGAATAGAATTAAAAAAAATTACCTTGTAAAACAAATATCATCAGGATAATATAAGAAAAGACATGGAGTACAGCAAAAGAATTGGTAATGAATTATTCTTTTTATGATATTTCACAAAACATCATATAATGGTTCCCTGCAGATTGGCAAATAATAAAATTAGATGGTAATTTTATTATATATTTATTTTTTTCAGTATTAACCTCAGACCAAGAGTATAATGCATTTAAGGGAAAATATATATGGGGTATCTGGTTTCCATATGATATGTCATTTTCAATTTTTTTATTTTTTATAGAATTATTAGAGAAAAAGTAAGAATTGTTTTATTAGGAGTAGAAAAATGATATTTCAATATGTTTTTTAGGAAAAAATAATAATCAGATATGAAGTAATATTTTTTTACAAGAAAAAGTTTTTTTTTTTTTTTGAGAAGTTGACATGGATGAGTTATTTTTTTTAATCTAGACATTTATGAGTTAAACTCATCTACTAAGAAATACTCATGATTTTATTTTGTACATCGTCATTACGAATCGAAATATGATGATATATTCATGGATAAAAGCCTTTTAATGGTTGGGTTAAATGTGTTATTATGAATAGCTAAATTCTAATTTCATGAGAAAAATTGTGAGAAATGCAAATCAAACTAATTTTTAAAGAAATTTTTAGAAATTTCTGTTGGGAGATTTCTTTAGGATAGTCTTAAGAAGTGTCAACAGTTTTGATGATATGGAGAAATTGAATATGATAAGTCATCTAATTGATACCTAATTTCTTTTTCATTCAAAACTAGGCAAACAAGCTCATTGATTTCTTTTATTGGCATCTTATAGTACCATTTTATTTATATAAAAGGGAAATAAATATTTTGCATCCAAATATATTCATGTTTAAGAAATAAGCTCGTAGTAAGAACATGGAATAATGTCTTGTCACTCTTTGATGGACTCATTTATTTATTTTTATAAAAAAAAAATTCTATATTTTGATTACTCATATGAGTTTTAGTTTTAAGATTGGTTTAATTCTAACTCATGATATATAATATTTTTACCATTCAACCACCAGGTCAATCCGATCTAGCCCAACTTTGAACTAACCTCATTCGGGAGAACTTGAATAGTCCGAAGAGTTGAGATAGAGATATTATAGATTGTAATTATCGAGCTATTTACGTACCTATATTATATTATGATCAAATCAATCATAATTAAATAAGATCCAACGTTATAACTCGTGTATAACTTTAACACTATATTTATATGTCAGGATCATATCTCCATATCTATAGATTTGTTATGGAGATATATGAGGCTGAATTTAGAGAGAGTATTTCAGAGATTGTAATCTTTCATAAATAAAAATTGCGTCACCCAATGCAATTTAGTATAAACTGTAAGAATCAAATAAATTTAATTTAATGAGTCAATTTTGAACAAGATTACACCTTAGATCAATCTAAGTTAGAATTGGACACGAAACGAATCAAATGGATTATAAAACACACTACAACTTATCTAGGCTGCATATTTATTTATAAATAGATCAAGGTTTAATGTAGTTCAAATATTTAGGTCATATTTAACAAGTCATATTTTGGCTACTTGCACCAGAATCCATACAAGATAACTATGTGATGAGGGTGGAAAAACAAAAGGAACGGAAATCAAACAAAAGAGAAAGCTAAATTCGACTTCCAAGTAGGAATAACAAAAAAATGAGATATATATTCTCACTCTTGATAAATAAAAATATTCAATCTTCTAATCTGATTTTTCTATTACATATCATGGGGTATTTATAGGCTAGACAAGATTACTAATTCATTGAATATAAAAGACTAAATAAATACAAACTTTCAAACTTCTTTAAGATGCTTTGTTTTCTGCCCATAACTTTGAAAGCCCATAACTTTTGATTTACTCCTTCCCTGAATGTTAACAACATATGGATACGAAGGTAATTGAGTTGACTATTGGAATTGTCTACAAAGAGTTATGACCAGATTAGTAAACACTGCTAGATTCAGTGAATATGCACTACATCATCCTCTCCATGTGGGAAAGAACTCATCTCAGAGTTCAGATCATTTTCACCATGATACGGGGTTAGATCAAGAACATTGAATGTAGGATGAGTGTTGATATGTGCTGGTAGTTCAATCTTGTAGGCATTATCGTTTATTTTCTTCAACACACGACAAGGCCCAATCTTTTTCTCGAGTTTATTGTATGTTCCAGCAGGGAATCGTTCCTTCTTCAAATACACCCAAACAAGATCATCTTCCTTAAAAACTTGAACTCGTCGATGTGTATCAGCAACATTCTTATAGAATTTGTAGCTTTCTTCAAGCTTCTTTCCTTGGAATAGTTTTGTTACTTGATTCGCCTTTTGGTGGATAGGAACTTTGAACCTCAATATATTTTTTTGCTCCTCGCCTTTGTAGTTGGATTCGACTTTTAAAGCTAGTTGATAAGCATCATTTAACCTCAAATTTTGGTGCATCTCCACTTCATCTTTAATTGTGATTTTGAGCCCATTGACGTATCTTGCAACAAGTTGGTCTTCTAATTCTTGGTTGTTAACTCTTGCCATTAGTTTGTAAAATTTCTCGGTATAATCAGTCACACTTTTATTGCCTTGCTGCAAAGTATTAAATTGTATAAAAATACTTTGAGCAAAATCAGCAGGAAAGAAATTCTCGCGTAATCTTGCCTTCATCTTTTCCCAAGAAGCAATCTTAGGTTTTCCTTTGCGCAATCTCATCTCTTGTATTTTATCCCACCAAAGTGATGCATAACCTCGAAGTCGGGTGACCATAAGCTTGCTTTATGATTTTCTATTTTTGTATTCAAAGAATTTTTCAATGGCACTAAGCCAATCAAGAAACTCGTCTGGTTGGAGACGACCATGAAACTTCGGTATGTCCATCTTAACAAAATCCGTGGATCGGGTGAATTTTTCAAAGAAATTGGTAATCTCTTTGTTGGCAAATGGATTCACATATTCCGAGTCATCACTGGAATAGCCATGGCCTGAACTGCGTTCGCTTCTGGCTTCCTGACGCTCAAGACGTAATGTCATTTCCTCAACTTGTCTCCGAAGTGCCTGAATTTCAGCATCTCGTTCATCTCCCAAGTTACTCATGTTTCCTCTACCACGTTCGCCTCTTCCTCTTCTTGCTGCCATGAGAGAAAGGTGAATATGCCAAGAGCATAACTCTAGCTCTGATACCAAACGATGAGGGTGGAAAAACAAAGGAATGGAAATGAAACAAAAGAGAAAGCTAAATTCGACTTCCAGGTAGGAATAGCAAGAAAATGAGATATATATTCTCACTCTTGATTAATAAAAATATTCAATCTTCTAATCTGATTTTTCTATTACATATCATGGGGTATTTATAGGCTAGACAAGATTACTAATCATTTATATAAAAGATTAAATAAATACAAACTTTCAAACTTCTTTGAGATGCTTTGTTTTCTACCCGTAACTTTGAAAGACCATAACTTTTGATTTACTCCTTCCCTGATGTGAACAACATATGGATACGAAGGTAATTGAGTTGACTGTCTAATGCTGAAACCCGTGCATAAATCGGAATTGTCTACAAAAAGTTATGACCAGATTAGTAAACACTGCCAGATTCAGCGAATATGCGCTACATCACTATGATCATATGAGTTTCTAGAGAGAGGCAAATTAAATATTATAGTAGATTATGTAACATCTATTTAGTTGTAAATTAGGGGTTTTAGAGTGACACGTGGTATGATCCTATGGTCATGGAATATGGTTCCAGGGTCATGGGCATGGTTCTAATTTTTCTTCTTTTCCATCAAAAAGTTCGAAGTTTCCATTTTTCAACTAAGAAAAAAAATTATGAAGTAGTTTCGAAATTACAATGTTTTCAAGAAAAACTCGTAATATTTCCATTGTTTCCATCGAAACATTCAGTGTTTCCATAGTTTTCACAAACACTGAAAGTTTCTTAATTCTTTTCGGGATAGAGTACAATAATGAATAAAATTAAAAAAATAAAAAAGTGAAAAACAGAAAAGAGTTATAAATAATATAATTTACTAAATTAAGTCCAAAATATAATCAAATAAGTTCTAATTAAATAATCAACGAAATCATAGATAATTTTGTTTATATTCAAATACGCACGTAAAAAAACACAAAAAGTTAAGATATTATAATTTTTCTTATAACGATATATGGGTTATTAAATTATTATTTTAACAAATAACATAATATATACTTATATGAGCAATTTGTTCTTTTACTAATTTAAGAATATATACAGTAATATTTTTACAATTTTGTATTTTATAGGTTAAGTTGCTTGAACTTTGTCGATTATATATTGTAAGACCGCTAAATTTGAATTCAATATTATCACTTAGTTCGTTTTTGAAATTTTTGTCAACTATTGGTATACTTGTATAAATTTTGAAACAAAATATTGCATTTTAAAAATGAATAAAGATGTTTTGAAAATTTTCAAAAGATGTTTAGAATAATCTTTGTAAGTATCTAGATAGATATGTTCTAGATAATCAATTACAATTGTCAAATCAAGTTGATCACCATCGTACATTGAGGAAGGGGAGTTGAATAAATAGAAGATAAAAATTCATTGTTTTAAAAATGAATAAAGATAGTTGTTTACTTTCTTTCACATTGTTTTTCTCTTCTCGTTTTTGCAAATTTTCTCCTACTTTTTTGAAACATTTTCGAAACGTTTCTAATAATTAACAACCCGAAACTTATATTAGAAACGAAACTTTAAACCTTGATTGTTAGTACGTGTTTTTCTTATATTTTTTTTTGCATATATGCTTTATATTTTTTTGGAATTCTTGATTTTTTTCTAATGCTTGATGCTTAAAATTTTGACATTAAGATGTTCTTCATCGAGGAATTGAGAATTGTTTGAACTAGTTAGGTTTGTGCAATTTGGCCATGCTTTGATTGAATTCTCTTACCATGTGAAATATTTTGTTTGCATAAAGATCGAACGAGAACGATATTTTGTTAGCATAAAGATCGAACGAGAGTCCGACTTATCCCTAGCATGTGAGCTTTTGAGCCTTTTTCATTTGATCGACCATACATGAAAATTCTCTTTCTTTCTTGTGTGAATCTTACGTGTTTTTGGACATTCTAGAACTTGCTTTGAACCATACCAAGATTACATGAGTTTGAGCTTGTTGGCCCATTTGCATACCCTTTGCATAATCCTCTAGTTAGCCCACTTTGAGCTTGTTGGCCTTCTTTTTTCTTGTTCTCTCTCAAACTTTGAGCTTTTACCGTTTTAACATATCTCTTTGTTTTACCCGTCCGAACAAATGAGTCGATCATCGGGGTTATAATTGTTTGAGAAATCAAGAAGAAGAAAGATGTGTATTGACTAAGTGTGGGGGCCTTGGAAAATGTAAAGAGTGCTTACCAACCAAAAAATAGAGAAAAAAAAAAGAAAAGAAAAGAAAAATGACATAGATCGTGAAAAAAATCGCAAAAAGAATGAAGAATGATGAATCAAGTTGGAAAAAGAATGAAAATGTAAAGAGTACTTACCCAAAAAAAAAAGGAGAAAAAGAAAAAAAAGAAGACCCTGAAGCATATAATGATAATATGATTATTTTGAAGACCATCGACATTTAAATCATACGTCCAGTTAAGGCATATAATAATCATTTAAATATGTATATTATTCTAGTTCACTTTCGACTTAACTAAATTCATATGTATTTTGCTAATGAACATACCTAAGGAACTCTTAACGGGTATTCATATAACATTATTAAATGCAACTTTGAGCAATCTTTTGTAAATTTAATTACAAAGATAGAATTTTACTGGATCCTTTGTTTTCACTTCAATTTTTTCTCAAATTTTCCATTCAAAGGTTCAAAACAATCACAAATATTAGATATTAAACAAATTATTTACCAAATAATTATAAGTATAACATAACTTTGGGGTCCAAAACTATTAAAGTCATTCATGACAGCCATTATTTGTTGGTTTCCTTCTTATGTTAGGTATTGATTCTCTTTTGCGAGACATATATAATCAAACTTGACAGCCAATAATAAAAAACTCAATCAAATGAATTATAAATAGTATTAAGAAAAGACACATCAAAAATCAGTAGGCCACATAATGCACAAATTAATATGACCCCATTCATAAATATCAAATCCAATTAAATGAAAATATTTTCCCAATCAAGATGGGATAGGTGTGGAATTAATATTGAGAAAACTAAAGATCACAACCCTTAAATTGCTTGATGTGGACGGATGATATGCTCAGATGACCCCATTGGTCGACGATTTGAAAAATGAACCAATTTAATTACATTTGACTTGCTATTAATAACTTGAATTCGTTTAGTTTTGATTAGTTAACATAATAAATTAAGTTTGAAGTTTGAACATAATTATGTAATAAATTTGAAACCAAACTTGTGATTTAGCTCGATTAAACCCGTTAAATTAATAAGCGCAAACTAAGTTATACAAGTTTTAAATCTAAAAATCATCGAAACAAAAACCTATTTCGACTTTTACTGTTATAGGAGCAAGTTCAATATAATTATACGAACTATAATATGTGTAATACACCCTTTTTAAAATAAACATATTTTTTTTTATGTATTAATTCAATTTTTTTATGTCAATCAGTATTGAATAATAGTTTACTTAATTAGTTTTAATTATTATTTAAGTTTTGAATATATAATATTCTAAAATAAAAAATTATCTATATAATCAAATTATTTTACGAGTTCATGATTTTTAATTTATTTCATAAACATTTACTTAATTAAAATATTATTTAAATTTTGAATGTTTAATAACTTAATTTTTTTAGTACTTTATTTAATAGTTTGAATTATTGTTAGCTTCAAGCTCATTCAACTAATTACAATTTTGTAACTACTTCAAAAAATGTATATAATTATCAAATGTATGTTGAAACTAAATCACCAGTAGAAGAATATTTATTTGAAATATGGTCAAACACACATTTGAAATGAAGCATAAATTTACATAAAAGTTTATTAATTATATTATTATTTATATTTCATTTTTTTAATTAACTTTTTTTTTAAGAATGATTAATTCTTTCAATCAATTTTTTTAAATAATTAACTTATTTTGTAATATTACATTAAGTTAAATTATTGTACGAAGTTTGGATTAATAAATTTTTAAATTAAATAAGAACTACGAGATATTATGATTCATGTTCCGTTAACGTATTATTTAATAATATAGTAAAGGAAACCATGGAATTTTCTCCACTTACTTTTGTTGCCTTGTTTGGAAAAGAATAATAGAGATGGTCATGAGAGTAACAACAAATTCTTATCACAATTCACAAATAGAGTGGAAGAGGCCCAGAGTGCTTAAACCTCTTCTACCCAATCAACCTCTCTTTTTATATTATTAGTCTAATTACATAAATTAAATCATAACTCAAACTCACACCATTTGAATGGACAATTCAATATCTATTTAATTTATTCAGACAAACTTAAGATTGTGTGTACCCATTAGGAAAATGTTGTAAAATTGTAATTTACGTTGAACCAAAGTGTTTATTCTAAACTAGAGTCCAGAGATAACGACAGTGAGCATATATATGTTACGACATAAATCATGTGAACAAAGCTATCCTTAAAATTCTTCTTTCACATATGAACCACTTATAATTCTCACTTTTTCTTCTCCACTTGTAAGAAATAATTGTATCAATTTTGTATCTCTAGAATTGTTTTTTTATATAAACATTTCATAAAATCTACAGGAAATCCTTCATCGACTCCCACCACACACTCTGAATAAAAACCAAATCTTTTTCCCTCCACATTTCTAATTGCCCCTCAAATATTATCCAAAATAATAACTCTTATTCATTCATTAATAGTATACACAGTGTTCATATATGTCATCTCACAAGTATTATTATTGCACCACCCCTTTTGTTTAGTACAGATTGATTGTCGGGGAAAAAGACATGAATCATTAGTAGTTCTTGGCCATACTCATGTCCTATAACAATTTGGTTGTGTTGTACTTTAGATGAAATCAGGGCCCTTCAAATATTTTATTAGTACTCATTGATATGGATGATCTCGAGCAGACTGTAGCGAAAATGTCTACCAAGAAGAAGGAGCTTCTTACTACTGCCATGATGAGGACTAGTGAATGGTTTGCTTTTTCTTCTTTTAATTATTAAATTCTTGAAAAAAAAAAGAGAGAAAAATTTGAAGTTTAATCTGTTTTTTGTGGTGTTTTTAACAGGATATTTTCCCAAGAAGTTCCTAGTGATATAACTGTTAATGCTGGAGGAACTTCCTTCTCTTTGCACAAGGTACAACTTTTTCTATGTTTTATTTTCGATTACAATATATTTCAATTCTTATATAGTTGATTTAGAATGACTCCAATCCTTTAAATCCAAATCCATCAATCCAAACACAGCCTTACCTTTTTTACCATTTCCAATTGTCAATACTATTGTTTATTACAGTTTCCGTTAGTCTCAAAATGTGGGTACATAAAGAAGCTAATCTCAGAATCCAACGAACCCGATATTTCCACAATCGAAATCCCCGACATACCCGGTGGGCCCGAGGGATTCGAACTCGCGGCCAAATTTTGCTACGGGATCAACTTCGAGATCACCACAGAGAACATTGCAATGCTTAGATGCGTATCAGAGTATCTCGAGATGACAGAGGAATATTCCGTTGGGAATCTAGTCTCAAGAACCGAAACATATGTAACCGAAGTGGCACTAAAAAGCCTTACAGGTGCAGTTACTATATTACATGCTTCTGAGAATCTTCTTCCAACTGCTGAGAAGGTAAAGCTGGTTAGCAGATCGATCGACACTATAGCCTTTGTGGTGTGTAAAGACAGCCAATTTGCTGCACCTGTAAGGACCGATAGTGGTCTGAATAACGAGTTGGCATCGAACTCAAAGCCCGTTGTTGATTGGTGGGCTGAAGATTTAACTGTACTTCGGATTGATCTGTTCCAAAGGGTCCTTATTGCAATGATTTCGAGGGGATTCAAGCAATATGCTCTTGGTCCAATACTCATGTTGTACGCGCAGAAATCTCTTCGAGGTTTGGTGAGATCTTACTCCATATACATTTTATATGGTCACAATATCAATTTATCATCTGTTTTTCTGAGTTGTGAGGATTAAGGGGTGTCCTTATAATTGCATAACCTCATGGCTTTTGGGAATTATCCATGGGTGTGCATATAATGATCCCTCTATATTTGAGGTCAAAATTCCAATCCTAACTTTATAAATCATGAGAAAGTGACTTTTTTGAGGACGAAAAAAGATAGACAAACTGCACGTTTTAACGATCGTTTTGATCTAAGAGGGTGTTTGGCTAAGCTTATTTAAAACATCTTATATGTTATATGTTTAAGAGCTTATAAGATGTTTGATCTTATTTACAAAATAAGCTTTAAGTGTTTGGATAAAATAAGATGTTTTCAAATGTTATAAGAGATAAATTTGTGCAATAATAAAAATAAACATTTTTCGGAGAAGGGTATGTCTTCTAAGAATATAAACAACAACCCAAATTTAAGATTTTAAAATAAGGTGGGTGCCCTACATATTTTTTATTTGCTTATAAGACCAAAACATCTTATTTTTTGGTTTTATAAGCTCTTATTAAAAGAAATTATCCAAACGGCTTTATAGAGCTTATAAGCTCTCAAACAAATGTTTAAAAAGATGTTTAAAAAAGCTTATAAGCTTAGCCAAACGCCCCTCTAAGACATTTCTCTTCTCATTTCAGGATATATTTGCAAAAGGTCGAAAGAAGATCGAGCCAAGACAAGAACACGAGAAACGGGTCGTTTTAGAAACGATAGTTAGCCTTCTTCCAAGAGAGAAGAACACCATGTCAGTTAGCTTCCTATCGATGCTTCTAAGAGCTTCAATATACCTCGAAACTACAGTTGCATGCAGGCTCGATTTAGAGAAGAGAATGGCCTCACAACTCGGGCAGGCCGTGCTAGATGATCTTTTAATACCTTCATATACCTTCAATGGTGACACATTGTTCGATATCGAGACTGTGGAGCGGATTATGAACAACTTTTTAGAGGGCGAAAACGAGGTAAACAGATCAGAAGAAGAGTTTATTTCATCTTTGCCAAGTGATGTGGAGAAAGTGACCAAATTAATGGAGAATTATCTCTCTGAAATTGCCTCCGATAGAAATTTATCAGTTTCGAAATTTATCAGTCTTTCTGAAGTCATCCCGGAACAGTCGAGAACGACAGAAGACGGAATGTACAGGGCCATCGACATTTACTTGAAGGTTTGTGCCAATAAATTTCTTCATAATCTTGAATATAAAATCCATTAAAACTAACTAGGAATGGAGATTAATTACAGGCTCATCCAGGTCTAAGTGACATGGATCGAAAGAAAGTGTGCAGCATAATGGACTGTCAAAAGCTCTCAAGAGAAGCATGTGCACACGCAGCTCAAAACGATAGGCTTCCAGTTCAAACAGTGGTTCAAGTTCTTTACTACGAACAGCAGCGTCTTAGGGACGCCATGGATGGGACCTTAACTGAACCCAATGCAATTCAACCCAAACCAGTCGATGTTCACACAGTCACAGATGAGGTCTTGATTTTGCGAAAAGAAAATCAGGAGCTGAAAATGGAGCTCGTGAAAATGAAGATGAAATTGAAGGAAATGGAAAGATATTCACAATCACCTGCTGTTGGAAGTCCTGTATCGACGATCCCGTCTGCTGAAAAACCGCCATTGCCTAAAAAATCGTTCATCAATTCGGTGAAGAAACTTGGGCGGTTGATTAGGGCGGATGGGCTTACGCCGCCCAAGGGGAGGAATAAGCCTGCCAAAGATAGGCGTCATTCGATATCATGATCATGCTTATGCTCAGGTTTGTTTTGTTTTAGAATTCATTGTTATGAACAAATATAATATATGGTGGCTTGTGTGAGAATTGTGATAAATATATGTATAAATTTTTGTTTTTGATGAATTTGATTTTGAAATTCGTGGAACACGAATCATTGTTTTAAAAATTTAACATGGTTCAACCAGTTAAAACGGAAATTGGGAACCGGTCCTTAAATCGATCTGAATGGTTATAAAAATGGGTCATGCAAAAAATTATCAAAAGCGTGTAACCCAGTGGTTCGACAAAAAACTTAGGAATCCGGTATCAAAAAAATTAATTGGGTCTTGAAATCATATAAATTAAAGGCTAAATAAATTTTTTTCTATGAGTAATTTGCAATTTGCACCCTTAAAAGAGGGTTAATAGGCACTTTGCATCCTAAAAAAGAAAAAATAGCACATTGCACCAAAAAATTGATAAAGTTTTGGCAAGTTGCACCCTATTTAATTTTTCAACCAAAAATTTCATTTTAAAATTGGTAAAATCATCCATGAAATACAAAATGAAATTCTAAAGGCAAAATAATCAACTTATATCAAAAGTATTATATGCATTATGCTCCATTTATGGAGGTTTTAGCAAAATAAATAAAAAGTTCTCAAAATAATACAATTATGAAGCAGAATAAAAGTGTCTCATTTCTAAAGTTCTCAAATGTTGTCTTCAAATTTTATATTTTTTTAATTTAGAAAAGCAGAAAATTGCACCTTAAATGTCGTCTTCAAATTTTATATTTTTTTAATTTAGAAAAGCAGAAAATTGCACCTTAAATGTCGTCTTCAAATTTCATATTTTAAAAGGTAGAAGAAGCATCTCAAATGTCGTTTGTAATTCTTTTTTTTTATGTGACATACGTTTGACCCAATTTCAAGTTTAAGCATTTCGGGAATCTAATTTTACTTTGGTGATGATGTTTCATTTAGTTCACATTTTGTGACAGCAAATTGTTTCGTTCTTGTGTATTACTTTAATGATGATAAAATATTTAGTGTTGGACGAAAAAGAAGATAAATCTTCTTCACTCATAAAAAAATATATGCATTTCTAATTAATTATTTTCGGGGGGTTTGTAGGAAGAATCCCGATGAAGTGTAAATGAGCGAGTGATTAGAGTTAGGTTGACGACATGAACTGAGGGAATTCGCTTTTCCTTTTTTGAATATTTTTAATTTTTTACCCTTATTAAGATGAGATTTTGAGTGAAAAATTATATTGGGTGCAACTTGTCAATGTTAACCAAATTCAAGGGTGTATAGTGTTATTTTTTCTTTTTAAGGATGCAAAGTGCCTATTAGCCCACTTTTGAGGATGCAAAGTGCAAATTACCCTTTTTTTTATCAAACAAAACTTTCCAATACTATTACCACAAACATGCCTTTGATTTTCTACACAACTAAATATTCTCGGCCCATTACAGAATTGGGCCGTTTATAGGCTAGGCTCATAGTGGACCGGATCGCTGGGGATTAATGTACATCGGCCGGGTTTAATACTAGAATTGTCCAAGTTATTTTATTTTTTATTGAAAAGAGAAAACAAGTTATTTTATTTTATTATTTATTTAAAGTACTTGCTTAAATAATGTAAAGAAGAGCTAAACTTCTTTAAACTAAGTCAACTTGCAATGGTTCAATACTGCACTTTTCGTGCTGCTGTAATTAAAGGAATATGTTCTCTTCTTATCTAAAACTTTTATTAATTTTCCTTAATCAAAAGATACAGGCTTTCAAATAATAAATGTATTATTAAGACAATGAATAAACAATTCCTAAAAATAATATCAAAGTGAAAGTATGTCATTCATTTTTATTCGTTATTATAATTATAAATGCATATTTTAAAGCATTTTTGCCTTTAAGAATATTATTTTATTCTGTATGTTTCATGATTTAAGGTGACTTATAAATAAGTATTTAAACAATATCTTATCATTTTTTTGGGAGCTTAATGATATAACAATATTAATAACTTTACTGGTAAAATTAAAGAATTGTTAAGAATTTAAAATAAACTACACGTTCTTACCATTCATCTAAAGAGCTTAAAGAGTCTAATTTTTTTTCCGACAGTTTAAAATCCCACTAAGAAAAGTTAACTAAAAAGTCTAAAATACATATTATATATGCTAAAATTCGATGAAATATATAAATTAACTTGATGATCACAATCCATGAAAGTACGAAAATATGCCATAATCTCCACAGGATTGACGATTTCTTTCTGACATCCCATAATGCATATAATTTAAACGTCCAGGATATTGATTCATCTCATATTCCATGTTATATATATATATATATCTAATACCCCCAAACATGTAGATCAGCTGGCGGGGAGCTGTTCTAACTTAACCAAGGTCTCGGGTTCGAGTCTTGGGAATGCAGTGGTGTTTGGGAAGGAGAGCTTTGCCGCCCTTTGTGGTCCTACCCGGCTCGGCTGGATTAGTCGCATGTTGCGCGGATACCAGTGGTTGAACCAAAAAAAAAAAAATATATATATATATCTAATATAATAATTTTTTTAAATACAAGCAACGTCGATTTTGAACACATAATTTGTACATGTGAAATTACTAGATAAATTGATGATTAGATGTGAAACACACACATAAATGACAACTTTTACATTCAAATGAGGTACATATAAAAATGATAGAGAGTTTATATTCTTATATTCTTGATAAATATTTCACAAAAACTTATCAGTTAGAAACCAAAAATAGCTAAACAAAAATCCAATATAGATAAGGGACGGCCCAGATTCCCGTGTCAAAATCTGAAGTACTTTGAGAAGAATTTATAACTTGAGAGACAGCAGATGTTTTTTTAGGACATGATTCATCCAAGTACACATAATTTGTTTATTTGGAATTGGAATCTAATGTTCATTTGGTGGCAGACAAATATAAACATCTCAATTTGATAAAATACAATGTCAATAGTTTCCATGTGCAAGATGAATTAAGTTCAGAGAGAAAAAAAAAATGGGTCGGCTCAATTATGGTACATTTTGATTTATATACTTTATTTTATGAAAATAGAACAAAGTTTATTTAGATGTGTTGTGATGGATTAATCGAACAATCAAAGAAGGAACTGAAAACGTAAATAAGAGACACAGAATTTACGTGGTTCACCAACGTTATGTTGGCTACGTCCACGGGCAGAGGGAGAACGAGTTTTATTAGAGGCTAGATTTTGATTTTGTTTTCAGATTACAGAGTTACAGAATAACCTACGAATAGGTCAATTTATAATATTAACAGACTAATCTAAGTTGGGCTCAACCCATCACGTATCTGTAGGCCCAAATCCCAGGCCAGGGGGCGCGTCGCCCCCCTGGACCCCCCGACTCGCTGACCGGGCAGCGAGACCCCCGACTAACTCTGCGAAAACGCAGTATAGTCGATTCAAGGCACTTCTTTAATAAGATGAGATTCCTTCAATCTTGTTTGACAATTAGTGGAAATTATATATGTTTTATTAGTTGTAAGTAGCAATTAGTGGGACTTTAAAACTCACATTAAATAAGTACGATTTGGACCCCTCTTAATTAATACCTCTCAATAATTGAATTCAGATTTGCGTTTGGCCATAGCTTTTCCTTGTCAAGGTACGATATTTATATAAATTCGAGAACCATCTTCAAAATACACGATTGAGAATCGTAAAATAGAATCTTTTAGATTCTTTATTAATTTATGAGTTCTCAAAGTAATTAAAATTAAAATATATACATAATGGACTCTATATGAATTTTGCTACATAAACTTAAATCTACATAGTTCATAATGGAGTAAGACAATTCAAATTCTTATCCATCATTTTTAGATATCTCCAAAATAGATAACAATTTACATATAACAATTTAACGTGAACCTTATACATGAAAAATTTCAAATATACATGCATAAAATAATATTTTAAACTTAAAATCGACATGTTTATTCATGAATACATGAAGCGATTTGAATGAAATCGTAAATAATGGACATTGAAGTCAGATTACATTTGCATGAAAAAGTAGATTTATAATCAATAAATTGAGTATATATCAATCACTGGCAGGTTGATTGATTAAATATTGATGTAATATTTCCATGAAATTAAGGCCCCAATTAAATGATCATTCATGCCCCAAAAAAGTGTTTTTTGCCCCAATTGAATGGTCATTCATGCCCCCAAAAAAGTGTTTCAAAGAAAAAAAAACTCCGAAAAACTCGTCTGTAATTTGGCATGTCGTGAAAAAATCTTACAAAAAAAGTCTCTCAAAATTACAAATAATTTGAAAAAATTCTTGCAACAAATGAATTTTACTATTCATGATTTGACAGTTAATATAATCAATTAGAAGAGTTTTTCCGACTATTTTTCAAAGTCGAAAATTAAATTAATTACACATTCTAATATAAAACAATGCAATGTTTAAAATAAGATCCATTGTAATTATTTTCTGACGTCTGAATCAACGAATTTGACTAAACAAATTTAATAAAAATTATATTTGAATACCAACTCAAACAAATTTCTCACAACAAAAAATATATCGCATCAACTACAATTATTACCTATTTTTCTCTTAAAAATCTCATCCAATCTCATCTTTCAAACCACGTTTCTCATTTTTATTATGAAAATAAATTTTTAAAGATGAACATACCAACCAATCAGGTCCTAAATGTCTCGTGGAATTTTGTGAAGTACGTAGGCAAAATCTAATTCCTTCTTTATTTATTTATTTATTTATTTATTTATTTATTTATTTATTTATTTATTTATTTATTTATTTATTTATTTATTTATTTTGTTTTTAATAAAAAAAAGGATGTATAAGTCTTATCTGCATGTGAGTCATTGGTGGGTCAATGCTATCAGATTCCCCCAAAGATATTTTATAAATTAAGACCAGACAAACTAAATCTAACCACCCATTTCATTAACAATTACAAAATTTTAAGGAACCTCTCAACTGGGCAGGTACAATCAAATCGAACTGATCCATTTGTAAGTTCGTTGGCTTCTGAATTCCTGATTAATATATAATAATTTTTTTCTTACTAACAAAAATAAATTGAGAAACCGAATTTTAGAATTATGATCATACTTGTCTTATTTTAGAATTTTAATTTAAAGAAAAAAAGATTACTACTTGTATTCACCGTTAATAGAAGAAGTATATGTGAATTACTTATGTGACATATCGTGTTCAATTTTAATATATACTTGAATAATCTCAAAAATTCAATAAATAAAATCCACCTTTTTAAAACCGTCCGCTATAAAATATATATAAATATTCATATACACATTTATATATAATGAGTTTATCTATTTATTTCTTTACCATGACTTTTACACACTTACAAACATTTGGATCCCATAAATAATCATGGCATAGAGTCTCTCTACATTCCATATATTCACTTTTTTTTTATTTTTCTCATAACCAGAAATCGATTATTTTTACATTTTGAAAATAAGTAATTTGCATTTCCGTCCACCTAACCGCTAAATGACACTAACCCGATAAACATGACTGCTACAAATTTTACAATGAAAAGAAATCGAAGTTGGATTAGTACTACATTATCCTATTACACAAAATATTAGAAATAAATTTTCGAAAATTAAATACCATACAATCAACATTCACATAAAGCAATTTTTCTCTAAATTATACCAAACACTGGATAAATAATTTTATTTTTTTCTCACCATTTTTTTCAAGTCATATTGAGGCTCAAAGCCTGGAAAAGCCAAGGGGGCTTATTTAATCTATCCTCTCTTTTCGTCGTTCTTTTCATATGACTTGATCCAGTAGTGGTCGACGAAGAAGAAAAGCTCGGCCCATAATCTTCATCGGCTTTAATTTTCGTATTATAATAGCTTTTCGGGCCTAATGTGAGCTCAAGATCATGCATTTGATCATCTTCAATTTGTGAAACTCCACTTGTTTTTGGATAATTAAACTCTTTCAAATCCAGATGTGGCTGATTGGTATTAGTCTCATAATGTCGATCATTTTGAGGTTTACTTTGAATCCCTTTCATTAGTATCTTCTGGATTTTATAAAGGCGATGAAGCTCGTAAACCTGCAAAAATCAAATAAGTAAAAATGGATATGATTAGATGAAGAAATTAAATAGAATGTGAATGCAATAACTATTATAAGAGAATTAAATTTAAAAAAATGTGTATATATATATATATATACCTGCTCTCTAAATGTTTCCTCGTGCTTTAACATGGCCATTTTCATGTATTCCTTGTCGCAGTGAGTAATAATCTTTTCCATTGTGAATCAATTAAAAATTCTAAGAGATTAAGATTTAGTGCTGCGGTAACATTTCGATCATATCTTCATACCTGGAGAAGAAAATTAATAGGCATAAGTTGTAGTACAAAGAAGTGTTGTATATAGTATATACCACACAATAAACACTGCCAAAATAATATGATGTCCAATTACGACATGGATGTCTAAAACCCACATATTTGTGGTTTGAATTTATTGTTTTAAATAGTGATCATAATGTTTTGGGCCATGACAATAATTAAATATCTATCAGCATGGTTTGGCATCGTTTTCAGAAGCACAGTGATTAAAAGTACGTACCAGCTGACGCAGATATTTTTATTTGATTTTGAACTATCCACACATTCTAAATTCTAATTTAGTTCATAGGAAATAACTATTTTAGAGTGTAACTAATTATATAAGTAGATAATGCAATTCCAGGGTTTCAAGATGAACATGAAATTAAGCATATATGTTCAGTATTTCTTACTTCAAAATTTACCCTTATATATATATATATATATTCTTGATGATAATCAGAGCCTTAATTATCATGAAAAAAAGATATATAAAAGAAAAATTCATTCAACCCTCTATATATTTAAAAAAAAAAAGAGAGAAAAAGAAACAAACAACAACAATAAGGGAATTATTCTTACCTTAAAACAAGACAAGAAACGAACAAAAAATTAAACTTGTGTTAATCTCTTGCTGACACAACTGAAACTTGATCTTCAACAAACAAACGTTAATTCACCAGACACTATTATTCTGTTATATATATATATATGTATGTATGTATGTATTTGTAGGAAGAAGATGGTGATGAAGAATATGAGAATCTGTTTGTTTTATCTTAAAACACAGAAATCAAAGCAAATGTTTGGTTGTTTATGGGGTTTTTGATAAGAATGATGAGAGGGGGCATGCCAAACAAATCCCAGTGCCTTAGCCAATCTAATTTAAGCTTTGTGAAAGAGATGCCCCCAGACAATTCCAGCAGTGCACATAAATATACTATTATTATTATTATTATTTCATCATAAATTATTAATCTTAGTATTATAGTAATTTTTTATTTTTTTTGGTTATGGATCACAAGGGGGTCCCCTCAGACAAATCATCAAAATAACAGCGTAGCCTGCCAAACTCAACCCACATGTACCTAAGACTATAATATTGTGTATAAAAAAAAGATTTATACGTATAAATAGATAAATATAAATATAAATATAAATATAAATATAAATATAAATATATATGTACAGGAAAGACACCACTAATTAACCTGGCACGCCGACAATTGGATCTTGACCGTACGCTAAGAGGGTACCTCTTGGAAATTTGGGAGAGTCTAAAGTGAAGGTGGATTATTATAATAAGGGTTTTAAAGATAGATATATAAATTATTGTACATAAACACATATAAAGTTGGGGATTTGGTTTTGTTTTATATGAAGAAAAATGTGATTTGCGATCTGACTCAAAAGTATTGATTTTCCCTTTCAAGAATTTATGGGAGAAACCTTTGAATGCACTCAAAAGTATTGATTTTTAGCATTTTTATTACGATTTGTGACGTTTTGACAATCACAGATGAGTTTTATAATGTATTAGCATTTGCCTACAATGATTTTAGGATAAAAATTATGTTTTGTTGCTAAAAATATATTCTACAACGAGTATAACTTTTTAATGAATATTTAGTTTCCTAATTCTATATAGTCCAAAGTATTTTAATTGATCTCTTGAATCCGCTTTTGAACTAGATGTTTTGCATAAATCTAGATTCAAAGTACAAAAAATATATAGTTCAAAACATATTGTTAATTTACATTATTTGTAACATCTGGATTCAAGGATCATAATCAATGATTGTATATATAAATAGTTGAAGTAAAAAAAAGAACCAATTAATGTTTAATTCGTAAATGATCATGTGAGAAGGAATATTTTAGAAAAATCTAACCAAATAATGTAATAACATGACAGAGTTATAGATTTAATTAGTTATTTCTTAGGCTAAGTTATGAACTAAGCAATTGTTTAAACTTGACAACCAGCAGTTTCATGTGCACCAATACAATGTACATAGGTATAAAATTCTTTTAATTATTTATTAATATATACTATAAGTATCTGGTTCTTTTGTCTTTTGTTACCATATATATATATAGCTGTATAATATGAAATTTAGAAAGATCGCAGCCCATGAATATAATGGACCAGAGGTGGTTGATCACAATACATTAAAAAAATGATAATCATTATTCACAATTGTAAGAAAATACAAAAAATTATTGCGACTTATGTGTATAATTTAATTATATGTATATATATATATATGTTCGTGTTTATCTAAAGGGGATAATCACATCCATTTGTCGGACAAATCTCTTCTCTCTCAGTCTTGTCTTTCTTTGTGCACATAATTGTGTGACAGATAAAATGCTGAGCTGATAAAAACTTTTGTCATCTCCTACTATATGTTACATCATAAATGGAAAAAAAAATTGCTTATTAGATCCCAATTAGATAGCATGTTAGTTCCAAGATCTCATTTTTTATTAAAAATATAAGAATTCTTTTTAGTGAATATAGAAATGATAGTGAAAAGATATTTAGGTAGTTGTTTTTCTTAAAAACATAAAATAATTAGGGGTAATGTAATATATACATTTTATAATAAAAATATTGTTGTTATAAGAAGTTGGTATAGATGCGTTTTTATTTTTTAAGAAAATTTACACAGTTATGAGTAGGGGTGTTCAAACGGTTATAACCGAACCGAACCGAATGTTCGGTTAACCGAAAATTCGGTTAGGAGAAAATCGTAACCATAACCGAACCGATTTGAGAACGGTTCGGTTACGGTTATAACCGATTAGGTTCGGTTATTTTCGGTTAACCGACCGATTAACCGAATTCCGGGCAAATTTTTTTTTTCGAGAATTAATTTGAATTTTGGGCTATTTGACATATTTGAATACACAAAAATCATTACAACTTAAAATATAAGTTACGACTTACTATAAAAATTGGGATGAAAATTGAAAGATAAAAATTAGGGTTAATAATTTATTATGAGTTAAGTTATTATATCTTTCAAATTGACCCCATATATTATGAAATATTATATTATGGCCCAAATATATCGGTTACGGTTCGGTTAGACTAACCGACTCCAAATAACCGAACCGTAACCGAAACCGAAACCGATTTTTCTGAAAATGGTTAACCGAAACCGAACCGAAATGATTTCGGTTCGGTTACGGTTTGAATTGATTTAGTCGGTTTCGGTTCGGTTCGGTCGGTTAGTCTATCCGTGCACACCCCTAGTTATGAGTAAAAGCTCATTAATTAAGGTATCCAAAATAGTAAAAAAAAATCTTATTTTGCAAATTTTGTTAGAACGATTCAAGATATGTAATGATTTTTATGCTCCAGTTGAAGTACTAGTAGATAAAAGTGTTATAGCTGTTGAGCGAAATGTCTAATTATGAATAATAAAAAACTGATTTGCTTGATAAAAAATTGTGAAAAATACAAATCAAAGTCACTTTTCAAGAAATTTCGGTATTTTCATGAAAAATTTATATTGTAGAAACATAAATTTGATGAAATAAATCTTAAAGAAATGAAGAAACTAAATGATTGGCCATGGAAATGTAAAGTTTTTCATATAAATTTATGATCACAACCTATAGTTCGGGTTTACATTATTAATATGATATTTTGTTAGTTTTTCTTTAATATATATGTGAGCTTGGATTGTTTATGCAATAAAAAGTATCAAATAAAATACGAGTAAAACATATGATTTAAGTGCTATTGATTGGTTTCTATGAAGTGAAAATGTAAATTAAAGTTTATTCGTAAGTTTTAATAATTGAAACTAAAGTGGATAAAAATAATAATATTATCATATTATAGATAAGATAGAATATACATATATTATATATATAGAGAGAGAGAGATTGGGACATGAACGCACGCTTTGACAGGCTAGTGGGAATTGATTGTGGGTCCTTAATAATCGTCTTATTTTTCTACCATTTAGGCCACATTCACATTTAATTATCTTATATCAAACGATTAAATAAATAACAACACTAAATTTTCTGAGCTAAAATGTATGGATCATATAGTAAGACAAATATGCATTGGATTGAAAAGTCTTGAGCTCATAAAATTATACTCGTAGAATATTGAAATCTTTGACCTTATTGCAATGTGAAAAACAAAAATGACGTATCTGTCTCAACTTTCAATGATATATTCCGAGCCTAGGTGCTGTGTGAATAATATAAGTAATCCACCAAAATTATAATCCAACAATTTATATTATGAGTTTTCCCAATTTTTCATTTTTCCTAGTTTTTAGTAAGAAATCACTAGTAATTAATTGGTTTTAGTGAATTTATTACATCTAAATATTAATAAGAGACCATGAAAAATCGTTAAAATGGTGATATACAATTTTTGCCAATTTATATTTTATAATTAGTTACTAACATATGTGTCTTGTACAATAAATGATTATCTTATTTCCTTTGTTTTGTTTCATAAGCTCAGAAATAAACGATGAATTATTTAAGGCTCTAATCGTCTAATTAATTGGAAGTATAATAATTATTGCATTGGAATATATATATACATGAGAATTGGGCATGATCACGGGTGACATTATTATGAAACTAATGACAGACACTACAGGATTAATTAATCTAATCTAGGATAATGCCATTAATGATGATCTATGCTGGAATCTCGAATCTATCTATTATATATATCATTATTTCGCTTTCTGCGACTTTCCACTAAAAATAAAAAAGAGTACACATCCAAAAACGATTATTATTGTATAATTCATCTATTTTATCGTACAGTATTTTATATTTTGTACCAAAGTCTATTGGCATACTCATAAATTAAGCAATTATTGATCCCAATCATGTGGATATATAGCTACAGTTACTCAAACACAAAGTTTCCTTCTCAAAATGTTGTAGTACATATGTTAGTTAATACTTAATAGTAGTTTTTCACCAAATTAAATTAGGATATATATTGACATGATTATTATCTATATAAATGGATATGTGGTTCATTCTTTATAAATTGTTATATTGTAAATTACTGAATTTGAATTATGATATATAGTTGATAATAGCTGATTTGTCATTCATTGATTTAATAATAGTACATATCTAAGATTCACATTTATGATTCTTATTTGGATGACTTTAAATTAACAGTACTAGAGTGCTAAAATTCCATCCGTCATTAAATGTCTTTACACAAGTTTTATAAAGGAATGTGTAAAATCAAGAACATATATATTTTGTTTTATTAATTTGTATATGTAAGTGGATGAATTGTGGGAGTACATACTATTAATTATTTCAGTGCAATCACATTGATAATTTAACTAGTTCAATAAAACACAATTATAATTTGATTATATATATGACCTTTAAATTAATCAAAAATATGTTTTTCGTTCATCCAATTTATTTTATTATATAAATAACTAAAATTCAGCATAAGTATGATCGCTCATTCCAACACATTCAGGTCCCTTAGGCTGCAGGCATTTTGAGAATAATGTGCCCTATTTTTCCTTGATTTCTCTGCAGTAATATTTTCTAATTAAAGAGGCAGACATGCATGCTATATTATGCTGTTGAACTGGGATAATTTATTCAAAAACATTATTGAAAATGAAGAAAAAGTAGTTTAAATTAATTGTTAATATATAAAAGAAAAATATTGAAAAGGTTCTAATTGCACGTAATGCCTGGAGTTTACAAGCTCTAGTGCTCTAATTTTCATGGAGGACAAATGCTGACACGGCCCCCACGCTTTCTTGGGAAAATGAGATCACAATAAATTAATTGGAATTAAAAGTGAAAAATGCATTAATTTGTACGAAAAATAATTCAAATCATTTGAGTTGGATGTATTTAATATTAAAAATAAGTTTAAATTTTTGGTTCGGTAAGACTTGAAAAGCCGCTCAATTAGTTGAAATAATTTAATGTCATGCTCGTTTTATTTAACATGCTGGAGAATTTGAAAAACATTATGAGAACACGACATTAGGATTTAATGAAGAATAAATGGGTTGAATAGATTCTTTTGATCTCTAAACTAAACTGAAATTTGTATAAGATTTTTGGGGTCAAACTACAATAAATACAACTTTAGAGGCAGTTTGTAATATCTGAATATTAAAAGAATTAGTTTGTCACGCCCCAATTTTTGGGCCGCGTGATGGCCATGTCTTTAAGCCCATAAGGCTCGAAGACACGAAGCCCATAGAATCAAAACAATACTAAGTTTTAGTTTAAAATATCATTTTACTGAAAATAACCCCAAAAGATGAGAAACTTAAATACTATCTTTACTATAATCCAAAAACTAATTATTGAACCCAATTAAAACTGATATGGCATGACTCGAGAACCATGAATCTTCTTCACCTCCAATACTTCTCTTAGTTTTTCTCTTACTCAATTAACTTTCTGCATGGATTTAAAAAAAAATAGTGGGTGAACGACAAAATCGCCCGGTAAGTAGTTCTTACACCTCCTATCGGTCTAGAGCACGTTACATACATATATTTATACATATTTCAAATCAAGCGAAAATAAAACTTTATGTTTCAAAAATATATTTTTCATGAGAATAAACTTTGCAATTTATGAAACCATTCGTAAAACATGTGATCAATTTGCAAGCAATTCATACACTAATATCACGTGGTCAACTATTTTCAAAGTATGTAAATCGATTCAAGAAGTATTCTAATGCTCATGAATTCTTAGAACCTACTCAGTAACTTGATCAAGTCCTAGCTGTTTATCCCGCTAGGTAGACCAAAACTGCTATTAATTCGCCACAGTAGGCTCAAAAGTTCAAACACTGCTATTAATTCGCCGCAGGAGGCTCAAAGATTCAAATACTGCATATTTAAAGCCCTACAACAGGCTCGGAATTAATTCCTTACTAACAGATACTAATACTTCAGAGCATACGAATCATTCGAAAATCTCAAAAGAAAACTTTTGCTATAAGTATTATATTTTTCATAAATCATGATCACATAGTAGCGTTTTGTATATACGAAAAACAAAATAGCATGCTCAAGACCAAATTTTTATATACGAAAATAACTTTGAAAACGTAGTGCGATATTTGATTAAAAGGGTATTCAGAAAAACATAGAAGGGAAAAACCACTTACAGTTTGGAAGGTCGTCTTTAAATTATCGTATCGGGTTCTTCTTCTACGGGGCTTTCTAAGCGTAAATGAAAAATTTGAGAGAAGTAGGATAAAAGATGCTAAATTTCGTATTTGTCTCTCGAGGGTATTTATAGGAGGTTCTAGGGCTTAAATGATAGAGTTTGAGTAGGTTTCTAAGTCCTATATGAATTATATATGATATGGTAGGCTTAAATCTAGTAAATATGATTGTTTCATTGAGATATGCTTATCGAAAATGACCCTACAAATATACATCCGAAAATTACAATATAAATTGGAAAATTTGAGATACTTGTTGATATATATTAAGTCT
Organism: Verbascum thapsus; assembly: GCA_963669365.1. Classification (NCBI taxonomy): domain Eukaryota; kingdom Viridiplantae; phylum Streptophyta; class Magnoliopsida; order Lamiales; family Scrophulariaceae; genus Verbascum; species Verbascum thapsus. Next base: position 4,878,867 of record OY770107.1, on the reverse strand, counting down.
ATAATATAAGATAAGTAGTTGGGATCAGATTTTATCAAGTTTCAGTAAATCTATAGATTTAGTAAGTTGTTATAGAGATCTATATATATTCAGATTTGTTATAAGTTAGAGATATAGTCAATCCCATATGAAATTTGAATGTATCAAATTATATTTATTTATACATATTATATAGTAAAATATATTTAATTAATTATAATTGGACTTAATATCCTAATTAATGGGCCGAGTATTACATTCTCCCCTCCTTAGAAAAAGTTTCGTCCTCGAAACTTAAGTGCATTTAGTCGTGAATAAGTGAGGATAGAAATTATGTATGCTTTACTTAACCTCTCATGTAAGCATGGTTACTTCACCTAAGTATGGTTGGGTCATTGAACCTTTACATATCAAATTATACTACACTGGAATAGTTGATCCTTGTAGTCCACAATGCATAAGGGCAACTCTTCGTAACTTAAGTCCTCTTGGAATAGTTTTCTCTTTTTTTTTTGGTACAACTCCTCATTTTTTTTTTTTTGATTTCTCACCCTTTATTTTCCTTGTCTCATCCTTTTGTATTGCCTAAAATAATGGAAACACTAAAGCGTTAACTATTCGGGGATCTTAGTTGGTGGTCCAAATTCTTTCCACTTTTCGAGCTATCAACTTAATTAATCTAAACTACTATGAATACTAATGCTCGTAAACTATGTTTTGCTTAACTTGGACATACTAATTCGAGGTTCGGAACCTAAGCTTTGATACCATTCTGTCACGCCCCAATTTTTGGGCCGCGTGATGGCCATGTCTTTAAGCCCATAAGGCTCGAAGACATGAAGCCCATAGAATCAAAACAATACTAAGTTTTAGTTTAAAATATCATTTTACTGAAAATAACCCCAAAAGATGAGAAGTCTTAAATACTATCTTTACAATAATCCAAAAACTAATTATTGAACCCAATTAAAACTGATATGGCATGACTTGAGAACCATGAATCTTCTTCACCTCCAATACTTTTCTTAGTTTTTCTCTTACTCAATTAACTTTCTGCATGGATTTAAAAAAAAAATAGTTGGTGAGCGACAAAATCACCCCGTAAGTAGTTCTTACACCTCCTATACGTCTAGAGCACATTACATACATATATTTATACATATTTCAAATCAAGCGAAAATAAAACTTTATGTTTCAAAAATATATTTTTCATGAGAATAAACTTTGCAATTTATGAAACCATTCGTAAGACATGTGATCAATTTGCAAGCAATTCATACACTAATATCACGTGGTCAACTATTTTCAAAGTATGTAAATCGATTCAAGAAGTATTCTAATGCTCATGAATTCTTAGAACCTACTCAGTAACTTGATCAAGTCCTAGCTGTTTATCCCGCTAGGTAGGCCAAAACTGCTATTAATTCGCCACAGTAGGCTCAAAGGTTCAAACACTGCTATTAATTCGCCGCAGGAGGCTCAAAGATTCAAATACTGCATATTTAAAGCTCTACAGCAGGCTCGGAATTAATTCCTTACTAACAGATACTAATATTTCAGAAGATACGAATCATTCGAAAATCTCAAAAGAAAACTTTTGCTATAAGTATTTTATATTTTATAAATCATGATCACATAGTAGCGTTTTGTATATACGAAAAACAAAATAGCATGCTCAAGAGCAAATTTTTATATACGAAAATAACTTTGAAAATGTAGTGCGATATTTGATTAAAAGGGTTTTCAGAAAAACATAGAAAGGAAAAACTACTTACAGTTTGGAAGGTCGTCTTTAAATTATCGTATCGGGTTCTTCTTCTACGGGGCTTTCTAAGCGTAAATGAAAAATTTGAGAGAAGTAGGATAAAAGATGCTAAATTTCGTATGTGTCTCTCGAGGGTATTTATAGGAGGTTCTAGGGCTTAAATGATAGAGTTTGAGTAGGTTTCTAAGTCCTATATGAATTATATATGATATGGTAGGCTTAAATCTAGTAAATATGATTGTTTCATTGAGATACGCTTATCGAAAATGACCCTACAAATATACATCCGAAAATTACAATATAAATTGGAAAATTTGAGATACTTGTTGATATATATTAAGTCTATAATATAGGATAAGTAGTTGGGATCAGATTTTATCAAGTTTCAGTAAATCTATAGATTTAGTAAGTTGTTATAGAGATCTATATATGTTCAGATTTGTTATAAGTTAGAGATATAGTCAATCCCATATGAAATTTGAATGCATCAAATTATATTTATTTATACATATTATATAGTAAAATATATTTAATTAATTATAATTGGACTTAATATCCTAATTAATGGGCCGGGTATTACATTCTCTCCTCCTTAGAAAAAGTTTCGTCCTCGAAACTTAAGTGCATTTAGTCGTGAATAAGTGAGGATAGAAATTATGTATGCTTTACTTAACCTCTCATGTAAGCATGGTTACTTCACCTAAGTATGGTTGGGTCTAGGGGTGTACGCGGTCGGGTTCGGGCGGTTTTGAAGGAAAAAATCAACCCGACCCAACATGAGCTGGTAGCCAAAATAGCAACCCGAAATTACATATTTATTTTTTCAAACCGGGCGGTTCGGTTCGGTCGGGTTAATAAATTTAGCGGACGGGTTGGCGGTTTTAGTTCTTTTTTCATTTTTTGTTGTTGTTAACTAGTTAGTAATATACTAATAAAATATATTACTTTTTGTACATTTAATTAAAAAAATTGAGTTGGTAGGATGTAAAAAATCAAGTGGTGTTATAAATAAAAATCATATGATCATAATTTATAATGGGTGAAAACTCTAAATTTATTAAAAATAAAATATCATAAAATTTAAATCATAAATATGTAAAACATATTTCGTTAGTTGAGAAAATAAAACTTTGTTCAAATAAAATAAATAAGTGATCAAACAAGGTTTATATTTTTCCAAATAAAAGTAAAGTGTTATATATATATAAATATGAATAAAATCATTATTGTTAGAGAGTATATATCTATTATATTATTTTAAACCTTGTTATTAACCTCTATAATATACGTTTGTGTGTATTTTATCTAATTAGCGGCCGGATTGCGATTTAGGCGGGTTACAAATGTTAAACCCACCACCCGACCATAAAGTGGCGGGTGGCAAAAATATCAACCCGCCACTATTATTTAAAAGTTTTAAACCGACGGTTTACGGGCGGATCGGTTCGGTTTGAGCGGTTCGGGCTGGTTGAACGGGTTTATGTACACCCCTAGTTGGGTCATTGAACCTTTACATATCAAATTATACTACACTGGAATACTTGATCCTTGTAGTCCACAATGCATAAGGGCAACTCTTCGTAACTTAAGTCCTCTTGTAATAGTTTTCTCCCTTTTTTTTTTGTACAACTCCTCATTTTTTTTATTTTTTTTTATTTTTCACCCTTTATTTTCCTTGTCTCATCCTTTTGTATTGCCTAAAATAATGGAGACACTAAAGCGTTAACTATTCGGGGATCTTAGTTGGTGGTCCAAATTCTTTCCACTTTTCGAGCTATCAACTTAATTAATCTAAACTACTATGAATACTTATGCTCGTAAACTATGTTTTGCTTAACTTGGACATACTAATTTGAGGTTCGGAACCTAAGCTCTGATACCATTCTGTCACGCCCCAATTTTTGGGCCGCGTGATGGCCATGTCTTTAAGCCCATAAGGCTCGAAGAAACGAAGCCCATAGAATCAAAACAATACTAAGTTTTAGTTTAAAATATCATTTTACTGAAAATAACCCCAAAAGATGAGAAGTCTTAAATACTATCTTTACAATAATCCAAAAACTAATTATTGAACCCAATTAAAACTGATATGGCATGACTCGAGAACCATGAATATTCTTCACCTCCAATACTTTTCTTAGTTTTTCTCTTACTCAATTAACTTTCTGCATGGATTTAAAAAAAAATAGTGGGTGAGCGACAAAATCGCCCGGTAAGTAGTTCTTACACCTCCTATCGGTCTAGAGCACGTTACATACATATATTTATACATATTTCAAATCAAGCGAAAATAAAACTTTATGTTTCAAAAATATATTTTTCATGAGAATAAACTTTGCAATTTATGAAACCATTCGTAAAACATGTGATCAATTTGCAAGTAATTCATACACTAATATCACGTGGTCAACTATTTTCAAAGTATGTAAATCGATTCAAGAATTACTCTAATGCTCATGAATTCTTAGAACCTACTCAGTAACTTGATCAAGTCCTAGCTATTTATCCCACTAGGTAGGCCAAAACTGCTATTAATTCGCCACAGTAGGCTCAAAGGTTCAAACACTGCTATTAATTCTCCGTAGGAGGTTCAAAGATTCAAATACTGCATATTTAAAGCCCTACAGCAGGCTCGGAATTAATTCCTTACTAACAGATACTAATACTTCACAGCATACGAATCATTCGAAAATCTCAAAAGAAAACTTTTGCTATAAGTATTTTATTTTTCATAAATCATGATCACATAGTAACGTTTTTTATATACGTGTAGATATTGAAATTTTGCAACCAATCAAATCCTGCCACGTGGAAATATTGACCAATCAAAAGTCGTCTACGACAAATGATATTTATCTATTAAGTTGATTTATGGATAATTATCAACTAAGTTAATTTTTGGTTAATTATCAATTCAAGTAGATTTATGGATAATTATCAATTTAAGTTAAGTTTTGGATAATATCTAGAAGATCTATCTAAATCTTCTATCAGCCAATCAAATGGCTCCGAAATTATAATAATTATTTATTAAATCAAATGGATAATTATCAATGGATTCCAAATTATCCATAACTCTTCCATCCTACACCTATAAATAGGGTCCTTTGGAGTTCATAAAAGATACACAGACAAAAGCTCAATCAAAAAGCTAGAGAAAACGAAGCAAGCTCTTCAAATTTTCTCTACGAAGGTTCTTCAAATATTCAAGGCGTTCTAAGCAAGACTCAAGGCGTTCTAGGCGATATTCAAGGCGTTCTTGAAGATATTCATCAAATTATAGCGTTTGATTCGTAATTACGGTGCTAAACCTACGAATTAACGTTATAGAAATTTAAATCAAATTCAAGGAAGATCAAAGTCACAAATTTTCTCTACGAAGGTTCTTCAAATATTCAAGGCGTTCTAAGCAAGACTCAAGGCGTTCTAGGCGATATTCAAGGCGTTCTTGAAGATATTCATCAAATTATAGCGTTTGATTCGTAATTACGGTGCTAAACCTACGAATTAACGTTATAGAAATTTAAATCAAATTCAAGGAAGATCAAAGTCACAAAGTCAACCTTGAAGATTTCAAATTCCATATCAAATTCAACGTTTGATCCGAGATTAAGCTGCCAAGCCCTCGAATTAACGTTATAAACATTCAAGTCAACGTTGGAGAAGATCAAAGAAGCAAAGTCAACTCCAATATTCAAGTCAACATATTTTTGAAGGAAGAATCAGAGGATTAAAATAGAGATTTGTACCCCATATTTCATTTTGATTTATATAAATTTCATTTGTCACAATTTTTGTGTTTCTTGATTTTCAAAATTACAAATTTGTTGTGTACAAATTTTTGGCACGCCCAGTGGGACCATCTCTACCTCTCATCTCTTCACTTCAACAAGTTCAAATGGATGCTCAAGTCAAAGCTATGAAGATAGTGGAATCCAAGATGATCATCTCAAATAGGGATGGCAATGGGACCGGGAAATATTGAAACCCGTCCCGGACCCGTCCCGATGAGTTCGGGTCCGGGTCCAAAAAAAGGGGACCGGGTCCGGGAATGGGAAATCAATATTAAGACCCGGCCGGGTCCGGGACGGGAAATGAGTCTAGCAATATACCCGTCCCGTTCCCGACCCGAACTCGTCCCGCATTAATATTATTATAATTTTTAATTAATATATATATAATATTATTAATTTTATTTATATTAGGGTTTCTATAATTCTATTTTCTATCAACAAATCCCAAATTCCCAATCCCCAATTCCCCAATTCTATTTTCTATAATTCTTTGATGTGTAATCGTCGTTGGTTGTGGAATGAAACAAATGGTATGTTAACTTTCATTGATACTTTAATAGTTTCATATTACACTATAACATTCTAAAACTAATATTATCTTATATCTATCTATCTCTTTTAGATACTTGTTCAATATTTAGATGTTTGGATGCATGTCACACGATGCTCGATGAGGAAAAAGATGAATAAATTATTACGAAAACCTTCTAATTTTTCTATTTCCTTTATGTTTATTGGATATTTCTTTTTGTTTTTGAATTTGGAGATAATTAAATGAGTTTTCATATGTTCGTATGAATGATTTAAGTTTTTTAATTGTATTTTGATGTGTGTTTAGAGTTTAAATTCGTTTGGTTGTATTTATATTATTTTGAATGTTTTTTTTTAGATAAAAAGAAAAAAATTAAATTTGTACCGGGTCCGGGACGGATAGAACCCGGACTCGCGGGAAATGGCCGGGTCCGGGACGGGTCCGGATAGTGACCGGGTCCGGGACGGGTCCGAGTCCTAAAATTTTTGAACGGGACGGGTCTCGAGTCTTGCATTACCCGTTCCGGACCCGTCCCATTGCCATCCCTAATCTCAAATCCTTCAAACTCCACGAGTGAAGTCATTGGCGTCACCACAAGAAGTATGCCCATGAAGCTACAAACATCTTCAAAGGTGGTTCCCCTACTTGAGTATGTTAAGGATGACGCATTCCGCTTTGGTGATGAAATCAATACTTCAAGTGACTCAAACATCGCATGTGTCATGATGACAAATGTTACCACTCCGGAGGAGCAAATTGCAAACTTGACAAAAGCTGTTGAAGGATTAACGAAGCATGTTCAAGAGCAAGCCACTCTAATTGCAAAGTTGATGAAGAAAGCAGACGATGTGGATGCCATGCACGAAACTGAAAAATAAGTTGAGGCGCAAGATGAAGTTGAGGCGTCAAAGAATCAACATCTAGTTGAGAAGGAAAAATTCATTGTCGAAGAGCTTCAAGTTTCAAGTGATGGGACGATTCCAGCTGTTCGACTTAAGGAGTTTATCATGAGTACTATCCAAGACAATCGCGATGGGAGATCCAAGATGCCTTTAACTTATGTCAAGCCATATACTCGAAGAATTGATAATTTGAATATGCCAACTGGTTACCAACCCCCAAAATTCCAGCAATTTGATGACAAAGGTAATCCAAAGCAACATGTGGCTCACTTCGTTGAAACGTGCAATGATGCTGGAACTTATGGCGACCAACTAGTCAAGCAATTCGTTAGATCACTGAAAGGCAATGCATTTAACTTGTACATTGATCTTGGTGCTGACTCAATCAACAATTGGGGGCAATTGGAGCAAGAATTCCTCAATCGCTTTTATAGCACCCGTCGCACAATCAACATGCTTGAACTCACCAATTCCCGCCAATTGAAGGATGAACCAGCCATCGACTACATTAATCGTTGGAGAAATTTGAGTTTTAACTGCAAAGAAAGATTACCTGAGTCCTCTACTATTGGAATGTGTATTCAAGGGATGCATTGGGATCTTCGGTATATCCTTCAAGGAATTTAACCAACAACATTTGAAGAGTTGGCCACTCGAGCACATGATATGGAGTTGAGTATGACCGTACGTCGAGTTGACAAGTCGTATATCCAAGAGCCTAGTAGACAATAAACCAACAAGGGGGCAAGCCATTCACAAATGCTTCTGATGATGAGCCCATATCTGATAGTGATGAACATATGGAAGAAAGTGACGTTCAAGTTCGTCATCCAAACTTTGACTAAAGATGCTAAATCAACGCTCCTCGATAAGAGCATAAACTGTCATCAACGCTCCTCGATAAGAGCATAAACTGTCATCAACGCTCTTTGATAAGAGCATAAACTATCATCAACGCTCCTCGATAAGAGCATAAACTGTCATCAACGCTCCTTGATAAGAGCATAAACTATCATCAACACTCCTTGATAAGATCATAAATTGTTAACAAGTTTCCTTGATAAGAGTTTAAACTTTCAACAAAATCAAATCAAATGAAGTACTCCTTGACACGAGTTTAAAAGGTCTACAAGTCAAATCAAATCAAATGAAACACTCCTTGACACGAGCATAAAAGGTCTACAAATCAAATCAAATCAAATCAAATGAAGCACTCCTTGGCACGAGCATAAAAGGTCTACAAATCAAATCAAATCAAATCAATTGAAGCCCTCCTTGACACGAGCATAAAAGGTCTACAAATCAAATCAAATGAAGTTCTCCTTGACACGAGCATAAAAGGTTTACAAGTCAAATCAAATCAAGTGAAGTTCTCCTTGACACGAGCATAAAAGGTCTAGAAGTCAAATTAAATCATATGAAGTTCTCCTTGACACGAGCATAAAAGGTCTACAAATCAAGTCAAATCAAATGAAGCCCTCCTTGACACGAGCATAAAAGGTCTAGAAGTCAAATCAAATCAAATGAAGTTCTCCTTGATACGAGCATAAAAGGTCTACAAGTCAAATCAAATCAAATGAAGTTCTCCTTGACACGAGTATAAAAGGTCTACAAGTAAAATCAAACCATGTACTCCAAGCCTTGAAGAGTATAAACTAAATATGGCACCTCTATGAAGAAAAAAAAAATTTGAACTACGTTTTGACTTGATCCCTTTTCATAAGGGTACGTAGGCAACTTAAATTTCTATAAGTTCAGTCATAAATTCAAATCAAATCATATTATCTCGATGGAGTGACGTTACTCATTCAAAAGAATTTTGAAAGACAGATCCCACCGTGACATGGGGGCATGTTAATCTCGTTGTGACACAAACGACTTGCCAATGGAAGCTAACAAAGTATTTTTAAGTGGACACCGATTGTAGGAAAGACTTTCGTGGTATAGAAGCACAAGACGAAGCTATTCTTAAGGCATGATTTTTATGTTGAGACGTTGCGACTCATCCACTACGAAGTATACTTTTAAATAACCAAACTTCCGTGAATGAGTCTCAAGGGGGCATTTGTAGATATTGAAATTTTGCAACCAATCAAATCCTGCCACGTGGAAATATTGACCAATCAAAAGTCGTCTACGACAAATGATATTTATCTATTAAGTTGATTTATGGATAATTATCAACTAAGTTAATTTTTGGATAATTATCAATTCAAGTAGATTTATGGATAATTATCAATTTAAGTTAAGTTTTGGATAATATCTAGAAGATCTATCTAAATCTTCTATCAGCCAATCAAATGGTTCCGAAATTATGATAATTATTTATTAAATCAAATGGATAATTATCAATGGATTCCAAATTATCCATAACTCTTCCATCCTACACCTATAAATAGGGTCCTTTGGAGTTCATAAAAGATACACAGACAGAAGCTCAATCAAAAAGCTAGAGAAGACGAAGCAAGCTCTTCAAATTTTCTCTACAAAGGTTCTTCAAATATTCAAGGCGTTCTATGCAAGACTCAAGGCGTTCTAGGCGATATTCAAGGCGTTCTTGAATATATTCATCAAATTATAGCGTTTGATTCGTAATTACGGTGCTAAACCTACGAATTAACGTTATAGAAATTCAAATCAAATTCAAGGAAGATCAAAGTCACAAAGTCAACCTTGAAGATTTCAAATTCCATATCAAATTCAACGTTTGATCCGAGATTAAGCTGCCAAGCCCTCGAATTAACGTTATAAACATTCAAGTCAACGTTGGAGAAGATCAAAGAAGCAAAGTCAACTCCAATATTCAAGTCAACATATTTTTGAAGGAAGAATCAGAGGATTAAAATAGAGATTTGTACCCATATTTCATTTTGATTTATATAAATTTCATTTGTCACAATTTTTGTGTTTCTTGATTTTCAGAATTACAAATTTGTTGTGTACAATACGAAAAACAAAATAGCATGCTCAAGACCAAATTTTTATATACGAAAATAACTTTGAAAACGTAGTGCGATATTTGATTAAAAGGGTTTTCAGAAAAACATAGAAGGAAAAAACCACTTACAGTTTGGAAGGTCGTCTTTAAATTATCGTATCGGGTTCTTCTTCTACGGGGCTTTCTAAGCGTAAATGAAAAATTTGAGAGAAGTAGGATAAAAGATGCTAAATTTCGTATGTGTCTCTCGAGGATATTTATAGGAGGTTCTAGGGCTTAAATGATAGAGTTTGAGTAGGTTTCTAAGTCCTATATGAATTATATATGATATGGTATGCTTAAATCTAGTAAATATGATTGTTTCATTGAGATATGCTTATCGAAAATGACCCTACAAATATACATCCGAAAATTAGAATATAAATTGGAAAATTTGAGATACTTGTTGATATATATTAAGTCTATAATATAGGATAAGTAGTTGGGATCAGATTTTATCAAGTTTCAGTAAATCTATAGATTTAGTAAGTTGTTATAGAGATCTATATATATTCAGATTTGTTATAAGTTAGAGATATAGTCAATCCCATATGAAATTTGAATGTATCAAATTATATTTATTTATACATACAGTAGAAACTCGATAAATTAATACTCGATTAATTAATAAACTCTCTAAGATAATATTTTTGGCCGGTCCCGACTCGGGGATAAGGTGCTAAATTAATAATTCGCTAAAATTATAAGATAATACATTTTTGATAATTTCTATAGGTCCCATATAAAATATAAATTAATAATTCCTTATATACTACATATTACATGAATGATTTATGAATTTTTTTTGAAAAATGATTCAATTGTCTTTTGTTTTTTTGTTGAAATCAATTTCACCTTGCAAATCAATTTGCAATTGTCCTTGAATTATCCTTGTTGTGCTTGCATAATTGCTAACATCCATTCTTACAATTGCTTTTGAGTGAGACTTGGATTATCCTTATTGTGTATGCATAATGCTCTTCGAATCTCATCGATCATTATTGTTTTTTTCACACCTTTAAGATTAGAAGGCATGTCGTGTGTGTATAATTTATTTGTGTTAGCATTATTATCTTGTATTTATATAAAAAATATTTTTTAATTATTGTACATGCATTGTACTATAATTAAGTGAAAGTTTGAATAGTGTTTGTAAATTGAATGTTTCATTATAAATTAATAAAATATTAATTAATGTATAAATTAATAATTATTAATTTATCGATTAATTAATAACTCTTTTAATTAATAAATTTTTGTGGTCCCAAGAGTATCAAATTATATTTATTTATACATATTATATAGTAAAATATATTTAATTAATTATAATTGGACTTAATATTCCTAATTAATGGGCCGGGTATTACACGGCCCCCACGCTTTCTTGGGAAAATGAGATCACAATAAATTAATTGGAATTAAAAGTGAAAAATGCATTAATTTGTACGAAAAATAATTCAAATCATTTGAGCTGGATGTATTTAATATTAAAAATAAGTTTAAATTTTTGGTTCGGTAAGACTTGAAAAGCCGCTCAATTAGTTGAAATAATTTAATGTCATGCTCGTTTTATTTAACATGCTGGAGAATTTGAAAAACATTATGGGAACATGACATTAGGATTTAGTGAAGAATAAATGGGTTGAATAGATTCTCTTGATCTCTAAACTAAACTGAAATTTGTATAAGATTTTTGGGGTCAAACTACAATAAATACAACTTTAGAGGCAGTTTGTAATATCTGAAAAATTAAAAGAATTAGTTAATCAGATTTCTCTTGGATAATTATGTGTCTTGCATTTACACATTTTCACCTATCCGCTAGAAAAATGGGACCTCAACTCACATGCAAATACATATTACAAATTACTACGTATTTTGTTCTTTGTTTTGTGCAATATATATAGTGACTGTGGAATTTTAACTTTGATAGAATTTTAACATAATATTAATTGTTTAGAGTGATTATTGGGTAATTGGTGTTGATTAGTTTTAATTGGTTCTTTATGTCCTTATGAGTTTAGGAGTTTTGTATTGGTTATTTTAGTGGAGTAATTTTTCAACATAAGTTCAATGTTATAATTAACAATAGTTTGATCAGATAGTTCTTTGTCAGTCATAAATTCACTTATCTTCTGTTAATAAGATTAGTGGATTAACTAAGGATTTTCTTAAAAATAATAGAAATAGGAATTCTCCACTTCTCTTAGGATAGTGTTAAGTAGCAATTTCTCATATTCTAAGTTAGACATGAATAGTGTAATGAGGCGGGCTGGCAAATGAAATTTATTTTCTTATGAGCCCTTAAGCCCAGTTCATGAGCAGAACAATTTGTGGTAGTTAGGGGGCTAGAGACTAAAATTACTATTGTTGTAGCATTTTGGTTATGTATTGAGTTTATCAAGATAATATGGTAAATTAACGTGACCAATACATGTTTGTATACCCAGTCACAGCGGGCCAGAATGTTGATACCTATGATGCACGGACACGAGACACGGTGCACGACACGACACTGGCACGAAATACGGTATTTTAAAAATATTAGAACACGACACGGCCTCAATACTTTTGATAAAATATGTGTATATATATATCATATACATCATTATATGTTTATTAATTTATGTTAAAATATATAAATTAGCCTTTTCATTCTAATTTATAAATGACTGATTAGAGAAACAAATTATAATAATAACTATTGTAAATTATAAATTTGTATTTGATTTGTAAAGTTATATATGTTTGAAAGAAAAAAAAAATACTTCAGTTTTCACAATCACAAAAAATAAGTGAAATAACATCAAGTGTCACAAATAACGCATACATAGTAGACATACTCTCTAACTGCGTCCATTACGATATTCATATTTTATTTTGTTTATTTTATAAGCAGATAAATTTATTTTTATATTTGACATGGTGTCGGAGAGTGTCAGAGGAGTGTCGTGTCCGATCAGGTGTCCGAGTCTGTGCATTACTGGTTGAGATACCTTTCAAGAGCTTTGGCGCATGGGGATAACAATAGCTTAACCGATTCGTGAGTGCTTTATCTAGTAATTTATTTAATTTTGTGGTCATATCATTAATTTGGTTTATTTTTCTATAAACACGTGTTATGGAACGAACTTTAGGAAGATTTAGAAAGATTTAGAAAGATTTAATTATTTAGATTTTTTATTATTTTGATTCCATATTTAATTAGGTTTCTTAGTTGGTAGGATTTTAGTTATTTATTTTCCTACTTAGGAGTCTTTTATTTTTGGTAATTATGATTATTTTTGGTATAAATAAGTTGCTAGATTTTTATTATTTCTTATCAAAGAATTGATCAAGGAATTGGGAGCCCCCTTTGGCTTTGGAACCAAGAACATTAGTTCTTGCTAAATTGGGGGCAAGAACAATTTTGTTCTTGTTTAGTTACGTATTTCACATTTTAATAAATTATTGGTTATTTTCGTTTTTATCAATTTGGTCCGACCTGCCGAATAAATGAAAATAACGAAACAGTTGATTAAAACGTGAAATAGGAAAATAAACAAGATCTAAATTTTCCTTCCCAAAAATACCAAGAACTAGTGCTCTTCAACCTAAAGCCAAAGAGGCTCCTAATTATTTGATCAATTCTTTGATAAGATAATAACAAAACCCTATCAATTTATTATATACTAACACAACCCTAATTACCAAAAATGAACGACACCTAACTTAGGAAGGTAAATAACTAAAATCCTATTAATTAGGAAACATAATTAAAAGATTTAAAATATCAATTATCTTCCCAAAATCTGCTTCATAACAATTCCAACCCCTTAAAGACAGCCTTGTCCCCAAGGCTGAACTTGGGAGATTTTTGTATATGCTTATTCCAAGAAGCGCGGTAAACAGAGAACTCGTGGTGCTTGAATTGGCTGCGAAACACAATCTTGTAAACATTCGAAGATTCAATTCGGGCTAACCATCCAAGTGGTTTAACGTCAACAGAAATAACGACAAAATGGTTGTGAGTTTGTTGTGAGAAAGTTTGAGGAATTTAGTAGATAGTACCCGTGTTAGTTTCCGTCAATTGGAGGTTCACGGAGGTAATTTCTGGAGTATTGATAACATGGGGCAGATCAATTTTTAAGGTTTGAATATGTGGGTTGGTGGCGGGCGTTGTTGTAATTGTAAAGCTATGAACATTGGGTTCGTGGTTGATATGTTGGGTGGATCGTTGTAGTCCCATTTCTGACTCGACAGTTAGCACGAGTGGTGCCAATGCTAGTGGTATGCCCATGTATGGGTTCGCAGGTTGCTGTACCAGGAGGATTCAGTGAGGGTCATTGTGGGGGGTGCCGAAGTGTTATTGGGACGGAGCGTGCTTAACACCGCCATCAATTCCTCCAATTTTTTATCAAGCTTTGAATCCAATGTAGCTATACGAGTGCTCAATATTGCTTGGTTATACTCCAAAGTGGTAAGACGAGCCTCATCAGAACGAGTCATGATGATGGTGAGTGAGAGATCCAGCAGTGGTGGTGGCAATCAAGGTTCGGCAGTGGTGGTGGTGGTGGTTTTTCACCTGGTAGGTCGGACCAAATTGATAGAAACGAAAATAATGAAACAGTTGATTAGGACGTGAAATAGGAAAATAAACAAGAACTAAAAGTTCTTGCCCTAAAATAACAAGAACTAGTGTTCTTGATCCTAAAACCAAAGAGGCTCTTAATTATTTGATCAATTCTTTGATGAGATATAACAAAACTCTATCAACTTATTATATACTACCACGAACCCTAATTACCAAAAATAAATGACACCTAACTTAGGAAGGTAAATAACTAAAATCCTACCAATTAGGAAATCTAATTAAAGGATTTAAAATATCAATTCTCATTACAAAAAATTTGATTTTTTGTCATGAAAATATTCGCCACTATATGCAGTAAAATTGTCACTAAAACTAGTTACTGACGATATTATATGTCGTGACAATGTCGTCACAATAAGTGCCGACACTAAAAGTTTTAGTGACGACTACTATAAGTCATCACTAAAACTCAATTTTTTAGCCGCATATTATTCTTGTCACTATTGTGATGCTTTATAGTTGCGTATTTATATCGTCACTATAACTTAGTGTTTTAGTTGCACAAGGATATCGTCACTATAAACACGTTTATATCGTCACAAAATCTATGTGCTCCAATGATGAAAATAATTGTTGTCACTAAAACTTATTAGTAATTGTGACAATTTTAACTATCACTACTTAATCAAAAGTTTGTCACTAAATTTAAAATCATAACTCTAAACATTGAACTAATTGAATTTTTATAACAAAATAAAAATTAGATCATATTACATGGTAATTATATGGATATAGCTATTATGCAGTGACAACACTATCTTGTCGAACCATTACATTTAAATAAATATATAATCAATATTATTATATTTCTCACAAAACATATGAAAGTAAAAAAAACAAAAAGACTTCTTATATAAGATAGCATCTAAGGTATGTAAAATAATGTTTAAATGATAAAAACGAGAGATATAAAAAGATAAATTCTAACTACTTATCACTAAGGTTATCACAAGATGCATAAGTCCTTGTTCAAGCCGATTGACCTTCAAACCTGCAAATAAAAAAAAAAGGTAAATAACAATCATGTCTAAATCTCTATGATTCTACTAATAAATTTGTTAGATAGCAGATTTAATTCATAAAAGAAACCAAAAAATATATTAACAATATAAAAAGATGATATATATTGATATTCAATATTATTTTAATTATATTATTAAATCTAAATACAACATACAAACATGTAATTACAGAACATATTGATGATTCCTACACGGATGACATCAAACTAATAATCATTTCCTTTTGTTGAATTTCTAGCTATTCCATTTCTATTATACAGGGTCCTCAATTAGAATAAGTAGGAGAGTTTTAGAATGTAATTAAAGTTGAAGCAAAGCCAAACTCGATTTGCTTATATTTCTTGATTGTTCTTGGCAGAAAAATGAATAAAATGTACTTAGAATAATACATTTGCAACAAAGTAAAATGTTGTCCTTAAATACAAATTAATGCTGTCCATAGCATCACAAGGACATCTTATATTAAACTACTTTCTACATTTTCTAGTGATGAAAGCAAAAATTAGTTTAGCAGATGAGTCATAATTTTAACCTGAGCAATCAAGACATAAGGTTCACCCTTATAGAAGTTTAGGGGACATGTTCTCTTAGTTTTCTCAGTGGAATTTTTAATCCAAAATATATAAATGATCAATATTGCAACTGTCATGCAAACAGTGAATAACAATAAATCTCGAATAACTAATGCCATCTTCTTTCATTTAAATGCTTGTTATTTTCAAATTAGACGAGTCACCTTCAGATTAGCAAAAGAAGTTTAAAATCTAAGGACTCAATTTAAGGACTAACCTTATACCACTATAATTCCCTCGAGCATATAATCAAACACTTACTGAATGAAGAAAAATTGATAAAATCATTCAGTTAGTATGATTGTACCTGAGGAATTCATCGGAGTTGCCATCGAGAGAATATAACAAGTGATAAAAGAAGTGACAAACAAATTTCACGAACTAAAACAAAAATTGATTTTTGAGGGTTCATGGAAGTGTGAAAGAGGTGGAAGATGTTTCCTATATTTTAGGACACAAAGGAGACGTGAAATGCCAACTTCTCCATTAAAAAAATTGGCACCATTTATTCCCTCCAATTTACTTTTGGTTTTATTTTAGTAAATACAAATAAATTATTTCTATTAAAAGAAAATACATATATGTTGAATATTCAGAATAATCTCTAAAGTGACTTTTAAATAAGAATGGTATACACCTACATAATCTTTAGATTAAATTATTTGATGAACAAAAGGAAAAAAAAGAATTATTAATATTAGGTGATTTGAATAAATTTTATGTGATTTAAATATATTTTAGGTGATTTAAATATATAACTAGAATGACTAATGAATGACATTCCAAATCAATTTTTAACGTCATTCACACAAAATCAATCAAGTTTTCAAATTCATAATTTTAAGATCAAAGTTTTCACGGATCAGATTAGCGATCGAATCAAAATCAATTGGAGAACTTATCAACTATGATTTTCTCCTTGTTTCAATGAAATCGAAATGAACACCTCTACTTTGCTATCCCTCGATTGGAAACATAATCTAAACTTAAAATAAATATTTAATATTCATTATAATATTTAACACAATATTGTTATTTCTAACAATAATAAAAATAATAACATTTGAATTTAGACTTTGGGGCTTGGATTGGGGTTTAGGGTTTAGGGTTTGAAATTTAGGGTTTAGGGTTTGGAGTTTGTGACACGATAACAATTCTAATTAGGGATTATGATTTTTATCATTATTTTTATTGTCATATATCTAAGTCAAGCTCAATCTTCAAATTAAGGTTTGATATCGAATTCAAAGTGTGTGCGAAAGTAGGCCTCGTTTTAGCAATTTTTATATATACACTTTATATATTTATAAAATATTTAATAATATATAAAACATTTCAAATTATATGTATAAACAAAGTCCATATATAGTGACAAGATTCTTTATCACTAATGTTGTAAATTTCTAGTGATAATTTTTTATTGATACTAAAAAGTTTTGTAAAATATTTATTGATGACGTCAATTGTTGTAACTATATTAATTATATTTAGTGACGATAATATTTTCCCACAAAATGGGCCAAATTTATAGTGACGAAAATTAGTGACATAAGATAATATTATCACTACTGATCACTATTTTTGAAAATTAGTGATGATCATAAAAGTTGTCACTATAAGCATATGTTTAGTGACGACATTTGTATTAGCACTAAAAATATTGTCACTCAAAATGATTTTTTTTGTAGTGTCTCTTCCAAAAATCTGCTACATAACAAATTGATACACAACAGAAAATGAATGAGTCACAAGACGCAATTGTAGGTTCAGAAGACGGTCACGAGCGAGAATGAGAATTGAAAGTATATGTGTGTCGCAAGAAGAAATGAGCAACGTAAGGGGCAAGACTCTATCCTCTTGATTACGTAATTTTAATTGAACAATTTCATCCCTTTAAGTAGGGATGGCAACGGTTCCGGGTCTACCCGGAACCGCCCCGGAACCGTCCCGTCGGATCCGGTTCTTTCAATGCTAAACGGTTCCGGATCCGGTTCCGGGTCCAACTAAACGGTTCTTGGACCCGGAACCGCCTTAATATTGATTTTGTAAGATATAGATTTATGAAGATATTAAATTATGTATCAACCTCACTAACAACATATTATTAGCATAATATTACAAAATTTTGTAATATTAATATTTTTGCATATTATTAAATTTTGTAATATTAAAATTTTGCACTGAAGCACAGATTAATTGAGAAAGTGGTCATGTGTGATATTGATGAGGTATATATATATACATATATATATATATATATTCATATTTATTCACTAATTAAATCTTCATAATTTCAAAATTAATTTTCTGCTAAGCAATGATAATAATGGTACAATGTATCTGTCTTCTTTTTTCTTTTTATTTTTTGAGTACATGCACAAGTAGTAAGTGGGTTTTTATTGGGATAAAATACTTAATTAGTTGCTAGCTTTACGAAAAAGTTGGCATGATTTTGCATATTATTAAATTTTGTAATATTAAAAAAATTTACTATGGTATATCCATGCAGTTTAATTTGATTGCATTTTACTATCATATTTTGTGCTCATATAATGTTTATAATGAAGTTATGTAAAATTATTTTTTTATATAAATTCAATGTAGATGAGTGATAGGCTAGGTGCAAAATAAAACAAGATAAAAAAAATTACATGTGGATCCGGGTACCCGCGGGTTGGACCCGGCGGTTCCGGTTCCATAATAGGGAAAGCGGTTCCGGTTCCGGGTCCGGGTCCAAAAATAATTATGCGGTTCCGGTTCTAGACCCGCCACTTCCTACCCAGAACCGGCCCGTTGCCATCCCTACCTTTAAGTATGCATTTCAGTTTTGGCAATTATGAAGTTTCCTTTTAAATCAGAATTTGTCACCTATATAAAGTGGTAGCAGAAGTTGTTTTGAGAAGAAAATTATTTTGAGAATTAAAATAGTTTTCGATTTTCTTACCTGGGCAATTTTTAGTCCAAGAATTGAAAATTGGTTCTTACCAATTTGGTCATTGCATTGCTGATGACGTTGCGGCCCAACCTTGGGGCATTGCCACCTATGTCACCAGTCGAATTTGGAATGGAACAGCCTCCACCTCCAATGAGTCCTCAACCGGGTGTAGGCGGAATCTAAACAACGATATCGTCTACTAATCCATTGGGGTGGGTAGCATGCGTCAAACAACATTTTGAGATTCACCATGTGCTGGAGGATGTGAAGGTACAGAGGACTATTGGACTATGGGACTCTGGGGGCAATTGAAGGATTTGCCCTCCATTGTTTTCGTTGGCTATGACATCAAGAGCCGATACTAATCTCGCACTACGTGGGTCACGTTCTCGAAGGCACTCATCTCGCACTACGACAATCATGTGGCACATAATGCTTACGACTAACTGACTGTGGTTTAGCAAACATAATTCATGGATAAAGTTGTAGCAAACCAAGTACCAAAACTGTCGAGTCAGATATATCTCGGGCTTTTTCTGATAGGGCCGGACCCCGAGGTTAGGTGAAAGGTTTCATACACAGTGCGGTGATCGATATTCGAGAAGTCCATACAAACATATGCGAAAATCTCCAAAGTTCAGTATTGGGGACAAGACTATTTTTAAGGGTGGTGGAATTGTTATGGAGAGGATTTTAAGAAGATTTGGAAGATTCAGAAATATTTATGACCGTTGCCTAATGATTTTAATTTTTTTAAATTTTTGTCGGTAAGTATAGGAGTTTGTAGTTTTATTTGATATGTTATCTCATAATTCTTCTACTACTTAAAAATTTCATTACATAATATATTGTTCAACATATTCAATTAAGTGTTTTTGCTCTTCTCGTTATCATTTTCGACGTGGTGCCATTCAATTTCTCGATGTAGTTCTGAAATGGTGCCGTTCAATCATCGACAAAAAATAGAACCTCACTTCTGTAAGATCGTTTTTTTAGTTTTTCTTTAAATATTTTGCATCGTTTTATTATTTTAGTTATTGTTATAAGCTATTTAGTTAGAATATGTCTAATAGAAAAGGATTGTTTAATACCGAAGATGAACGTTTTCTACATCACGAAACTTTTAATATGTCTGAATCGCAATTTAATGAATATAATAAAATTGAAGAAAATGATAATAAACAATTCGGGGAAGAAGAGCCTTCGACAACATTTACACGTAAAAAAGGAATAACACCTACAACAAGTACATATTGAAAATATTTTCAACTTGTAGCCGAAGAAGAAAAAATTTTATTGTCGAATACGTAAGAACAAATTTGTATTTAAAAAGACTGGATGATGGGCTACCAGTAATATGAGAAGGCATTTGAGAAATAAGCATCCCGGATGGGAGACAATAGACTTTGATGGATCGAATGAACATAGAGTTGCACAAAGTAATATCGAAACATTTAGTTATAATGGTAATAATTTTAGCTCGGTTAGTTATTCAAGCCGAATTACCTTTTACTTTTGCGAAAATGTATTTGTTGAAAATTTTATAAAAGTGTATTGTCAATAACAATTTAAACGGGTGTCACGTAATACTTGTTGTAATGATGGTTTTAAGCAATATGTAAAGAAACGGATAATTTGAAAACTAAAATTTTGAATTTAACTTCTAGCATTTCATTAACATCGGATATGTGGAAAGGTAAGGGTTATATTCATTATATTTGCATATTGGCACATTGGATAAACGATGATTATTACTTAGAAAAAAGAATAATTGACTTTCAACAACTTGATCAGCTTCCACACACAGATTACCACATAAGTAAAATTTCACATTGTTGTTGTGAGAATTGGAATATTTCAAAAAAAAATTAATGTCAATATCTTTGATAATGCAACAAATTGCTCTAGAACTATTGCATTTTTGAAAAATAAATTGCATCCAACTTTAGGTGGAAAATAATTTTATATTAGATGTATGTGTGTCTCATTATGCATTTATATGTTAAAGATGGGTTGAATTTCATAAAAGAACATATTCACAAAATTAGACATTATATATCTCATATTAAAGCTTCATGCGTTAGACATCAAGAATATAAACATGTTGTTGAGAGAAATAATCTGACATATAAATCACATATTTAGATGTGGAAGTTAGATGGAACTCTACCTATAAAATATTGCTTGAAGCTTATCTTAATCGTGGTATAATTAATTTAATTTGTAATCAAACATTCGTTGGGAAAAAGGGGTCGGCATACATTCATGAATCTGATTAGAATATTGTTAATACAATTGCTCCTCTATTAAATATATGTCATGAAGTTACCACAACGATGTCCGGTTCTTACTACACTACATCAAATATTATGTTATTTAATATAATCAAAGTAGTTGAAATGTTTTATCAAAATAGAGATAACGATGATCTAAAACATATAATTAAACTAATGGAATAAAAAGGGAACAAATATTTTTCTAAAATTCCTCCAATCTGTATCTTATGTATCTTAAGTTATATATTTGACCCTAGATATAAAAAGGTTGTTGTTTTATCTTAATTGAATAATATTATAAATTAGCTAACTTGTATAACATAAATACGAGAGACGAACAAGACCAAGTTGAGAATTTATTAAGAAATTTATTGTCATTTTATGAATCTAATTTATCTTCACATTCTTAATCTAACATTATCCATACATCATCGACATCAAATGTTCATTCATTATCCCGTCATTCTTTTTATTTATTAGATTCATTGTAAAATACTCATGAAACAACAAAATATGGCAAAATGTGAAATGCAATATTATCTTCAATTGCACCTTGATTGATATTATGAAGATTTTGAAATTTTACAATGCTACGAAAAATGAAAGTTCAACTTTTCCTATTCTTTATTTTATTGCTCGTGAAATTTTACTATTTATTGTGATTTACTAAACCGTTTCTCATTACCATTTTATTATAACTAAATGCTTCGATATAACTTTATGCTACTCCATGTTCACTCGATCCATCAAAGTCTATTGTCTCCCATCCAATATGCTTATTTCTCAAATGCCTTCCCATATTACCAGTACCCCATCATCCATTATGTAATACCCGGGTATATTAGCTTGAATAATAATTATGATACAATAATATAGCTAGAAATAAATTTAAGAGTGGAGTCATGATCTAATTGAAATTCTACGACACTAAAGGTCAAGAATCCTAACATAAAAAGGGATAGGGACTTATTAATAAATAAAACAGTACCTTTTAAACCCTATTAATAATAATAAATGAAATAAAATTTCACACTAAAATTAATGAAGAAAAACAGTGACGGCGGCAAATTGTGGATTTCGGCTAGGTGATGGAAAGTAAGAATCAAATTGTTTCTTTGCCTTTAAATTCATCATTGTGGTAAAACAATACATAATTATATATATATATATATATATACATATATTAATGTTTCATCATGGGCATTGGTTAATTGAATGAGTTTTACTTATTCTCAACCAATTGGAGTGAAGAATAGTGGGTAAAAATTGAGATTTTCTGTGTTAAATAATGGGATATTAATTATTATATAAACTAGGGAATTCTATGGTCCATCTCTTATGAATAAATTTATATTATAATTGCATGTGTATTGAAGGGCTGAGGGGAAATTTTGTTAGGTTTCATGTATCAGGTTACAGCATGAGTATTACGGGTAATTGTAGGGAGCAAAACATGAATAGATAACGTTTGAGTGCTGTTTTTTTTACTGTGATCATGACCATCTAGGATTAAATTAGGATAAATTTAAGCTAATGTTAGTTATCGTCGTAGACTACATAAAAAGATAACTAATTAATCTCTTTATACATATTTATAGCTTTAGATCAAGTTCATTAGCTGTAAGGATTTGGACATAGTTAAGTTTCAGAATCGAAGTAAGTGACTCTTCACTCTTCTAGTTATATAAAAATTATATATGTAATCGTTTTAGTGTGGGTGTGTGATTTTGGTAACTTGGATCGTGCAAGTGTATATATGTATGGTTTTTGATAAAAGTGAATCATTTCTTTGTTTCCTGAAAATTGTGTTTGAAAAGTGAGATATGATATTCGTTGTGATACGAACGTGTTTTTGAAAAACGTGATAGCTTTGGTGGTGGTTTTTAAAATCCATTGTTGAGACCATTACATTATTTACTATTCCGGAATAGGAACTGTAGAGCCGATACCGAGTGAGGTTGGTTAGTGACCCAGTATAGGGGGATTATGCCTATACTAGGACCCAGTACAGAGGGGTTAAGCCTGCACCAGGACCCAGTGCAGGGGGGTTAAGCCTGCACTAGGACCTAGGATAGGAGGGTTAAGCTTGTCCCCAACCATGGTTGGCTTATGTGTTGGTTTCGCGTGGTGATTTTGTACGTGGAGATTTGATGGTATTTTAAAACATGTATTTCATAGCTTCTTTTAAATGGTTTATAAATTGTTTAAAAACTCATGTGCTATGTTGTTATATATGCTTTCGAAAGGTAAAACTATTATTTTCCTAGCTTGCTTGTTCCGGCTGGTTGAGTGATTGAGTTAATTACGGGACCGTCGAGCTCATCTTTTTATTAAACTTTCTTTTCAGATATCGAGGCTTAGTAGGAAAAATGTCGTTGGTTTGGATGGGAGTATCTTGATGGATTTTATTTCTTAGTTTAGCAAGACTTTATTTTAGTTTTATCTTAATTAGAATTTCTTTTGAGGACATTTGATCGTTTCGTTTTTTAAGCTGGATTAGTATTAGTTTTTCTGGTTTGTATGAGGGATAAGACTCGAGTTTCTTTTATTGGATTTATTTCTTTTTATATTGGCAATTTGTATCGTTTAGGTATAGATGTTCTATACCAATGTTATCGTTAGGTGAGTCTTGCAGGTTATTGAGATGTTCTCATAAACTTGCGGCGATTGTCATGGTCTCGGGGCTCGGAGCGTGATAATTTTAGTGGTATCAGAGCTTAGGTTTAGGACTGTGCTAGTGGGTGAACGTTAAGGAGACAATATCATTATTTGGTGTTGGAATTTTGTCTTTATTCATAGAGAATTAAGGGTTTACTTTTATACATCTTAATTTAATTAAGCTACATCGATCTTGTTCCTAGGAAAGATGCCATCTAAACGAGGATGGCCCGTTGGTACTACTCGAGCATATTTAATTGTTTCATTTTTGGAGATTTGATTAGTATTGATTTTATTAGCTTGTATGACGGTTAAGACGCGAACCCTTTTATGGAGTTAATTCTGTTTATAGTACGGATTTTTGTATCGTTTAAGTATAGATGCTCTATACTAATATTATTGTTAGGTGAGTCTTGTAGGTTATTGAGATGTTCTCATAAACTTGCGGCGATTGTCATGGTCCCGGGGCTCGAGGCGTGACAATTTTAGCGGTATACTAGAGGGTGCTTTGAGTGTGGCTAGCAGGGTCACAAAGCAGCTATGTGCCCAGACAAGAAGAACAACCAAAAGGCTCAGCAATTTTGGAAGTATCAAGCACAATCAGGCAATCGTGCTCCAGCGACTGAATACAACAAAGGTGGAGATCAAAGGCCTCAGGTGCAGGGTAAGATGTATGCCATTACTCAGCAAGATGCACGGACTTCCAACGATATGGTTACATGTATGATTTTAGTTGCACCAGGATATGCGCATGTGTCGTTTGATTCTAGAGCTACCCACTCCTTTGTATCTATTTCTTATGCTAAGAACAATGACTTGCCTTACGTATCTATAGATGTGACACTCTCTATTAATACACCTATTGGGAACACCTTTATTGCGGAGTACATATGCAAATCATGTGTAGTTAAGGTAGGGAATTACGAGATGCGTGCAGACTTGACCCTCTTAGACATGAGTGATTTTGATGTTATTCTTGGGATGGACTGGTTGGCTAAATATTATGATACCATCGACAATCGAGCAAAGAAGGTGAACGTCCATCCACCCGGCCTACCAGAGTTCCAATTCTTAGGTGAAAATTGCAAACCTCTTCCCAAGTTTATTTCTGCACTAAATGCTAAAAGGTTGTTGGAAAATGGTTGTGCTGGATACTTAGCAACCGTTCTTGATACAAAAAATAATGAACTAGTACTAGAAGATATTTCTATTGTTAGTGAATTTCCAGATGTATTTCCGGAAGAATTACTTGGATTACCACCCGATCGAGAGACTGAGTTCGCTATTGATTTATTGCCTGGTACAAGCCCTATTTCAAGAGCACCGTATCGAATGGCTCCAGCTGAACTAAATGAGTTGAAGGAGCAACTACAAGAACTACTAGATATGAGATTTATTAGACCGAGCGTCCTCACCGTGGGGAGCACCAGTCTTGTTCGTTAAGAAGAAGGATGGTAGTATGAGGCTTTGTATTGACTATCGGGAATTGAACAAGGTAACTGTGAGGAATAAGTATCCATTACCTCGGATCAATGATCTATTTGACCAACTACAAGGATCCAATGTTTTCTCGAAGATTGATCTTTGAACTAGTTACCATCAATTGAAGATTAAGCCCGAAGATATATGAAAGACAACTTTTATAACGAGATATGGACATTATTATGAGTTTTTAGTGATGTTGTTCGGGCTCACTAATGCGCCAGCTGCATATATGGATATGATGAACCGAATATTTAGACCTTACCTAGATCAATGTGTGGTGGTGTTTATCGACGACATCCTAATATACTCAAAAAGTAAGGAGGAACATGGGAGGCACTTAAGACTTATTCTGCAAATCTTGAGGGAATATTGTATACGAAACTAAAGCAATGTGAGTTTTGGTTGGAAACCGTGGCATTCCTTGGTCATGTAATCAACGAACATGGCGTTTTAGTGGATCCTCAAAAGATTCAAGCAATAGTGGAGTGGAGCAGGCCGACATCTGTAACGGATATTCGAAACTTCTTAGGGTTGGCAGGCTTAGAGGTGTTCACGAGTCGAGCTCGAACCGAGCTTGGCCAAAAATTCGAGCTCGAGCTCGAGCTCGAGCCACAGTTTTCGAGCTCGAGCTCGAGCTCGAGCTCGACGAGCTGCAAAAAATGAGCTCGAGCTCGAGCTCAAAAAAATAATTTTTTTAATAAAATAATAATTTTTTTTAATAAAATAATATATTTTTTTAAAATATATATATATTTTTGAAAAAAATTATTATTAATTTTATATTTATTAATATATTATTAAATATAGTTATAATTAATGTCAAAAATATTACTATTTATACATATATTATTATAATATATCATATTATATAAAAATATATGAATACATATTTATTTTTTATATATATTAATTAAAAATTAATTTTTAATTCGAGCTCGCGAGCCGGCTCGCGAGCTGGCGAACAAGCTATTTTAGGCTCGAGCTCGAGCTCGAATCGAGCTATTTTCGAGCCGGCTCGACTCGTGAACACCTCTAGGCAGGCTATTATAGACGCTTTGTAGAGGGATTTTCTCGAATAGCTGCACTTTTGACTCGTTTAACGCAAAACAAAATCAAGTTTGAGTGGACTGAAGAATGCAAGCAGAGTTCTCAAGAATTAAAGAAGAAGTTAGTTTCTGCTCCAGTGCTTACACTTTCTTCTTCTGGTGAAGGTTATTCTATATAGTGTGATGCCTCAAGGAAAGGACTAGGTTGTGTATTGATGCAGAAGAATAAAGTTGTAGCATATGCTTCTAGACAACTCAAGCCTCATTAGACGAACTACCCTACACATGACTTGGAGTTGGCTACCGTGGTTTTTGAATTAAAGTTGTGGAGGCATTACTTGTATGGAGAGAGATGTGAGATATTTACTGATCATAAGAGCTTGAAATACATTTTCACTCAGAAGGAGTTGAATATGAGACAGAGACGGTGGTTGGAACTACTTCATGATTATGATCTAACTATCAGTTATCATCCTGGAAAGGCTAATGTGGTTGCAGATCCATTAAGTAGAAAGGCTACTGGAAACTTAGCAACCGTAATAACGTCACAACATCATATACTAGAGGACTTCGATAGACTACAGCTGTAGCACAATTAGCGAACTTGACACTCTAACCTTCCTTAGTTGAGAGAATTCGAGTGGCTCAAGCTGAGGACCCCCAGTTGCAGGAAACTTTAAAAAAGTTAAAAAATGGAGTTAACTCGGAATTTGTGCTTCACAAGGTGGGTCACCTGATGTTTCGAGATAGGCTGTGCGTACCAAGTGATACATCACTGAAATAGGAGATTCTTCGAGAGGCTCATAGTAGCGGCTATACGGTTCATCCCGATGGTACTAAAATGTATCAAGATTTGAAGCATACGTTCTGGTGGAACAATGAAGAGAGAAATAGCTGAGTATGTCTCGAAATGTTTAGTATGTCAACGCGTTAAGGCAGAATGTAAGGAGAAGGCAAGAGAGTTACAACCTCTTCCCACCTGAGTGGAAGTGGGAACACATCACAATGGATTTCGTGACTGGGCTTCCTCGAACCAAAAGAATAATTCTGCTATTTGGGTTATTGTGGATCGATTGACTAAAGTAGCTCACTTTATACCAATCAAGGAAAACACACCATTTGAGAGATTAGTAGAGTTATACAATGAGCAAATTTTGAAGTTGCATGGTGTTCGTTCCATGTACCATTATATCCGATCGGGATCCACGTTTTGTATCTCGTTTTTGGCGGAGTTTGCATGCAACATTAGGAACTAACTTGCACTTTAGCACAACCTTTCACCCTAAGACAGACGGGCAGTCTGATAGAACTATTCAGACTCTTGAGGATATGTTGAGAGCATGCATTCTAGATCTAAAGGGTTCTTGGGAACAACATTTACCTATGGTGGAGTTTGCGTATAATAATAGTTATCAAGCTAGTATTCAGATGTCGCCATTTGAACCCCTCTATGGACGAAAGTATCGTTCTCCTATTCATTGGGATGATGTTGGTGAAAGGAAGTTACTTGGACCAGAGATAGTGCAACAAAGCAATTGAAAAGATACAACTTGTGAGAGACCCACTCCGTATAGCTCAGAGTCGGCAAAAGAGTTATGCAGATGTAAGGAGAAGAAGGCTAGAGTTTGAGGTGGGAGATCATGTATTTTTACGAATTTTTCCGATAAAAGGTGTGATGCATTTTGGAGTACATGGGAAGCTAAGCCCACGATTTATAGGGCCATTTGAGATTTTAGAAAGGATTGGAGAAGTTGCGTATCAACTCGCTTTACCACCAGCTTTGTGAAGCGTACATAATGTATTTCATGGCTCCATGCTTCGGAAGTATATTCCTGATCCGAGCTATGTAATGGCCCCATACAGTTAAGAGATGATTAGACCTTTAAAGAAGTTCCCGTCAAGACTTTGGACAAACAAGAGAAAATTTTATGGACTCGCGTGATACCTTATGTCAAAGTGCAATGGAGCAATCATTCTGAGCGAGAGGCCACATGGGAACTCGAAGAGGAAACCAAAAACCAATATCCTCAAGTTTTTGCTGATCAAGATACGTTAAAGGAGGATAGAATGTAATACCCAGGTATATTAGATTGAATAATAATTATGATACGATAATATAGCTAGAAATAAATTTAAGAGTGGAGTCATGATCTAATTGAAATTCTACAATACTAAAGGTCAAGAATCCTAACATAAAAAGGGATAGGGACTTATTAATAAATAAAATAGTACCTTTTAAACTCCATTAATAATAATACATGAAATAAATTTTCACTCTAAAATTGAAGAAGAAAAACAGTGGCGGCGGCAAATTGTGGATTTCAGCTAGGTGACAGAAAGTAAGAATCAAATTGTTTCTTTGCCTTTAAATTCATCATTGTGGTTGACTAGATGAAAACAATACATAATAATTATATATATATATATATATTAATGTTTCATCATGGGCATTAGTCAATTGAAGGGGTTTTACTTATTCTCAACCAATTGGAATGAAGAATGGTGGATAAAAATTGAGGTTTTCTATGTGTTAAATAATGGGATATTAATTATTATATAAACTAGGAAATTCTATGGTCCATCTTTTATGAATAAATTTATGTTATAATTGCATGTGTATTGAGGGGCTGTTGAGGGGAAATTTTGTTAGGTTTCATGTATCATGTTATAGCATGAGTATTACGGGTAATTGTAGGGGGCAAAACATGATAGATAACGTATGAGTGCTGTTTTTCTTTTACTGTGATCATGACCCTCTAGAATTAAATTAAGATAAGTTTAAGCTTATTTTAGTTATCGTCGTAGACTATATAAAAAGATAACTAATTAACCTCTTTATACATATTTATAGCTTTAGATCAAGTTCATTAGCTGTAAGGATTTGGACATTGTTAAGTTTCGGAATTGAGGTAAGTGACTCTGCACTCTTCTAGTTATATAAAAATTATATATGTAATCGTTTTGGTGTGGGTGTGTGATTTTGATAACTTGGATCATGCAAGTGTATATATGTATAGTTTTTGATAAAAGTGAAATGTTTTTATATTTTCTGAAAATAATATTTGAAAAGTGAGATATAATTTTCGTTGTGATACAAATGTGGTTTTGGAAAGCGTGATAGCTTTGGTGGTGGTTTTAAAAACCCATTGTTGAGACCATTACACCGTTTACTATTCCGGAATAGGAAATGTAGAGCCGATACCGAGTGAGGTTGGTTAGTGACCCAGTATAGGGGGGTTATGCCTATACTAGGACCCTGTGCAGGGGGATTAAGCATGCACCAGGACCTAAGACAGGGGGGGTTAAGCCTCTCCCTAACCATGGTTGTCTTATGTGTTGGTTTCGCATGGTGATTTTGTACGTGGAGATTTGATGGTATTTTAAAACATGTATTTCATAGCTTCTTTTAAATGGTTTATAAATTGTTTGGAAACTCATGCGCTATGTTTTTATATATGCTTTCGAAAGGTAAAACTATTATTTTCCTAGCTTGCTTGATCCGACTGGTTGAGTGATTGAGTTACTTACGGGGTCGTCGAGCTCATCCTTTTATTAAACTTTCTTTTCAGATATCGAGGCTTAGTAGGAGAAACATCGTTGGTTTGGATGATCGTATCTTGATGGACTTTATTTCTTGGTTTAGCAAGACTTTATTTTAGTTTTATCTTAATTAGAATTTCTTTTGAGGACATTTGATCGTTTCGTTTTCGAAGCTGGATTAGTATTAGTTTTTCTGGTTTGTACGAGGGATAAGACTCGAGTTTCTTTTATTGGATTTATTTCTTTTTATAGTTGGCGATTTGTATCGTTTAGGTATAGATGTTCTATACCTATGTTATCGTTAGGTGAGCTTTGCAGGTTATTGAGATGTTCTCATAAACTTGCGACGATTGTCATTGTCCCGGGGCTTGGGCGTGACACATTCTTTTTAAATACAAATTCGTTCGTCAATATTTAACAAATAAATTTTTTCTTCTTCGGCTATAAATTGAAAATATTTCCAATATTTACTTGTTGTAGATCTTATTCCTTACGTGTAAATGTTGTTGAAGGCCCTTCTTCCCCTAAGTGTTCATTATCATTTTCTTCATTAAACTGTAATTTCGACATAGTAAAAGTTTCGTGATGTAGAAAACATTCTTCTTTGTTATTAAACAAGCTTTTTTCTTTTTGAATAACTTATAACAATAACTAAAATAATAAAACAATGCAAAATATTTAAAGAAAAGCAAAAAGAACGATGTTACTGATGTGAAGTTTTATTTTTTTGTTGACGATCGTACGACACCACTTCAGAATCACGCCGAGATATTGAATGACACTACTTTAGAATCATGTTGAGAAATTGAATAGCACCACTTTGGAATCACGTCGAGAAATTGAATGTTACCACTTCGGAATCAAGTCGAGAAATTGAATGGCACCACGTCGAGAACGATACTGAGAGGAGCAAAAACGCTTATTGAATGTGTTAAAGAAATTGAACGGCACCACGTGTAGCAAAAACATTTAATTGAATATGTTGATTAAAAATATTATGTAATGACTGTCAATTAAATGATTGTTGCCTTAGAACCACCACATTATGTGGGCCGGTCCAGTCCCCACAACGGCCTATAAGTCACGATCAAATGGGTCGGGCCGGCCCATTTGACATCTTTAGAGGTGGTAATACCAATTATGGTGGCGCAACTAAAGATTTTGAAGAATGGTAAGATGACGAGATGATTGAACATCTACATTTGGAGATTGAAACTTATCTAGGTTATATTTACTTTATTTTATGCCTTCATATTTTTAAGTTGTGTTAAGTAGGCGCCTATTTGGATATTTGATTTGATTTGTCATTTGTGATGCTTAAATTCTACGTATTGATTCTTTTCTTTTTACTTTTTATTGTATATTTATAGTATTATTATTTTATCTAAATTTAATATATTAATAGTTATTTACATAACAATTATGACATCACTAATTCGACCATGGTTGAACCACAATCTAACCATTGAACCTTGAACTGGTAGAAATTCCGGTTCAATAGCCGGTCCGGTTTTTAAAATCTTGGTTCCAATTATTTTTATTTCATTGCTTAGTTACATCAGGTTTAATACTTAGATTTAATACAGAACAAAAAAGATGTTCAGCGAAATTATTGTTTGTTTGGTGTTTGGCGGAAGTAGTATGAAAAAAAGAGCTTAAGAAAATTATTACGTATTGATATAGAAACGATGCTATGGTCCTATGGATATAACACGACACTAATATGTATTACAAGGTATTCTACATTATATGATTTTCAAAATATTCTATATATTTATATATAATCATGTCAGTGGAAAGAAAAAAAAAATGCATCTATCACATGATATCTAAAGATAATAAATAAATAGATTTATTTATATTACTATTTTTTCAAGTTGTTCAAGGTACTTAAATATTTTGTTATTTTTCTGAATCTTAATCTTTCATAGTAGTACTTTTTTTTTTTATAATTGGTTTCAGGATACTGGACATGTCATTAGTTGTGTAACTAAATTCTCTTTCGTTTAATGGAGATTTTACAGGACATATGATATGATGTCTTAAAAGTAATTTAAATAGGAGAAGATTAATTAAAAATCGTATCTAAAGTACCAATTACAATCAATTATCTTCTTTCGGCCTAAAATTTTTCTACACAAACAAACAAAATTGAATTGTGTTTAGATGGCTATGTTTTTCTCTGTCTCGGCATTTCCTATTCCATTTCAAAATTTCGTAACTAGTCAAATTTTAACCTCCATCACTTATATAATTTTATTTTCCATGAATAATTAAGATAAGATCGTGCAAAATGGTAGGTCATTGATCTATACGTGCAAAAAAGATTACATCTCGTGATTTGATTTGATTTTTCCTTCTTTTTTTCCACAACTTTGCACAGTAAGACAAGAACGTGACACCTAACACGGATTATTTTCCTCATGATAATGTTAATTGTACTAATATTCTTGCTTTCATTAGTTAAATAAATGTGGTACATGGAATAGGGAAAAATAGATTAAGAAATAAGAGCTCACAAAGTAGCATAGTACAAGTAAGGAGAAATTTTGACACTATTAGTCATGTTGAAATTTCAGTGATACTTTTGATATCATTGAAGTCGAAATGATATCATTTTAATTTCAACCATCTATTTTTTTGGGCGAAAATTACTTGTGGAAGACACACGCTTTATTCGATCTAATACTAGTACATGTTTTAATGAAATACGAGACGATTATGTGTGTCTCATACGAGTAATTTTCATTCTATCTTAAGCTAGATAGACGGGAATAAAAATGTCACTTTGTGACTCTAGCAAGATCAAAGTGCCACTGAAATTTAAATTTAGATTTAAAGTGTCAAAAAATATTTAGTCTCACCGTTCAAAATCTAGTGGTCAACCAATTTGTCAACACTTTTAAATCAATTTTTTCTTAGAAGAATTAATGTGTGAAAACACTCATACATAGATTATATTTAATATTTACATAATTTTATTTAATATCATATTTCTTTTATGCATAAAATCTCAACAAAAAGTATGGTTGGCTTAAGGAGTTGACCGTTAAATTTTGAAAAGTGAAACTAAATATGAAACAGTTTGAAATTTACGCGATTCAACGTGAGAAATTTATAATATATGGATCAAACTAAACTTGAGTTAAGTTACTAATTGAAAAATGTAATTAGGATTTTTCCCAAAAGAAAACAATGGGAACATTGCTCACAAGTTATTGTAGATATACCCATGATAACATTGACAAAAAAGTAGCATGGTTCTTGGGTATATAATTACTTTTGATTTGGCAATAAATTTTAGAGCTAAAAAATGAAAACTGCAAGATAACTTTAATTAAATTAAAACAATATTAATAATATTATATAAAATACTTACCAAGTGGAACACCATATCTACTTGGATTTTAGAGCGACTTCGTCTAATTATAATCATAAATCAATGACTAGGTTTATTTTTAATAAATAATTGAAGGTCGATACTTAATTAATAAACACTCGTTATTAATTAAATGAGTATACGATCTACAAACGTGGAGAAGTAGATTAAGTGTGGTACCAGACTTAGTTTCCTTAATGCAATTGCAATTATTAGTTTTGATCTTTTTCATTTAATTAATATGTAAACTTTGAGTGGGGTTCCATTTATTAAGTATCACATGATCGTGGGACTCATCATATTTAATTAAAATTGTTTAAAAACTTCTATCATTTCATTTTATCAGAGTAATAAATTGACATTGAAGATGGACAATACGATAGTATAATACTAATTACTACATTAATAAAAATATATGTTGGAGTATAGATCAGAAACTAAGAATTTTAGAGAAGTTAGAGACCATATTGATTAAATTTTAAAAACCGAAACTCTCATAAGAAAGAAAAATAATACAACAAATACTTACTACAAATTGAAAAACAATAACCAATATATCGTTCTAGACTTCGAATCTGTCACTAAGGCTGAAATTAATTAAAGATGATGAATATTCGATAAAATGTTCAGCCATCAGCAATCAACATAATAGTCAATTGTGTTTTATTGAAAGAGAAATGCTATATATCATCGTTTATTTTTCACCGACACTTGATATGGTACGTAGGATATCTTTTTGTTATATTAGCATAAGCTATGGAGATCATTTTAAATGCATTTATTGAATGTAATTTTTATGAGTTTATCATATTTAAAAGAAGTGAAAAAATGGTGAATTATAATATATATATATATAACATCATTCTTATTGAAATATATTAGAACAAAATGTTTTTCCTCCTTTTTTAATTAGAAATTGTGTATTATTGTTTTGGATACATTTCCTGTAATTTTCATATCATCGCATAAATCCAAGCGGTAACAATACGAAACAAATCAATAGATCTAAATGCTAAATTTGGAGTATTTTATCGACAAACAATTAATCATTTAGAAATAATCAAACATGGTTTCCATATTCATTGATGTAGCCACTCTTTTGCTTGTCTTTCTCCCTTTGTACTTATTCCCTTTAATTATTTATTCCAAGGACCATTTTATACTATTCAAAGTCTCCCTTACAATTCACAAAATAGCCACCACGTCTCTTATACCAAAAAATATCACTCCTAAAATTCTAACACTATAGTACAAATATTTAATGCTGATTTGATACTTGATATATTATATAAATAAGACTTTTCATCTAAATTGAAATTGTTTACATATGAGCTATGGCAGTTAAAAAAGTAATAATAAGTTGGCTAATTAACAATCTCGTAATTTTTGAAGGGAGAATCAGATAATCTAATTATAATTATGAGATGTAAAACAAAGCAAAACAAAGGCAGCATAAAATGTCTCTTTCAAGATTACACGTATATCTATTGAATATATTTAAACTAGTTATAAGCTAATAATAATAATTGAAATATTCAAAACCAACTGGCTATATGACCATTTCTGTCAATAAAAAAAATTCCAATCCAACCCATATAAATATATACATCCAACTTCCACTAATGTACAATTAATTGTGTAGCAATATAGTATAGATTATAGAACAATATGGCTGGACCCAATTTACCAGTAATTGTATTATCACTTTCTCTATGTATTTTGGTGTTTACAGGCTCCGTCACAGCTCAACTGAGGCCCAGTTACTACGCAAACACCTGTCCCGACGTTGAAACCGCCGTCAGAAAAGCCGTCGCCAAAAAATTTAGTGAGACGTTTACTACTGTCCCGGCAGTTATCCGTCTCTTTTTCCATGATTGCTTTGTTTCGGTAAATATTTATCTTAATTTATTTTTTTTTCTTTTACGTACATT
The DNA here is from genome assembly GCA_963669365.1 of Verbascum thapsus. Classification (NCBI taxonomy): domain Eukaryota; kingdom Viridiplantae; phylum Streptophyta; class Magnoliopsida; order Lamiales; family Scrophulariaceae; genus Verbascum; species Verbascum thapsus. The sequence goes on along the minus strand of OY770107.1, from coordinate 4,843,441 downwards.
TAAGGAATGTTTTTATATTGTATATGTGTATATATATATATACAGGGTTGTGATGCATCAACAATAATAGCATCAACTCCGGGGAATAAAGCTGAAAAGGATCATCCGGATAACTTATCACTCGCCGGAGATGGATTTGATGTTGTAATAAAAGCCAAAGCTGAGGTTGATAAAAATCCCAAGTGCAGAAATAAGGTCTCTTGTGCAGATATTCTTGCATTGGCGACACGTGACGTCATTGTCCTGGTTTGTTAATTTTTTTTCTTTTTTGTTTTTGATTAAATATAATGTGCATATATATATGCATGGGTAATTAATTGGTTAATTAAAAATGGTGATTTCAGGCTGGTGGGCCTTCATATCCAGTTGAATTGGGAAGATTTGATGGGTTGAGCTCAACTGCAGCAAGTGTAGAGGGTAATCTGCCAAAGCCAACTTTCAATTTGGATCAGCTTAATTCCATGTTTTCTTCAAGAGGACTGTCTCAGGCAGATATGATTGCTCTTTCAGGTATGTCTTATTTGTATTCCTCTCATTAATCTTTAAATTGTAATTTTATTAATATCATTAATTACAATATGATAAGACGTAATAATTTGTTGTCCCCTTTGAAATATCCGAGTCTTGTAAAAGTCAACCATAAAATACAATAGAAACATGTGAATCTATATATTACTTATTAGAAACTTGTCTAAAAGGATGTTACCAGTCACACCCTAATCTGTTTTTACATTAGTAAATTACTCTTTGGTTTTTTTAGGTCAATAATTTTTAAAGTTTTTTTATTTTCATAAAATTAATCATTTTGATCTTTCGAATTCATGAGTTATCTGTCAAGAATTTTACCCTTTAATGCTTAGTACTAATGTAAATTTTTATGTACGTTGTATTATAATTAAATAACTTACAAATATTGTTATTTTTAGAAGATGCCAAAAGTATAAAATTTAAACTGAAAGCATAATTAGTACAAAGTATTAATTCAAAATTTCTAACCAGAAACATTTTATCAAAAAACGATCAGTTAGTTTCTTTTTAAAATTAATCATAATGAGAAGTGAAGGAATGTGTAGTTATGTAAAAATTTATTTACGCTCTTCCTCGTACTGGCTTCGGATTTTACTATATTTATGCTCATATTAATGTTACTTGCATGCTACTAAAACTAGAATGCTTTCATTATAAACAAAATAAGCACTTAAGAGTAATATAATTTATGTGATTTTTCAATTTTCCAATTTGTGTGCAGCTTGCCACACAGTAGGATTTTCCCACTGCAACAAATTCTCGAACCGGATCTACAATTTCACCCGTCAAAATCCGGTTGACCCGACCCTGAACCCACAATACGCAGCCCAACTGAAGGGAATGTGCCCTAAAAATGTCGACCCGCGGATAGCCATCGACATGGACCCAATTACTCCCAAGAAATTCGATAATATCTATTTTAAAAATCTCATCAATGGAAAGGGTCTATTCACTTCGGATCAAGTTTTATATACAGACTCAAGATCCAAAAACACTGTTACTACTTGGGCCTCAAACCCGCAAGCCTTTAACGCAGCTCTTATCCAGGCCTTGACAAAATTGGGTCGGGTCGGAGTCAAGACCGCGAAGAATGGAAATATTCGTTTTGATTGTGGAAGATTTAATTAATTAATGGAATTTCAAAATTACATCTCGATATTAAATGGCAATATATGAAATATGTTGCTAACAACATTAACCCTGGTTTGTCAATTGTATTTGATTTGTTTTGAAAAGTGTTGTTAATTTATGACATGTATGTTTTTTGTTTTTTAAATTGTTTTGTACGTAAAAACAATGGGAAATGATATAATGTTGAGTGTGGTTAAATTTGGTTTCTCAATAACATCATCTAGTTTTAGTATGCATTAATTTGTATATTTTGACTACTTTAACAGAACATTTACTAAGTAGTAGTTATGCAATTGTCGTCGTTTGACAGGCAATCATTAATGAATATATAACAATACGTTATAATATATGATGTATATAACTATTTCAATGAAGTATATATAATATATATGTATATATAACTATTTCAATTTCAAATTGTATATATTTTCTTGGAATTTCGCTTAACAATTCGGTTTGAAATAAAAAATAAGATCACCCATATATAAGTGTTTTTGGTGCTAGCCCTAACATGATCTAGCTTGGCCAAAAGAATCATGACCTAATTCCATGATCCATTTCTTTTTCTTCGTGTTTCAACTGAAAAATCTGACGTATTTTTTAATACATTCTTCTTTTCTTATTCAAGTATTCAATTAATCAAGTTCATATTCCTTTTTCTTTTCCTCTTTTAGGTACCAATCTTATTCATTTTCCAACACGTATGTCCTTCAACTTTAGAATGATATTTTCTTCTTAATAATAAGTTAATTAAGACCAAAAAACCTACATACTATTTTCGGCAAGGAAGGACCAGAAATGCTGCAACTTTACAAGTTAAAGGACTAAAATTAAGAATGTCCATTATGAAAAACTAAAATTAAAATCGTGCCAACTTAAACAACGGATCAATTTACAATTTTTTTGGGTATGTTCTACTAGGTATTTAGTTCAAAGGACCAAAATGCAATACTAAAAAAATCAGAATTTAACGGCCACATGATTAAATGATTAATCTGTCTATCTGAGTCTATCAGTTTCTAATGAAAATCAAAGCAAAAGATCAACTTATATTTTAATTCGTTTATCTAAAAGACTATTGAGATAGCACTAATTTGAATGATTGAAACAAACAAAGCGTAAAAAGACCTATTTTGTGGGACCAAATATTCAACTTTGCCAAGATTATTGGACTAGCAAGAAAGTTGGAAATGCTGCAAATACTTTGGATTATAACACAACTCATCACCCAAACAAGAAAAAATAAAGAAGGTTAAAAGAATGTATGAATTCGACTTGATAGCATCCATACAGTCGTACGTCCTTTCTTACTCAGTTATTCAATAAAGTTTATTCTCCTTTTTTTTCTTTCTTCTTTTAGGTTACAATCTTGTTCATTTTCCAGCAATATGTCCTTCAACTGTGGAATGATCTTTTCTTAATAACAAGTTAATTAAGACCAAAAACCTACATAGTTAAGGTAAAACCTAAAGCTAATTCTGAATCGACCTGGCTGCCAAAGAACTTAGATCAGGTTATAACCATTTAAATGAAATAATCATTTTGACAATGTTTGATGATCAAGAAAAAGAAAAATTCCCTTTCTCATATTATCATGAAAAGATACTTATGAACATATATAATCTGCACTAAAAAGACTGCAAATATTCCTTGTTCAAGTGATGAGAATTTTGTGTGTTGCCAAAAAGATAAACGTACATGTCAGAATCACAATGAGGTCAGAAAAAAGATTATTCATACTGCATAATATCCTGAATTACATAAGAAAAATAGTCATGATCTATGCTAAAAACTGAAACATTCGGAAAATTAAACATCAAACAGGTAACCAAGCAGTAGCAAAAACTACATTATGCCCTTTCCATGTAAGCACAATATCTTCTTCTTCCTTCTTAAGTCCCCACCCAGCTGCATGTTCATCCAGCATATTTTTAACTTCTGAAATCGCATCTTCACTAAATGCGACTCCCCTAAAACTCGCATTCCTCATTCTTTGGACCCATTTGCTCTTCGGCTCGACCCGTTCGACTCTCCGAAGCCCTTCGTGTGAAATCACGTTTTCGATTTTCCAATAAATGTCGGCCTCGTACCACTGCCTCTGCTTGCTCCCCCGTGGAAGAAAAGTGTCCATTGTATCGTATGGTATCCATAGATAATTGTAAGCCGATCTTAATCTGTTCACGAGATTATTCGATGTGAAATCTGCGTCTTCGTCTACTAACACGACGATTGTGGGATCTAAACTTCGTATGGCTTTGAGAAACATGTTTCTAAGGGACGAATTTGAAGGAGTAATTGTTTCCATGGGTGAAGAAGAAGAATTCATGTTCGTAAATAGGGTTTCTTCAGGTATGTAATGAAGCATCATATGGCAATTAATCACAAGGGCCTCCCCATTTTCTGCACGTACCAAGTGTTGCATTCTGAGTTGCTCGATCAATGATGAAAACCCGTTTAAAGAACTCGAAGGGATGACTCTAAATTCCATGGCCACGTTTCGGGATCTCGCGAAATTAACAAGTTTAGTACCTAGTTCCTCGTATGAGAGATCGAGCATTGGAGGGAAATCTTCCATGGCACCAGCTATGGTGAGTTTAACCAGTGGTGGGCCCTCGGGCCGGGTCGATATGGAGTCGATGAGAGTAGGGATCTGCATGCAGTGGGTTAGGCTTAAGTCAACTATATGAACTACTGAATAACCTTCCAGGGCTTCTAACACGGCTGCATTAGCCGCCGTGAAGCCGAACCTATGCCACGGCGTCAAGTCCACGAAGCTAGCGAGCTCGATAATGGAGAATTTATGGTTGTTCATGGATAGATCGTTGGCATGGACGTTAGCCACGGCGGTGAGGAGCTTGCAGTTGCCACTCATGGCGGCGCGTGAGATTAGGGCTCGCAGGAAGCCGCACGTCAGGCGCTGATTCGAGTCGCCGTCCGGCGAGGCTATGTTGTTTAGAACCCACAAGATTTGCTGGGCTAGAGTTGCGTCGTTGTTTTCGATGGCGTTTGCGCAGTGTACTAACAACTGTTCCATGCAATTAGCGTCTCCTAATGAAGCCACAGATTTCGACGGAGGTAGACCGGGAGGCCAGGACCGGGCCGGTTGAAAGAGCTGGTTTTTGTCCATTGATGAAAATGGAGGATGAACCGGAGATGGTGGAAAGGTAGTTTCAGTGAATTGCATCATGTGTTGGAGATTTGTTTGGCAAGTTGTGAAATAAGGGACACACAAAGAGTATATTATATTATATATATATATATATGTGTATGTATATATATATAGCTAGATATGGAAAAGAAGGGGATGAACAAAAAAGAGAGACAGAAAGAGAGAAAGGGACTAGACTAGTAGTGGTACCTGGCCATTGGGAAACGTATCCATATTATTGGGCTCTTTAATTCTGCAAATGAATCGAAGAGAAATGGACTGTTCATCTTTTGAGCCTTCAAAATATTCTCCTTTTTAATGCATAGAAAAGGGACCGATGAATGGAAATCTCACGTCCCTAAGAATATCTTGTATTAAAGTCAGATTAGGCAAATCAGGCTCATCTTGTGTTATACACTTTTTCACCAGATATCATGATTATTCAGCAGCTGCAATCTGTAGAAGCAAAAGTATGAAGAAAGATAAAACTTTACTTCCAATTTCAAAGCTATATATATATACATATACATATATATATAAATGTGAATTGGAGGGGAAGAAAGTAATATAGAGAGAGATGGTGGAATGTGAGGTGGCCGGCCAGAGAGTTTTGTCAATATGTAAGAGTTGGATTTTGTCATGTAATAAAAGCAGTTTGGATTTGGCTTACTCACGGGCTATATGTATATCTCATCATGCTCAAATCATTTTATTGATTGATTTGTGTATATATATATATATATATATATATATTGTAATAGTAACATTATTGTATTTGTATGCTAACTACAATTAGTTTTGGAGTTTCTTCTTTGAAATTAAAGTGCCGTAATTAAATACCACTTCATCTATTAAGAAATTATTATATTCACGATAGATTTATAACTAGGGTTTTGACTTTAGAGTTTTGATGTGTTTATACTCTAGATGAAGGTGATGAAGACTCTAAATTATAACTAAATTTTTTGCTTTCAATTTTCTGTGATAATTTATGGGTTTTGGGTTGTGTTTGACTCTTACATGTCATGATAGTATTTCAAATGTTTGTGACAAAATTGGTATAACTATATATGATTTTTTATTTGAATGTTGTTTATCTGAACTATATAAACTACTTATTACTGACTAGAATTTTCCTAGTAATTTTTACAGAGAACAATACTTTTTTTTTCCTTAGAATAATGAGTGATTATGGAAAATAAAATTATATGTGAGGTTTAATAAGACAAATAATAATGTAAAAAGAATGAGAGTGACTGAGAAGAAAAAAAGGAGGTTGCATGTTAGGTAATCGTAATCGAGGGACCCTCATGTGACTCAACATAGCCGCAGCCAAAGATTTGTGCATGCATATACATCTATACAAAATTTGTGTCATTTTCAATGCCAATAAAGATAGGAGATAAGAGCCCTACTCCTGGATTTCCATCTTTCTTAATTTCTATTACTTTCTCCTCATTTTATAAATATTTTTATTTCATGTATTATGAATTGGAAAAAAGATACAAAAAGATCAAATTTGTTTTTAATTTGTCTTTTCTGTATATCTTGGATTAAGTTCATATGTCCATGATATAATAAATAAACGTTATCACAAATACAGTTGAAATTAAGAATTTTCAGATATGTTGGTGGTTATCGGGTGGGGTGGGCCATCGTTCCACCTAAAAAAATTAAAAAATTAATATATGTATATTTTATTAATTTTTTAGGTAATCATATACAATTTTATAACCACCTTCATATTTTGCCCACCCATTTTCAGTTTTTTTTTTTTTTATCAATTTTCGGCTCCGCCTCTAAATTCAGAGCACAAACGTGCATCAAAGATCATGCATGTTTCGTTGTTTAATAGTCGAGATATTTGGGTCGTGGTTGGATTATAATTAGAACCAAATTCATCAATATAATAGAACACATGAATCTATTATTTTATAAATGCAATATATCTCTATATAGTTTATTTCTGTGTGTCACATATTTATGTTCAAATATATATAAAAGCTTATCCATTAGGAATAGTTGATATCCACCAGAAGGTAGAAAGAAACCTGGCATGCAAGCGACTGAAGAGGAGTGTAAATATACAGTAACATGTGAAGATCACACTCTATATATATGTGTAATCGGGTCGGGTCCATGCTATATATATCTTTTTTGGACCTTCCCAATTGCCTCCTTGCCCCACCTCATATAAATAGACAACTCCATATTTAGATTTCCTCAATTCCAAGATTAATATTCTACTAATTTATACTTTTTGCTTAATTATTCAAAAATCAAAATCATCTACGTCAACTGGCTTTTTGGGTTTATTTCAAGTCGCCCATTTTGGTGTACTGTAATTATGATTTTTCTCTAATTTCGTTTTTGATATATAAGTGATGAGAATTTATGCACTTCACATGCATATAAATAAATATACAATAGTTGATGTAACACAATTCTGCAATGTTGTTATATATTGTTTTCCCATGTCAAAAATATTTTTTGAAATTGAAAATGGTTAATGTAACTCTAATCAAAAAAAAAAAAAAATTCAAAATCAAATTACATCGCATTCCTTAGTTCAGCTTAATATATTGAGAAAAATACGTTTTTAGTTTTGTTGGAGCCGACTCAAATTATTTTTAATTTCGTAGGAATTTTGATAATATTTTTAGTCCCATTTAAGTCAAATAAAATTTTAATCTAACAAACAATTACTATAGGAAAAATATAATTCTTATGTAAAAGGGGTGTCCAACTATTTATACACTTGGAATTGTTATAATTTTCATCTATATGTAATTTAATGATCTGTCATTATAATGATAATTATATGGTTAGACTACAAAATAGGTATCTTTTTATCTTAAACGTGAATCACGTTCTTTTACTTCCTTTCTTTTACACATTTTTCTCTTTCCATAAAGTTTAATTTCATCTTCACTCATCTAGTACTTTTTTTTTTTACTTATCGCTCCTCTTCTCATCTCTTAATTAATTTTAATTCAAATTGTATTTTTAAAATTTATTTTTTTCACATGTACCACCGCAATTATTTTTTATTGTATAAGGATACAAGAGAGATACCTAATAATTCGTGCTGAAAAAGAATTTCCCATGCATATTTCTATTTCCCAATACTGTAACTACCAATTAAATTCCCTTTATTGTTGTTTCTTCTAACCATAGTACTCAACCAATAATCATATCATCGTTAAAAAAACTATCAAATCGATTTTATAATAAATCAGATTCAAAAAAATCGAGCCATTTAAAATAGCATCTTATTACAAATTTCTCAATTAAACACGATATATTATTTAAAAAAATTGAGTTCACAAGCCATTCCAAAATTCACCAAATTAAATAGAAAATGAAGGAAAAAATGTCTGTAGCAAAACCAAAAGGCACGAGGAAAAAAGCTGACTAACTTTTTGTCTCATCTTGTCCTTTGTAAGTGTCTAAATTTTAAAAAGAATTAAAAATCGCATCAAGTGTTTAGAAATCGAATGAATATTAGAAGAATCTTGAGGGAAGCACATAGGTCGAATCAAGTAAAGTTAAAATTATTGAATTTTTTTTAATATATATTCATCCCAATTAACTACTCACTCGATAATTTTTAGGAGTACAAAAACTAGAGGACACCCTGTTTATGAAAAAGCAAATAATTTTGGTATTTTATTTTTAATTTGAACTTTTTGGAATTTAATACAAAGGAAATTCTCTAACATCCAATCCCATGCAACTTAATTTAATTAAATTAATATAGACAACACGCAAAACAAAGAGCATCAATTTACCATCAAAGTAAGGAACTTTACCACGTGCCTAAGGTACCTCAAGAATTATCTACATTTGATCCAAAAAATTAGTTTATTTATTGAATAAATAAATAATTTTGTTATTTTTCAATAAATAATATATATCGTTACAGATGAAATAATGTGACACAAATCATATGGAAGTCAAATATGTAAAGACACCAGTTTTCGACACAGAAAAAAAGGGTGAGTTTGATTTTCGTGTAAATTTAACTCATGTTAGTCTAATTCTTGTGCTTGGTTTTAGGTGGATTATATTCCGTGAGTACAACTTATCTTTGTCCAATCATTACTAATTAATTAATATGGTACTCAATATACTTTATTTTATTCTGCACCTTATAAATTCCGTGCATATAATATATGGATCATTTTGTTATGAAGTTTGAATTCTTGGCTAGACAAACTGGGACTATATTTATTATTAATTTATCAATATTAAAAGTTTTCACATGAAATGTATCATATGTGAATTATGAATAATTATAACTCTATTGAATTTCAGAGTCCCAAAACTTTCTAGAACTCAATTGATCAATTCGGTTAGCAATATTAATTAGTGTTAGAGTTCTTAGGGTGAAACGTATAAGAACCCTCGTATTATTATTGTAAAGATGTTCAATAAATTTTAAGTTGTGGGTCTAAACTATTGCGTGTTTTAAAGCTTGGGGTTAAATCAGCTCTACTCCTATCACAAGGGGCTAAAATGCAATTTTGCCTAAATTAATCTATCTCTTTTATTTTGAATTCGTGCAAAAACACATTGAGATTGAAGACTCAAAGATGAATTTCGTTTCTCCGTCAAGAGTAGTATAAAATAATTAACAATAAATTAAAATATTTCAATAATTACGATTAACATGATAAAGTGCATAATTGAATTTATGATTTGTGTTTTATAGAGAACATAATTTATCTTTCTAATTACCTTATAAATTTTGTAGTATCTTGGAGCTGCCTTATTATTTATTAGTAGAGGACAACGCATGGACCATTTTTAGCATACTCCCCTAATTAAAATATTTAGGGTCATTTTCTTAAAATTAAGTAAATTAACAGCACATATTCAATAGCAGATATTGACAAACTTTTAATACTTAAATAAAAATAATAATTTAAAAATAATAAAACGATTGAAATTCAATTTTCTCCAATTTTTATTTACAACATGATGTATGGAATAAGTTTGAATAATCCAATGAATCATTCATTTTAGAAAATGATGAAAGGATAAAGAAGCACAGGTCAAATTTTGTGAAAGGACAATTCCTGGGCTTATATAAAGCTGGTTACTAAGGTCAAGCCCAATCATTAGTTCAGCAGATACAGGGCCCGTTTCATAGGCCCATAAGAGAATTGGCCCACTGGCCCGTTACACGCAGACCTTTTATGACATGTCCAATTACTTTATGATATTCCAATTTTCACAAGTCCATTACAATTTATAGGACCTTAAAAGTGCACCAGTGTGATCAAAGTTTGGTTTTAAGATTTCGGTTTAATTGAATAAACATTATTAATATAAAATTGTAGTTGAAACACTATAGGGTATCTTTTAACTGAGTGACCAATTCTAAGACAATTGTTTATTACTTAAAAACAAATTATACAATGAGGAACATACCTATTTAGAAAGGGAAATAATTTTTTTCCTATGTTTTTTAACCTCTTGAATAATACAAAATAATTTGATATTATTAATAGAAAATAAGTTTACATTATTTCTATGTGCACATGCATTAACTGTGTTCCGACTGCTAATTTAAATAAAAAGAGTTGCGAAAAGGCATTTCCCAAAGTCTTGGTACCTCACATGTATGATACAGTCTAAAATGATAAAAAATCCCACCCGAGTGTATACATAATTGTTAAACCTAACAATCAAATTTATCATAAACTTAGGCTCAATAAGCTCGTATAATATGACTCGAGCACGAGCATTTCGACTCGTTTACACCTTTATTAATGACAAATATTTTTGGACAAATAAAAAGTGAAATAGTCGACAAACTTTTTTGAGACCAATGGAATAATATATATATCTTCCTCTATATTAAAACAAGGTTATGGTTACTATTCACCAAATAGAATTTTCTCAGAATTTTGAATTTTTTTTAATTAGTAATTCATAATTATTCTTTCTCTTTCATATTTAATTCCCAACTATCTCAATTTTCCTATTATCTGAACTTACCTAAAACAATAATAATATATATTATATAGATACACCATATCAAAACTCTATATACACTTTTTCTCTCACCTTCAATAAAAGAGCAACAAAAGATTATCCATATCTATTGGGATTAATTACATGCCTTATTTTGAATTAATTACATATTATTATTTTATGCAAATCTTTTTATCAACTCACGTGAAGTTGGTATAAAATTAGTTAATTAATAATTAATAGTTTTTATTCATTAATTATTAATTAATTACCATATCTTATTCGGTCCATATCCCATGAACAATATAGATAGACTTAGTTACATATTATTACTTTATAATTCATTTGGGATTTATTTTCTTCACAACAATAGAGAAAAATTTGAGAGCAACTCTGGAACATATTTTTTTGCAATTTAATAGCAAGTTTGAAACATATTTTTCTGCAATCTGAGAGCAAGTTTGTCGTGCTCGCTGTAGTGAGGTATTCTTTTCTTTCAATATTAGAACCAAAATTGTTAGCATATTTTATTCAATAGCCATACGTATGCTTATGTGTTTTTTTTTATTTCTGTAGGATTTGAGAAATTGTGTGAGTTCAGCTCTTCCGTTTGCATCTTCTTCTTCCTTCCATTGATTCCGTAAGAGATTATTATTCAAATCGATACAAATAATTTCTTTTATGCCTTTTATTGTATTTATTCCGACCAACGTGTCCAATATAGATAGATTAATAATTTTAGTTAATAATTAGTTAATTAATGATTAATAATTTTTAGCCATTAATTATAAATTAGGTACCATATCTTATTTGTCTGCACATATCCCATTAACAATATAGATAGATTTAGTTATATTTTGTGAAAGAATCAAGTGTGGCGTGAAGCTATGCCAATTCAGTAGGTATATTGCTCTAATTGGGATAACATATTTCACAAAATTTATAATTCCAAGTGAATATGTATTTGTGATTTATTTTTATTCTTTTATGTTAATAAATATATTCTCTTTGGTCATACTTACCCTAATACTAAAGATATGTCTGCCCATATATCCCATAAGGCTGGACCTAACAACAACTTTTCAGATCGTACTATGTGGCCCATTTCCTTCAATATAGGTGTTAGGCCCTTTTAAGACTAATGATGGTACAATAGGTCACTTAAGATCTGTGGACAATCCACTAAATTAGGATGAGATCCGATGACAATAAACAAATTTCAATTTAATTTGGGTAACAATGGACCAATATATATTATTAATATATAAATTTTAATTTATCACATTCATTCTATTATTTAAAGTTTGATTATGATTATGATTCAACACTTTCAATCCTACTGAAACTCTAAATTCATGAAAATCAGATTATTATTTAAGTCCATAAAAAATGTTAATGCCTTTTGATATTTAAACTTTTGTTAAATTTAATTTTTCAATTGCGCAGTGCAATGAACATCAATTGTATTCGATGTAAGCTCGCAAGGCTCAAATTAATGATAAAATTATATGCTAGACGCCATAGAGGAGTTACTGATCATGCCATCACTCAAACATTGGCAAGAATGGAAAGAGAATATCAAACAATAACTGAATTACACAGGGCATCTTTGAATACTGCTGAAGGATCTCCTATTTATTTACCAGTACCATGTGTGCGGCGCAATAGAAGAACACATGTGACACGGTCGAACATTGGATCATCATCACGTACAATAAATAGAGAACGTGGTAATCAACCTATAAGAGAAGAGCATTCCAATTATAATGCTGTAGACCAACAAACAATGGCGAGGGTAACAACTATAGAAGACATAAATGGTAATGCACTTGATTTTATTAAATTCTTATTTTGTTAATGATATGTCTTATTTCTCATTTACAATTTTAAAAAATATTTAATATTACAAGCGAATCATAATTATTAAAAAAATCATTTAACATCCTCTAGGAACATATCACTTAACCAATAGTAAATTTAAATTTCTTACGTAAGTTTGGAATTTAAATTGATTGTATTTATATATTAGATTTAATATTTTTATAAGGAAGCAAACATAGTTACAGTTGTTAATGTTCATCTTAAATGTTTAGGACATATTCCCCATTCTCCTTCTGATTCAGACGATGAGCTTTTGGCACCCAACACCGCACCTATACAAGATGCTAATGAGACTTATATGAATCCTACAGATGCACATATGGTTGAAGGTATGCTAATGAACATATTAAAAAATTTCTTAATAATTATAAATACATTTGTATATTTACAATTTTAGTTGATTGCAACAATGAAATTATATTCCCTATTGAAAAATAAATATTACCAAAAGTAAGGTCTAATGTATGATCATAAATGTACAGGAGTCCAATCAGTTCACCAGTATGACTCGAACATTGAGATTTTGGTACCAAGCAGCCCACCTGTAGCAGATGAAAATACATGTGATGGAAATATTTTGTCTACACTTGCGGTTCAAGGTAATATCATTATATTTTTAAAAATATTCTGATATGAATATTTTTTAAATTTACTAATAATTTTACATTTATGAAATTAGTTACAACTACTGTGTGTGTTGTGTTATGCATAATTTATAAGTTTTTAGATTAAATGAAAATAATTTATAGATGTACCAGTTTCCTTATTAACTACATAATTCCATCAATTGTGGAATGAATTAATACGTCAATTTAGCTAATGTAAATTAAATATTCCTCCTAATTAAGGATTTCGATTTGGTAGCAAAGCGGTCTGTTGACCACAATGCCAATTTTGATTTTAAATCTTAATTTTCTAGAATTTTGAGTTTTTTTTAATAAAATGAAAAATCCTTATTGGTTGGTTTAAATGTTTTAAGATTGATTACTATTCTTAAATTAGATAATCAAATTAAATTACTTGCAACCGAAATGGGAAGAGTTCCAATTTTTTGATTGTGATTTGTGATCATTTTAATGCAAATGAAAAGAGAATACAACCCAATTAAGTCTTTTAAGATTCATATAACTTTTGGTTATGTATTTTTGGTTAACAATGTTTGTTTTCTGTTTTGTATATAATAAATTAGTTGTTAAAGATTTCAAGATACATTTATGATTTACTATATAGTGTTTATAAATAACATAAAGCTTGGTTTTATGTGACTGAATATTTGTGATACATAATATGAACAATATATTTCATTATTTTTTCATTTATAATCAACATCTTTAATTAATAAAAAAAAGAATTCAACCACATCAAGGCTTTTAAAATTCAGAAATTTTTTATAACCAATTTTTTTCAACTCAAGCCGTGCGTAGCACGGGTTACACACCAGTATATATACACATTAACGTTTAAAATGATCATAAACTTTCAAGAACCAACCAGCATTTTGTGTTTCTAAACTTAGACAAACTCTAATTTTACCTTCACTAGCCTTTACATGATTTACTATTAGAAATCCCCATCCACAGGGCAAGCCTTAGGAGGACCACCGTACCAAATACCAATTTCAAGCAAATATTAGAATAATTTAAACATTTTTCTGAAGATTTGCATCTGTGGAGCATTTCAGATTCTTTATTGAGTAATTTACCCAAAAAAAATCTCTATTTAGTACACGCATTTTATTTTGTATTTCATTTGTAGATACCTTGAATTTTATACGCGTGGCATATGTACATGATAAAAAAATAAGATGGAAGATCATTGTGTAATAGAGAATCCAGAATCCAGGTTTCTGTGTACTAAAATTAGCTTTAAATGCGCACTTATTCCTATCCTTGGAATTAATTCTCCATCTCTCATTTATTTCATAAACACACATAGTAAACATAAAATTCATGTAATTTGTATATTTATGTAAAAAAACGTCTACATATTTACATACAATAAATGAGATTAAGGTAAAACAACAATTTAAGAAGATAATATATTTGAAGCAAATTAACTTTATACGACAATTTTCTAAATCGAAATGATAACTAGTTATATTGCCAAAAGCCATTAGGTATCTCTACCAATGAAAGTAACCCCACACAATTTAGAAATATGAGTGGAATTTCAGTAATGGCCAATTAATTACCCAATAATATGTTTTGATTAAAGTAAGCAAGATCAAATCAACTTTTGCATAATGTAGGATAGAATTCCTAGGTAAGCTGTCGTTATTCTTGAATGAGTGGTTAATCTTGCTTATAGATAAATCCCCATATCTATTTTGATTTTTTAAACAAAATCGTTCATCCAAGTGCAACCTCAACATATCAACATCAAATATGTTGTCCAAGGTAAAGAAAGGGGCTAATCAAGCAAAGAAAAATTTGGCACAAGTGGGCACTAATAGTGAGTGTAAAACTTTTCCATTTGACTGAGAAAGCAACAAGATTTCGAAATAATTAGGGCCAATTGGGTGGCAGAGCAATCTCGGAAAATTCTTTTTCATGATAAAAGTAAGAAAAAATTATTTTTAGTAATAAGAAATATGAGGTGAGATGTTTGTTTGGATGATTTTTTTAAGAGAAAAAAATGTAATGATTATGATTGATATGATATGTTTTTTGTTATGAAAAAAATTGTTAGGATTGTTATTTGAATATAATTTATAATAACTCATTTTAGTCAAAATTATCGATTTAGATGTCAAAAAATAGCCACAATGGAACTTATTTTAAACGTCGTATTATTTTACATTGGAATATGTAATTAATTTGATTTTTGGAGTTGAAAATTAGTCGGAAAAAACTTTATAAGTCGATTGTGTGAACTGTCAAATCATGAATAGTAAGAATAATTTTTCTCTTTTTTTGGCAAAATTGTCTTCAAAATTATCTAAGATTTTGAGAGATTTTTTTGAAGAATTTTTTGTTGAGGCCCCCAATTGGATGGAACATTCGTCTCCGAGAGTTTATTTTCATGATAAAAGTGAGAAAAAAGTATTTTTAGAGATTATAAAATGTGTGTTTGAATGAGTTTTTTTGGAGAAAAATTTGTAATGATTATAGTTGATGTGATATTTTTTTGTTGTGAAAAATTTGTTTGAATTGATTTTTTAATATAATTTATAATAAATATTTTTAGTCAAACTCATCGATTTAAACGTCAAAAATAGTCATAATGGATCTTATTTTAAACGTTTCATTATTTTATATTAGAATATGTAATTAATTTCGTTTTTTGAGTTAAAAGATAGTCGGAAAAAACTTTTTAAATCAATGGAGTGAACTGTCAAATCATGAATAGTTAGAGTGAATTTTCTCTTTTTTCCAAAAATTTCTTCGAAATTATCTAAAATGTTGAGAGATTTTTTTGAAGAATATTTTTAAGACAATACCAAAGAAGTGATATTTTTTCGGGATTTTTTGCTCTGAAATATTTTTTTTTTTGGGTTGGAATTGCGGTTGACCCCTAATCACTGCTCTTTTTCCTCTCAGATGTGAACTAAAATTCAACAAGTTGAAATGAGTTATCCTCATGGTGCTAAAGTGGTGGTGCCAATAGATGTGAAGAAAAAACCACATGAACAAAAGGTTCCTCTTCACAACCGGTGGCACCCCGACATACCGCCAGTGGCGGAGGTACAAACAGGAGAACTTTTCAGGATAGAGATGGTGGATTTCAGCGGTGGTGGCATAACAAAAGAGTATACGGCTCAAGATATCAAGTTTGCCGATATGTCTATTGTAAGTTTGCACATATATATGTCTATCCAAGTGTAATTTTTGCAACAAAAATATACTTATCTCTTGTTTAGTATTCATCAATAATACAGCCTCTAGTTTTTTCATTTATTACCACAAAATGAATAGTGTTAGTGGCATGAAAACTACCAAAAACTCCATTATTTAGTGATGAAAAACTTCACCATCAACTGATAACAAGGCTATAACAAAAGTTGGGGACCATTGGAAAAGCAGCCAGGTCCATTTTGTCAGCTAGTAAACATGTCTTAATCTTCGTAACAATTTCTGAATTTTCCTATGTCACTAAGATTGTCTTCTCATGGCTCACAATTTTCATGCAAAAAACAATTTCTAAATCAACCATGGCCCCTCAAACTCCAAGATTAGTAGTTGATATAGACCTGAAGAAGAAGCCATGGCAGCAAAAGCTGCCACTTCACAATCGGTGGCACCCCGAGATACCTCCAGTGGCGGAGGTCAAAACCGGTGAATTATTTAGGGTAGAGATGGTAGACTGGACAGGAGGGGCAATTACATATGATAACTCTGCACTTGATATAAAAACCTTAGACCTATCAACTGTAAGCCTCACATATACACGTAAAACGAAAAATTGTATAATTAGCTCAATTATGATTATCAATTCTCATTTTAGTATATTTTTGTCTCAGGTTCATTATCTGAGTGGACCTATTAGAGTGGTTGACAGGGACGGGAACCCGGCAAAGCCTGGTGATCTTCTGTCTGTTGAGATATGCAATTTGGGTCCTCTACCTGGAGATGAGTGGGGTTTTACTGCAATTTTCGACAGGGAAAATGGTGGTGGATTTCTCACAGATCATTTTCCTTGTGCAACCAAAGCTATATGGTATTTTGAAGGGATATATGCCTATTCTCCTCATATACCTGGTAAAAATCTTTTTCTATGTTTTCTCATTTCATGAACATATATGAGCCTCAATATCTAATTCTAACATTATAGGGGTAAGATTTCCGGGTATAACTCACCCGGGGATAGTTGGCACAGCCCCTTCAATGGAATTGCTCAATATATGGAACCAACGGGAGAGGGAACTTGAAGAAACTGGTCTTCAGTCTCTAAAATTGTGCGAGGTTTTGCATTCACGACCCTTAGCAAACCTGCCATCAACTAAAGGATGCCTTCTTGGCAAGGTAAAACATATTCAGTTTAATTAAGTTTTCTATAATTGGCAAAATTTGATCTTTCTATTCGATCTAGATTAAGGAAGGCAGTTCTGAATGGGAAACAATAGCAAACGAAGCTGCAAGGACAATACCTGGAAGAGAGAATGGAGGGAATTGTGACATCAAAAATCTCAGCAGGGGTTCGAAAGTATACCTGCCGGTGTTTGTAGAAGGGGCAAATCTCAGCACTGGCGATATGCATTTCTCACAAGGTGATGGTGAGGTCGCGTTTTGTGGCGCAATTGAGATGAGTGGCTTTCTAGAGCTCAAGTAAAATTTCATTACATACCTTTCGTCATTTCAAGTTATTGTCATAAAAAGGGTTGTAATAGTTTGATAACTGAATCAGATGAAAAATTTAATGCTTTAACAGGTGTGAAATCATAAGAGATGGGATGAAGAAGTACCTAACTCCAATGGGTCCAACTCCTTTGCATGTGAACCCGATATTTGAGATAGGTCCAATGGAGCCAAAGTTCTCGGAGTGGTTAGTGTTTGAGGGCATTAGCGTTGATGAGAGTGGGCGCCAGCATTACCTTGACGCCAGTGTTGCTTACAAGCGTGCAGTGCTTAACGCGATTGACTACCTCTCAAAATTTGGATACTCAAAAGAACAGGTCTGATTAACCTTCATCCTATATATATATATGTAGAATGGCAATATAATAATGGTGGATCTGCAGGTGTATCTTCTACTCTCATGCTGCCCTTGCGAAGGACGGATTTCAGGAATAGTGGATGCCCCAAATGCTGTAGCTACACTTGCAATTCCAATAGCTATTTTCGACCAGGTACCATGGATATATGAATACAACGTATAAATGCAGATTATCAATAGTGCATCATATAACTTCATGTTGGTGTGCAGGATATCCGTCCCAAAATCAATAGCGTGCCTACGGGACCTAGAGTTGTGAGAAATCCAGGTCTGCCACAGTGCACTTATGATGGAACATTGCCTATCACAAAAAATCCCTGTGCTACAACTTGAATATCATCAGGCAAGAAGATGAGGAGGCATGGAAAGTACAATGATACCACTTACCAGTATCAAAACATGTTTGTGAAAACGTAATATATATAGTAGATAAATAATGCTGAATAGCATAATATTTTGTCAGACTTTATTATTAGCTAAATCATTACTTGATCTATTAATAAGTCATCTCCATTCAAAACAGTGTTTTATTAGTGATATCGACCAATCAAATCCTTCTCAAACTTAATGTTGATAAATTAATTACTTTATGTATAAGGTTCTCAATAAACGAATTAACAAGAGAAGTGTTTGAAAGTTCATAACATTAAAAATTGCCAACAAATTGGTCAAAAGAATAAAAGGCTGCTGGATTCATGTTCTGGAAAATAAAGACGAAGACGATAAATTTGGGGTTTATATCATCTTAACATTCTTTTCACAAGCAAACAAAAAGGAGGTTTATATCATTTAGTGGTCGTGCAAGCATAAAAAACATATAATCGTGCCCGTTATCAATTTTAAAGTAAGGACACGTAATTTTCAATTTTTCAAAGATTGGATGGCACTTAATTCCTAATGTAATGCAAATACTTTTTCCATTAAAAATACTATCCATGTATTCCTCATAAGAGAAAACTAATTCATAAAAATTCCTCATACAAAATAATTTTTCTTACAAAAAGAACTACTCATCATACCTTTTTCTTATAAAAAAAAACTCATAACTACACACTATTAACATCTTATCTCTAATCTCTTAAAAATAAAATTTATTACAATTCGACGAGCTCGAAAAAGGGAAGAAAATACATGATCACATCAAAAGAGATGGGATTAAATTAGACGCACACTTGGGCACTGCATTGGTAGACTTGTATGCAAAATGTGGGTGCATTGAGATGGCTAAGAAAGTTTTCAAGTCGTGTGGTATAAAAAACGTGTCTTTATGGAATGCAATGCTTAGAGGCAGCTTCACCAATATGAAGCCCTCTAGTTTACAGTCATTTGTATCTTGTACATTAGTTATTGTACTTTCATACAAGAATTTATTTATTCAGAACTATTACACTAATAATCTATAATTTTAATCTTTAGTTTTCATATTTTTAAATCTTTTAAAAAAATATAGTTATTGGTAATTACCATATCAAAATCTAAAGTGTATAAAAATATTTAATATTGAAAATAAAATTCGTGTTGTTTGATCTATCAATTTGAAGAAAAAAAATGATAATTTCGATAAGAAGTAGTAAGTGATGAATTCTTCACTTAACGAATGCAGGGTAATTTAGTGCATGTGAAGATCTTATACGTATGAAAGTTGTCTTCTTCGTTTACTTCTATGGTTGATATGTGTTCTATATATGTGCATGATCACCATATATTTGCTTATTTGCGTAGCTTAAATCATTTACGAGAAGCCGTGTTAGAGTCCAAGGGAATCAAAGCATAATCCGACAAATAAGAGTTGCATAGAGATAGTATATTTGCCTAGCTTAAACCATTTAATGCTTCTAAAAAATTGAAGTACACGTGGTTATTCGAAAAACCAATTAATGGTCTCACCAAAGGCTATATTATTCCTTATATATACTCATTAGTTTCGAATTTCCTTTCACAAATTCAGTTTCGTCTCTTGAATTCAAAATTTTCTCTCTGCTAGAAAGTAGAAACGATGATGATCTTCTTCATCCTGTGAGTAATTTGTTTATTCTTTTTCTTATTGATTTCTTTACGGTTCATGAGTTTAATTTACATTTCGGATGCTATTATAATTACATATTTTTTGATATTTCTGGCATATTTCAGAATCCCTCTGATATGGTTATGGTTATCGTACATTGGGAATGATTATCCCTTTCCTTTCCCGGTTTGTTGCGATTTTATTGTTTTCTTCATGGGTTTTGTTGAAATAATAATAATAATAATAATAATAATCTAGATTCATTAGGATTGTCTAAATTCATTGTATTTGGTGGTCAAGTAAAGAGTCATGTAGAAGTTGAAGAGTCGGGTATGTGAAAGGTCAAGAGTCCAAGTAGTTTAAAAGTCATTTAATCTTAGCCATTAAATTGAATCGATCTTAACCGTTGGTTCGGGCTTTGTATTAGTATAAATAGGGGTATTGTCTTTCATTTGTAATCATTCAAAAATGGAGTTGAATTGAAATATAAAATATAAGTTTCCTCCACTCTCTTCACAAAAGTTTTTCAATTATTTTTCTTTCCATATTCTAACAAAGTGGTATCAGGGCCAATTTTGTTTGGAGAATTTCTCAATTTTGAAGATGGCAAACGGAGCACCTTTGCAAGTTCCAACTCTCACCAAAGATAATTTTGATAATTGGTGCATACGAATGAAGGCTTTGTGTGGAGCCTATGAAGTTTGGGATTCCATTGAAAATGGAGTTGACGGAAATGAAGCAACCGTCAAGAAAAAGGATCAAAAGGCGCTTGCACTCATCCATCAAGGGTTGGATGAGAAGATGTTTGAGAAAGTTGCTAGTGCAACTACGTCCAAACAAGCTTGGGATATTCTCCAAGCTTCATTCCAAGGAGTTGATCAAGTGAAGAAGGTGCGTCTCCAAACATTGAGAAGTGAGTTCGAATCTCTACGCATGAAAGATTCGGAATTGGTATCGGATTACATTTCAAGAGTTTTGGTTATTACTAACCAAATGAAAAGATATGGAGATGAGATGAAGGATAACCGGATCGTTGAAAAAATCCTACGATCATTGGATGCGAAATTCAATTATGTTGTCGTCGCCATTGAAGAGTCCAAGGATTTGGACACCATGACCGTGGATGAGCTTGCCGGATCCTTGCAAGCACATGAAGAAAGATTGAAAAAGCCGGTTCAAGAAACACCGGAACAAGCTTTGAAAGCAAAGTTAACCTTAAAAGAGAAGGAAACTCATTATGGCACGTCTCAAAGAGGTCGAGGGCGTGGTAGAAATCGAGGGCATGGCCAAGGAAGAGGTCGTGCTCGTGGAAATGATGGGAGAAGCGACAATAATTTTTGCAACAATGATGAAGGACGACAAAATTTCAACCATGGAAGAGATCGTGGACGAGGTAGAGGTCCGAGAGCATCGAGAGGAGGAGGAAGACAAACTCAATAAAGATATGACAAGTCAAATATTGAATGTTACAATTGTCATCGTTTTGGTCATTATGCTTCGGAATGTGCCTATGTCGAAGAGACGAGTAATCTTGTGGAGAATAACAATTAAAAGGTCCATCACACCATGCTACTCGCTTGTAAAAGCAATCAAGAAGAAGAAAATAATCAATGGTACCTTGACTCCGGTGCAAGTAGTCACATTTGTGGAAAGAAAAGTTTGTTCGTGGAACTTGATGAGTCCATCAGCGGCAATATCACTTTCGGAGACTCTTCACAAATTCAAGTGAAAGGAAGAGGTAACATTTTAATATGCTTGAAAGATGGTAGTCATCAATTTATCTCCAACGTTTACTATGTGCCGGATATGAAGAGTAACATATTAAGTTTTGGACAATTATTGGAGAAAAATTATGACATTCACTTGAAAGAGAAAAGCTTAACAATGAAATATGAAAATGGAAGGATCCTAGCCAAGGTGCCAATGACAAGAAATAGAATGTTTTTGTTAAACATTCAAAGTGATGTCCCGATGTGTTTGAAATCTTGTTTTAAAGATTCATCCTGGCTGTGGCATATGAGATTTGGGCATTTGAATTTTGATGGCCTAAAGTTGATGAGTAAAGGAAGAATGGTAAAAGACTTACCCGACATAGACCATCCAAATCAACTTTGCGAAGGGTGTCTGCTTAGCAAACAATCAAGAAAGAGTTTTCCGAAGGAATCGATGACGAGAGCTCAATATCCATTGGAGTTGATACATTCAGATGTATGTGGGCCTATCAAGCCATCATCGCTTGGTAAGAATAATTACTTTGTACTTTTTATTGATGATTATTCTCGGAAAACTTGGGTGTATTTCCTAAAGAAAAATCGGAGGTGTTTGAAACTTTCAAAAGGTTCAAAATTGTGGTGGAGAAGCAAAGTGGTTACCAAATCAAAGCTCTTCGGTCTGATAGAGGTGGCGAATTTACATCAAATCAATTTAAAGAATTCTGTGAAAAGAATGGTATCTATCGCCCCATGACGGCTCCATATTCACCACAACAAAATGGTGTAGCCGAGAGAAAGAACCGAAGTATTCTCAACATGGCAAGGAGTATGTTGAAAAGTAAAAATATACCGAGAGAGTACTGGGCCGAAGCCGTTTCTTGTGCCGTCTACTTGATGAACCGCTGCCACACTAAAAGTGTTCATGGGAAAACACCACAAGAAGCTTGGAGTGGTTATAAACCAAGTGTTTCACACTTGCGGGTATTCGGAAGCATTGCCTATGCACATGTACCAGATGAGAGAAGAAGTAAGCTTGATGATAAAAGTCAAAGGTATGTATTTGTTGGATATGACGAGAACTCAAAAGCATATAAATTGTATAATCCTTGCAATGGAAAGATCGTGATTAGTAGGGATGTTGAATTCGATGAGGATAGTGCATGGGATTGGAGTACTTCACATGAAAAAATTAATCACAATCCGCTCATTGTTGAAGAAGAAGAAGATATGGTGCAACCTACCACTCCACCACCATCGCCTCCACCACAAAATACACAATTTGATTAAGGGAGTTCAAGTGAAGGGCCTCGAAAGTTCAGAAGTCTACAAGAATTGTATGACAACACTGAGGAGGTACGAAATTTAAGTGAATTTACACAATTTTGCTTATTTTCTGAAAGTGAGCCAGTAGATTTTGAGGATGCCATTGAAAACCAAAAATGGAGAGATGCAATGGATGAAGAAATTAAAGCCATAAAGAAAAATGATACGTGGGAGCTTGCATCACTTCCTAAAGGAAAAACCACTATTGGAGTCAAGTGGGTGTACAAAATCAAAAGAAATTCCGAAGGAGTGATAGAGAAATATAAGGCAAGGTTGGTTGCCAAAGGATATAAGCAAAAGGCAGGAATTGACTATGATGAGGTATTTGCCCCAGTTGCCCGTCTTGAAACTATTCGTTTAATAATTTCTTTGGCAGCTCAAAATTATTGAAAAATTCACCAAATGGACGTCAAATCTGCATTTTTGAATGGTGTCTTGGAGGAAGAGGTGTACATTGAACAACCGTCGGGTTATGTGGTGAAAGGACAAGAAGATAAGGTCCTAAAATTGAAGAAGGTTCTCTACGGCTTGAAACAAGTCCCCCGTGCTTGGAATAGTAGAGTATTTCCAAGCAAATGATTTTACCAAGTGTCCACATGAACATGCTCTTTATGTAAAATTGGAGAAAAGTGGTAATATTTTAATTGTTTGTTTGTATGTGGATGATTTGATATTTACAGGGAACAATTCGACGATGATTAATGAATTCAAGAGATCTATGTCCAATGAGTTTGAAATGACGGACATTGGTTTGATGTCCTACTATCTTGGCATCGAAGTAAAATAAAGAGATGATGGTATTTTCATATCTCAAGAAGGATATGCTAAAGAAATTCTCAAGAAGTTCGAGATGGAAAATTGCAATCCTGTTAACACCCCCGTTGAGTGTGGAAAATTATCCAAACTCGGAGATGGTGAGAAGATTGATCCCACATTTTTCAAAAGCCTTGTTGGAAGCTTGAGGTACTTGACGTGTACAAGACCGGATATACTATATGGCGTTGGACTTGTGAGTCGTTATATGGAAGTTCCTAATACTTCTCATTGGAAGGCGGCTAAAAGAATTCTTCGATATATCAAAGGAACGCTTGATTATGGAATCTTATACAAACATTCCCAAAATTATGAGCTCGTTGGTTATTGTGATAGTGACTGGGCCGGTGATATTGATGATCGGAAAAGCATTACCGGGTTTATTTTCTTTATAGGAGATTCTGCATTTGCATGGAGTTCTAAAAAGCAACCTATTGTGACTCTTTCTACATGTGAAGCGGAATACGTTGTTGTTACTTCTTGCATTTGTCATGCTATTTGGTTGAGAAGCTTGTTGAAAGAGCTTCATCTACCACTAGAAGGTCCAATAGAGGTACGTGTTGATAACAAGTCCGCTATTGCATTGGCAAAGAACCCTGTGTTTCATGAAAGAAGCAAGCATATTGATACTAAGTATCACTTTGTTCGAGATTGCATCACCAAGAAGGAAGTCGAGCTTGAGTATGTGAAATCTCAAGACCAAGTTGCGGATATTTTCACCAAGTCGTTGAAGTTTGATACTTTTCAAAAGTTGCGTATGTCTCTTGGAGTAATGAATCTAGCTTAAGGGAGGATGTTGAAATAATAATAATAATAATAATAATAATAATAATAATAATAATAATAATAATAATAATAATAATAATAATAATAATAATAATAATAATAATAATAATCTAGATTCATTAGGATTGTCTAAATTCATTGTATTTGGTGGTCAAGTAAAGAGTCATGTAGAAGTTGAAAAGTCGGGTATGTGAAAGGTCAAGAGTCAAGTAGTTTAAAAGTCATTTAATCTTAGTCATTAAATTGAATCGATCTTAACCGTTGGTTCGGACTTTGTATTAGTATAAATAGGGGTCTTGTCTTTCATTTGTAATCATTCAAAAATGGAGTTGAATTGAAATATAAAATACAAGTTTCCTCCACTCTCTTCACAAAAGTTTTTCAATTATTTTTCTCTCCATATTCTAACAGGTTTTACTTGAAATTATCATTTCGATTTTGTCCTTTTGATGTTAAATGTATACATTCTTTTTTTAGAAAAAAAATTTCACCAGTGAATTTCCTTTATATATTTTTGCATTTTTATTCATCATTGAGGGACTTTTATATTCTAAATCTTGAAGGCCCATATTTTTGAACTTTCAACTTTTCACGTTTCCGAGTAAGTAATCTCTATACTCACTTCTCATTGATTTTGAATCTTCTTCGAATTATTCTTGCATTTCTACTATATTTATTTAGATTTTCATCATTTTACGACTGTCTTTGTTCATGAGTTTGATTAACTTTCGTTCAAAGGTTTTATAATTACATATCTTTTTGACATTATTAGCATATTCTAAAAATTTATCCTATCCTAAATGATTATCGTACATTACGTGTTTCTTGAATCCTCTTTTCTTTCCCCCATTCTGTTGCTGCAATTTTATTGTTTCCTTCATGGGCTTTTCTTGAAATTATCACTTGAGTTTTTTCTTTTCTTTGTTAAATATTGTTGTTTCGAAAGATCAATTTACACATTCTTTTTTAAAATTTTCACCAGTGAATTCAATTTACAATTTTTTTTTGCATTTTCCTTAGGAAATTCATCATTTCAGAGGGACTTCTGTATTCTGAATCCTGAAAGCCCATGTTCTTCAACTTTCAATGTTTCATATTTTCGAGACATATGAAATTCAAAGCTTATCAATGCCAGGAACCGCCTTCCTAAGGTAAGGGAATTTCATGAATTTCTGTGGCAGAATTATACATAATTGTTTATCTTCTGTGGTTCTTTTTAAACACTGAAATGCTTGAGTCAAAAATGGTAAATTTCTTCTCTGTGGAAAATGCTGGAGTGAAAATTAATGATAAATTTCTTCTTTGTGAAACTGTCTAGTTCATGTCAATATAATTTCCTACATATTGTTTTGTATACACCCTATCTGTTTTCCGTTGATTTCTCTTGATTTCTCTGTAGACTTTACATTTATGACTGCATGTGAGAGGGAATTGTATGAGCAATATTGTTTAAAGAATGGGGATATGGTATTCTCTTTCATTATTTATGTCCTTGTTGAAATTTACAAGCCACCATTCACATTCCAAGATTACATCGATCTATTGAGTTGAAAATTAGAGGTCGCAATTGATAGTACAATTAACTGATCCCATGAAAAGACGATATTTGTTAGTGAATTAGAGTGAATTACTCTTTGTTTGAAGATCAAAAGTATTCTTTGACACATTGTGTATGATTTTTCTAGTTTTCTTGATACATATACAATAGTGGGATCATATTGTTTTAATAAAACTAACCTTGAAACAAGTACTCATTGTGGTTTCTTATTGTTGACAAGAAAAATAGCTTCAGTATTAATGGGGTCATCTTTGAAGTTTGCGTACAACTTTCCGGACAAATGATTTTAACATCCACTTCATTGCTTAAGTGATGTCCATGTCAGAAATTTTCAACTCTTTTCTTTTATGTCAAAATAACTAGAAATGAACATATGGAAGCTTCAATTTTGCTATGAGCTTACCCTGCTTCTTTTCAACTGCAATTCTACCCGTTGCCTCTCTCTCAAATGTCTATTCTTCTATCTTTTTAGTTTTTATTTCTGCTGATATTGTTAGTCTTTTTAGAGAACTGAATTCTTTTATTGCTTACTTTCTGGAATTAGAGAATGGATGAATTATAATGACATAATTCCTGCTTCCCCGGAAACATTTTACCTTAAAGGCAATGTACTTCAACTGACTCCATCAGCCCTCACTAATATAAGATTATGCACATGCCTTTTCCTTTTTAGTATTCATCCATTCTTCTCTGGTTAACTCCTCTTGCTATCTACCTAATTATATTGTGTACTTGTCAGTTAAAGTATACTCACTCTAGAAGAGAAAGAAAAAACTTTTGGTAACAAAGCATTCAATGAGGCTACCAAATACCAATATGTGCCCGTTTTTCTTTTCCCTATCACCTTTACCCCTTACTCCTTTTCTCTGTTTCTTCTAATTTTCTTTCTTCTCCACCAATTCTAACTACATCTTCCTTCATTTTTCTTCATTCTTAAAGACATCACGTAAGTCTTCGTCTTGCCTTATCCTGCACTTATTCTTAAATATAAGAATTGTCGTATTTACACGCTTGGCACGAAGGTGGCTAGTTTGGAGTAAGCTCATGGCATACCACGCTGATGAGAAGAGGTGAAGACTAGGTGGTAGGAAGGAAATTATATGTCTAAGATCTACTTATTGTTTTTGTATAATTTTATTTCCATAGGTCTGATGTAGAATTTTTATTTGATACTGTATATAATATTCTTCCTAAATTTTGTTTCCAAATTTTTTTGTTAATATAGTGCTTTACTTCCTAAATTCTTGTTATGATAGTTTGTTTACATAATTCAAATTTTATTTTCTAATTTATGATAGTTTGTTTTCTAATTTTGCTTTATATCTTTATTGGGTAAATTGTTTTTTTCGTCCCATAAGTGACACCATTATCAATTTTGGTACCGCGCTTGTTGGTGTTCTCACTCTCAGTCCCATATGTCGTCAAAATTAGCACTTTTAGTCCGTTGACCAAATTCCGTTAGCAAATAGACGGAGTCACGTTAATTGACCTAATTGGAGAAAAATAAGCGGGAATTAAGTCCCCAATTGACCTAATTTCCCCCCCTTTTAGTTTTGGTATCAAACTTTGACCTAATTGAGCTCTATTTATTCACCTCTCAATTTATCGATCAAAACTCAGCTCAAAATCGGCTTATTTCGACTCGCCTGATACAGGCCAATTTTAATTACAATAGCAACTTTATAAGTGGAAGAACGTTTTTCTTAAGATGGGCTAAAGAAGTCAACCACCTTCTTCTCAACCTTTCTGTTACGTTATTGCTTTATTTTTAGCTAGGATATGTTTTCCTTTTCTACCTCAATTATGTTACAGATCACGCGGAGTGATAATTCACTTTTCATTTTCCTCAAGCAAAAGACTTTGTATATGTAGAATTTGATGAATGAGAAAGGCAAGGAAGTTTTATGTGCCAAATTATATCCCTTCTTCTTAAGTTCTAAGTGTGATTGTATTGTGTTAAGCTTCTCCGGATCCGATTCTCTCATTCGGTTCTCTGAAGTTTAGCGGGGAAATCTCCCATTCGATATTGATCGTATCAAGTGGTATCAGAGCCATCCACTACCCCTCCCAATTGCAATCGTGCGGCGCGGATGGTGACGCCGGCATTGCAGTGTTCGCCTGGGGCTAGGTGAACCTAGCACACAGCCAGCCCGCGTGGGCGCCGAGGCTGCGGAGCGTGGTGGATTGTTACGATCCTAATTGCAAGGTATGGGACTTGGATCCCACATCGAAATTATGGGATTCCCATGTGGGGTTTATATGACTTTGGGCTCTTCCACCTCATCAGCTAGCTTTTGGGGTTGGGTTCTCCCAAGGTCATATCATCGCCACCAGCGCCGATTACTCGAAAATTTCATCACGTTTCGGAGTATCCGTTTCCGATTCGAAATTTTGCGTCAAACAGCTCTGCCGTGTGCTATGCACTAATTACCGTTTTTATGTGGGTTTTCCAAGTCAAACCGAGTTGGGCTCAGTTTCAGCTCGGTTTGAAACCCTAACCGGCTTGCCTAATTGCTGCAGGATTATAAACAGTGCTAGGTTTAACATCGAAAGAGCTAATGGGCATGATTCAATCGCAGCTCAATTTGTGGTAGATTCATCATCGAGAATCTTGAGCGTTGTAGCTGGTTTTCGTGGCAATAAGCTTGATATGCAAATCCTAAAATCGTCATCTTTATTTACAGATACTGAAAAAGGTGCACTTTTGTATTCACCAAAACTCATCAATGTGAATGATGTAGATATACCTCAGTATTTAGTAGGATATGGTGAGCTAATGTGAATGATGTATTGGTGCTTGTTTTATACTTCACAATGTGAATGATGTATTGGTGCTTGTTTTATACTTCACAATATGTTGATTATGAGGGAGGATTATTCGACTTTTTGCGATGAATTGGATGATCAGGATTTGAATAATCAGAATTGATTTAGTTTGGATTGAGAAATTAGGTCAATTGGGGAAGAATTGGGCATAAATAGAGCTCAATTAGGTCAAATTTTGATACCAAAACTAAAAGAGGGAAAAATTAGGTCAATTGGGGACTTAATTCCCGCTTATTTTCCTCTAATTAACGGCGACGCACGTCTCACGTGTGTGGCTCCGTCAATTCGCTGACGAAATTTGGTCAACGGACTAAAAGTGCTAATTTTGACGACATATGAGACTGAAATTGAGAAAACCAACAAGCGCGGTACCAAAATTGATAATAATGTGACTTGTGGAACGAAAAAAACAATTTACCCTATCTTTATTTCTTACGTTTTTGTTTTGATACTTTCTTTTCATAATTTAGTTTAGTTTTTGAGTTTGTTCTCTAATTTTACTTTCTATTATTGTAAAGTTATCTTGTTTTTTGTTTTGACTTTTTTTTTTAATGTAGTAATGTATTTTCCTAACTTTACGTTTGATCATTTTGCTAAGTTTTTGTTTTGATATTTTCTTTTCATAATTAATATTTGTTTCTTGAGTTGTTTTTCCAATTGTTCTTTTGATTATTGTAAATTCATCTAGTTAATTGTTCTTTTGATTCAACTTTGGTATACGCATTTATTTTCCTAACTTTTGTAGTTTTGATTTATTTTCTATGTTTTTATTTCCATATTTTCTTTTCATAATTTTAATTAGTTCTGGTTGTCGTTTTAATTTTGCTTTTGATTATTATCAAGTTATCTTGTAAAGTTATTTTCCATTTTCATTTTTGGTTTCGAATACTAGTTATTCTCCATAGTTGTGATTTCTTTTTTGTTTCTTAATTATTTCTAATTCAATTTCCTTAGTTTGCTTTTTAATTTTGTTTTTTATTATTGTAAAGCTATCTTCTTAATTAATTTTCTTTTGATTTTTTTGCTTTCGACATGTTAATTTATTTTGTTAAGTTTAGTTTTCAATTATCCCTTTATTTTTAAATTAGTTCGGCTTCAAAGTAGTTATGAACCAAGTTGGGGGGAAACGAGGATGCGCCAACCGCGCTCGTAGTGGTGTTTAGTTTTATTTTATTGTGTTTAGTTTTATTTAATTATTTCTTTAGGGTAGTTATATTTCCATAGGATTAATAGTTTGAGTTTGATAAGGAGTCCTAGTTCTTTTCAAGTTAGGAATATTCCTATATACATAGGGGTGCTAGGTCCCGTAATCATTAGAGCATAAAATTTAATTCATTCGGGAGTTGTATTAGCTTGGGCAAAACATTGTTTCTAGAGTAAATTAGATGGTGTGATTGAACTTAAACAATCAACTGGTCCTAGTCCGACATGCCAGATCAATAATGGCAAACGGGAGATGGATAAATACTATGAAACGACGTTATTTGTTAGTGAACAATTTGTTTAACAATTTGTTTGAAGATAAAAGTATTATTTGACTCATTATGGACAATTTTCTCGTTTTCTTGATTGGCATACAATAGTGTGGTCATTATGTTTTAATAAAACAATTACCTTTAAACAAGGTAGTACTCGTTGTGGTTTCTTAGTTTTTCAAGCAAAGTATCATATCGAGATATTCAATGTGTTTTTAATTTTATTTTGAACCTCATCTCGCAAAATCAATAGGTTGCTTAGATGAAACATATTTTTGCTTGCTTTCCCACGGTTGAGTGTATTTTTTTCATTTAGCGAAAAAGCAAGTATATTGGACATTTAAGCCAATGCACAATACAAAATAATAATAACATGCTAGTGATATTTCTTTTATTTTTAAAATGGTTACTGTTATCATGGCATTTTGATTTCACTCCTAACATTTTACTTAGACAAAAATCTTTTCATATCTCAAATAAATATTCTCTCCTATTAACGTTAAGGGCTCGTTTGTTTACCTTGATAGAATATGATAGGATAAGTAAACTTAGGATACTTTTTACAAGAATATGTATCAAAGTATATTAGTTTACTGTTTGCTTGCATTATAATACTTGAATGATATCTTGAAATCTTATCAATCATATGTTTGGTTACTTGGATAAACTGCAACATAAAATTCAAACTTCCAAATATACCCTGAAAAGATTCTCAAATTAAAAGTAAACATATATTCTTTTTGCACTTAAGATCCTCTATTCATTTTGGTGTCATTGGTGAATATAAAGAACCAATTTGCTTGTGTCACATCAAGTTAAAGATTATTGAAAGAATTCTCGCATGTTCTGCCACGTCAATAATAAGATTGGTATATGACAGATTTCTTTGAATTGATAAGTTTACTTAAATATCAACATCTCTGAATCTTTTGTATAGTCAGTGTTTAGTGAGGACCTTATTACTTTGGTTATGTTCTTATGATTACGGCAAGTAAAATTCTGTTTCGTTACATGGTTTTGTATGTTAACCAATCACAAATATTTATCTTACTCAGTTACATTAGTGTTCTTATTGTTATGACTTATGAGTTCCTTTGCAGCCACTCACTCGCAAGGAGATGGAGCTGCAAGCTGTTGAGATACCACCTATCATTATCTTGGAAAAACCTTTCTTGGTAAATGTCAATCTTATGAAGTTGTTCATTTTCTTCAAATTTCTATGTCTATTTTGTTTGTCCTTTTTTTGGATTCCTAAATTATAGCTTTGAATATTGAAATGCTTTTAATCTATCTATAGGTGAGTTTGAATCTTATAAACCAGAGCGAGCGAGTTTTGGGTCCTTTTGAGGTGTGGCTATCAGAAAGTGATTCGCTTGATGAGAATTGAGAAGGCCGTTATGGTCAATGGTCTTCAGACAATGGTGAGTCATCTAAAGTGTCTCTTAACCACCTCTTTAGGTAGATCTGTATTGATTTATTGGAGAATGGAGATCCGTGTTATAAGCTCTTGTACTGAATCGACAATCCATTCTGAATATGCGTTATATTATATACTCATTAGCTCCTCGTTTAGGTCATTTTGTTGAATATATGTTGTTCATAATTGACATCTTACAACCTTTTCAACTTATGAAAAATGGCATATTTTTTTACTGATTGATTCTCATGTACAGACTCTGGGAGAAGTCCAAGCATCTAATTCCTTGAAGTTTCAACTGGTAAGCATAATTCTCCATCATATTAAACTTCTAAAATTTTGTTCTAAATTCTTGTTATGATACTTTGCTTTCATAATTCAAATTTCATTTTCTGAGTTTATATTTTTAATTTTGCTTTTGATTATGGTGAAGTTATCTTGTTAATGGTTGTTTTGTTTTTA
Source organism: Verbascum thapsus (assembly GCA_963669365.1). Classification (NCBI taxonomy): domain Eukaryota; kingdom Viridiplantae; phylum Streptophyta; class Magnoliopsida; order Lamiales; family Scrophulariaceae; genus Verbascum; species Verbascum thapsus. The sequence goes on along the minus strand of OY770107.1, from coordinate 4,810,742 downwards.
CCTCTATTTTTTAAGTTTTTGCTTTCATACCTTCATTTCATAATTACATCTTAGATATTTGAGTTTGCTCTCTAATTTTGCTTTAAATTATTATAAAGTTTTCCTCTTGTTATTTGTTTGACTTTTACTTTAATGTACTAATTTATTTTCCTAATTTTACTTTTGACTAATTTTGCTAAGTTTTTATTTTAGTATTTCCTTTTCATAATTTAAAATTAAATTTTTTGAGTTTATTTTCTAATTTAATTTTCTTTTGTTATTGTAAAATTATCTTGTTAAGTGTTGGTTTGATTTTGCTTTAGTATACCAATTTATTTTCCTAAAGTTTTGTTTTCATATTTTCTTTTCATAATTTAAATTACTTTTATGAGTTTTTTGTTTTAACTAGTTTTCGATTATTGCAAAGTTATCTTATGAAGTTCTGTTTTGATATTTGATTTCAAATACTATTTACTTTCCAAATTCATTGTGATTTCTTTTTCGTTTCTAAAATTATTTTTGATTCATTTTCCTTACTTTGTTTTTCAGTTCTGATCCTGATTATTTTGAACTTATCTTCTTAGCTTTTGTTTTGATATTTTGCTTTCGATTTGTTAATTACTTTGCTAAGTTTAGTTTTTGATTTTCCTTTCATTTTTTGAAATTAATTTGGCTTCAAACCATTACAAACCAAGTGGGTGGACCAAGCAAGGGAGCACCTTTACACTCGGAGGGTGAAGCACGCTAATGCTGAGTTTTATGTTATTGTGTTTAGTTTTATTTAATTATTTTCTTTAGGTAGTTATGTTTCTATATGAATAGAAGTTTGAGTTTAATACAAAGTCCTATTCCTTTTCAAGTTAGTATTTCTTTTCATGATAGGAGTATTTCCTTATATATATGGTGCTTAGTGCCACGACCCATCATGCAAATAAGTTATAGAATATTTTTGTAGTGGTAAAATTCTTCATGATTTGTTTTTAGAATAGTGTAGCAATTGATAGAAGTTTGGAAAGACCTAGAAGGTCAATTCCCATCATTATATTAGATCGATCTACACTGTCCATTAAGGAGGTGGGATTGTATAAATAGGTCTTAGTCATTGCATTTTTAATCATCCAAAAAAATAATCCAAGTACTAAGAGTTCGAGAATCCATCAACTATTCTTCCAAGTTTCTAAGTTCTTTTTTTTCACGTTAGGCTAACTAACTAGTCCCGATGCAAACTAGTTGTGGGGACCCTATATGATAAATAATCACAATGGATTTAGATTTTTTCTCACCATAATTGATGATTGATCACGTCCTACTAGGGCCTATCTTCTCGTATATAAATCTGAAACTGTTACTGTGATTAAAAATTTCTTTTCTATGATAAAAAACACAATTTGCAAAAACTATCAAATGTGTTGATTCCAACTATGCGACTGAGTTTGTTAATAATGACCTCAAACTTTTCCTTTCCAACTTGGGTGTTAAACATCTGTCACTTATTTAATGTTGCTTCATCCTAATTTTTTCAAAGTAACTCCCCTACTATTTTTCGGTCAAAATGTGTGTTAACCTCTATGTTTCTCATAAATCACACCCTAGCTCCGTGCTTAATGAAAATAACCCTTCGAAAATTATCGATTGATTCACCCCTAACTTCAATATTCTTCGTGCCTTTGGATGCTTATGCTATGCATCTATTTTTTCTAATAAGGATAAGTTCGTAAAAAAAAACCTTCGAAAATTATCTATTGCTTCGCCCCTAACTTCAATATTCTTCGTGCCTTTGGATGCTTATGCTAGCATCTATTTTTTCTAATAAGGATAAGTTCGAACCTCGTGCCCCTCAAGAAGTGTTATTTCTTAATAACATGAGTTCTAAGACCTCAACTGCCAAACTCGAGAAATATTATATCTTCTTTTCTTGACCGTTGTTAAAGATTGGCCTATATTTCATCTTGATGTAAATAATGTCTTCTTAAATAGAGATCTACATGAAGAAGTATATATGACTTTACCTCAAGGTTATTTTGACTCTAATGACAATAGAGTTTGTAAATTGGAAAGTCTTTGTATGGCTTAAAACAAGTACCTCGTCAATGGAATGAAAAATTTACAACCTGTTTAGAAGAAAATGGCTTTAAGCAAAATTTTCATGATTATTCGTTATTTGTTAAAATGTTGGATACCTTTTTTTGTTGCCTTATGATCTATGTAGAGATAAAATAATAACTGGCAATTCGTTGCTTCACATTAATAGTGTTAAAAGTTTTTTGGATTCTCGTTTTCATGTTAAGGATCTAGGTGATCTTAAATTTTTTCTTGGCATTAAGTTTGCTCGATCTTCTCGAGGGCTTTGTTTAAATCAACACAAATGTACGTTATAATTATTTTTTGAATTCGGTGTTTTAGGATCTAAACCATGTTTAGCTCATATGGAGCAAAATTTAGAATTGACTCTTGATTCTGATGATAATGATATGTTTCTTAGTGATGTTAATTCGTATCAAAAATTAATCGGTAAACTTATATACCTCACAAGTACCAAACCAGTTGTATCGTTCTTTGTTCATGTTTTAAGTCAATTTATACATAAACCTAAAGAGTTGCACTTAAAATCTGCTATTAGGTCTTATGATATCTCCGGGAAGAGGGTTGTTCTTCCAAAAGGATATGTCTATAAAAATAACTGTGTTCTGTGACTCAGATTGAGCGTCTTATCCTATTTCTCAGAAATCTATTACAGGGTATTGTGTATTTTTGGGTAATTCTCTTATTTCTTGGAAAAGTAAAAAAAACAAAATATTGTGTCAAAATCCTCGGTTGAAGCTAAATATAGATCTATGTCTACTACCTGTAGTGAAGTTGTGTGGATCTTAGGTATTAACAATCTAACTCCAGTTGAATTATTTTGTGACAATCAAGTTGTGATCCATATTTTATCCAATCCTATATTTCACGAAACGAACGAACGAAATATATTGAAATAGATTGTCATGTTGTTCTTGACCATGTTAAGAAAAGAACTATTGTGACTAACTTCGTTCCTATAGGCAATCAAATTGCAGATGTGATGGGTGTCGAATCCAACAAAAATAAAATAACCTACTCGCAAAGATTTGTAACTAGCAATAAGTAGGGTCGATCCTCAGAGAACAGTGTAGATTCAATTCCTAAATTACTAATATCGATAAAAAAGGGGGTTTTGGATTGAGTTAACTAAAACGAATTTAAAAGACGCAAATAAATTGAAAGCGATAAAACGTGAATTAAAAAGCAAGTAAGAGATAAAATTCGAATTCAATAAGAGATGAGATTCTAGTCTTCGGATATTCGGTATTGATTCTATTATTCGATCACTGATTGCACATAGAATAGTTCAAAGTTCTTAAATAGATTAGCTATAGCCGTCAACAAGCTCTGACGACCTCGTTTTTCCTTACGGTTTCGATAATCAAAACAAGCTCTTTGATTATTGCCCTTATCGATTAAACAACCCTAAACAAGCTCTTAGGATTTAATTTATCAATAGCATTCAATTTCTAGAAAAACACTAATCCCGATCAATAAACACGCAAGCTCGGATTATTTAAACCGGATCACTAATTCCCATAACGACTAATCGAAAACTTGTCCATAATCAACGTCGTTAATTGCTACGATTATTAGGGTTTGCCAAACAATTACGGATTTGGTTCCTAATTAGCGAAATATAATTCTAACAATTAACTAATTGGCCAGATTAATTAATTGACTACAATATATTGTCAACAAATCTCGGGGAAAGAGTGAATACTTGAAGAACAATGAAGATGAAAGCACAAGCAATCTCACGAAATTTAAAAGAAATCAAACCTTAAATCCTTAGACTATAATTATGTGTTTAGCAACACATAATCGAAGATCGTTGCAAAAGATGAAGAATTCGAAAATCCAGCGTAAAAGCAAAAACGTGAATAGTAATATTAAAATCGAAGGTCCGTCTTTGTGGAATAATATTCCACTTATTTAAAGCTAAAGAATCCTATCTAAACAAGGAAACATAAAAGATTTAGGATTTTAAGAATCCTAATCCAACTAGGAATGTTTAAAAATAAGGAAATAAACTTCCAAACATAAAAGAAATAATTCCCTAACATATTGGGAAGTAGAAACGTGCATCAAAAGTCTATTTAAGCCAAAAAGTCAACATCTCGTCTTTTCCTTCGTTCCAAGGCAGAAAGCTTTCAATTTTTGGGCGTGACCAGAATGGTCACGCTTAATTCTGGTAACCTTTCTGCTTTTAGCCATTTGTAAATTCCGTTTTCTTCGTTTTTCGCCCCTTTTTGTCATCCTTTCGTTCCATCCTCATATAAATACCTAGATATGACAATAGAAGCACAATACATATGAGATATGGACTAAAAAGTAATGATCAATGCCATAAACCGCACAATAAACGTGTACAAAATACACGTTAACAAATACCCCCACACTTAAGCTATTGCACGTCTCGGGCAATGTTTGACAATTGGGCAACGCAAAATCAACAAACTTCAATCACTTGATCAAGTAGAGTTTTATGAACCAAAGGACAAAATCGAGAATGTTAAGTTGACACGTGCAAATATCAAGGAAATCAATGCCTCAATGAAAATCAAAAACCAACACAACAATCTCACTTTGAAAAATAAAAATGCACGAAATTAGACGACCATTCTCACAATCCTCTCCAATCACTCGTGTATGGGGTATTTCGTGTATCGCTCAATTCTTAACATGTTAATACGATCCCATAGGCTTGCTTATACACCGAAATCTCCACTACTGTCGAAAGTATGCACAAACGAATCAAAAGGTCTTTTATTCAAGGTTGTAATGGGGCTTAGGGCTCGGGGTCGGAGAAAAAGGTAATGAAAGGCTAAGTCCATAAATTCGAAGAACATCAAGACACTATTGGGTAATTCTAGCAATAAGGACCCAAATACCTTTATTTTCATCCTCTTTCACGACTCGCTTCATCATTTTCCTTTTCCTCAATATATATATATATATATATATATATATATATATATATATTTTTTTTTTTTTTTTTCGAACTTTTCCGAACTTGTTCGAAATATATTTTTTTTCTTTTTTTTTTTTTTTCGATAAACTCTTCTTTTTTTTTTTCCCTTTTTTTTTTTTTTTTCGAGGTCCCCCACACTTAATCAAAACACAATGTTGTCCTTAATTCCCAAACAAATGTAATGTTCTCGATGTTCGACTCATTTTGTGGACGGGTAAAACAAAGAGGTATACAAAAAATGGTGAATGCTCAAAGTTCGGGTTTTCAAAACAACAAATAGGCTAATAGGCTCAAGTGGGCTCACTAGGGGAAAATAAAAAGGGTAGGCTCATATGGCTAGGTGGCTAAGTCCTAATGCCTTTATCACTTTCGAATGTGCAAACAATCATGTAACCTCGAAATGGTTCAAAGCAAGTTCTAGAACACGTACTAATTATGCAAGATTCACACAAGAAAGAAAAATTCATATGGATATGCAATCAAATCAAGGCTTCAAAAAGCTCACATGGTGGGGTTGGTCGAACTAAAACGTGCAATTCTATCGTTCTCATTCAAAGTCATGCTAGCAATTGAAATTCATAAGACACGATAATCCATCAACAAGTACACGGTCAAATTAAACAAACTAGACTCGGTCAACCAATTAACGAAAATTTTATTCTACCATCACAAAGCGAAAGAAATTTTGAAAAAATTTTATTGCGCCAAAAGTAAACAAAAACCAAAGAACATGTGCCAAAATTAAACAAAACCAGAGAACATGCAAAGCAATTGAAAATCATCCCCCACACTTAAAGTAGACATTGTCCTCAATGTAAAGCATAGAAAAACCGACAAAGCATAAGCGTGAAAAATAAAAAGTGGAAGGATGACTGCCCTAGGGCATCACTCGGTCGTGATGCCGAGGTGTTTTCGGTGATGTAGCAGCAGTGATTAGGCGGCGGCGTTCTGAAGTTAAAGTGGGTGGGCCGCCCCTTTTCCACGAGATGTCGAGGGTTCCGAGTTTGGCGATAACCACTGGAAGAGTAATCGGAGTTGTGGCATGGCTTTGTTCATGCGCCCCATGGTGTCAAAGTCGAGGCTTGAATGGAGTTGATGAAGCTGAGATGCGAACGGAGGTGATAAGTGATGATGGTGCTTCTGCAAAGATTCAAATGGGGAAGATGATCAGTGGCGGCTGGTGGTGATTAGGTTTAGTGGATGATTTGGGGTTTTAGAAAAGCACATGTAATTAGGGCACGGTTTTGGTTTGAAGGAAATAAATATATATTTGGGGCAAATATAGATTTGTTTCCTTAAAAAAATTTTATTTTAAGGAAATATATATATAAATATATTTATTTCCTTATTTTTATAATTTTTCAATTTTTTTGGATTTTTCGATTTTTTTTTTTTTTTTTTTTTTAAAGAAAGAAACAAAACTAAGGCAAAGAACGATTAAAGAAGCAGAAAGCTCACCGATTTTAGGCGTGACCAGAATGGTCACGCTTAATTTTGGTGATCTTTCTGCTTTTGAAAGAAAAAACCGAAATAAAAAAAACGAAAAATTAAAAATACTAGCATGGGTTGCCTCCCAAGAAGCGCCATTGTTTAACGTCTTCGGCTAGACGATGCTACAAAATTATGTAGCATAGATTGGTGAGCTAAACTCCGCTTTTTCGACATCGTGAGCTTGAAATCCTTCGTAGAAAGGTTTCAAACGATGCCCATTTACTTTGAAAGTTTTCCCGGTAGTAGGACTTTGAATTTCAACTGCACCATGAGAAAAAACGTCAATAATAATGAATGGTCCAAGCCAACGAGAACGTAATTTACCCGGAAATAGTTTAAGACGGGAATGAAAAAGTAGAACTTTTTGTCCTACGACAAAGTTCTTTCTCGAGATTGCCTTATCGCGAAAGGCTTTCGTCTTATCTTTATAAATCTTAGCATTCTCGTAAGCTTCATTTCTCAGTTCTTCTAGCTCTTGGAGTTGTAATTTGTGATGAACCCCAGCTTCGTCCAAGTTCATATGAAATTGCTTTATTGCCCAGAATGCCCTATGTTCCAATTCAACAGGAAGGTGACACGGTTTACCAAAGATTAATCGAAATGGGGACATACCTATAGGTGTTTTATAAGCAGTTCGATAGGCCCAAAGAGCGTCATCAAGCCTCATACTCCAGTCTTTTCTACTCGGATTAATCGTTTTTTCGAGTATGGACTTGATTTCTCGATTAGATATCTCGGCTTGTCCATTTGTTTGTGGATGGTAAGCTGTGGAAACCCGATGAGTGACGTCATACCTTTTTAGAAGTGCCTCAAATACTTTGTTGCAAAAGTGGGTACCTCGATCACTTATTATCGCCCTTGGTGTTCCAAACCTAGAAAAAATGTGAGACTTCACGAAATTCACAACATCTTTAGCACAATCAGTTTTTGTAGGCTTAGCCTCAACCCATTTAGACACGTAATCTACGGCGAGTAAAATGTAATTGTAACCAAAAGATGGGGGAAAGGGGCCCATAAAATCAATACCCCATACATCGAAAATTTCGCATACATGAATAGGATTTAATGGCATTTGATCTCTATGTCCTAAATTACCCGTCTTTTGACAATTTTCACAAGATTTGTAAAACATATGTGCGTCATGAAATATACTCGGCCAAAATAAACCACTCTCAAGAACCTTGAGAGCGGTTCTTTTTGATCCGAAGTGTCCACCACAAGCGGAAGCATGACAAAATTGAAGAATGGATGGTACTTCGGTTTCAGACACGCACCTTCGAATCATTTGATCAGTACAATGCTTCCATAAATAAGGCTCGTCCCAAATATAATATTTAGATTCGCTCTTTATTCTGTTCTTTTGAGTTCTAGACAAATCTTCCGGCAATGTTTTAGTAACTAAATAGTTAACTATATCAACGTACCATGGGTATGCCGCTTGAATTGAAAAAAGTTGTTCGTCCGGGAACTCATCGCGTAGAGGCATTGGTTCTTCACAGGAAATTAATCGACTCAAGTGATCCGCAACTAAGTTCTCAGCTCCTTTCTTATCTTTGATTTCAAGGTCAAATTCCTGGAGTAGTAGAATCCACCGTATAAGTCGAGGTTTTGCGTCTTTCTTGGCAAGTAAATAACGAAGGGCTGCATGATCAGAAAAAACGATAACTTTAGTGCCAAGTAAATAGGAACGAAATTTTTCTAAAGCAAAAATAATGGCAAAAAGTTCTTTTTCCGTCGTCGAGTAATTGCACTGAGCGCTATCCAACGTCCTTGAGGCATAGTATATAACATGTGGCGATTTATCAATTCTTTGGCCAAGAACAGCCCCTACGGCATAGTTGCTCGCATCACACATTATTTCGAATGGAAGGTCCCAGTTTGGCGGCTTAACGATAGGCGCAGAGGTCAGGAGGTCTTTTAATGTATCAAAGGCACCTCGACAATCTTCATTAAACTCGAAATTCACGTCCTTATGCAATAAATTGCATAGAGGTCGGCTAATCTTTGCGAAATCCTTGATAAAACGCCGATAAAAACCTGCATGTCCAAGAAAAGAACGAATTTCCCGCACACTTGTGGGGTAAGGCAAAGATTTTATGACATCGATTTTAGCTTTATCAACCTCTAAGCCTCTAGACGACACAATATGACCCAAAATATTACCTTGTTCGACCATAAAGTGACATTTTTCATAATTAAGCACAAGGTTCGATTTGATGCATTGTTCAAGGATTTTTACAAGATTGGCTAAACAAGAATCGAAAGAGTCACCGTGTACCGTAAAGTCGTCCATAAAGACCTCGATGATATCCTCGACATATTCAGAAAAGATGCTAATCATGCACCTTTGAAAAGTTGCTGGAGCGTTGCACAATCCAAATGGCATTCTTCGATAAGCGAATGTTCCAAAAGGGCACGTGAATGTCGTCTTTTCTTGATCTTCCGGAGCAACCGGAATTTGATGAAAACCTGAATATCCATCTAGACAACAGAAGTAAGCACGGCCTGCTAAACGTTCAAGCATTTGATCGATAAAAGGTAATGGAAAGTGATCTTTACGAGTCAAAGTATTCAAACTACGATAATCTATACAAACCCTCCATCCGTTTTGAACACGTGTAGGAACCAATTCACCATCAGAATTTTCAACTACAGTTACACCGGTTTTCTTAGGAACCACTTGAACAGGGCTTACCCACGCGCTATCGGAAATAGGATAAATAATACCTGCGTCGAGAAGCTTTTGAACCTCGTTTTTCACCACTTCCATCATCGGTGGGTTAAGACGTCTTTGAGCTTGGGTCTTTGGTTTAGCACCTTCTTCCATTAATATTCGATGCATGCATATGGAAGGGCTAATACCTTTTATATCGGCTATAGTCCACCCGATCGCTTCCTTGTAATCTCGTAACGATCGTAGCAATTGTTCTTCTTGCAAGGCACTCAATTTATTGGACACGATCATTGGTAATGTTTCTCCTTCGCCCAAGTAAAGGTATTTGAGATGTTCAGGTAATTTCTTGAGCTCTAACTTCGGGGCCTGCACGATAGAAGGAAGCAATTTAGAAGTCGAAATAGGCAAAGAAATACGAGAAACATTATGAGTGAGTGAAGGAAGAGAATTAAGAGCAATTTTCGTCTCCTCCAATTGATCATTAATATCGAATTCTTTTTCTTTTTCGTCCAGATCAGGGGTAGTCAACGCTACTTGCAACGAATCCTCGTTTTCAAGCTCGAAAATAGTCTGCACCAAACAGTCATTAATATCTATACCAAAAACAGAATGAACGTCAGGGGGATACTTCATGGAATCGTAAATGTTAAATTTTATAATATCTCCGTCAAATTCCATAGTTAGAGTACCATCGTCAACATTAATTTTAGTTCTAGATGTTTTCATAAATGGCCTACCAAGTAGTATAGGGGCAGAGGCATTAGACTCGTTATGACCCATATCGACAACATAAAAATCAGCAGGAAACACTAGATCATTAACTTGTACTAATATATCCTCGAGGACGCCATCAGGGTAAGCGTTTGACCTATCAGCTAGTTGAATGACAACCCCGGTTTCTTTTAACTTTCCTACATTTAGTGACTCATAAATCGAACGTGGCATGACATTAATAGAGGCCCCTAAATCTAGCATAGCTTTTTCGACTCGAATACTTCCTATCTTACAAGGGATTGAAAACATACCGGGATCCTTACACTTTGGAGGTAATTTCTTTTGAAGCACAGCAGACACGTTTTCTCCTACGTGTACCTTTTCGTTGCCTATAAGCTTTCTCTTTGTCGTGCATAATTCCTTAAGGAATTTAGCATAACGAGGTACTTGCTTAATGGCGTCGAGAAGTGGAATGTTTACCTCAACTTTCCGGAATGTCTCGAGAATCTCCTTTTCTTGTTCCTCTTTTTTCGATTTTGCAAAACGGCCCGGAAACGGCGGCGGAATTACGAACGTCATTGGTTTCTTTTTAGCCACGGATTCTTCTTCTTTCTCCAGCTCTTTTTCCTCTTCATTCTTGGAAATCCGCTCGGGCTCTTTCAATTCCTTCCCACTTTTTAAGGTAACAGCGTTCGCGTTTTCTTTCGGGTTTACGATAACTTGCGAAGGAAGCTTCCCCGAGTTCTGATTTACCAAACCATTCACAGTAGTTGCTATCTGACCCACTTGATTTTCCAGATTCTTTATGGCATTTTGACTCTCGTTTCGGAATTGTTGCATGCCTTGTTGGAATTGCTCGGTATTCTGTTGAAGACGTTGCATGCCTTGTTGGAATTGCTCGGTACTCCGTTGTGTATTAGCAACTAATGTTTTAATCATGTCTTCCAATGATGTACCTGACGGTTGAGTTTGTTGAGGAAACGGAAGTCCTTGAGGTCCTTGGTATGGAGGTTTTGGAGCATAGCTTAGGTTGGGATGATCCCTCCATCCAGGGTTGTACGTATTCGAAAAAGGGTCGTATTTTCGCTGTGCGGGTCCCGGAAAACCAGCCGCGTTGGCTTGTTCGAAATTTTGATTTTGTGTAGTAGGGCACATCTCGGCCAAATGGCCAATTCCAGAACATACTCCGCATGCGTTAACCTGTTGAGAGTTTCCTAGAACCAATTTTTGCACCATAGATGTCAAATCATTTAAACGTTGATTAAATAATGACACGTTAACCTCATTTGATTCTTTTGCCTCTTTCGGTGCATGATCTTGTCGGAGACTAAATTGTTGAGAATTAGAAGCCATGTTTGAAATCAGATTTCTTGCCTCAGTCGGAGTCTTGTATATCAGTGCACCACCACTCGCAGCATCAATCATATTCCTATCCATCATCGTGAGACCCTCGTAAAAATACTGGATAAGAAGCTGCTCAGGAATCTGATGTTGTGGACAGCTTTCAACTAATTGCTTGAAACGTTCCCAGTACTCGTAAAGTGTTTCGCCCGTAAACTGTCGAACTCCACAAATCTCTTTCCTTATATTGGCCACTCGAGATGCTGGAAAAAATCTTTCAAGGAAAAGTTGTTCCATCTCATTCCATGTATTGATCGATCCGGAAGGGAGAAAATAGAGCCAATCCCTAGCTTTGTCGGCTAAGGAAAAAGGAAAGGCTCTCAGTTTGATTTGATCTTCGCTCACATCTTTCAGTTTCATAGTCGAGCAAACCAAATGGAATCCCTTCAGATATTTATGCGGGTCATCTCCTGCAAAACCACGAAAAATAGGTAGTAAGTGAATGAATCCAGATTTTAATTCAAAATCTACCTCAAGGTTAGGAAAGGGCATGAAGAGAGGTTGTTGATTAGGATTTGGCATGGCCATATCCTTCAGAGTCCTTTCGTTGCCATTAGCATTAGCACCGTTAGCAGGTGCAACATTAGCATTAGCAGGGGCTGCGTTATCCATGTCGTATTCTTCCTCCGAATCGCTAGAAGAATCAGTACGTTCCAGTGTATAGTGATTTCGTTGCCTCGTTTCCTTACGTAAACGGCGAGCTCTCTTTTCGATCTCGGGATCGTATTCAAGTTCACTTCCACGAAGGGTCCTAGGCATACAAAAACTTAAACAAAACAAGAAAATATCAGTAGCACAGGAAATAAATCTATAACACCGTTCCCCGGCAACGGCGCCAAAATTTGATGGGTGTCGAATCCAACAAAAATAAAATAACCTACTCGCAAAGATTTGTAACTAGCAATAAGTAGGGTCGATCCTCAGGGAACAGTGTAGATTCAATTCCTAAATTACTAATATCGATAAAAAAGGGGGTTTTGGATTGAGTTAACTAAAACGAATTTAAAAGACACAAATAAATTGAAAGCGATAAAACGTGAATTAAAAAGCAAGTAAGAGATAAAATTCGAATTCAATAAGAGATGAGATTCTAGTCTTCGGATATTCGGTATTGATTCTATTATTCGATCACTGATTGCGCATAGAATAGTTCAAAGTTCTTAAATAGATTAGCTATAGCCGTCAACAAGCTCTGACGACCTCGTTTTTCCTTACGGTTTCGATAATCAAAACAAGCTCTTTGATTATTGCCCTTATCGATTAAACAACCCTAAACAAACTCTTAGGATTTAATTTATCAATAGCATTCAATTTCTAGAAAAACACTAATCCCGATCAATAAACACGCAAGCTCGGATTATTTAAACCGGATCACTAATTTCCATAACGACTAATCGAAAACTTGTCCATAATCAACGTCGTTAATTGCTACGATTATTAGGGTTTGCCAAACAATTACGGATTTGGTTCCTAATTAGCGAAATATAATTCTAACAATTAACTAATTGGCCATATTAATTAATTGACTACAATATATTGTCAACAAATCTCGGGGAAAGAGTGAATACTTGAAGAACAATGAAGATGAAAGCACAAGCAATCTCACGAAATTTAAAAGAAATCAAACCTTAAATCCTTAGACTAGAATTATGTGTTTAGCAACACATAATCGAAGATCGTTGCAAAAGATGAAGAATTCGAAAATCCAGCGTAAAAGCAAAAACGTGAATAGTAATATTAAAATCGAAGGTCCGTCTTTGTGGAATAATATTCCACTTATTTAAAGCTAAAGAATCCTATCTAAACAAGGAAACATAAAAGATTTAGGATTTTAAGAATCCTAATCCAACTAGGAATGTTTAAAAATAAGGAAATAAACTTCCAAACATAAAAGAAATAATTCCCTAACATATTGGGAAGTAGAAACGTGCATCAAAAGTATTTAAGCCAAAAAGTCAACATCTCGTCTTTTCCTTCGTTCCAAGGCAGAAAGCTTTCAATTTTTGGGCGTGACCAGAATGGTCACGCTTAATTCTGGTAACCTTTCTGCTTTTAGCCATTTGTAAATTCCGTTTTCTTCGTTTTTCGCCCCTTTTTGTCATCCTTTCGTTCCATCCTCATATAAATACCTAGATATGACAATAGAAGCACAATACATATGAGATATGGACTAAAAAGTAATGATCAATGCCATAAACCGCACAATAAACGTGTACAAAATACACGTTAACAAGATGTTTTTGTGAAGGCCTTAGACCGTGTCAAGCATGATGATCTAATCAAACAGCTAGGAATTATAGATATTTTTTCACCGTCTTTCAACTTGTGCGAGGATGTAGACAATATTAAGGAAATGGGCAAGATTCAAGCCTCAATTTGGTGAAAGGCAAATATGGAGCCCAATGAACAAAAGGATTAGTGGACCTGGACACTTCGAAAGGCCCATTATTAACGAAGCCCACAGACTGTCTTTTTGTGGGTTATGTTATACTAGAAGGGGGCGGCACCGCGCAAAGCGCGGTGTGCTGCCCGTACTGTTTTTTTTTTAAACAAAATAGTTTAATGTAAAATAGGTTAATATACTGAAGAGTGAAATTTCTAATGTGTTCATAATACGAATAAGGTAATACTGCCATAAATTTTTTAATGTTTATCAAATGGAAACTACATAACATTAGAAATATCTTTGATACATATGCCATCGATGAGTTTTATATACATAGCAAAACCTGTATCACCCGTTAATTATATGTACAATACTAAAATCGTTGTATATGATATAGTGAAAAAAGGTATCTGTTACATTGAACTTGATCTGTAGCTTTTTGTTCAAAAGAAGTCGGTGAATGTCCCAAAAATATTGGCGGTCGCCTGAAAGAAGCGTAGCGATCCTTTAAAAGAAGCTAAGGACTGTCCAAAAGATGTTGATCTTCTATAATATTTATTTACATGAGCTGTCAATCTACATGAGCTGTCAAGGAAACAGAAGTTACCAAGATTTATGAATCCGAAAAATAAAATTTTATTTAACAATTTTTTTTTGACATAATGACTTCTACCATTCAGACTGATGGTAGAAAAAATAACAAGAGAACTACTAATGATAGTATAGCGAGATGATAGTATAGCGAGAAGTGAGAAAAATCTAATTCAACACAAAAAATAGAGAACGAAAATCCCAAAAACATGATAGAAAAGATATGAAAGAGGTTGATATATGCTGGAGTTATAATAAAGGCAAAACTGGAATGCACAGCAATCTACAATCTATCAAATGTGAAAAGCATACATTTATATTGTTTGCATTTTTGTGATTTAAGCAATGAAAAAATGCGACGTAACTTTAAAAAGTCCCCTAACAAAAAATAAATATACATGTAAATATATTTCAGAGCCAGGGGTGAAAGGTAACAGAAAGTGAAGTGTACAAGTTGCCAGTGAAACCTTAAAACATATATTTCCATTACGGTAATGAGCAATTAAACAGACGTGAACATACAGAAATACAAACCACTGAATGGAAACCCTTAATTTCATTTTAATGTACTGTAGCTTTAGCAAAACCATACGTAATTGAATTTATTGTAACCACCTAAAATCCTTCAGATAACGCAATTAGTATATACTATTTTCTTTTCCCACGGAACAAAAGGGACAGCAGAAAAAGAAAGAAGTGAAGAGAAGATTTTGATCTCGCAAATTTAGAAAACAAGAGCACATATCTATAGGCATTTATATAGCAACCACCAAAATATTTTAAGCACATCAATAAGGTACATATCAATAAGTTATAAACTGAACATTGACCTAAGAATCCATTCACTCAACTCAAAAACCTTGGCAAAATAGCAATAAACAACTAAATATACTCCAATATTTAAGTTAATATTTGGTTTTGAAGTTACGATAAGAAGAAAGACATGAAATTATACCTCACTTTCACTCAAAGAATCTCAAATGAAAAAACAGAGGTGTTCTCAATTCATAATTACAATGTTAACCCTTTTTCCCAAACTTCATAACTTCATTACATTGAATCTCTGCTATGTATATATATATGAGAATAAAACAGTAGATGCCAACAAGGGCAATTATGGAGCTGTAACAGTAGACGAATTCCAAGATGTGATTGAAGATAAAATAATCTGGTAACCCCAAGTCGAGCTATATTTCAAGAGCAAATGAAGAGAAGATTTTATCTTGCAAATTTAGGAAACAAAATCATATAGATCTACAGATATTTATATAGCAACAATCCAAATACTTTGAGCACCTGACATTGACTCAAAAATCCATCAACTCTACTCAAACACTTTGGCAAAATAGCGATAAATAACAAAATACACTCATCAAAAGCACTGTTTTGTTTCAATGGTAAGCCACCAATGAGCAAAATCTGAATGTCCTTTTATGTAGAAAAGCTTCCAACCAGAATCGGCAGCCGAGGAATTTTTTTTTTGTAAACTGAGTCATCTCTTCGCAAGTGGGTACACATATATGAATAAACACATAAGATAAGCATTACACGAAATTTTTCACATAGAACACAGGAATATAATTGCATGACTTCAACACAAAAGAATGATATGTTTTAACTATGTGTCCCATAAAACTCTATATTCCTGAGCAGACGGCAATCCGAAATTTGAAGTGATATTGCAAGTTGACAAATAGAGAAGGAGCAAACTGACCCTATATAAGGGCTTACTTGCAATTAATCCTGTAGGGTTTATATAGAAAAAAAAAACATATCCCTACAGCACGGATTATTATTCATCTTCTCACTTTGTAGATTCATCATCTGCTAAATAATAAATGTTCATCCCTTCGTACGTTACTAACAATATATAAATAGGGTTAATATATAAAATTTGGAATACTAGTAGTGAAAATTAATAATCAATATTTTTTGCCAGTGATAATATAATATTTTTTAAAAATGATAATTTGATTAATCATGTAAACAGTTACCAAACATTGGATTTTTATATCCAATTCGTCTGAGGTTTCGTACTTTGGCAAGGACCTTCACTGAAATTGGAAATATTGGCAAAGAGATCACTTCTATTAATTAGTTGACCATAAAATTCATTGTGTTGTTTTGAAATCTAATCCGACCAGACTGGTTGAACCAGTAAAACTGTGAACTACTCCTTAAATCGATTTGAGTGGGTATAAAAACCTGTCATTAAGAAAACCGCAAACCTGTGCGACTTGGTATTAAATCGAGAAAATCAATTGAGTCTTAAAAATATATAAATTGAAATTTATATTATTTAGCATTCACTTCTCCCCTCCTTTATTTCACTTTTTCAACCCTAAAAATTTGGAAAACTCATATTTCTCTTTAACTCACAACTTGAAAATTAGCATATATAATATAATATATATATATATATTCAATTTGATCCATCATGATGATGCATTTGGTATTTGCCATAATAATTGGTATTCAATTAAAAAGGCTTCGAGTCTGTTCTTATCTTGAAAGGACGAGTCCCATACTTTTGTTTAGAATTACCCCTTTTGTCTTTTTCGTGACATATACTATACAATAATGATATTGACACCACTTCGGCCAAAAGGCACCCCATTATTAATTATTTGATGAACTTATAATAATATGTATATTATGAAAAGATATTAATGACAAAGTGATAAGTGATGTTATATATCATAGTTGTTATTCTATAGAAGTATTTAGTAGATGCTAGAAATTGCTTTCACTACAGTTAAAAATGATATTATACACGTTTTATAGTGTTTTAATGACATCAATAAGTATGATTATTAAGCTTTTGAGATCATTTAGTTAATAGTTATGTTGTCATGACTAATTAAGCCAAAAAATAAACTGTTACTAAGTGTAGGTGGTAACAACTTTTATAAATTATTTGCCTAATTATTTTGGAAATAGTAAATATTTATTTTTACTATTAAACTTATGAATATCCTACAGGTTGTTATAAAATAAAAAATGTATCATAGACAATTTTTACACAACTCTTTTTTTATAGTGATACATAGAAAAATTCTATCTTAGATCGGGACCGTTGGTCCCGATCCAGTTTTAACCACATATTTGCATACTGGGGTGGTTTCCACATGGGTGGGCGGAAAAAACCACCCCCTCTTTTTGCAATGTCCCGGCCCAAGATAGAATTTCCCGTGATACATATCCACGTTCCTAATTACGAAGTGTATGATATAAATATAAATTATGGGAGCTAACTCTATGTTTACTAAATTTGAAAGTTTAAAAATGGAATATGAATATTTGAAAATAATACCACCACATTTGGCAACTTTCATTAAGAAATAATCACAATTAGGGTTTTAAGACTATAAGTGAACCCCTCTGCTGCGGTTTCAACTTTAAACATGTCAATCTTCTACCAAATTAAGTGCATGACTTGATTTTGAATAAAATCGAAGGTGAAATTTGGACAAAGAGTTCAATTGGAAGAGAGAGATTTGCAATTTACGTAAATATAATCAGGAGAATTTATATTTCTGAGCTCGTACGTAAGTTATAGTTTACATAAGTTGTTATGGGTGAAGTCACATGATTAGCAAATCATTAGTGCTTGCTTATTAAGTTATTATACTTCCAATTATTTATGGGTCTGTTCTTATTACGTCTCTTCTATTGTCTGTAATTTTCCACTCCCCAGTTCTGATTAATATATTAACCTCAACTAAAAGGAGAAGGAACATATAATAATACAGCAACATGTATATGTACTTTATACGCCAATTTTTACCAAAATCATTTATATTTAATACAGCAACTTTTCGTCACTCAAAAAATTGTAACTAGGGTTATAGTATATTCCTATAGCCTCCACAAATTCGACTCTGCATTGAATTAAATTACTAATATTGTTTTTGGGTCAATGATTAAGTAATAATATATAGTACAAAATGCATGAACTCCAAGAAGATCTTAAATCACCTCAACATGGAAATTTTATTGTTTCAGTGCCATGTTTACAGACAGTTGAATTACAGAAGGGATTCAAGAACAACAACTCCACTCCCCAATAAAACGAACGAATTTCAATATACATTTTTCAGGGGAATCTAAATGATTGTAAGAGATGATTAATTAAAAATCATCCCATGTCTCCTATTTATCATCAGTAAAATCCTGCATTTATCAAGGACCATGTTTGATTAGGGTTTGTAGAACCCTAAAGGGACAACATTTTACAATTAACTGCCTTATATATATTTATATATATTCTGGTAAGGTATATAATCAAAGATACCCAGATTTTGTACACGTGAAATCAAGCTGGCTATATATGTTCATGATATTGATTATTCACATTTCCATGTTTGCATGAAAAGATTCACCCAGGCTGGTGTGTTTTTCTTGTTATGTATAATATCAGTCTTTCAGAAATTTTAACTTGATGGCATGTGAATGTTAAACATTTTGACCATGAGCTGTCATTACCCTGGATTGTATATGATTGATGCACAAATAGTAGCTTAATGTTGATTCATTGAATCTATTGAGATTTCAATCTCCATATTTCGACCAATATTAATTATTGTTATTACATGTACAAGGGTTTATCTTTAAAGACCATGAATCGTAATTTCTTGGATTTATGATTGATGCACAAACAAGACGAAAAAAGGGTTTATTCTAAAAGTTTTCGGGATTTCAGTTTCGTCACAAACAAATACTAATATTAAGTCCAAAATTTTCCATTTTTGAAATAACTCGAGAATCAATTAAGAGTGAGATTATAATTATATCTGGGCATAAAATCTCAAAATTTGTTAAAAATAATCCCGAGCAAGAGGACTAGTGGGTGTCGGAGAGATGGAGTAGAAAATGCCAAAACAATACAAAAAAACAAAAACGAAGAAATGACAGTACTTCCTCAGCCATTCCAAATTCATATCTCAAGTACAATTGATGTATATATGTTTTGTCCCTTCCAAATAAATTTCACATCTCTCTTTTAATTTTAATTTCAATTTCAATGTGAAAGCTGTAATGTATTGTAGATGAACATAACATGGGGCAATGCAATGCCAGTTCCAGACATCATGTCAACTCAGTATCTTATCTCTGTCCCCACCTTCTCATCTATTTTTCTAACCTATTTTTTAGCATAACTACGTAGTTGTTTACCCAGCAACAAAATTTAATGATTTAGATATGCCCGGATTTACACACTAGCAAGAGATATTTTAGTGAGATTTGGTTTGGGTAACTTTTTAATTTTGTTTATTTCCTTTGTTATTTGTTGGTTGCATGGGTCGGGTCGGATCAGAATTTCAAACTTATTTGAAGGTAAAAGTGACTAATTAATTTATATTCTCAATGATTTTCAGGTGGCATTATTTTTAACTCAAAATGAAACCAAACTTAAACTTACCTAATCCCTTTGCATGTTTTACTTTTACGTTATAGTTTGAATTGTTTGCAAATTTTTAGTTATTATGAGACAACAATTTCGGCACAACTTAGAACTAAGTTGAAATCAAAACAAATTCCTTAAGAATTATTCGAACCCAAAACTACTTGAATTGTTTTGGAATCATGCATTTGGAACTATATTGTCGCCCCTATTTGGAGATATTAAGACTCTTCCGGCTAGAGTTCTAGAGTAATTGTGGGAACTCATCTATTTAGTTATATACATTTTCATATATAATTTATCAGATAACATGAGTATCATCTCCCTAAAACTGATATTCATCTCTCTTGGAGCATCACAATATTCAAATGTTTAAGATGTTGACATATAGTGAAAACTCTAGTAGTAAACACGAAAGATTGTAAAAGAACGAATCAAATTCTATTTATGTATCGACGTATCATTCTGCACAAGCGCATACATAATAAATGTAATTCACTCATTTTGTTAATTAATTTCAAACTCAATATATCTCAAAAAAAATTATTTAGTTGTTTCTTTATTTGATAAAGTGATGCCATTACATGCTCAAATTAACATCGATAAGGGTCTTCAGATAATTTTCGGGTCTTTGTATTTACACGTCAATTTACTGTTCATGAAAAAAATCTGCCCTATATTTATATCCATATAGTGTAGGTCTTTATAGATGTTATATAGAATAATAAAAAGGTCAAAGTTCAATAATTTCCGACCCTTAAAACATGCACAGAGAAAGAAATGTAGTCTTGTCTGGTCAATTAGACTAGATATGGAATCAGCTTCTGCCCAGGGGTCAAATTGATTTTCATGACTATATAATAATTTAATCTCCAAACACTAAGAATTTAATAATATTAATTAAACTAATATGGATTAGTTTAATGATATCATGTTCCTAATTAGTATAATTTTCCATCATTCCTCGAGCCACATGACTACCTTTAGTCTTTGGGGTCAACTTGTTCAAACCTTGTTTTTCCAACGGCTTAATTAGACAAGATCCTTTTCTTAAACAAAGATTAAGATTCTTGCTAAATTCTTGTCGATCTAGGCACTTAGCTACTAGGATTAATTGTTGGAATCAAGATCCTTTTCTTAAACAAACAATTATAGATCCTAAATTTTTGTCTGCCTAAACATGATAATTAATTAATTATGAACTTTTTTGTGGACCAACACGGGTCGTTCCATTAGTTTTTAAATTAGGGATTTGCTTTCACTACAAAAAATGTATGTCAATAACAAAATAGGAGTAACATTGCCATTAGATATAAATAATGAGTGTGTAATAATACTTCTTATTTTAATCACAATTGTAATATCAATGGCATAATTTCTTTTAAATTATCACTATTGATCAGTAATGACACGTGAAAGTGATAACTTAGAATCATATCACAAAATTATCACAAAACAATTCCTTGTTTACTAACTGATGTGCATAACAACTTATACATATTTTTGTCACTATGAAATTTATTAAAACACAAAAAGATGTCGTTATATATATATGTTCAGCTCTAATGCATGGACACTTCAAAAAATCACGTGTCGTGTCGGACACCTGATCGGAAACGACACTCGTCTGACACTCCCCGACATCGTGTCCGACACTCCCGACACCGTGTACAATATAAAAATAAATTTGTCTGCTTAAATAAAATGAAAAAAATAAAATATGGACACAGTAATGAATATAGTTAGAGGGTATGTCTATTATGTATGCATTATTTGTGACACTTGATGTTATTTCACTTTTTTTTTGTGATTTTAAAAACTGAAGTATTTGTTTTTCTTTCAAATATATAACTTTACAAATCAAATACAAATTTATAAAGTACAATAGTCATTCTTATAGTTTATTTCTGTCATTTAAATTAGAATGAAAAAACTAATTTATATATTTAACGTAAATTAATGAACATGTATATGTATATTAATTTATATATATATACATTTTATTAGTAGTTTCGAGGCCATGTCGTGTCCTAGCATTTTTAAAAATGCCGTGTCCCGTGTTCGTGTCGTGTCGTGCGTCGTATCTCGTATCCCGTGTCCCGTATACATGCATCATAGATGTTCAGTGATAATTTTGACATTATCAGTTATCACTTAATAACTTGTTATTGATATTTTTAAGTTTTTGTAATCTCTATAGTTTGTGTTGACGAGCTTCCTTTAACACAATTTTATTTTTAAAATTTGTATTATCATAATTCATCTTTGTGCTATTTTCCATCTTACGAGCCCAAACCTCGTGCCCTTGACTAAAGCAAGCTTGAGCTCAACTTAATACTTGAGTGGATAAATTTAATTTAGCTCGATTTATGAAAACCCTAATTGCAACTATTCCCCTTAGAATTTATATAATTTATATGAGGTTTATTGAAATCTTTTAGATTCTTAAACAATTATAATTATGAAAGAATTTTGATGAGCAAGTTAGTTAATAAGTATAAATGTTTAAAAAAAATAGCCTAGAATAGAATGGCATGTGAAGAACAGGAAGAGACATGGCATGGGAGGTGTTGTGGTGCTTCGTGTTCATCAGTGATTGAAATATGATTGGGTGGAAAAGTATGTACGGATCAATCAATAGATAACACAAGGGGAACAATATCCCTGCTTTTTTGTCCATCTATTCCTATCTTTTTATTCTTTCTTTTATTTTTTATTTTCCTATTCCCATCTATGTCAAAACTCGCAACGAATTCTTTGACTTTGACGATATCAACATCTAACGAGGTTCAATTTAAGAAATATATGACATTTTAAAATATTAATATGATTATAATTTCTTCATATCGTAAAGTTTATATAAAATGTTCTTGTCCATGATGACATACACGAATAAATAATTGGATTGGAGGTAACCTCAATAAAGTTGGTCGGATATATCTGAATATAGGCTTTGGTTGCAAGCTCGATTTTTTGAAAGAATGACTATTTGGCCTTCTCTGATATGAATCTATCAGCTATGGCATATGATGCACGGACACGGACACAGACACGAAATATGACATTTTAAAAATATTAGGACACAACACGGCATCGGAACTGCTAATAAAATATGTATATATATCATATACATATATATATTCATTAATTTACGTTAAAATATATAAATTAGTCTTTCAATTATAATTTAAATATGACTGGTTAGATAAATAAACTATAAAATTGACTATTGTACATTATATTTATATTTAATTTGTGAAGTTATATATATTTGAAAGAAAAATAAATATTTCAATTTTCAAAATCACAAAAAAAATAAGTTAAATAATATCAATTATCACAAATAATGCATACATAGTAGACATACCCTCTAACTGCGTCCATTACGATGATCATATTTTATTTTTTGTCATTTTATTTAAGCAGATAAATTTATTTTCATATTGAAATGGTGTAGGTCGAGTGTCATGTCCGATGATGTATCTGACATGACTCGTGATTTTTTTAAATGTTTGTACCACATGCTATGGGCAACTATGTTGGTTAAACGATCTTGTTGTTTATATACTAATACAAAATAGTGAAATTTACCCATTGACACACTCTAGGATAGCAGACTAAGGAGTGATTCTACCGAACCCCTTAGAACCATATATTTGGGTGGTGGGATGGTTTTTCTCAACTCATGAGAAAAACCACCCCAAACATTTGAAATGTGTGGTTTTAAAAGGTCAGGAACTGTTGGTCACAGACCACCTTAGAATTTTCCGCAAACTAATAAGGGTTATTAGCTGTGAATTTATCTCATAAAATAAAAATACAATGCTGGGTATATATTTGGCAAAATTTTACAAAATATTTGCTAATATAAAAAATACACCATAAATTAATTAGTCTGTATCCTTTCGGTTAGCAGGTACAATTAGAAAAAGAATTGTGGTTTGGGCATCATTAATATGATTAAATGGTTCACGATACATAAAAATTATTTTGGAAAAATTGACCCTACGGCACCCATTTGTAAATTGGACTAAAATAGTAACTTTAGGCTAACAGACAAAGATGTGCACGATAAAATCCTCCTACAGTCTGAAGCATATTATATACATATTTATCTAAATATAAATACTTATATATAGACATGTCACAAGAAATATTCTTATTTTCATTTTTTTGATTAATAAGGGAAATATTATATGAAGAAGCTGAAGTCGTTGCTACGTAATCTTGAAACCTGAACATCTGCAAATGTTGTTTTTTTCTTTAGTTTACTTAAATAATGTGTATAGATGAACTAATCTATATCAATAATAATAATAATAATAATAAAGTAAGACATGATTTCAATAATCTTTTGTTTTATAATCTTAATCACCGATCCAAATAAACAAGAGCCAAACAATAGTATCGCAACACATGTAGCTAATTTATCTAACTTAATGACAATAATTGGTCACTTTATCATCATCAAATTAAAATTACTCTTAAACAATATCATTCTGAGTCAATACAAGAAATAATACGAGTATAAAGTGATATAAATTGTAGAGTTGATCTAAACTCTAGATCAATTGTAGGAAAATATTGATTAAATTTAGCAATCCTATTATTGTCGCCCATAATATATAAATAAATCTACGTCACTGTGTATGCTTATTTTCTCCTCTTACTTGTTCCCAACAAATGTTAGGTAATTGTTTGGAACGCTTAATGGAAAAAACAAAACCTTTTTTTCTTATTCTATTTTTTTTAAAATTTTAATTGCAACAAATATGTCTTTTGAATGGTCATTATGCATATACATGATGATTACACAGATATATTAAGCAGTATATTTATACACCCAAATATGTCGACTTCAATCATTGGAAAATGAAACTTTTCGTGATTAGATTAACACCATAGTTTTAAAATATTTGCAGACAAAATGATGATAAAAGCACAATATTTTTTTGGATATGGACAAGTGACTTAATCCACCAACACCACCATTATATATTGCCACCAACATATAATTAGATTCATGGTCAATAATTTAATTATTGTTACTACTTTATTCTTTCAACATCTGTTCTTTAATTGTGGTTCACTTTTTTTAATCTAAAATCATTGGAGTTTAATTAGGAAAATGACATGTAATTAAGCGCCACATATTAATTCAATTATTACTAAGCAAAGATAATTATTTCAAGAATAATAACTTAGTGATTGATGATAACAAAAATCATTACACGTAAGTTAAACGCACTAACATGCCAGAACTTTGAATTTGTTTTTATGCTGGATGTTTCATTTTAATGAGGAAAAATCATTTTTCTATCATTATAATATAATGTCCATTAGGTAAATCGTAACATTTTTGTGGGCATACTATACGTTTCCACTGGTCTCATAATACTTTTGAGATATTTTCCCAGAAAGTATAATGACAAGTTAACCATCAACAAATAACTCCAATATTTTAATTTCTGATAAATCCAATCAACTCTTTCCTTTCAATTTCCTAGAAGCTAGATAGGAAAATTATCAAATATTCCTTAAAATAATTTTTTATATCTATGGTCAAAAATACTTTTCATCCTTTAAAACTCATTTATAAACTTTTCATTCTAAAAATCTGTCATTATGATTGATAATTTTTTAAAATAAATTACTCTTAAATTAGTAAATTGATAGTTGATCAATTAATAATTTTTCGTCATAAATATGTTGTTTAAAAAAAATCTCAATGTTAAATCATATATTAAAAAAATTATTTTTAATATAAAATAATTTAAAATTTATTTATATTTTAATATGGTAATTATCTGTAAATCCATTCTTTTGATGTTTAAGAAAAATAGAAAAACTAAAACATTTAAGAGTAAAATTAGCATCAATTTTGAATACAATTTTTATAATAAATAAATCTCAATGTAAAAATATAATTAACTATTTTTCGTCCAGATGACCAAGGGCAATTACGCAAATACATATTTTAACCCTAAAAATTGGATTTACCAAGGGCAATTACGTAAATAAGTTTTTAGCCCTAAAAATTGGAATTTTTGGAATGAACATTTTGGATTGAAAACTACTATTACGAATTTTTTGGATATCAAAATTTATTTTAACATACGCAATGAATTAAGGATTAATGTAGTCATTATCAGAGAAAAATATATAGTTTTGTTAGGAATATGACCGCAATTGAGAATAAATGCACGAAAGAAAAATGATAAAAGAACACACGAATTGTTTACCCATTTTGTTAAATGAATTTGACTACGTTTGGGGGCATTGCCAAGCCAGGTTTTCCACTATATTTCGAGTAATGAGATTACAATGAGAATAGGGCTATTTATACTAAGTGCGTAACCCTAATAACAAAAAGATTCTGTAACCCTAATCAAAATAGGATTCCGCAAAAGACTAAAATTGATGGAAACGAAAAAGATGGAGAATTGAATAGAACGTTAAATATAAATTAATAGAAACTAATAGAAACGTAAATAGATAAATAACAAGAACCTCAGGTTCTTGCCCCAAATTAAAAACATAAATTAATAGAAACGTAAATAGATAAATAACAAGAACCTAAGGTTCTTGCCCCAAATTATCAAGAACTTGTTCTTGATCCCAAAGTCAAAAGAGGCTCACAATTATTGATCAACTATTTGATAAGGAATAATAAAACCCTAGCTAGCCTATTTATAATAACTAAAACCCTACAAAATAGGAAACCTAATTAAACATGGAATTAAAATAATAAAACCTAAATAATTAAATCTTTTCGAATCTTCCCAAATCTTCCTAAAATCTGCTCCACAACAATTCCACCCTCCTTAAAAATAGCTTTGTCCCCAAGGCTGTACTCAAGCAACCTTTGCATGTGCTCGGGCAGATAACGAATTCTGCTTGTAAAAAATCTGCGGTTGTAAATTTGCTTTGCACATTGAATCTTGTTGTCTTCCCTTACGTTGTGTATCTCGAAGTGTTGCTCAACTTGGACAATCCACCCGAGTGGATCAGTGTTATCAAAAACCGAAAGAACGGCTTGTTTTACGACCTTCGCCTCTTCACTTAGAATAGGAGCAGGTGGTATGCTCAAGTTGTGAGCTAGATCAGAATTTTTATGCCCAGCCTCAGATTCGGCATAATTTTTCCGCCCCGTCTCAGATTCGACAGAATTTTTCTGCCCCGTCTCAGATTCGGCAGAATTTTTCCACCCCGTCTCAGATTCGGCAGAATTTTTCTGCCCCGTCTCAGATTCGGCCGAATTTTTCTGTCCCGTCGCAGATTCGGCAGATACAATAGGTGGCAATGCCCCAAGTTTATACAATAGCTGGATCGGCAAAAGCTATGGCCCGATTGTACAGTCCTTCAGGCTCTATAACTCAACAAGTTAATACACAATAACATAGAGAAATGAATCATTAGAATAGTTAATTAGGTGTGGGAAAATAAATGCAATAAATTTGTGAATTTAGAAACGATATTTCATGGTCACGTCGCACTTCCCCATTAAACACTCAATCATTGTCAAAACTGATCAAATCTCAAATGACTTTAGGCCCCATCTAAACCCTCTTTTAGATATTTTGAATATATTTGGAAAAACTTTTCAAATGGACTTTTGGAGATGGAAGTCCATTTGTACAAATTTTAGTTGTTTGGTAAAAAAATTCAAATGGACTTTTGAAAAAATGACTTATTCTAAAAGTCCATTTGGAATAAGTGAATATTAATGACTTTTGATTTTTTATTCCAACACTTCTCTGAAAAGTTATATAAGAAGTTAATTTCACCAAACACTTTCCATTTGTAAAAACACTTATTTAAAATGTCCATTTGAAAAAAGTCCATTTTACAAATGAACTTATAATTGAAAAGTGTTTCCAAACAGATCCTTTGTTTCAAAGCGTGTGTTATCCTGTAATTTGGATTTATTAAAAAAACTAACAATTTATATTTACTAGTAAATCATATAAGTGAATTATGTTATTTACATAGTTATTATTTAACTAAAAACTATTTAAAATAAACAGTTATTATGTAATCTCTAAGTAAAAATAATCATCCATTTGGCATCAAAAACTAATACAAACTTGAGAAATCTAAGCTCATTGAATTTTTTTTTTTATTTATGTAAAAATATCATTCCACAAAACAATTACAAGTACCAAAGGCATGCCTCGGGATAAACATATGCTATCAGTGGGGTCTATCACACTTCACAATAGAAGCTCCGATAAGAGCAAGCGGTACCTATAAAACCCCGATCAAACAACAAGCCAAAGTATGATCTATTCCAAAACCAAATGATCAATTGGTTTTGGATTAGATTATACTCAAATCTAGGCCTGGTGTGATGGAAATAGACCTAAACCAACTAACATGTCAGTAACTAAAAACATGAAAACTGATCACCAACCGGATAGAGCGGCGAGTGATCTACAAGAAAATGAGACAAAATACAAGGGGAATACCCCAGGTAATACATATAATAAAACCCAATGGGTATCTACTAAAACATCCCACCCACACACCAGTCTGAGTTTTAATTTAAACCTGCGGTGTGTAGAGGGAGGGGGAGCTAAACCAACCAACAGGTTGGTATCTAGAAACAACATAAACGATCACCAACCGGATAAAACGGCGAGTGATCTATATGAAAAGGCTACAAAATACAAAGGGCATACCCCAGGCAATATCTAGAAACAATATAAATGATCATCAATCGGATAAAACGGCGAGTGATCTACATGAAAAGACTACAAGATACAAGGGGCATACCCCAGGCAACAGGCACAAACAAGACCTGCTAAGCCCCAACTACCCAACACATTAGAGATAACCTATGTGCGGATAGGGGAAACCTAAACCCACCGACAAGTACGTATCTGAAAACAAGATATGCTAAGCTCATTGAAAATTGAAATTATAAACTAAAATACATTTAATTCAAAATGCTATTGCATATTTCTATTCCATCTAATCTTTGGTAATTATTGGTTAGAAGTTATCTTCTTTCATTCCTTTCAATGAGTTTTTTGTGCACTCCTTTCTTGACATTGCAGAGCTTGTCTCTTCATCATCATTCAAATATTAAATATATATGTAGTTTTCTTATTTCTTTTATAATATCCTCCTTTTACTAATTTCTGCGTTTTTAGAAGTTAGAGTGATATATTTATTCTCATTATTATTAATTGTGTCTCGCCCTAAAATCTCAATATAAATTTTCGTAGGTCGACATAAATTATGCATCCATTTTTGTAAGATTTTTCTCAATACAAATTTTCATAGGTCGACATAAATTATGCATCCATTTTGGTAGGATTTTTATTGTTATTGTTATACATAAAAGTTAATAAAGAAATTCTTTAATTTGATAACATCATATATTACTATATTAGTAGAATACTATATTAGTGTTCTACTGATAGAAGATAAATAAAGAGCGGGTTGACCTATTTTAAATAAACATTCTATTAAGTTTGGTGGTTAGTGTCATAAATATATTTGGTAAATTATACATACATTTTGAATTCGTTGAAAAATTATAATTAGTTGAATGAGTATTTAATATATCTGAAGCTAATAAAGGGAAAATATCAATATGCTCAATTCTTGAATAAAAAACTGAAATGAAACTAACTTTTAAACAGTCAAAATCTAAACAATGATTTAACTAAATATACTTACTTAATAAATTATAAGGCATGATCTCGTAAAATAATTCAATTAATAGACAATTTCTATATATTATATATTCAAAAGTAAATGATAATTATATTGGATTATTATTTGATAAAAATAATTATTTGAAGAAAATATTAATTAACATGAAAGATTTGACTAGTATATAAAAGATCTAAATTTATTGAAAATTGAAAGTTCAACTTATCTAATTCAAAAATTATTTATAGTATGTCATAGAACGTAGAAGGTGTTTAATTAAGATTATTGATAACTGAATATTCTATGCGATGTTTTGAGATTTAATAGTGGCTTAATGAAGAGAGAAGACTTTTACATATTTTGATTTATTTATTTTAGAACAAAAGAAATTATAATATAATATGTAATAAAAATTGTGTAATCTGAATGTTTTAAGTAAGTATTGTTAATTATGATAAATACAATTTATTTTTATTATTTATTATTGTACTCTTTTATCATTCAAAAACAAAATATATAAAAGCATATTAAGTAAAAGTTCAAAGAAATACTCATACTTCTTGTGCATAATATAAATATAATATAATAATTTAGTTAATTTGATGACCATCTTTCATTTAATTTTTAATTCAATCTTTATGATTTCAACCATTAAATATTTGATATATGATGTGATACCTATGTAACGACATAATATTGAACATTTTTCGTTTTTGGATTCTTTTTCTATACATTGTTGGTATTTTATTTGTAGTGCAAAGCCATCCTTATTTATAATTGATATTATATATATATATATATATTATCCTTAATTATTCTTAGATTTAATTATTTTCTATAAATGAATTTGTGTAAAGCCCTTATGATTTTATATCAATTGATTATTTTCACATTTAAAGGATATTTCTTATTATAAAAAAATCTTTAATAGTTAAAATATTACTTAGTTTGATGGAAGTTAATGATAACTGATAAGTTATTTGTGATGGACTCATTAGTGTTGTGCAACATGTGCATAAAAAAATGATCGAGGCAGATGATGATTAAGCCATGTTGTGAACCTCTCGACTAAACTTTTATGTTATCCTTTTAATTCTTAAATTAATTTTCAGGAGAGTGAGAAAATTAATATTTATTTAAAGAATTATTTAGTATATTTTGTAGTTGAAAGGGAAAAATGTTATCTATAATAACAAAAATATAGTATGGAACTAATATTATCATAAAAAAATGACTAATATATTGTGAAATTAAAAATATGAATTACGATATTTTATGAAATTAAAATTAGGATTTCCCCTACAATAAACGTAGTTGTTTTGTCATCTCACATAAGCATTTATACACAAACAAGATTATTATACACAATATTGTTGAGTGAAGTATAGAAAATGTTATTGGATGACAAGGGGACAAATATATATTCAAATTAAATTTAGTTATTGTATTCATATATTTAAAAATAAACGTAATCAGACCACAAAAATAATTAATTTAAATACATGCATGACTATTGTACGTAGAACGAATGGTGCATATACTTTTTGTCTCCTATAATAGTTTTAAAAAAAGGAAAAGAAAAGTCGATAGAGGAATATTCGAAGAATATTTCATATATTGGAAAAATATTTCAAAAAAGTATACATGTAAGCATTCGGATCTATTAATTTTTCTAAAATATTTAGTTGCATGACGCATAATAAGTTCGAAGATGGTTTGTTATGGTGGGCAACTTTACGTATTAGGAACTATTAATAATCTGAAATGGTTTACATGTCATATTATTTTTTTAATTATAACAAATTCTTGGAAAACTTAAAATTTGTTTTACTTCAAGAGAAGGAGCATTATTATAAAGTTTAATTATGACTAAACGTGGTCATGTAGATAATTATATTACATTTAATACATTGTTGATATAAAAAGTATAATTTATATTTAAACTCGATCAAACATGAACTAAATATTTAGCTAAACTAAAATAGTTCAGATTTACAATAAGAAAAGGAATATTTCAAACTGCTAAATGAAATTTAGTGATAGATCTCTAGAGTCGTGATTACTTTTTGGTGAATGGATTGACAATCTAAAATGTTTGATATGATTAGAGAATCTTAGCCGTCAATATAGGCATGGCGATTAATGACTGTGATGATATATTTCTTTTCTGTTTATATTTATTCATATTAATATACAAGTCTCGTGTGTTTGTATATTCAAAGAAGAATATGATATCTCATAAATTTTTTCTTTCGGCTTTCAAGAGTGATATGAAATTAAATATGTATCACATGAAAACATGTAGGGATGTGATCAGACTCGACATACAAAAATTAGATAATTTTTTATTAAATAGCGGGCTGCACTTGATGATATCAAGCTGTCTATGTACCTATTTTGATAGGATCAAATCTCTTCGTAGGTTTTTGAATATAGTACTCTCTATTCTTTAAGATTTGAAGTAAGCTTTGTGAAATTAGTGATACATAATTCTAGTCGTAATTAGATTATTATCATTTAATTAATTGAGGTGAAATTTATAATGCGACTGTTAGGCCACGGACTCGCTTCATTGGTTTGATGTCCATGTCAGAGAGTGGTCTGAATCATTTAATGATCACATATGTCTTATTAAATTACGAACATACTTTCGTATTTCAATGGTATCCATCAAAGAGCTAACAAAATCCACTCTCGGTTGTTATGTTCTTAAGGAAACCATTTCTTTTGCAGTTTTCAGTTAATATGTGATGCGTATATGCTTAGTCCTTCTCTATAATTCCGGTCAATTAAATGAAATCCAACATTCGACTTTGCCCCGAAATAAATAAATCTAATAGCCCAAAGTAGGGGTGGCAAATGAGCGGGTTGGGTTAGGTTTGGGTCAGTTCCAATGGTTTCGTTATAAAATGAGTTGGATTCTTAAATGGTTTTGAAGAAGGAACCAACTCAATCCGAAAGGGAACCAAGCCCAACCCGACTCAATACCTTACATTTTGTTTTTTAATTTTAGAGTATTGACAAATAGCGATTTGGGCCTAAGTTAAAATTAGTTGGAACCAACTTGAAACCAAGTTGGAACCAATTAAAAACTAAATAAAATTTTCTTAGGAACCTACACAACTCAAACTAGTTTAATTGGGTTGAAACCGTAGTTCCGGATTCATTTTGCCACCCCTAGCCCAAAGTATGGAAATGAGCAAATAATGTTAGTGCTGTAGTGCATGACATGAATAGCAGTTACATAGTATTATCATGTATGTATCACGTATATATAATTGGAAAGTTTTAATTCACATACGAGAAAAAAGTGTTAACAATAACTACAAATAGGGGTCATGATGAATCATTACAGTTTAGAGAGAGATGGAACAACAATTTAACAAAGTACAGCCACAGCCGCCATTTCTTCTTCCAGCCCTTTCGTGATGATTAATATTAATTTATTACCATTATTATTACAACTTTATAACTCTCTTAGATAGTGTGAGAGAGACTCGAAGGGACAAGGAAAAAGAATAGATAGAGACTTTTGCCAAAAAGCTTTACTTATAATTAATATATATTTGGACAACTTGTTTTTAGCATAAAAGTGAAATAAAAGGCTTGGATTTTTCTGCAAAATATTTTCGTTAGAAGCAAGTAAATGATATTATAATCACTTATATTTATATTTTTGGAATACATGCCAATAATTATAGAGCACCAAGTACCCATTTTAATAGATTGATTAATATATAGGCCCCTCCAAAAATGATCTCCAATCAAGTATAAAAGGGGTAGCAAATGGAGCACTAGCCTCTCACACTAACATAACACTAGCTAGCTTTTATATTAATCATTTGTATTTTTGTTTTTTCTATAAGTTTTTCTAACATCTTTTCTAACTTCGAATACACGTTATTATAGGAGGCCTCGAGAAAACTGCACTCCACCTATATATATATATAAACCCTTCATTCATTCAGTTTTATTCACATCAAAGCCATATATATTGAGCTTAACTGAGTTTTATTTGAATAATTGAGAAAACATGGCGGTGGAAGACGGCGTGGTGGCGGTGGTGGTAGTTAGAGAATATGACGCGAAAAAGGACAGTAGGGCGGTGGAGGAGGTTGAGAATAGGTGTGAGGTGGGGCCCAGTGGGAAACTATCACTGTACACAGACCTCTTAGGAGACCCCATTTGCAGGGTCCGCCATTCCCCATCTTATCTCATGCTGGTTAGTTAGTTAGTTAGTTATGTGTATATTACTACTTACTACGTCGTTTTCTGCTAACCTTCTTTATTCTGTTATAATGCTGACGTGTGTGTGTATATATATATATATATATATATGTACTTTCAGGTGGCGGAGATGGTGGTTGTGGGCGGCGGTGAATATAAGGAAAAGAGAGAAATAGTGGGGATGATAAGAGGTTGCATCAAAACCGTTACTTGTGGAACTAAGCTCTCTAGAAATTCCAATAATAACTGCCCTCTTTACACTAAACTCGCCTATATTTTGGGCCTTCGTGTTTCTCCTTCTCATAGGTATATATAAATATTACTTCCCAAATAAATCAAAAAATCCATCTTTTATAAATTTTATTTCCAATTTTCACTAAATATGATATAGTAGTATTAAAGGTGTACTTTTGTGACACTTATTCTTTCTTGATACTTGTAGCGTCAAATTTAAACATTTTAATTTGAACATTTGCAGGAGAATGGGAATTGGGTTGAATTTAGTGCGTAGAATGGAGCAATGGTTTGGAGAAAATGGAGCTGAATATTCATACATGGCCACTGAAAATGACAACCAAGCTTCCGTTAAACTCTTCACTCAAAAATCTGGTTATTCCAAGTTTCGGACCCCATCCATTTTAGTCCAGCCCGTTTTTGCCCACCGGGTCAGGCCCAACAACCGGGTTACAATAATCAAACTCGGCACCGCCGACGCGGAGTCACTCTACCGCCGCCACTTCTCCACGACCGAGTTCTTCCCACGCGACATCGACTCGGTGTTGAATAACAAACTGAGTCTAGGCACTTTCCTCGCCGTGCCTAAAGGAACTTACGATGCCGAGTCATGGCCGGGCTGTGACGAGTTTCTAACAAGTCAACCGGAGTCATGGGCTGTACTCAGTGTTTGGAACTGCATGGACGTGTGGAGACTCGAAGTCCGCGGCGCGTCGCGGTGGAGGAAAACGCTTGCAAAGACCACGCGGATAATGGACCGGGCTTTACCCTGGCTCCATTTGCCTTCGGTTCCCAAAGTTTTTGGGCCGTTTGGGTTTCACTTTTTGTATGGGCTTGGAGGTGAAGGCCCAAATGCGGTAAAGTTTATTAAGGCCCTTTGTGGAATGGCCCATAATCTGGCAAGGGAGCATGGGTGTGGAGTGGTGGTTACAGAAGTGGCAAGTCGTGATCCGCTCAGGTTAGGAATCCCCTACTGGAAAAGTCTATCGTGCGCCGAGGATTTGTGGTGCATTAAGCGGTTAGGGGAAGACTACAGTGACGGGTCGGTCGGTGACTGGACAAAGTCACAACCTGGTCTGTCTATTTTTGTTGATCCAAGAGAGTTCTAAATTTGTAGTGGGGCCCAATAGAATCTATTTTTAGCAAATAAAATAATTAGCTAAAAGGCACTTTTGAAGTTTATCTATTTTGTTTATTTTGTTTCTTTCTCCCCTCAGTTTAACTTTATTTTGGGATATTTTCTTGAGTACCATCTCATGTGGCAAAATTATATAATAGCACGAATTTAACAGAGTTGATCTATTAGGGTGTGTTTGGATCAAATAATTTGGATTTGGGGAGAAAATTTGAAAGAAGTATTTGAAATGACATTAAAATGAGAGTAATTTGAAATCCACCATAGTTATGAAGAAAATAGTTCAAAATGAATATCAATTGATTTGAAATTCATTATAATATGAATTCATCTAAACAAATTTAAATAAATTTATCGATAAATTTGAAATTCATAGTTTTCAAATTCTTCAATCCGAACACACCATTAGGCCATCTCCAACCCAAAAACTCATTTTGTATCAAATTGGCGCAAAAATTGCATCAATTTAGCGCAGATACAGTAAATTCACTCCAACTCAAAACACTATTCACTGCACCAAAAAAGAATCTTAAGAATATTCTATTTTTTTTATTTTTTTATAATCTTACAATCTTCCACAAATAAACCCAACACTTTTCGTATTGTGCATTTTCACCCAAAATAATATATTTTTTAAATAAATTTTACAAATAATAAAATTATTATATTATTAAATAATTAAAAATTATTTTAACTGTGTTTTGATATTTAATAAATTAATCAACAACAATATATATTCTTTAATTAATAATTAAACTATAGTTATAATATAGTTAATTTTAAAATATGCATTTTATATAAGTTATATACAATTCTGGCGCAGAGATTGGCGCCGAGTTGGAGCACCCCGACGCCAAAAAGTGGGCCAACCAGCGCCAATTTGGCGCTGGTTGGAGATGGCCTTAAGAAATATTAATAAGCCAAAAAGTGGGCCAACCAGCGCCAATTTGGCGCTGGTTGGAGATGGCCTTAAGAAATATTAATAATAAAATATTTTGGTAAAATACTTTATTGTTGAGAATTGTATATGCTTTAAATGTGTAATAAATTGATTTTATTAAACTCGATAATGAACGAGAAGATATGGATTTATTTTGTGTAGTTTTTATTGTTGTGAAAGGAATATCCATTTCCCTTTCTTTTCTTTATTGTAAATGGATGTGGTTTTTGGCTTTAGATCCTCCTTTTGAGTCGAAAGTAATGTTATTTTTCATTTGACATGGCTTTGTTATTTATGTCTATCCTTTTCATAAAGAGCGACAAATCATCATATAAAGTGTGTTACTAGTACAACACGTGTAAATTCAGGAAAAAGTTGTTTGTTTCGTATGTAAGTTTTGTTAGACTATGTACAATGGGGTGTTGAAAGAGGGTGTTTAATATTTTAAATAGTTGAAACCATTGGAATAGGGTGTTTAATGGTGATGTGGATTAAATTGGTGGAGAAATTTTACATGGTGTTGAAAAGCTTACATGGCATGATCTTATTGGCTAACCATATTGTAGATATTTTTATCACACTCCAATTATTTGATGTTAATTATTTGATAATAAATAAATTTTTTTATATAAAAAAAATATATCAAAATTCATAATTTTTTCTCCTCTATAAATAGAGACTAGTTTCACTTAATTTGGATACCAAAAAAAAATCGATCATTTTCAATATAATCATATTATTATCCTTTAATAAATAAGATTAATATTTAGATAAATATTTAAATAAATTTTATTTTAAAAAATATCGAAAAAGAAATTATTTCATCGTTATTTTTAATTATAAACGATAATCTTATTATAATCTAATCATAAAATTAAAAGGATAAATAAATAATAAAAGTAGTGGGGTAGGGTGTTGAATATTATTAAACAAAACCATTGTAGAGTGTAAAATTTGAATGGGTGTTTAATTATTATGTGGAAGAGAGATAAGATGATGTGGAGTGTTGGGAATTGAAAAAGAGGGTGTTTAATGTTGTGACCATTGCATAGTCTTAGTGACTTGTGTCTTAGAACAGTTTTATATTGGCATTAGCTAGAAATCAAATTTAATGTTTAATCATTGAGGTAACAAAAATCATCATTAAATATTATCCACTTCTTTAATAGTTTATGGTGAAAAATGATTATTTGCTTGCTTAAGTACTGATGCAATAATCTTAGAGAACGAAATAAATATATTTTTAGGGAGTGAAGAAATAATAGTGAAAAGATGTTTAGGTAGTTTTTTTCGTCAAAACATGAAATGATTAAGGAGACCTGATATTTCATTTATAATTTGTTTTATAAAAAGTTGGTCCGTATGAGTTCTTATATAAAATAAAATTTAGATATTTATGAGTTAAATTCATTAATTAATACATTCACAAGTATTCAAAAGTAGTCAGGTCCCAATTAGATGGCATATTCATTTTTAAAAATTTATTTTCATGATAAAAGTGAAAAAATGATTTTTTAGAGATTGTGAAGTGTATATTTAAATGTGTCTTTTTAGAGAAAAATTAGTAATAATTATATTTGATGTGATATATTTTGTTGTGAGAAATTTGTTTGAATTGATATTTACATATAACTTATAATATATGTTTTTAGTCAAACTCATCGATTTAGATGTAAAAAAATAGTCATAATAGATATATCTTATATTAAATATTGTGTTATTTTATATTGATACATGGTTAATTTGATTTTTTGAGTTGAAAGATTGTCGGAAAAAACTTTTTAAATCAATGGAGTGAACTGTCAAATCATGAATAATTAGAATTATATTTCTTTTTTTTCAAGAATTTTCTTCGAAATTATCTAAATTTTTTAGAGATCTTTTTAAATATTTTTTTAAAACATACCAAATATTTAATATTTTTTTGGAATTTTACTATAAAATATTTTTTGGGGTTGGATACTCCAACCAATTGAGACCTTAGGCCTTATTCTTAAGAGTCTTGTATTGGTGAAGTGTCTAATCATTAATAAAAATCTATAATTTCTTAGAGAAAAATTTTATGAGAAATGCAAATCAAACTCATTTCTAAATAAATTTTTATATTTTCATGGGATATTCTATTGTAGAATTTTCAGGATTTTTTAAGATGTGTAAAATTAGCATAAATTGAATGAAATAAATCATAATAAAATACTCTTTCAATTTTAAAATATCTGTTATTTTACTCTTAACTTAAAAAAATGATCGTTTTATTTACTTAATCTATGAAGTGGACGCGGCACGGGATCAAATTTCTATAAGAGAAATTATACTGAAATAAATAATATCATTGAAGACTCAATTAATACAATTAAATATATAAAATATAAAAAATCTAAATATAAAATTAATGAACTAGAAGTGATATTATTTAAAAAAAAAAAAAAGGAAATCAAAGTAATATTTTTTATGTTTATAATGCAAATAATTGATATATGGCGAGCGACAAGGGTGAGTTGAGTTGTGCAGTTATCAACACTGCTCAATTACTTTCTTGCAAGTTGCATGCGAATGCATATTCCAAAAACGCCGCTTACTATTGGTTAATCGCCATTAAACATTCTATTCATCTTACCATTTAAATAGACAGCCCCACATTACCCCAAATTCATTTGCTGCAAATATTTAATTATTATCATTTTAAAAATATAGATATCACATTTATCTATTAGGATGATCATGCTTGTTGTTATTTGATTTTTTAAATATATTTCTACAATGATTGATATAACAATAGGAAAAATAGTAGACTTTCGAAGTTGCTTTTGGTCATAATTTATGCTTATCGAGCACCACACCCTTCAATTATCTTTCCTTTTGCGCGTCTTTTCTGCAAATCAATTGCATTATTGACAAAATAAACCCTAAAAAACAAAGAAAAAAGTAGCTTCATATTAATACTTTTTTGACTGTCTTAAGATTCACGGATAGTATCAAATTATCAAAAAAAAAAAAAAATGAAATGAAAAGTTGTAACACGGGTTACAATAATCAGGAAAATAAGAGTTACAAATAATTTGGTCGGAAAGGTGACGGCCTTTATAAATTTATTTCAATAAAAGAAAGTATGGATGGTAGTATTGTTTTCAGGTTACTCAATTTAATTAGTTTTAGTTAGGTTTTGATTTTACCTTAGTTTCAACTTGATTTGAAGTTGGGGCAAATTAATTTTGGATTTGATTATTATTGTTTATCCCATAATAAATAGAAATTTGTCAGAATATACAGAAAAGATCAAACTTTATGTTAAAAATATGCAAGAGGGTTAGTTTGATCCGGTACCCCTTTGAGTTGAGTATTGTTTCACAAGTATAGGCTCCTCACAACGTTTCTCCTATTGGGCCTCAATTTTCAAACCCCTCCTGCAGTATTCATTGGGCTTATCATTTTAAATAAGCCCATTAGGATTAAGTTAAACTCTAAAATCCGAGAACCTGATGTAAACCAAATCAGGATAAGATTTAGTGAGCATATATCGATGTTTTGAAACCAAACCCAGCCCCGTTTATTAATAAACCGGTAAAATATGAACTTATTCTCAAATTGATTTGGGTGGATATAAACCGGTAAAATATGAACTTATTCTCAAAGTGAAAGTGAAATAGGTCAAATATCGAGAAAGTGAAATAGTACTTAGTATTATTCCATCATATACTTCCTAAACCCCTACGAAAATTAAATGTTAAAAAACACATACGCCCCTTATTTTGTTTCTAACATGATTTAATAATAACTTGAGAAGAACTATTACAACTGATACACAAACTAAAACTACATTTCTCTTAAGCAAGGCCAAAAAACTCAGGAAAAAAAAAACCACATTTTTCCACCAATCAAGATAAACAACGTCACCTACTTCTGGAAGGCGTTGATCTAGTTTCTTCAGCACTCTCAGAAGTATCCGAGCCCGTCTCATCTTTGTTCGACCAAAGCCTCGAAAACATCTTCTTCACTTTGTTAGCAGAAACAGTTTCTGCATTCAATTTCTGGTAACAATCTTCCTCATCTGTGTTGGTAGTAGTTGTTCTTGAGCTCCCACAGGATCCTCCTGATGCTCTGGCGTTTTCAAAGAAAAGAATCTGCACAACGACCCGTAATGGAAGCCTCTCGTTCTGCACAGCATGTGAACATGCTTCGCTTGACAGCTTTCTGCAATCCATTAATCGACAAATTCTCTTTTTCTCACTCTTGGACATCTCGGGATGTTCCTGTATAAAGAGGATCATTATTGGTTCAGTTGGTAAATTTGCACTTTTCGAATCAAATTCAGAATAAAAAATCCGAATAGAAATGGTATATATCGAGGCGAGTGACAACACTCTATCCTTCACGCTGAATTGCCCCGCCTAGGTGGTAGGGGTCATTGCAACAAACGTCCCAAGATACAACGATATTAGTTCTTCAGTAGAACCATTCCACACTCAAGAACACAATCGAGCGTTACTAACTGCTCGAACTCTCAAAAGAAGAAGAAAGAAGAATTGGTACCTAAATTACATTCTGTAGGAGCCCAATATATAGGTACAAAATTAAAGACAAAATTGAATACGATTAGATTCTAGCATAATATTGTCACTGTAACTGCCGAAACGTGTATTAAAGCATAATACCATGCCGGTTACAATTGACAACCAAGAGTCAAATTTAACAGGTGCAAAAACGTGATCAGTGTTTTTACCAGGAAGATTCTATTCTGTCCGTGATTTCAGACGTCAGAAAATAATAAATTTTCCAACACTAACGACGTTATTGATAGAGTGAGATGAAATACAGAAACAAACCTTGAGATACATGTCGATAGCACGGTAAATCCCATCATGAGTTAATCTTGGAAAGCTCGAAACCATATCTGCCAGATCGACAAATTTGGACAAGGGAAACGAGGAATCTTTAGCAGCTTCAGCTAGATACCCGTCAACCAAACTCGCCACCTTAATCTTAGAAGCATCTGAAGTAAATCCCGTGTATAAATCACTGTGCTCTTGCATCACAAACTGCTCAACCAAATCATGAACTATATCTATGCTACAAAGGTTCATCAAGAGATCACTTACACTTGCCTCCTCGAGTTGCTGTCCAATTCTCTGTATAAGCCCTCTTCTTACCGTCTCACCACATTCTAACATTATGGACGCTTGTAATAACTTAAGCAAAAATCCACAAGGCACACTATTTTTCTCTGTGGGAAGTAACCATGTGATGGTATCGACCAAATAACGGTACTTAGTAACATCATCTGCACGTATAGTGCCTTTGCTGAAACTCGGGATCCTTCTTAAAGAATATGCTTTTAGCGATTCTCCTATTACATCAGCCGAAACTCTTCCTTTTCCCCGTATTGCTGTAATAACCCGCTTGTACAAATCGATTTGGAGTTCACATATGTCTTCTACCCACCAGTCTTTTGGCACGTTTTGTTGTTTTTTCACGCCGTTCCATAGTGGGTCATTTCCGGTTTCAGATGTGAGCTTTTTTCGGTTATAAGTGTATGACCAGTCAACTTTCGAAGGGTCGATGCAAGCTTTAGTGGCTATGGAATCTAGACAATGGCTAACGATTTTGAGTTCCTCTGACCATGGAAGAAGAGATTTTGTTGTTTGAAGGACAATTATGGAGTCCTTCCAGCTCCGAAAGATACTTGATGTAAGAAAGACATCGATTTTGTATACGAGATTGCCTTTTTCAATTGTCTCGTACATTTCAAGATACTCGGCTGCACAACGAGCTGCTACCACGTTGTATGCGTTGAGAGTTACTACCATGCCATAGCAGAACTTGGCGCATACTTCGAATGCGGCGGGCCCGCCCGGAATGTCGTCGACGTGGTATTCGTCGTCGTTTTCGTCAATTGAAGTGGCAACGAGCTTCTGAAGATGAGAACTCTTGGAGAGAAGAGGGAACTACAATGAGATAAAGCTATATAAGTAAACAAATAAAATATCCACAGAATTTTTTTTTAAATTTTGAAATGGTTGATATTACTAAGACACCACCTGCATAAACTCCTAATTACCATAAACTTCAAGATGTTTCAGAAATTACCATAATGTCCTTGTTAGTAAAAGCAGATTACAATTCATGGGGAATCATGGTAATTATCAACAAGTGAGGGGACGTGCATGAAATTATTATCACTTTTTACAATTTTCATAGGTTGTCGAAGATTAGGCTTAGAACAGAGAAGTCTGGTAAGCTTCATGATGACCTTTTAATGGATCTTCTTTTATAACTATATTCAGGTTTACAATCTTTCAACTATATTTCACAAGAATTATGCCCAAAAAATGGGACAACAGATTTGGCTTTCGGATCAACAAATTGAATCAACAATGTAAGCAAACTACAGAAGCCAATTAGCCAAGTGCATTAAGAAGGATAAATATTTTAGATACAGCTTACCAAGCATTAATAAACATTTTTTTTTACTAAGCATATAAGAAGATATACCTTGTGGAGATAAAACTTGACATCACCAACATTAATGACCATGTCAGTTGGCAACTCTGTTGCTACATACCTGAAACAAAATTGTTTTTAACAGTCAAATTTGCAATAAACTTATATCCACATCTCTACATATTGAACTCCAACACATTAAAAACAAATCTATCTTATGATAAGATGTCTGGCATTTTATTGATTACCATTTCTATCTAAACATTCTATACAAGATTGCTCTAAACTTAGGATACTAAACAAAGCATTCATTGAATAATGAAAACAGAATAATAAGATAGCTCATGCAACAAAAATGAAATGAAGCAAAAACTCATTCATCCCAATCTTTGATCAAAACGATATAGCTGACCTGATATTATCCCCATCAGTTTGAAACTGATCAGGCTTAGATCCAAGCTTCATAAACTTCATCTTGGCTGGCAAATGTTTTTTTCAATTCCAAAGATTTCGAAAGCTTAATATAATCCCTCCAAAACTATTAACTTTATACCAAATATAGAATAAAATCTCCTTCAAAAAACAACTCCAAGAATCCACATTACTCAAAAAAAGAATACTTATTCTACCAATGAAGCCGTAGAGTCCTGTAAAAATGTAAAAAAAAAGACAACATAAGCTCGGTATAAGTGAAGGAAAGCTAGCAAAATAGCAGACACAAGAATAACCAAACTTTGGAAGATACTGAAATATATATATATATATATATGAACAAGAATGCACTGCACCCAATATATTTGTTCTCTGAAATGGGAGAATTAAGTAACACAAACTGGAATTTCCCAAAACAAATGCATCACTATCAATACTCACCACATCATAAAAGAGGTATAATAATAAATAATAGCAATTAGCAATCATAGAAATTAGAAAATTTATCATTTTTAGTCATAACCCAAATGCAGAAAGTGGTGTACTATCAGGAATTAGAGCAATTCTTAAACCCAAAAACACAGGAAAACCAGACAATTAGATAAGAAAAACCCAAAACAATTAGG
Source organism: Verbascum thapsus (assembly GCA_963669365.1). Classification (NCBI taxonomy): domain Eukaryota; kingdom Viridiplantae; phylum Streptophyta; class Magnoliopsida; order Lamiales; family Scrophulariaceae; genus Verbascum; species Verbascum thapsus. The sequence continues at coordinate 4,767,369 of OY770107.1, read as the reverse complement.
ATTCATATACAAGAACATAAGAAGAGAAAAGAAACTTAAACCTGTGTAAATATTTCCTCACAGAACTCACCTATGATTTGGAAGGCCTTATACATAAACTTCCATGTAAATCAAGGGGCCAAAAACCCTTTGTTCCGTACAAAGAATCAATACTCAATTTGGGAACAAAAAAGTGAAAATACAGTGGATAAGCACTAGGATACTACTCTTATATGACTTTTGAGGAACAAAAACAAGAAAAATAAAACCCCACACACCACTAACTATCAAAAAAACCAAGATAATAAAAATATGAGTTGTCCCTAATCTTTGCCAGCCATCACAGAAACACCATGTTCTCGCAAAAGGCCAAGCTCAGAATGTTCCCACACTCTCTTTAATCTATATCTATGTATCTATCTATATCTATCCCTTGAGAATCAGCACCACTGCCCCCACCACCTATATATATACTACTTTTTATACCATGAATCAATATGATTATTATTCCTATATTAAAACATATAAATTTAGCTGCTATTTTTTTTTTTCTGTATTTGAGATGCAAAGTATAAAGTGGGGTTGGCTTCTAATTTGCTGATAGCCAATGAGGACCCATCAATCTTTTCGACTTATACAAAAATCTACAGTGCTTGGCACGCCAAGCTGACACTGTTGCCCCCCTTCATCATATACAAAGACTTGTTTTTTCTTTATCATCAGGTTTTTGGAATTTTATTACTACTATGATTTTTTACAAGAGAAAACGACCCATCCTCCCGTAGTTTGATGATAATAGCATTCAACTCTGTCGATATATATTTTTTTTTTTTTGGAAAATGGGAATGTGATAATTCATTTCATCGGTTAAAGTTAAGAATTTTTTTGTGGTGGAAAAAGAATTGAATATATGAAGGAAGGAATGATGTTATGGGGGTCACATGGGTCACTCATGACTAGTTACTTTGAAGTGAGGACCCAATTACACCCCCAAACTTTATACGTTGGTTTTTGCTTAATTATAGTACTTATCTTATGTCCTTTATGATTGCTTTATTCCATATATCATCTTTATCGTTTTTATAGATAATTATGTTTGAAAAAATAAATTGGGATCTGAATTGATTGAGTTATTGATAATGGTTAAAATTTGAATTAAGCTATTAGGTATTCCATTTGAGTTCGATTGTTGAATGGTTAAATGTTTTTTCGATTTCAGCTTGATAATATATCAAAGTAAGTTTGAACAACTTTTTTTATACGATAAATTTTAAAATTCGATTAGAGTTCAATAATAAAAATATATATAAAATAATTAAAATACTCAAAATCGACTCTTGTCCTGCTCAATTAAAATTGTTTGACTCGATTAATCATCTAATCAAGATCAAACACAATTTCCGATCTTACTCGACCAACTTCTCATCCAAAAAACAATAAAATTAGGCTTAAAAAATTATGACTTTAATGGCCGGGCCTTTTCAGATTAAGAGTTAACATAAAATACTATTTATTTTAAAAAAATTATATTGATTACTTAACAACTTATGATTTAAGTTTAAAGTTTTTAGACTTTATTTATCTTAAAAATTCAAAAAAATAGTTTATAATCGTCATGTTAAATTTAAAAATAAGTTTTATAAAATGCTGGATATTAAAAATAAAATTCGTGTACAACTTATCTTTGTAAAATACAAAATTAAAGGGTTTAAGAAAAATAAAATTTATTGATCAATTTTTAATCTAAGACGACAAGGGTGATTATGTTACAAAGTTGTTGATTTGAATTTTAGGGCTTTTTCAAACTAAAATTTACACAAAATGAGTTTTTTAATAGAAAAGTTATTTTAAGAGGCTTTTATATTTTACCTATAATTTATCTGTATTTTGTCACGCTCATAAATATCCACTAAACTTTATAATATACCAAATTGACTCTTGAATTGTGTATCAAGTACCATGAATTTTATAGTTAATTTGTGTTCTTATTCAATCAACTCCATATTTTATTTCGTCAAACTAAAATTTAATCAAAAAATTTGGTACAGTATAAAAAGTTCAGTTCAATTTTGGTTTTTGAAATTCGGCTACGAACCAATTCAAAGATCGAAATATATAATATTTATAATAAGTTAATATACAAAAACAATAAAAAACAGAACAGAATCGGAAAAATCAATTAAAAGCCCCATCAGTATTTGCTAATTTGCAAATTTTAATACAATTTTCAACCGAACTAAACATGATGCCTACTGCTAATTGGAGCACTTTGGTACCTCGACTATTTTGTTACACCTGAAAACGCACAATATCTAATGTATAAATCATGTGGTGTGATTAAGTGGGATAAAAATATCAAATATTGATATTTTGTGTACTCTGCACCATAATATCCGATATTTATATTAATTCTCTGTAATTTGTGCCCAAAATTATATAAACTATTTTTTTTCCAATGTTTGTGCATTATTTCATTATTGGTGAACAACTAATGTTGAGATTGATCAATTGTTTTCACGAGAATATGAACGAACTAGGAATAATATCTTCCCAAAAAATAAAATTACATTGGAGATTATGAATAAAGTGACACACCTCAAAGTGTACTATACTACATAATCAAGAAAAATGATTTTCAATGTCAACTTTCTTAACCACTCCTAACGCAAATAAATAAATGAAGAACAAGATTTTTAACTTCAAAAATAAAATAAAAATACATAAAAGTTTTGGAGGAATTATTATTATTCTATATAAAAATGATTCCATTATACACAAAAAAATTGAGTATATTAAACTTGGAAATAAAAGACTCCAAGCACTCATATATATACATTAATACTGCTAGATTAGAGAAAATTCCGTTAAAAATTTATATTATTGAATACATGCATTTGATAAATAAGTAAATGTTAATTATATACAAAATAAATGAAAATATCCTAATATATTATAATAAATACAAAACCTACTTAGAAATAATTAAATCTTAGAATCTAGAAATAATGTGAACAATATAGGCTTAGTTAATTGGGCTAACTTTTATCCTACAAAGACCCAAATAAACTTATTTCCTTTGGCCCAGTTTAATAAATAGGCTTCAGTATTCATACCCAGACCCAAGTGTAAGTGAATATGCATTGGTCCAATATAAATGGGCCCCCAATATATGGACGGCCAAGACGCAATATTATCTGCCCAGTTAATCTTGGAATTATTGAGACCGTTCTTTGATTGGAATTTTTATTTTAAGGTCTAAATTTGTCATTAATTAATTAATTAATTACCTGAAATTAAGAGTCAGAATCACAAGTCACAACCCTTCTCCCTTCGAACTTCGAGGTTTTCTTTGCCCTATAATATTTTCATTTTTGACATTTTGTACCACTATAAATTTCTAATTTTGACATTTTACCCCCAAATTCTAAAAGAATGAATTTCTTACCTCCCCAAACTTTGAATCCAGGCTCCATCCCTGTTAGTTATGAATCTATGATCCTGTTGTCATTTTCAACTAGAAATTTATCATCTCAAGAAAAATATAATTTTATTATTGTAGTTATTATTATTTTAGTACCAAAACCCCAAAACATAAAATGACACAAAATAAATTCTATAGGAAGATTTTTATAAATCATTTTATAGGAGGATATATATAAATAATTTTATTCCTCAAGAATTAAATACAAAATAAAAAATACAAAAAAGTATGTGCAACTAGCCACAAACAAAATTACATGCTGACTGAGTCAGCAGTATTTCACGGGGAATGATTAGGAAACCCCCTCCAAGGTGGGTTGCCTAGGGACAACCCACCAAAAACTCTTTTAAATACCAAGTTCCCACTGTAACATAAAATTTCCCCAAAAACACCTCCGAAAGCTCTCATTGCTAGTGCTCTTATAGCCTATTAAATCCATATTAAAGTTTATTTGGATAAGTTTGGGATAAATGCAAATAACCCCCACGTGAAATATTTTATTAGCTGAAAACTCCATGTGAAAAAAATATAGGCTAAAAACCCCCTGTGAAATTTTTAAATTGCATAAAACTCCCTGTGAAAAAAAAATTGGCTAAAAACCCCTTGTAAAATTTTCAAATTGCATGAAACCCCATTTGAAAAAAAACATAGCCTAAAAACACCCTATAAAATTTTTAAATTAATTAATAATACTAATAATCAAATTTTAGGATACTAAATAAACTTTAGGACAAAGTGCACTTCACCCCCTCAAAAAAATTGTATTTTGCACTTTCCCCCCTAAAAACACAAAAAAGAGACATTGCCCCCTAAAAATTTGATATATGCATCACTTTGCCCCAATTACTATTTTCCGACTAAATTGTGATCGGAAATCATTTAAATGATTTTTCCGTCAAGAGCATTACCATCTTTACTATTTTTTTGTAATTCTCTCACATGCATGAATTTGAGCCAAAATCATAGTACCTCTCTAACATATCATCTTAGAGCTGCAAAATTTTCACCATGATATCATCTTGCATATAAAGAATGGTCGAAAAAGCTTATCAGAATAGGAACTCACATCAAATGCATGATGAGATCATGGTGAGTATTTTGCAACCCTAAGATGATATATTAGAGAAGCACAATGATTTTGGGCCCAAATCCGGATATGTGATAGAATCACGGATAAATGATAAAGACGATAATGTTCTTGACGGAAAAATCATTTCAATGATTTCCGATTAAATTTAGCCGGAAAATAGTAATTGGGGCAAAGTAATGCATATATCAAATTTTTAGGGGGCAATGTCTCTTTTTTGTGTTTTTAGGGGGGAAAGTGCAAAATACAAATTTTTTGAGGGGGTGAAGTGCACTTTGCCCTAAACTTTATCCAACAATTAATTTTCAATGTAGTTATATTTTGTAATGGTAAAATTTTACAAGGGATTTTTAGGTTATATTTTTTTCACATGGGGTTTCATGCAATTTGAAAATTTCACAGGGGGTTTTATGCTATATTTTTTTCACAGGGGGTTTCATGCAGTTTAAAAATTTTATAGGAGGGTTTTAGCCTATATTTTTTTTACAGGGGGTTTTCAGCCAATAAAATATTTCACGTTGGAGGTTATATGCATTTATCCCTTAAGTTTTGACCCAATTTTTGAAAAATCAATTATGCAATAATTGATTTTAATAGAATTAATTGTGATAAAAGGTACGACTCTGTTTTTTCAAAACATGATTTTAATATGCATAAAGGTCCACACGAGCTTAAAGAAATATAATTCGTGAAAAACTAACGAACAACTTGAGTTCAACTCATGCTTGCCTCGTGAGATCGATTCATCTATTATCTATTATAGGAGAGCGGTATTTGACTAATTTTGACCACAAACTCAATACAATTTTGTGGTAATTTTGAATTATTTTTATTGCTAAGAATTTTTTTATTGGTTGAGTTGGTTGACTTTGTTATTTCAAAATTTAACTTTGAATTAAATTAAGGAAATATAAACACTTTTAAATGATAATTAACATAAACTATGACTTTGAATTAAATTAAGAAAATATAAACACTTTTAAATGGTAATTAACGTAAACTATGGATAAGAATGAGCAAATGATTGATTTGCAATGTTTATGGTTGGTCAAAATGGTAAGTTTTTTTTGAAATAAATTTTATAAACTATATTTTCCCCCTTGATTTTAGCTTTTATCAATTGGATTTCAAAATTTAATTACGTGACCTTTCCTTAATTTAGTAGTAACAGTTTCCTTTAAAAAAAATCCGTCATGTAGTTCAATACATTAGTATTTAAACCCAATTTTTATTAGTACAATGAGTTTTTCATAAGTAATGACTTTTCTCTTTCTTTGCTTTTAGGTTTAGTCATTTAGGATCTTTGATATGTGTCTACCTTATTTTTTTATTAAATATTTTCAAACTATGTCTGTTATATCTATATGTTTCAATTTTTGCCATCCGGGACATTTTACCCGGTTTTCAAATTATTTTTCTAATATGTTGTTATGTTAGTTTTTTTTTCATTTATATGTATCGTGTTAACTTTTTAATTTGTATTTTGTTGTCACTTTCATTTATTTATCTTCGTTGTTTGTTTGTTTTGATGGATTACTTCGTTTTACTAAGCTTTACTTTGTTTATAAAGTTGCTTTACTTTTTTTTATATCTTTTTTGATGAATTATAGATTTGATATATTTAAACACTATTTTATCATTTCAGATTTTAGTTTATTATTTTTTCATATATAAGTTTGATCAATTATTTTTATAGAGATTTATTGTGTTTTATAAATTGCTTCTTTAATTTGTGATTATAGTTCGTTATTTTTATTCAATTGGACTGATTTATTTTAGTTTCTCATTCATAATATTTTAGTTTCAGTAGTAGAAGATTAAGTGAGATTTTAGTTAGGGGCGATATATAATTATATATATATTTATTATCTTCTCCAGCCCTAGCAAATAATTTTGATTTCTTTAATTCATAATAAGTTTTTCTATTTGTTTTATCACTAATTTCAATATTTATAATAGTTGTTTTTTTCTAAATTTTCTATGATTTTAAATCCATTGATTGTAACAACTATTTTATTTTCATATTTTAATTTTTTTAATACTTTTCTTATTTAATTTCAAGAGTGAATTATGTTAGCATTTTCTTTGTTGATTTCATTTTTACTTATTTTCTCCTAATGAATAATTATATTCCTAATTTAGTTTTATTATCAAAGGTATATTTTCATGTATTTTTAATATTACTATCATATTAGAATATATATGATAAAACCATTAATCATGAATGTATCATACATGGTCGACGGCTATTTTTTCTCTCAAGTTTTTGATTTGTTTTAATCACAAGGGCTTACATTGTGATGTGTCATTTGTGAAGTCCTATGTATTTGTTCCCTTTTAAAGTTATTAGTATTTGTTCTTGACTGTTTTTGTAGATTCATCGATTTTTATTGTCATTTATACTACTTATATATTATAGCAAAGTGGTCCATTGATCCAATGTCAAATTTGTCTTGAAATTTTGAAATCTCCAAAAAAAAAAATTTATCTTGAAAAATTCTTATCGATTGCTTTGAATATTTAAATATTGATTGTCGTACTAAATCACCTAATTACACTTTTCCAATAGCCATGATTCTCCACCCAAAAGGCAAGATCAATTTTAGCTCTCCAACAGTTTGATAATAAATTGCATAAATTACTCTCCATTATATTCTCTTACATCTCATTATGTAATGGTCAATAAACCAAATTATATCAAAATAACTTGCAAAAAATAAAAATTATCAGTTTATCCTAGAATCACTAGGTATAATGAATCTATCTAATGTTTAATTTGCAAATTGCCTTAAGATTCAAATAGTAATACTAATTTAGTAGCTTACACAATTTAAGCCAGTTAAATTAAAGATTTACATTTTTTAATTCTTATAAAAAGTCTACTCCTTCAGAATTTATATAATTTTAGTCGAGGTCAAATTATTATGACCCAAAATATATGTTAATCAAGAAATTAATTGATCTTTCATTTTTCCTAGAACAAATACTCTTACTGGGATTGATTACATGATTTAACAACCAGTTTAAAAAAATTAATAATAATTTAACTACTAACTATTCTTTATTAGTTTTATAATTATTATAATTAATTTGTATCACGAAGTTAACATTTCTACACCTTTGAAAGTTGGTATTTTGTTTTACTATAGATTCAATTTTAGAATCATGAATTTGTATTTCGTGTTAAACTCTCATTCAAAGTTTTATGTGAGAAACAATGTAACAATGAGTATAAATTGAGGGTGTAAGGTTTTGTCAATTACTCTAAAGAATACTAGCTAGAACAATAAATTTTTTTAGTGGCGGAGGACAATGGTGATTAAGTAACATTTATCCTTTTCCTTTTGAGCGATGTTATATACTATTTTTCACTTATTTTAGTTTTAGTAAGAATTGAAATCAATAAATGTATGGAATATTTTGCTGGACATTCTTGAATTTTATCTCCACACCTTTAAAAGATGTGAACTTAATCTTCTATCACGTATATTACTATTAAATTTTTATTGTAATTTAATAAATAGAATATTTTACTAATAATTTGACATGCGGCAAATTTTGTAGCACCTATGAATAGTTCAATAAATGGGTATTTTTAATTGGAACTTTGTGACTGTAAATACATGACTATCATACATTTATGTATAATTAATTGAAGAAATATGAACTTAAAAAGATATTACTATAAATAATTATAATTATAAGATAAATTGATTGGTTGAATGTCACATATAAATAAGAAAATTAATATATAATAATATTTTAATGAAAAATAGATAATTAACCAAAAGAATTTAATAGTGATATGAACAGTAGGTGGTTAAATGCAGATAAGGCAAAATATACATATTTCCGCCGGGAAAAAAAAAACCTCAGAGTGCACAATTTAATAGGCCAGAAGATAATGTGCACAACCCAAATTGCACAACCATGTATCGGTCTGAAATGTCTGCTTTTATGTCTAAACTTCATTTACTTTTATTATTAGTAAATTTATAGAACATCGTTCCAATCCCATGCATAGCATGAGTCTCACGCTAGTTAACAATTAAAATCAAGATCAATCACAAATTTTAAAATTCTATAATAGCACAAATAAATTTAACGATACCTAATACGACTCAACTTAATCCCTTTACATCTCTACCCACTATCAAAATATTATGCAGACCTACAAGTTTCCTCTCCATTATACACACATCAACTCTAAAATAATAAACAACAGTTGCCAAAATTGGAATTTTTTGGAATGAAACATACAACCAAATATCTTTATTATTGTTCATGCACAATTATATTTACTTAATGAAGAGTGAGAATTACAAATGATATATAAGATACTTGTAATACGATTATTGTACTTTGATGCAATTGCATTAAATTTATTCTACTATTTACTGTTACTAGTAATGATATTGTTATTATTATAACAAATTCAAGACTGATATGTACATGACTTTGTTTGCTTGTGTTGGCAATTAGTCATTTTTATTCTCATTTGTTATGACTTTTTTATTAATTAAGAAAACACACATTTGTTATGTATGATACACCATGTTTCTTTTGATTTTTTAATATGATGTTTGCATAAGATATCAATAGATAACTGTAACTGAAATAAAAAACAATGATAAGCAGTAAGATAAAGTTTAATTTATAAACTTTACTATATTTAGTAGCATATATCACTTAATTGTATTTCAGAACCAAATACAATACTAAAATGTGAATTTAAATTAAGTTTTTAATTGAAGAAGGAAAAATCACACACACAAAATAAGAAATATGAAACGACGATAATGATTCAAATATTTACATTTAAAACCAAATACATACTATGTGATATGTTTAATTATTTATTATTTTGGATATAATTATATTTTTTATATTGATTATATTTTTAAAAAAATATCACAATATCCATATTATATCATATCCGTGATATCGTGTATACACCCAATTGGTCAATTTAAGATTGTCCAAATTCATTACTTCCAAGCAAAGTTGAGGATAATTAATGCTTAAATTGCTTGATTGAGATTTGTGGAGTGGGATCCATTATATGGAGAAATGTAATGGTAAAAATAACTCCACTAACCCTAATTCAAACATGATATTAGGAATCGAACTCAATTATTAGTGTTTCCTTTACACTTATTAATCTATGTAAAAAAAATGCTTTTATTTTCTTTTATTTTGCTGAGGTTATTGAAGAATTTGGGACATATTGTTGAATAATTCAACAATATAAATAAGTGAATATTGAATTATATAAATAGAAATTACAAGAAAATCAAATGAAATTATAATCAACCAACAATCAAGGAAATAAAACAAATTTAAATAATTGTAAGATAATAAAATATATGCATAATTTAAATTAATATATTTATTATAAATACATACAAATAAGCCCAACTACCCCTTTCCTTCACAAATAAAATAACATAATAATGAGCAATAATCAGACAAACAGACGTATATTATAACATTACTCTTTCTTCAGTGAAAATAATAATTATAAGATATCATATTATTATGTTAGCTGTCCTAACTCTTATGGTAAACAATTATAAGTGTGACAATTGCAGGTTCTAATTTGACTTCTTGGCATGAAATTGAGCATCAAATTGACAATTCTCATCTTTTGAATTTGAAGCATAACTTTGTCATCATTTGGCAAAAGATTTATTAGAAGATCAGGTTTTCAGTTTGGCACAAAATTGTAAGCTGCTATATGTGATTTGGAAAACCTATTCAAAAACCTTTATGTTTTATTTGTTTATATTTTTGAAATAAAATTTTAAATTTTTCTTGGATACTACGTACTATGTAAATTCGTGTGAGAATGGTAGATGTTATTTTATGTTTTTAAAAATAAGTTGAAAGTTGTAAGATATGTCAAATCAATAATGATATGTTGATGGATGATGTGTAGAATAATTATGTTAGTGGTATATATGATGATTATATGAATAAAAAAATAAAAAATATGAATAAAAAATTATGAAGTATGAAAGAGAAAGTGAAAAAATGATTATAATAAAGTGTTATTGTTTCGGATTATAGATCTCTATATTTGTAGTGTCTTTGTTTATATTTTGTATTTTGGGTTTTGCCCATATTTACTGTATAGACTTTAAATTATAAAAAAAATTGACTTCTTGATTTTAATAGAACACCCCACAGATACTCGAGCTTAATTATTTAGCACCAAATAATACACTTTTCAATAGTCTTAAAATTTATTTATAATTTTGTAAATTATGAAATTAGTGCGCCTTTCTCAACTTGGAAACTAAAAGTTATTATTTTTTTTTATCAAACAAACTAAGAGTTGGATTAGTTTATACTTATAGTACCCTACATATTTTATAGTTTATAGTTTATATCAAACGAACTAAGAGTGTGTTTTAATTAAAAATAGTACTCCTCCATTGTTAAGAAAAGGAGAAAAAAAAAAAAAATACTTCCTCCTTTACCTCCCAGACTTCTAAAAAATTGAAAGTTTTTCATATTTCCAAAAAGGACTATTATATTATTTCAATGTTAATTTTGTGTATTTTTCATGATAGCCCACCACTTGGATGAATCTCAGTTTTCATGTCCAACCAAACAGAAAACAAATGAAAAAGAAAAAGATATATGCTAAAAAGATAAGACTGCCAAATAAAGTCCCAAGTTGCAACATCATCTTTGGTTTTCTCCAAATAAAATTCCAAAATGCATATTACAAATTCAATACTTAGTGAAATTGTAGTAAATTAGACTAGAAACACGAAATAACTAGTGGTATATAACAATGCTCATTCTCCAATTTATGTACTATTAGATCAGAAAACGAAAAATCTCAATACAACCCGCCTCTCCAAATTTAATTAATTATTATATGTCAAATATGGTGATGTTCATTCTTAATTAATCACTTTCATCTAAGTACAAACCATTTACACAATATATTGTACCTAGTGGAGTAATAATGAGTTATTGTACGACAACTCTATTTTATATTCACTTATTAGTATCTTGTTTTATATCAATTTCTCTAATATAAATCCATCAATTTTAGCATTAATAAAACCAATCAATCGTAACCATTCAGAAGTACGTAGCCGTAGCCAGGAATTTAATTTAACGGCACCAAGAGAAGAATAACGGAAAACCACGACAAAGCAAAACGGCAAAAATATAATTACAAAATTCTTTAATTACAAAAAGGTACACCAACGTGACCCTTTATACCCCAGCACTACATGGTCATGATCGTCCATTAATTTTTTTATTATTATTACTTTCAAAAAGCACGAAAAAAGGGACATTCATGTGACATTTTACTGAATAACATTCCTTCATAATAATGTATAAAAAAACTTTAAATTTTCTAATCAAATCTAAATAGTAAAGTGTGAAATTAGTTGCAGAATATATATTTCATTTAGATCTTGCAGCACAAAGAATTTTCTCCTTTCTGTCTCTTCAATCCAATCACCAAAAAACCAGACATGAATAAGGTGAAACAAAACAACTTATCAAAGCTTATTATTTTCACCAACAAAATCACACTATGAAACCTCACTCTATCACCATTTTCTTCATACTATCATTCACTCTTCAATCCACAATAACAGAAGCAAATGAGAAAAACAGGAGAATTTTACACCAGCCCTTATTTCCATCTCCGCCTCTGCCGCCACCAACCGCCGTTCCAGATTCGCCGGAGCAAGACCAGCCCTTCTTCCATGAGCTTCCCGATCGACCGACGCCGCCAGTCTCCACCGCCGTACCGGTGGCAAATTCAGTCGCCGCCCATTCATCAAATCCAAGAAAGAAACTCGCAATCGCAATATCGTCAGGAATTCTGACAGTCGCGATGTTATCAGCACTAGCGGTTTATCTCTACAAGTACCGCCGGAGAAGCTCCGGCGATTCGCAGAAGCTCGTCGGCGGCGAAAGTGTCAATCACGATTCAACAATGGCTCCGTCTAATTTCCTCTACATCGGAACTGTAGAGCCGTCCAGCAGAAGCTTAGCCCGTGATACCAATACTGCAAACGGGTCGCCATATAGAAAACTCAACTCCGGTGGTAAAAGATCAGACCGTTATAGGCCCAGCCCTGAACTTCAACCCCTTCCGCCGCTAACAAAGCCGCCGCCACCGCCGGTCATAAACTCACCGCCACCGATGACGTCATCGGATGACGAGAGCCACGACAGTAATTTCTACACCCCACAAGGATCATCCATGAGCTATGAGTCTCCTAGCTCACGTCACAGATATTTGAACAATGTTATCAGCCAGGTGAACCAGACTAAAACAACAGGTTTTAATCATCATTCAAAGAGAACCTCACGCCTCTCAGCATCGTCTCCTGATACAAGGCATGTGATTATACCATCAATTAAGCAATCATTGCCGCCTGCTCCACCACCACCACCACCACTGTTGTATACTCCTATAAGGGCCAAATTTTCAGCCCTGCCGCCACCGCCGGATATTGCCCGCCTTCGATCGATAAGTGGTGATGAATCTAAGATCCCAATTCCACCTCCGCCACCGCCACAGCTGTCAATACCGAGATATTTTGGAGCTGTGGAAACACATACACCTATCCCTGTTTCCAAACAAAAGATAATGCCACAATCGCCCAAAGCAACCCCACAAACTCAGAAAGCAAGCGCTGTTGAAGACGTTAATGGTGATGAAAAAAATGGATCAAAACCGAAATTGAAGCCTTTGCATTGGGACAAAGTACGAGCCACCTCAGACCGGGCCACGGTTTGGGACCAGTTGAAGTCAAGTTCATTCCAGTAAGTGAAAAAATGTGCATTCTTTATGTAGTTAACAATGTACAATCTCCGATTTTGAATTATGTACCTGCAGGTTGAACGAGGATGCAATGGAGTCGTTATTCAGATGTAGTTCTGCAAATTCAGTTCCTAAAGAAGCAAGCATGAAGTCAGTCATGTCTTCTTTTGAGCATGAGAACAGAGTATTAGATCCGAAGAAATCACAAAACATCGCTATATTACTACGTGCATTGAATGTGACAAGAGAAGAGGTTTCTGAAGCACTTTTAGATGGTATGCAACTCTTTTCACCATTCCATAGATGAAAGTTATTCCATATGCAAGTAGATAAGCGAATTCAAGTACGTTTAAAATAAATTATCTAGCTAATAAGTTTATCATCGACTGTTACTGCCCCTATATTACAATTGTCGATTAATCTTACATTTGGTGATGCAGGAAATCTAGAGGGACTCGGGCCAGAGCTCTTGGAGACATTAGTGAAAATGGCACCAACCAAGGAGGAAGAGATAAAACTCAGAGACTACAATGGTGAAAGCTCTAAGTTAGGCTCAGCAGAACGATTTCTCAAAGCAATACTTGATATCCCATTTGCCTTTAAAAGAGTTGAGGCAATGCTGTATAGAGCAAACTTCGATACAGAAGTGAAATACTTGAGAAAGTCTTTTCAAATCCTAGAGGTACTAGAAATTATTCATTTGGCTATTTCTATCTAATGTTTAAGGTGTTAGGAATATAATTCCAATGATGAAAATAATCACTCGAAAGAAAAAGCAATAAAAGAACAAGAATTGTTGACCCAGTTCGTCAGAGAATCTGACTATGTCTGGGGCGCTGCCAAGCTAGGATATTCACTATATATTTCGTAAATCGTAAAATGAGTTACAATGATATTAGGGCTATTTATAATACAAGATACGTAACCCTTTATAGGAGAATGATTAGGTAAAGACTAAAATACCCCTCAAAAAGTTTTGGCCCTGTTGGATCGGCGAAAGTTGTAGCCCTGTTTACAGTCCTTCAAGCTCCATAACTCAACAAAAGGTTTCGATAATGTAACCTTCTAAGATATAGTAATAATCTAGCTAAGTACTGTCATTCTACTGTACCAGCAAAATTTCATCAATTTTTTTTACATATAGCTCATAATTAATGCAGGATGCCAGTGAGGAATTAAAGAATAGTCGTCTATTCCTTAAACTTCTCGAAGCTGTCCTAAGGACAGGAAATCGCATGAATGATGGCACAAACAGAGGCGATGCCAGGGCTTTCAAGTTGGATACGTTGTTGAAATTAGTGGACGTAAAAGGAACAGATGGCAAGACGACTTTACTTCACTTTGTAGTTCAAGAGATTATAAGGTCATCAGAACCCGATTCTGATCCCACAAGTGAAAATCAGCCCGAAAAAACCAATTTCGAATTCAAACAGAAGCAAGGATTGCAAGTCATGTCCGATTTGAGCAAAGAGCTCGACAATGTGAAAAAAGCAGCAGGAATGGACTCAGATGTGTTGAGTAGCTATGTCTCGAAACTTGAAACTGGGCTCGAAAAAATCAGATTGGTTATGAAATACGAGAAACAGAGCATGCAGGGGAAATTTTTTGACTCAATGAAGGAGTTTTTTAACCGGGCCATTGAGGAAATCTATAGGGTTAAGGCCGAAGAGAGAAAAGCCTTGTCAATGGTGAAAGAGGTGACAGAGTATTTTCATGGAGATGCTGCTAAAGAGGAGGCACATCCCCTCAGAATTTTCATGATTGTTCGAGATTTTTTATCTGTATTGGATAATGTGTGTAGAGATGTTGGGAAAATGCAAGAAAAGGCAACAATGGGTGCAGGTAGATCGTTCAGAATGCCAGTTACTGCTTCTTTACCAGTTCTTAATCGATACAATGTGAATCGTAGTAAAGGTTATGATGATGATGATGATGATAACATGTGATATTCAAATGAGGGCTTCATCAAAGAGATGTCAATGGAAGTGCAAAAGATACCTCAAATTTTACATGATCTACAACAAGCTATCATAGAACTCAAATAAGCAGCTGGATTTTTTTGTTGAATATTGAGAATGCATAGTACAAATTCTAGCAAGAGTACCTAAATGATTGGCAAGGCAATTAAACACTAGAGGTTTAGGTAGAACAATCTTTGTTCATTTATATACATGTTCTTTTTGAAGCATAGAGTCGAATATATTCGGAGAATGAGTTTTGCTTATTCATAATAAAAGGAAAATCTTTCTTTTTTTCGCCATACTCGTTCTTCCTGGTAAAACATTCTTCAAGCATTCATCAAACTGTTCTTCATCACATAACCATATTATTACAATTATCAATGAGCAGATCAAGGAAAACAGTAAGTTGGTTGTATAATTTAAACGAAAGTAAAAGTATGATCACCAGATGACTGTGAAATTGCTGCATGCAAAATTGGATTAACAGGAACGAGGATTACAGGTAAGCATCTACAAAAATTGAATTGCCCAGTTGGGCAAAGCAAGAATCATGATGGATGAATGTGGATTGTGGCTGAAATGCATGTGGTAAAGGATTTTGATTCATGTGGAAAAGGGTTAAAGGCGGGGCCAATTTCAACTAAGAATTGCTGGAAATTTTAAGATCTCTCTGTTGATGAATGATGAGATTTTGCTTTTTTTTTTTTTTTTTCTATTTTATTATACTAGTAAAGAACACGTGCTTTGCACGTGATACGTGATTCTTAAAAATGTATTAACTTAAAATCACCCGTTAAATCCATGAACAATTAAAATTTTAATATTTGATGGTACTACTTAATTACTTAAAATGATCCACAACAATGAAAATTATATGACAAATATCATTTATGTATAAATAATGCAATTTAATATTCAATCTTATTTTATGGGCATTGGTTAATATTTTTATGTCAATTTTTTCTTTTCTGTGATCTTGATAGAGGTTTAATTTCTTTTTAATATTTGTATTTCTTTTTTAAATTATTTCGCATCTCTTCATTATTACTTAAAATTATATTGTTCATGTCTTCTTCCTTATCGTTCACTGTATTTTTTTTTGTTTAGTCCACATTCTTGAAAAAATAGTATTTGATTTACTTCATATAAACTTTAAAAGAGTTCCCCTTACATTAATTGTTCTTTCCTTGTTTCTTATTTTCTTGTTTTTTCCCCTTTTTTTTTTTTTTTTTGTGAGTTGTATCCGATCTGACACTCAATTTCTCTTATTTGTTCTTATATTTCAACTAACTATGATGATAAGTGAAGTTTAATTAATACTTGTAAGCTTAGTGATGTATAATACTTTAAATAATATCTCTCAAGAAAAATGCCTATATTAGAAATAGTGTATGTAATATAATTAAAAAAATTTAAGAGAAAATATTAAACACACTCCCCCACCAAAAGAAAAATTATAAATCCGAGAAACTCATCAAAATATTTATAATCTCAAAAATCTATTATTAAAAATATTCATTCAAAAAATCCAAAAGTTTACAATCACACTTTTAACAAAATTATTGTTTTATTTTTTTAAATTAGGAATTAATTTATTGATTTTTATTGTTATAAAAAAATTAGCGTTTCAAACATATAATTGCATTATTTATTTTTCATATTAATATTTCAAAAGTGTTACATAATTTATTTTGAACTTTACTAATTTGGTGACATGCACAGAAATTAAAAGTATCGAGATAATGAAGCTTGCTAAGTAACACAAAGTCGTGTATAAATTGCGTATCACATTTCAGTATAAAATTCAACCAAACATCTACTTCAGTTTATGTTTGTAATATTTTTATGAAGATTAAGAATATCTACTATACTTTAAGTTGTTATAATTACCCAAGAAATACGTATATCCATTGAGATGTTATTCTTCTTTTATATTATTCTCAAAATGTCTATTTAATATAAGTTAGTTACATTTAAATTTTCTTAAAAATGTAAACTTGGATTTAGTTAAACTATATATTTACATAATCAAATTTTCTTCTTTTAACCTAAACCTAAATATGATATGAGACTACATTCAAATTTGTTGTAATTTAAGTTTTATATATTTTGAATAAGATAATCTAAAATTTTCACATAATAATTACAATACAAAATTTCAGAGTTATTTGCATTTTTATAATAGTAAAGTGACATAAGACAAGACATAATATAAGTTTGGAGAGGAAAAAATTTGATCCGGCACAACGGTGAAAATTGTTGTTAGTCTATAGAATGATTTTCAAAACAGTTGGGTTCCATATCAAATCCAGAAAAATACAAATTAGAATTTTATTTGGAATCCATGTTTTTATCTATACCGTCATGAAAATAATACTTTTATTTATTTTATGGATACATTAGTATTTTAATCATATATAATAATAAAAATTAAATTCTTGACAAAATTGTCAATTATTTATATTTATAAAAGATTATATAAAAAAAGAATCTAAATAACTTTTTAGTATGGTGCTGAATTGGTTGATAAAAAATAAGCATTTTGTGTTTATATTAGTTAGTGGTAATATTAGATTAAATAACGGGTGATTATGGTTAGCTGCCCTTCATTTAAGTTAATGGGCTTAGTTCATCCTTTTATGGCGTGAAATATTGGTAAATTAATGAATGCTAAGATTTAGTAGATCCATATTAAAGAATGGTAGTAACATATTACTTGCATTCCACATAGTCCTGAGAGAAGATTAAAGCCTTATTAGGCCTTGTTCGGTTGGAATGATTGGTTTAGGAGGGTTGGACTAATTCATGAGTTTAATGTTCATCTTGTTGAATTTTATATTAACTTTATAATTGTTTAAACATTGTGAATGCCCATCTTTATTTATTTTAACCCCTTCTTCCCTTCTATTCCATTTCACTCAAAAACCAAACAAAAGAAAAATTGATAAATATAACAAAAAAATAAATAAATCAAAAAGTAGTACAAACCCCTGAAAAATTTAAGAAATAACACAATGATAATATTCCATTTCCACATTAGCGAACGTGCCTTGGATCGACCAAGGCTCATTATGCTATTGTTTGATTTTTTAGATTTGTACTACTTTTTTTGAGGTGGTGAATATCTTGTACACGATAATGAATAATGATTATATCTAATAACATAAGATTTTTATTTTCTCAAATTTTATATTTAACTTTCTTATACTATATTATTGCACACATATTGTTGTGTTGTTCTTATAAAAATTATATGATATATTGTGGTCACGTAATCACAACACCATAGTTATAAATCTAGGGTTCATTTTTTAAGCGAAAGATATTTTAATAATTCCAATCTAATGAGATTCAATTAGTAATTTTATCAATTTAATGAGATTTACTGTGCATGACTATATATATAATTTTTTACTTTTATTTTTCACATTACCATTTTAATACTATCGTTACACTTATGAATTAATTCATCTAAAAAAGACCTACATTCGTCTTTCCTATTGCATATGTAGTATCCAATTCAATATAGTTTGATTAATTTCAGTATTTGATGACAATTTATTTGAGTACAACAAACGAAATTCCAACGGCTCAATGTGCGTGTATTCTGAAACTTTCTAATGCTTTATGTATGATCAAAGAATTCCAGTGTCAGGATTGGGTAATTTGCGCTCCTGCTGCCTTCCTTGGATGTGGTAGCCGTTTCTCAGGCTCCCTCTCTGGAATTGAACCCTAATTCTCCGTCACCCGTCTTCACCATAGTAAACCACTATCCTACCATTGAAAGTTGATAGGGCAGAAATTTGAATGATGCGGCGCCAGCATGAAGGTCGTGCGATCTGTCGAGTTATCCGAAATCATCGCAGCAAGACCTTTTATCTAATAAATGCATCCCTTCCAGAAGTCGGAGTTTGTTGCACGTATTAGCTCTAGAATTACTACGGTTATCCGAGTAGCAGATACCATCAAACAAACAATAACTGATTTAATGAGTCATTCGCAGTTTCACAATCTGAATTAGTTTTAATGCATAATAGTAACTAATACTAATTCAAGAGATTTAAAACACATATTGGGGTTTAATATAATTGAAATGATAATATGGAAAAGAGAAAAAAATTGCAATGCTACCCAAAAAAACATGTTCTCAAAAGTTGAATATCTTGGATCCAAGGATACACCTTTGATCTTTGGAAGATTTTTAAATAAATAATATATATGTATGTATATTTATAGTAATAATATATAAAATATAATGAAAGTATATACAATGAACTAACATAATAATAAAAACAAAATAGATACAAATCACTTTTGAATGTATACAATGAATTAATTAAAATCATTTGTCACAATAAAATATTACGAAAATAATCGATGTATAACAAAGTGACAAAATGATAAGCTAATAAAGTAATCATAATTTTAATTATTTGAATTTACTTGATTACATAAATAAACAAATTCACAAAAGAAATACAAAGTAATAACAATCATTACAAAACGTAGAAAATAAAGAATGGAGAAGAAAGATAAAGTGGTGGAAATGGCAAAGAAGAAAGGATAACAATTCAACACATAAGACTTGAAAGGTTTGATGCGCATGAGATGTTTGGTGTCGCCTAAGAGCATCTACTGGACTACTCAAGCTGCAATCTTCAAAATTAAGTAGTAGTCTATTTAGTCAATTTTTAATTTGGTACGAAATAAATGTGATAATGTACAATTTTTCTTAATTGAAAAGTTTTTTAAAAAAAATAACACTTTTTCCTCAGATCATTAATATATGAATTAAGTCAACAAATGTCAAATCATATCATTTGTGATATAATTTTTTTTGTAAAGCTTATTTGTTAGAGACACTTATCATTACA
Source organism: Verbascum thapsus (assembly GCA_963669365.1). Taxonomy (NCBI): domain Eukaryota; kingdom Viridiplantae; phylum Streptophyta; class Magnoliopsida; order Lamiales; family Scrophulariaceae; genus Verbascum; species Verbascum thapsus. The sequence goes on along the minus strand of OY770107.1, from coordinate 4,747,181 downwards.
AAATTTATTAGTCTCAAAGAGGTTTTAGTAGAAAATTGAGTTAGAAAATATATTATGGCAAGTTTATTTTTTAACTTTATTTTCAGTAACGAAGTAATAATTCAACGTCAAATAAAGTGGAAAAAAAGAATTTTCTTAAGCTGTATTTACCAACAAACAATGTTTATGGGGATTTCGTTGGAAGAGTGAGTTGTTTAACCTACAATCGTATACTAAAATCATAGACATACCAACTATTAAACCAAGGTTTGCACCTAATATTTTTCTTACTTATATAAAAGTAATATGAAAAATGAAAATGTTTGACAAGAGTCACTTTCATATAAACAATAAAATATATTATAAGCTTTTCATTGAGTTGGGTTTATGTTGAGCTGAGCCACCTTGTCTAAAGACTCAAGTTCAACCAATCTCATGTTTAATTAAACTCAACTTAAATATAAATGGACCGAGGCATCGAATTTCATGCATGCTATCTCAAATTAATCGAATGATATGAATATACTTCGTTATTATCTCAATTAAGTATTTATATTTTGTTTCATATATTAATTGGTCTTTGCAAGGTCATTTTCGAAAGTGTTTCTTTCACATGGTCTTATTGAAACAACTGATCATCTAAACAACCATTCGAAAGATATATCGAACTCAATTGTAGTTCATATACACTGAGTTCTAATGATCAATCATGAACTTCATCTAATTAAAAAGTTCATATACACTGAGTTCTAATGATCAATCATGAACTTCATCTAATTAAAATCTAAATTTATAGCAATAATAAATTACAAACTTCATTATAAAGCCATCTGTCCCTCAATTTCCTTGGACCTTTATGTATTTATATCTTCTTTTGATATTATATAAGTTTAAATATTAGATGATAATTAATTTAAATATGAATCCCCCTACCATAACTTCAAATGATAAAAGTAATTGCTCTTTATTTTTCAATTTGACATTTTCACGTCAAAGAGCTAATATTTCAAAATAGAAATTAATCCCTTTATATTTCTTACTTCATCATTAGAGAATAATTGAATCTATATAGTAACTTTTTCAAAATCTATTTTTATTGACTAACATTTATTATCTCATATGGACTTCTCTCTACATTTTTATATTTCATGTTCAAACTTCTCATACGAACATTGGTTCATTATTTTGGTTTTTTTTATTTTTTTTATTTCAAAGTTTGAAAGAAAAGTTTACTCATTATTAGGGATCATTTATTAGTCACAGTATTCTTTATTATTTAAAATTTACTTTATATGTTGATCCAATTTATAATATATTCGTAAATGACGAAAGAGCGTGTTTGGATTGAATAATTTATAATGCAAGGACTTCAAAGTCATCAACAAATTCATTGAGCTTGTTTGAGTTTCTCAAATTGCAATGGAGTTAAAATCTCTTGTTATCCATTTTGATCATTTTCTAGGACTAAGGTAAATTTCAAATAATTCTGTATTAGAATTATTTAAAATCATTCTTCCAAATTCACTTCTCAAATCCACCACGTTCAACAATAATATGATAGAGATATTAGAATACTTTAAAATAAAGTAGAAAAACAATGATTAATCCAAAGTAATTAGAATAAGGATCATTTATAAGCTAGGTAAAATTTATTTTAATTTTCTAGTATAGATTCAAGTATAAATAAATAGTTATTGGAAATTTGACCAATTTTAAAAGATTTGAAACAAAAACCTTCAGTTCTTGGACATGAACCTTAACCATAAGAGTTGGTGCCATATTACGAATAGACATGAACCAAGAAGGATCATATTAGGGTGTCCATTCGAACAACAGAGCTTCCACTATAATACTGCTGCTTCAAATTTCACTTTTTCAATTGACAAACCAAATATGGACAAAAAATATAAAAATGAATTACTATGAAATAAGACACGTAACTCCCATATAAAAATGACATTATTGAGATACATATTATCATCAATCTCAGATCATCTGGATTCCATAAGCATAGAGTATTAGAAATATCACACATTTGATTAATCAAAGAGATTGAAAGATAGAAATAGGGTCAATAAAATATAAGAAATATTAAAAAGCTTAGCTCGTATAATAATATGAAACAACTTGCTTTTAAAATTTGTTTTGCAATCAAACTGATGATTATATTATGTTGTAATTCAATATTGTGTACTAACTTTGCATTCTAATTTACATATAAAACTCATTTTATTACAAATATCAGTCTATAAAATCAAATGAATCCAACACAATTGCAGTACAATTCATAATAAGTCAAATATAATTTATTTCCATAAGAAAATGCTCAACAACTTGATTCATGATTGTATAAAGCAAATAATTTTTTGACCTCACCCAATCCCTATTTCTTGAAATGCACAACCGATCTATCGCCTGTTGCAGAAGCTAGTCAGTCCTCTTCATGACTATATTTGATGCTTACAGACCGTTCTTTCATTCCTCCCGCTTGACTTGAGAACCATTTGAGAATTTCCTCCCTACTCCACTTATGCCTTAACCTTTTTCTTTATTTTTTTTAATTGAAAAGACAAACATCTATTGAGTTTAATGGTTCACCATTTTTTATTAGTATAATTTGACTACACAAGTCACACCCAAAAGCATTTGGAAATCAAATGCGTATATTAAACTCAAAACTTGTAATATCTTCATTTGATTATCAACCTCATTCTCATTAACAACATACAATTGAAAGACATTTCAACGAAAATTTCAAATTTATAAACAAAAGGAATTTATGTGATTTGACTTATTCACATTCTTATGAATTTATGTGATTTGACCTATTCACATTCTTATGAATTATTCATGTTAATGTACATTGAACAAACTTGTTTAATATTAATTAGTTTGTTCAATATTAATTTAAATTCATGTACATTCATTTAATAACAAGACTACAAAATTTAATAGTTTATTTAGATTAAATATAAATTTGAATTATTATATGAGGGTTTTAATTTAAATTCATGTACATTCATTTAATAATAACACTACAAAATTTAATAATTAAATATAAATATTAATTATTATATGGGGTATTTTAGTCTTAACAAAAAAGTTAAGAAATGTAAATCATGCTAAAAGATTCATACTTTTATAATAGTTATAGATTATAGATTCTGATTAAGCAGGGGACCCTTGTCCCACAACTTAGGAGTGTTCTAGGGAAACTTTTTGGTATACAAATTCCAACTTCACTAATCTAATATGTTGAAATCATAATTAATTTACAATATTGAAATAATTGGGTCACGAGTAGATAAAGAGATCCAGCTAAGTGCCCTTTCTCGTCTTTTACATATCCATAAATCATGGTCGCCAATAATTAACAATTTTATTACAATGCTTGTGAGTACAAACACTCAAAGATCTCAAGTAGAACTAAGCTGATGAATTCTAATGGTCTTAATTAATTAGGTGGCTTTTTTGCTCTCAAGTACTACAACTATTATTGATATCATCACTACTACCAAACTTCTTTTCTTAAACTCCAATTAATAAACTTAATCAAAACGCCTCGCCCCATAATTAGTTTTAAAAAATCATATATGCACAAGACTTGGTCTTATATCTCTCAAGGAACAATGGAACAACAACAGTATATAAAAAGTCAAAAACAAAAATTTAAATTGAATTGCGGATAATTAGCTAAACTTTGAATGATCTTTGTTATCCCTTTTCTAGCTACAAATAAATCATTTCACAGTTACAAGCTAGTTGTATAAAAGATAACCTACTCTCCTCTACATTTAGAAGCCGATACATTCTCATCTTGTACAACATTTCTCCATTACTACTCTCCCAAATTGTTTTACGAATCGTTAAACAAGCCTATTATACTCGTTATTTGATTAGTTTACGTTAATTAATTACGATGATTCCAACGAAAAGAATGGGGCTCCGGAAATACTCTTGGATCTCACTATTTTCTTCACCAATATTCTCCATCTAATATCTTCTTTCTTCGTTTGTCTCCTTCTCCTCTGCCTAAAATTTCTGTAATAACAACAAAAAATTCAACATTTTAGATGAAAAATGACTCATTTTAAACTAGGAGCAAAGTGAAACAAACGAGAAATACCTGCAAAGGGGAACTCGACAAGTATCTGAATTAGCACAAAGCCGAGAGTGAAGGTCCAAAATTTGCCACATTCTCTTACAACGGATGCATCCACCGGGCCCCCTCAGCTTACACGCAGCAAAGTGACGAACCAGCGTCTCGAGCCCTTTACAAGCCTCGTATTGACATGGGCTCTCATCGTTTTTCAAAAGCTTGTCATGTGGGCCAATAGTTTTACAACCGTCTCTACATATATGGACCAAAGCTTCCATTGCTTCGTGTAGTTGTACGTAGATTTTTCGTTCGTTTGCTTTCCTCATCCTCTCCTTCTTTCTCTGGAAAGTATTTCATAGTTGGTTATGATAATTACTCAATCTTTTCACCTACAATTAACTAGTAATATATATATATATGTGAATATTGCATTTTTCGTACACTAATGTGGCCTGCACGTTTATTTGATACACTAATATGGGGTGGCAATTTGGTACTTTATTCCGACGAAATTTGTACTTAAATTGTCACACATAGCCCACATTAGCGTACTCAAATTGTCACCCCCATATTAGTGTACCAAATAAACGTGCTGGCCACATTGATGTACCAAAAATACAATTTTCCCTAATATATATGTATATATATATATACTTACAAGTTCCTCAACAACAAAGGACTCGAGTATCTCTTTTTCTAGGATAGGGTGACTTTGTTTCATGTCTTTCCATCCATCTGAAGCGAAAACGGACTTGAGGTTCGATAGGATGAAGCGGTGGCACATGATGCTGAGTCGAGGCGCATCACAAAGTAAAGCGAGTTGAAATATATCGATCACATTCTCGATAGTCATCAACTTCTTCTCGAGCCAACACTCGCATAATCTCTTTAGTTGGGGAATCATGTATGAGTGTGATAACACCAATAAGGGCAATGCATATTCCTTCATGTTTTCTTCTTCATAGCTGTCAATGTACATAAAAGATGAATTAATTTTACAGATTTATAAATAATGCAGTTATCTTTATGGCCTAAAAACTGCAAATTTTCATTACCAGGAAGAGTATAAGAACCGAACGAAAACTCGAACGGCCTCGGATGGAACTCCACGGATCGAGATTGAACGGCTGTGATTGCGACCTTGGACTTTCGATTGCTTTAACATGGCCTTGAAGACTGGTGAAGCAACACCCTGTATTCGAAAAACAGAGAGATTTAACATAAATTTCTACATTTGTAAGAAAAATTATGGATTACAATAAAGTAATTTGAACTTACAAGAATACTTGCGTGGGCGTAGATTATAGCACCATCTTTTGTCGAAATTGAGACATCTGCTCGGTAACCTTCATCAAAGAGACGGTCCCATGAGTTATTTACAGCATTAGAGACTATTGTGCAGCAGTTTTCTCTGATGTTTGATCTGTTTGGTTTGAAGAATTTGTGATGAATTCTGGAATTGAAATGAAGATGCAATGGAGGTGGAAGAGGGACTGAAGATTTCGAGGAAAATTCGTCGTTTTTGATATCCATTTCGTCTACTGCAAATCAAAATCAACAATTCGTCATTTCAGCTGTATAATTTGAATTTTCAGATATAATAAGATTGAGTTTTTTTCCTTCAGATTTCTTCATGAGTTAAAATATTTCATCTTTTAATTAATTGTAGGATACCCAATGTGCCATGAAATTTATTATAAATCATCTCGATTTTAATTTCAAGGGGAAAATCTTTAATTTATTCCTAGTTTTCATATATGATTATGAAACGTAACATTTGCAGATTTCTTATTAATTTCCCATTTCACCTGCTTCCAATTCCACATTCCAAAAATTGGAGATCCATCTTTAGAAGAAAAACATCCCAAAACAAAGAAAAACACACCCAATGAAAACCATAAAAAACGAAGAACAATTTGCAGAATTGTTTAGAGATTACACAAAAAGATGAAATCCCCGCATTACCTTTCTAAACCCTGTGGTCAAAGAATATATAATAATTTTCAGAAATTACAGATTTATGTTGTTGATTCTAAAATCCCAAAATCAGATGTATGTACCCTCTCTGTCACAATTCTTGATCTTTACAAATTCATACAAAAATGAAATCTGCCCAAGAGAGATACAGAGAGAGAGATGAAGAAGAGTGAGACAACTCAAATGTCTGAAATACTGTGATGTATTTATCGATGTGCAATTTGCGTTGACAGAGATGCATTGGTCTGTAAACAGCTTTGAGAAGAGGAATTTAATAATATGAGAATGATGTGTATCTTTGTCAGATCCAACACCGATAAATAATTTTCCACCCTAAAAACGAACGGTCCAGATTGATTTTGTGAAGTGTGAAAATTAATAAATGAAAAGTAGACGTAGTTATATAATATTCTTCTTCATATCATATGAATATATGATTATATGAATTTGTCTACATTAGCTGGATTTGGCTTTATCCATAACCAAGCAGCTTCCTTTCTTGTTCCTTCACAGTCATGTATGGACTCCAGTACGGAGGTATACAATATAAATATCTCGTTTCTTCATTATTCAAATCCATATATTATGATATATATGTATATGATTCGAATTTGAAATAAATATTTATAAATCGAGTTATATTAAGTAATAATAATATATTAAATATCGTAATTAGGCTTATTAATGGGCGGGCATTGTGCAGATATGAAACAGTTAAATAGAAAACGTACTCAACCCAGACCCGACCCAGGCGCAATGACATTGGAAGTTCAGGTTCGGGTCGGGTCCGAGTACAATTTTTACTCGCGGGGTATTTTACCCAAAAAATATCTGAACAAAATTTACCCGAATTTTACCCACTGAAAATACTCTGTCTATACCCGAATAATACTTGAAGTTTACCCATGAGCATTTATCCGATGCAGACCCGACCCAAAACATACCCAGTCCGTCGGGTCTAACTTTTTCTGGACCTGTTGGGTATGCGATCGGTTTCGGGTTAGGTAATATATTTTTTGTGAGTATTTCATGGGTTCGGTATGAGTTTGGGTATTCGTTTTGACACCTCTATCATAAGGTGTTGGCAAAAACCTATATTCATGTCCCATATTGTATCCAAATTTCCTTTTGTTTTCTTTTAATTTTGGATACTCAAAATGGGTACATAAGTACCTAACATGAATGGACCATTTGTTCTCGTGATATTTATTTTAGTGGGGGTAGCCAATAATGTAGGATACATTTTAGGGGTATCTCTCCACTATAAGTTGCCAACTCTATGCAATATAATATAACGTGAAGTTTATCATAAACAAATGTTTGTGATAAATTATTAGGCAATAAAGCTCTCTTTCAATAAATTGGCAATGTTTGAGAGTTAAATATTACATCAATGTAATTTTAAACTTATAAGTTTCATGTAATGATTCAATACATAAATTGAGTATGGAAATAAAATCCAAGAAAAATAGTTCTGTTAGTCTTTTTTGAAAAAACATACAAATAAATAAACCTTGTTTATCGCGGTCTCCAATATTGTCCTGCAAGATCAGCCTAAGTAGTTATTGTAATTTAAGAAAAAATTAACACTACATGAAATTGCGTAGAATTACTTGAATTCTGTGCCTAAGGATAAACTTTTGCGATCGAATTAGGAAAATAATTACTAAAATTAGAGAAAAAAACATTACTGTTTTCTTTTCAGAGTTTGAATTTTTTCATAGAAACAATTTAATTTTGTATGCTATTCACTCGCTTCGTATGTCTTTAATTATAAGATTTTTGTCAACGTAAGGACAACTTTTTTTTGGTCTACATACCCATAAATAATCTTCTAAAATCATCTCTCGTAGTAAATTATTTATATTTTACTAAAATCAATTTATAATACCTGTACACCTTGATTGAAAGCAAAACGATTTATATTAATTGACTTATTCTTATATAAATATATATTATTTTATAATAAGTTTTATCATGAAATTGAGTTTAGGTAAAATTTGGAGCGTGATAAAAGTGGTATTAGACAAAAAAATAAAATTCTATTTATACTATTCATTTATTTAAAAAATCCAAACCAGGTGTTTATTTATGAAATGCGCTTATTAGTTCCTAACAAAAATATAAATAAAATGATTTCGATAAAAGATTGCTTGATCAATTTTTTTTTAAGTTATGAAATTAGATTAAATTAATTTAAAATTATAAATTTGATTTTTTTAAAACCAAAGTTTATAGAATGTTTTCTTGAAATTAAAAAGAAATCATAAGTGTTTTGATATACAACATTATTCTTACTTCCCACATTTAAAATGAACGACACAAAATTCAAAATCAGCAAGCAAGGTGGTCCTTCCTCAATAATTGTTGGTGGCTCCCGGCAGTCAAATTCCCATGAAATAGGCATTATAAATGTGTTAATACATGTGTGAGGTTTTACCAAAATATGACCATATGTTAACATAATTTGTGATGAATATTTTTCGAGAGTCAAAAAAACGCACTTACGCAGGCATCCTAATTCTTCTTTGTCAGGCTACGACTTGGGTGATTTGGAACTTCTAGAATGTTCCAAACATGTATGTATGGAGCAATGTTTTTGGAAGGCCTTAATTCTTTTTAGCAGGTTAGGAACGAGGTTTTACATGGCACTCGAGCGAGACATATGAGTGGGGATAGAATTGATACGTAAATGAATCGACGGATTGTTACTTATGACTTTCTTCGACCCGAACAAGTTGCACACAAACGTACCTGTGTTCATGTGATGCATTTGGAATTCGAAAACAGTGTTGGAATCGTGTGTACTTTGAGAGATGAGCATTATTGTGGTTAATGATCGATTCGTCCCTTGTTCGTCATTGGGGGCAAATTCTCGTGGGATTAGAGTTAGGCCGATTAGATGACATGTTTTCCATTTCTCAAATTTTTAGACATTTTTTTCATCAAAAAATACATTTGTTTACATCAAAAAATATAAATGTTACACATGATTTCTCCAAGAAAATTCACAAACTTCCTTGAATAATGGATCAAGATAAGATTTATCTAAGATTTTCCTCAAGAAAGTGTGCTTTTAACTATTCATGATTAAACAATTCAAGTGATTATTAAAACGTCTTTATCCATTAACATTTTAACATAGTCATTAAAACAATTACATATCTTCGTTCAAAATGACGTAAATTGTGAAATAAAATTCACTTTGTTAAAATAAGCTCATAAACTGAAAAATATTGAATATATTCACTGAGAAAATGTACAAAGTCTGAAAATATGAACGAGAGAAAAAGACTGAAATTGTAAGTGTAAAAACGAGTGAATGAAACCCTAATCTCTCAAGGGACATTGCATAAAAGTCCCTAAATAATTAAGAAATATCAGTAAGGCTGCCGAGATATTTCTGATGGGCTGAGTCCGAGAAACTTCTGGAACTTGGGCTTTGGAGATTTAGCCCAAGTCTCTTATCATCTTGAGGCTTGATTCTGGGCCGATACCAATGGGCCTTCAACATCCTCCCACAGGCTGAATAATGGCGCAAATAAATCTATCATGCTAAGCTACTTTAGGAAAAATTCATGCTTTGTACGTCCTAGTGCTTTAGTCAATATATCTGCAATTTGAAGGTCGGTTTTCACAAAGTGAGTAGAAATAATCTTATTTTTGACATAGTCACGAATAATGTGACAGTGAATCTCAATATGTTTGGTTCGTTCGTGAAAAACAGGATTAGAAGATATATGGACATCAGCTTGATTATCGCAAAACAATTTTACGGGAGTTAATGTAGAAATACCAAGGTCCTTAAAAATGCCAAGAATCCAAACAATCTCACTACAAGTGGTCGACATGGACCTATACTCAGCTTTAGCTGATGATTTTGAAACAGTTTTTTGTTTCTTACTTTTCCAAGAGATCAACGAGTTCCCAAAAAATATACACAAACCAGTTACAGATTTGCGGGAAATAGGACATGACGCCCAATCAGAATCACAATATGCTTTAAGTTCTACAGAATTATTGGTTGGAAAAAACAGTCCATTACCTGGGGCAGATTTTAAATATCTTAAAACACGAAGGGCAGACTTTAAATGAGACTCTTTAGGTTTATGCATAAACTGACTCAAAACTTGTACAGTAAAGGAAATATCAGGTCTAGTGTAGGTTAAATAGATGAGTTTCCCTACTAATTTTTGATAATACGTGATATTTGAAAGAAATTTATCATTTTCATCAGACTCAAGATTCAATTTTAGGTTTCGTTCCATCGGAACCAAGGATGGTTTTACACCCAACATACCAAATTCTGTTAACAACTCTAAAGTGTATTTGCGTTGATTCAAACAAAGGCCTTTAGAAGGGCGAGCAAATTCAATTCCCAGAAAAAATTTCAGATTTCCTAAATCCTTAACATGAAATTTTGAATCTAAGAAATTTTTAACAATGTTAATATGAGACAAGGAGTTTCCAGTTATTAAAATATCATCAACATATATAAGTAAAATAACAAAAACAGAATCCATAATTTTAACATACAAGGAATAATCATGAAGGCTTTGTGTAAAACCTAGATCCTCTAAACAACTTGAAAATTTTTCGTTCCATTGACGAGGGGCCTGTTTCAACCCATACAAGGATTTCTTTAATAAACACACACGTTTATCATTAGGATCAAAATACCCCTGTGGAAGTGTCATATACACTTCCTCATTTAGATCACCATTTAGAAAAGCATTATTGACATCTAAATGGAATAAAGGCCAATCATTAACAACAACTAAGGATAGTAACGACCGAATAGTAACCATTTTAACAACTGGTGAGAAGGTTTCGAATAGTCAATTCCCTCCCTTTGGCTAAATCCCTTTGCAACTAACCTTAGCTTTATATCGTTCTATAGATCCATTCGAATTATATTTTATTTTATACACCCATTTACAACCTATTGGTTTTCTATTTTCAGGTAATTGGGTAAGAATCCATATATTATTGTTGTTTAAAGCTATCATTTCAGAGTCCATAGCATTTTTCCAATTCTGATTTTTTACAGCATCATTATAATAGGAAGGTTCACTAATTCTATCAATCGAGGTTGTAAAACAGTGGTAACCGGAATTTACATGATTATAACAAAGAGATTTAGACAATGGGTAGAGGCAAGTTGATAAAGATGATGGTAAGGATACATCATAATCAGATAAATGCACAGGAAGTTTAGAAATTCTAGCAGATTTACGAGTAGGCATATCAACAACAGGCACAGAGTTATCATTAGTTAATGAATCAACAGAAAAGTTAGAGTTAGAGGGACTAGTTTGATGGTAAGAGCCATCTGGACTATCCGGTTGGGAAGTGGATGGTGATTGTGTGTCAGATGTGGTAGAGGGGGTCTCAGATCGGTGTCGATTGTCGGTATCGTTAAGAAGTAATCGGTTCAATGGGGTGCAAACAGCATCATCGTTACATGGTGCATCACCACTAACTAGTCTGTCGACACTGCAAAGGAACGAGGTGTTGTTATCATCATCGACCATCACACCAACCGGCACACCACCAACAGTTTCCACCATCACTTCCGTAAGGGGTTCTAGGAACCCATCACCTGCACAAGAGGAAGAATGGTAAGGAAAAACAGTTTAATAGAAACATACGTCTCGTGACAAAATTATATTATTAGTTTCAAGGTCCATTAACCGATATGCCTTACGATTTTCACAATAGCCAAAAAACACACATTTGTGAGCCCGGGAATCAAACTTATCAGAGTTAGAAAAAATCGAAGCGTAACACAAGCATCCAAAAGCACGTAAGATACTAAAGTTGGGTGGGAACCCGTAAATCACCTCAAAGGGTGTTTTACCATGTAAAATAGAGCTTGGTGTCCGATTAATAAGATACACAGCAGTACGAATGCATTCAGACCAGAATTTAATGGGGCAATTACTTTGGAAAAAAAGAGATTGTGCAACATTGAGTAAATGACGATGTTTCCGTTCAACAATACCATTTTGTTGAGGGGTGTCAACACATGTAAAAAGATGTTTAACTCCTAAATTACTAAGAAACATGTCCAAATTATGGTTCGTAAATTCAGTCCCATTATCGAAGTGCACACATTTAATGGTTTTAGGAAACTGAGTTTTAATCATAGAAAAGTAATTTTTAAGAACATTAACAGTTTCAGATTTAGCACGAAGCAAGTATACCCACGTAGCACGAGAATAGTCATTAACAATAGTAAGAAAAAACCTAAAGCCATCATAACTTTCGGTTCTATAAGGACCCCATAAATCAAGATGAATCAGGTCAAAGACATATTGAGTTTTAGTGTTACTTAAGGGAAAGGGTTCCCTAGTTTGTTTAGACTTATGACAAATATCACATGGTTGATTTTTAATAGTGCTAGAAATATTTAAAGCAGATTTTAAAACACTTAGCACATTATCAGATGGGTGCCCAAATCTTTTATGCCACAAGTTGGAAGTACAAGAAACACTGTTCAAGACATGTTCACGGGGCGGAAGAGAGGGACCTGTAGGCAGGTTGAAGAGGTATAAACCCACATCCTGCTTACCAGTCCCCAACAGACTTCCTTTTGGAAGGTCTTGTAAAAAACAATAATCCTTAAAAATTTAATGCAACATGAACAGGACTTAGTGAGTTTAGAAACAGATAATAGATTGTATTGAAAATCTGGAACAACAAGAACATCGGATAAAACAAGATCAGGGAAGAGGTGCATAGATCCAATATGTGTAATGTTAGCACTAGTACCATTAGGTAATTTCATAACCATATTTTTGTGCCTAACATCAGTAAAGTTGTGCAACATGTGTGGGGATGAAACAATGTGATCAGTGGCCCCTGAATCTATAATCCAACCCTCGGTATGGTTTAATATATATGAGGAGTTAGATGAGATACCTGCCATTGCGGCTTTGGTTTCATCTAATTCCTGGCGTTCGTTCAAAAAATTGAGGATTTGAGATCTTTGTTCAAGGGTAAAGTCAACCAAAGAGTTAACATTCTGGACAGAATTAGAAACATCAGAGACTCTTTATTTGTGGATTGATTCTGTCCAGTTTTCTTTTTATTTTTATAGTTTTCAGGGAAGCCTATAATACGATAACATCTATCAATGGTATGACCTGAGTTGCCACAATGGTCACAAGTGAGTTTTGAAAAATTATTTTCAGATTTTTTATTAGTTTGACTAGTAAAAGCAGTGGGGTTCTTAATACTAGTAGTGTTGTGGGTGGAAATGGATCTATGTGACTCTTCTTGAGAAATGATGTTAAAAGCACTCATGACATCAGGCAAGAGTTCACGTAGCATAATGTTACTTCTAACATCAAAGTATTTTTCATTCAGGCCCATGAGAAATTGCATAAGTTTCAAGTTATTAGCATGCATAACAGATTTTTTGGATGCATCACATGAACATGGAGGCAGATCAACAAGACACGCATATTCATCCCACAAGAGTTTAATTTTGGAATAATAGACAGACACAGGGTCAGCACCCTGACGTATTTGAGCTATGTCTTGATAAAGGAAAAAAATGCGAGAACCATCTACTTTATTGTAAGTAGCATTCAGTTGAGTCCAGACATCAGAAGCCTTAGTGGCAAAAACAAGACCGGTATACAAGTCTTTACTAACAGAGTTAAGAATCCACGACAGCACAATGGCATTGCATCTGTCCCACTGATTCTGTAGAACAGGGTCAGTGGGATATGATACAGTCCCCAAAACAAAACCAAGTTTATTCTTTCCAGTTACAGATATGGTCATGACACGACTCCAAATCGCATAGTTATTACTACCAGTGAGCACATAAGGAATGATGCTTTGGTTTGCGTAATCTGAAGCATGCAGATGCATAGGATCACTTAAATCCAGATTAAATATGGACGTGTGTGATGCAGCAGATGCAGATTGAATGTCAGTCATGTTTGCAGAAAAAAAAAAAAGAACAAACACGGAGCACAGAGAATGCAAAGACACGGTCAACCAAGCAAGACAAAACAGAAAAACCAACCGATCTACAGAGACAATAAAACGTCTCACACTGATCAACAGAAAAAACAGAATCAACAGATCTAAAGAGAAAGAGTCCAAGCCAAAATACCACAGTGTTTTTTGTTCACAAAAAAACACAGAAAAAATAATAACAGTGATGCTTTATACAAGAATCGGAAAGCAGCGGAAGACAGATGCGAAATAGACAAGAACGAGTACACTATCACCTGAAAAAGAACAAGGTAGATGTGAGTACAGGTTGATGTTTATAACGAAAAAGAGGAAAGAGTGTAAAAAAATCCGATAAAAACAGAACAACACTTGGTGTGTTCAAGATGTACAGATCTGAACACAATGACCAAGAAAGGCGCCGTTAAAGCGCTGATCTGATCGTAAGACTACAGATCCAGGCCAGCAACCACTCGATCAACACACCGGAAGGCAGATCGGACAAAAAAAACCACCACAACGGTAGTAGGTCACAGATCTAAACGGTTGTAGAGAAAAAATGTCACCAAGGGTTTGTGTTTCGGTGAGCGTATAAACGACACACACCAAAAACAAAAAAGGTGAAGGAGAACAGCGAATCGTACAGTGAGATACTGAGAGGTCACCCAAGATCGTAAACAAACCGAGAGCTCGTGATGCCATGTTAAAATAAGCTCATAAACTGAAAAATATTGAATATATTCACTGAGAAAATGTACAAAGTCTGAAAATATGAACGAGAGAAAAAGACTGAAATTGTAAGTGTAAAAACGAGTGAATGAAACCCTAATCTCTCAAGGGTATTATTTATACAGCAACTATTGGGACATTGCATAAAACTCCCTGAATAATTAAGAAATATTAGTAAGGCCGCCGAGATATTTCTGATGGGTTGAGTCCGAGAAACTTCTAGAACTTGGGCTTTGGAGATTGAGCCCAAGTCTCTTATCATCTTGAGGCTTGATTCTGGGCCGATACCAATGGGCCTTCAACACACTTTATATATTTTTTAATTTATTTTAATCAATGAATTTAACTTAAAGTTATCTAAAATTTCTTATTATTAAAAACCTATCCATATTAAATTTCCCAAAAAATAATATTCTACAAAAATATAATATAAGTATATAACATCTTACTTAATCATTACACTTTATCCTATAAAAAAATCAAGAGTAAACTTAATTATTTATATCTTTGGTCCCTCAAGGATAAATTTTCTTATTTTTCCACAAAAAAAAGTATAAAAAAGAAATAACAATTATCAAATTGGGGCTTATTAAATATTCCGACATAAGTCGTGCTCGCCACGAGAAAACTAGGGGTCAATTGGATGACACTCTTTGCTATGAAAAAATATGTCCAAGATAAATTTTTTGGAGAAATGGTACGGGGCCAATTGGATGGTAACTCTATCTCCCAAAAAAATTATTCACAACAAAAAATTCCAAAAAGTTTCAATTGTTTGGCATGTCACAAAAAAATTCTCCAATAAAATCTCTCAAAATTTTAGACAATTTTGAAGAAATTTTTGCAAGAAAAGAGAAAAAATTACTCTTAATATTCATGATTTGACAGTTCACACAATCTATTTGTAAGATTTTTCCGACTATTTTTCAACTCCAAAAATTAAATTAATCACATATTTGATGTGCCTAAACCGCAAGCGCATGGCTTCGGTGTAGTACAAAAGATATCGTTTCCATGAGGACCGAATAATCAAGTACTAATCTATCACTTATCAGTAATCTAAGCCTAATCAAAAGCACGAGATAAATTATAAAGAAAACTAAACAGAATGCAAGAAAATTGATTTAAGTTATATACGATTGGAAAATTCCGGACTCAGGGTTCACCACGATAAACATTATCGACTCAATTATATTACCGATGAAGGTACGATCGCTACTTATGAAGGACACTATCCTATTGTACTCGCTACCTTATGTCGAAGCATAACAATATACCCAAGCTAATTAATCAACTACTTTCGTGATGATTAGACTAAACTCAGACTCATTAATCTCTGTGATAGTGTATCGATTCCTCAAAAGACCTAAAACTACTTTCGTGATTTAGGATCCTAGGTTTGAATTCTAGGGTTCTGATATAGATGTCACCTTTCAGAATTTTCACCTAATATCTATGATCATGCAAATATGTGGCCAGCAAATTCACAAGCATTAATAATCAAGAATGCAAATCATAAGCATACGCGATGTAAAATCAACGATTCTATAATCTATATCGATAACATATTATCGGGCTATTCCCGATTCCAGAATAATATGAATTACTCCATAGATACGAAAGCACGATAAACAATTAATAATGTAAACATGATAAAACGACAAGAATTAAAAGAGATTAAAGAAGATAATTTCGATTAAACCCGTTGTCGAATAAAATTGTCTACAATAATCTTGAATCTCGTCTCTCGATCTCCAATCTTTACAACTCAATTCAAGAAAATAAAATTCGAACCCTAATACAATATTTGGAGGGGGTATTTATACCTAATCTAGATCATAAAACTGAAACTGGGCCGATCATGGGCTTTGCGCGTATTGAATCAGAATAGTGCGCGCCTGTACGCCGCATTGCTCGGCGCCTGTACGCCGCATTGCTCGGCGCCTGTACGCCGCATTGAATGGCGCTTGTACGCCGAGCATTTTGTCGTACGTACGCGGGATGACTTAAAATCTCTGCCTTCGTTGTTTGGGCGCGGATTAACACGGCGCTCGTACGCCGTGTATTGTGTCGCTCGTGCGCGGTTTATAGCGGCGCTTGTACGCCGTTTTATTTTCAACTCTCGATCAAATTGTTCTCGATTTCAACCTACAATTGGTGTTTTCCGTTTGCAACATAGAAACTCCCTACGGCACTCAAAAGTGACATTAAACGCATTTGCGGGATAGAAATATGATGCAAATACATAAACAAACGTGTCGAATGAATGATGAAAGTTGCGTAAAAATGAGGTTTATCAATATTCTAATGTAAAATAATGCAACGTTTAAAATAAAATCCATTGTGACTATTTTTTGATATTTAAATCGATGATTTTGACTAAATGATTTATTATAAATTATATTCAAATATTAATCTCAATAATATTTTTACATCAAAAAACATATCACATCAACCATAATCATTACATATTTTTCTCTTAAAAATTCTTTCAAACACATATCTCACAACTTATTTCTTATTCCTAAAGATATTTTTTTCTTACTTTTGTCATGAAAAATAATTTTCAGAGATGGATATTCCATCCAATTGGGCCCTATTTGTTTAGCATTTCTTGGAAATTTTTTTATAAAAAAATCTCTCAAACTTACAATAATTTAAAAAAATTCTTACAACAAATTAATTTTACTATTCATGATTTTAACCTACATAATTTGAACCATTATAACAAAATGGAACTGGGTAATATACTGCAAGTAGTATTCTAAGAGTTGTATATAAAGGGAATGATTCTAAAGGCCACAGAAAGGTAGGTCATTAATAACCTATATTAAAGAAACACGAGAGATACTATGATAAAACATGAAGCAGGTATCCACTCAGAGGTAAAACACCAGCAACATGGATACATGGATACTAAATATCAGAAATAGTATAATCATAGTTATTAACGGCGTGGCGACAAGTTCTTATGGCGCGGCAAAGCGCACGCCTTTTTGAAGCAAGATTTATGAAAATAAATAATTATATATACTAATTTAAATAAAAAAATATGCTAGCTTTTTATCAATAACATTCAGTACTTCGTTAGATAAATCAGAAATTACAAGTTTCCAAGAAACAAATGTAATGAACCGATGTATTTATGAAGATTGATTAATAAAAACAGCAGAAAAGGAGTGGGAATCAGGAGAAATTTTGAGAAAGGAAATAGTTAACTTTTCATTTATAACTTCAAATGAGATACAAATCTGGAAATTAAAGAAAAGATTCTAAGATCCGTACATAAGGTAAAACAAGAAATAACAACTTTGACAGCTATCCTAACAACCTATGGTGATGTTGTCCTTCATCCAACGTTAATTCCTCGTACTCACTCAAAGATGAAATGATCGTAGCCGTTGGATGGAGAAATGGCTCAACAAAATGACTTCGAAAATGAAAGCGCGTGGCAAGACATTATTGGCCGCAACAGGAAGTGAGTGAGTACGAGGAATTAACGTTCCATGCATCGTGAAACTGATAAATTAATTAATACTCAATACACAAAATATGCGCGAAGTAATGAGGCTTTTGTTATCAAAAACCGAGTGTTTCTGTATAAGTGGTGATAGAGAAGAACAGGCATTTGCAATTTATGCCTCTAAGTAACCTTTTTGTTCCAAGTATGAGACAACTATTTCAGCCAATTCATTTGGAGAGTTGCACATCCCTTCTCGTTGTTGCAATACTATCTGAAAGTTGGAAGGTGGACATTATCAGAAGATACTGTTTTCATGGAACCGAAATGCAGAAGAATTTTTATGTCAATAAAATGATGTTCTATAGTTCTCTTAATAGGAAGTAACATACCTCAGAGTTCAATGGTGGCTCATACGGATCATCAATGCCAGTGAATCCTGTGGAACACGATTAAAATAAATCAAAAAGGGTTACTTGAATTTGGGATTTATTTCACATGGAAGATAGAAAATTGGTATTTCTGCGTTCTTGAACAGAATAAAGCAATAGATGAGAAGGAAAACCTGTAACCAAGTTTTAGAATCTGATATTATACAATATCGTTTATTAAGTCAAGGGAAAAAATTATGCTGAATACATTTATAATGTAAACAGGACTGCCTAATGTGAATAATGTCAGATATGGGAGGCAAATGTAGTGAATAGTGACTGAATTCCTTCAAGAGGCAATTAGGTGGAATTTATAAGTTTACGGGTTACATCATGTCATTCAGGGTCGGAGACATGGGGTTTGGATCCCTGTCAATGGTTGGAGGGGTTGAAATCATATTCTGATCTGGTTCCAGGGGAATTCCAGTAATGTTGGGTATGGGGTAGTTAAAGCCCATATCAAAATCCCAATGACCAGATTATCAATCCAAATTCCAAAACTTACCTTTGATTTTCCCCGCTCGTGCCAGTTTGTATAATCCTTTAGGATCCCTTTTCTCACAAACTTGCAGAGGCACATCCATATATACCTACATGTTTGAATGATTGTAATCAAGTTTTCCCAACATATAGTAGCTTTCAGTTTGAATCCCACAGATCAACTTTCCAAAGTCGAAAACACTAACCTCGATGAAATCTCCTTCAGGCAGCAAAGCTCGACAGGCATCTCGCTCCTTCCTGAAGGGCGATGTTAGACTTGCAATGCAAATTAATCCAGCATCTGCAAAGAGTTTTGCAACCTCTCCTGTGTATCATACGAGCATATAACACATTTGTGAGAAAATGAGAATGAAATGATTTGTGTTCAACAAGAATAATTAAATCATAAACGACGCAAAAAAAGAAACAAACCTATCCTTCTTATGTTCTCCACTCGATCTTCTGCTTTAAAACCAAGATCGCGGTTCAAACCTTGCCTACAATTATCCCCATCAAGGATATAGGAGAGCTTTCCTCTAGCATGTAAGGCGCGACTCAAAGCACATGCCAAAGTGCTCTTTCCTGAAGTAAATTAACCGTTTCGTTGTAATGCAAATTGTATAACGATCAAGAAAACTTAACTAAAAACTTAAGTAAAACTAATCCTGAAAATGCACTTAACTAATATCAGTGATCAACAGTTTGAGATCTGTATAATACAAACCTGAACCACTGAGGCCAGTAACCCAAATAACACAACCCTTCTGATTAAGCAACTCTTGCCTGTCACTCTTTTCTACAGAACACTTGTGCCACATAATATTCAAGGAATTTCCAACCGTAGACACCTGTCCCGTACTCTTTCCTAGTAAAACAAATTGACAAGTTCAATTAATGAATAAAATCAAATAATTAAATCACACGCATTAGAATCAAAAGGGCACAATTGAAGAAACCAAACAATTCGTACCTGGAAAACTGGTGGAATTTCCTTCAACTTGGTGGTTAGCCTGGTGCGTCGTCGTTTTGGAAGCTTCCATTGCCTTGATTGGCGTTGAAACCCTCAATTTCGTCGCGCCACCGAAAATCCCCAATTTGTTAGAGACGGTTTTTGTGGATTCTTTGTGGGAAGTGAGTTGAATCAAATCCTCCTGCTTGAGCAGAAATCTAGTAACCGGATACAAGGGATTACTAGCGTGTTCCCGCACAATTGAATCATTTAAAAACTTTTCTAATATAGAAGTTTTTTTTTAAAAAAAGTTTTATGATATGTGACGATCCAAACATATATTTTTAAACTATTATTAAAAAATAAGAGATGCAACATTATGTAAGTATACAAATAATCATATCGATGTTGAACGTGGATGTAGTATATTAAAGCTCCTATAATGGAGTTACTAGCGTGTAGCCCGTGCTACGCACGACCTAAGTTAATTTAAATGATTTAAAATATGTGATGCATTGTTAAATTTTATTTGAAACATGGTTATCTTTGTACATCATAAATGCTTATAACTTAACAAAACAACATTATCATAATTTATAGAAACTGCTAGAAAAAGTGCAAATATTTAAAAAATCTTTAGGGAACACAATATGTTTTATAGACCAAAAAAGAAAAAAAACCATTGTAAAGTCTTACACAATAGAATTATACTTTTATTTATGTCAAGGCTTCAAAATGCAAAGAAAAAATTGTATGAATACATAAAGCATACAACTTTATTAAAATAATATAGTAGAAGATATTTCTAACAACTTGTTCAAAAAATACAATAGTAAGTATAATTTAGTAACTAATGTACTTTTTATGTTAAAACTTCAAATTAATCATATTAGTTCACAGTATATGTAAGGAAATGTTAAAAGGACATCACTGATTATAAAATTAATTACAACTACTACTGTTACATAATTAATTAATAAATACAAAATATACAGAATTTCAAAATATTATAGGGAAAAAATAAATTAAAAGAGTGAAGATGTGGAGGACACAGTTAGACTACTTTCAAATTGATTGTGTGTAAATTCTAGTACTTACACAATGTTGTTGGACAATGGACACTGTGTAAATTGCATCCGTGATGAAAATTTGTACCAATTTCATTTTTCAAATTAGCATCAACATGGAATAAGTCTTGGGATTTGTATAAATATTAAATTTCAAAATAAACTACAACTCACCTTCACAATGAATGAACTTTATCCACTTTATCCATCTGTCAATTGAAAAATAAATTAAGTAGTAATGAGAAATTTGATAAATTTTGATTAAAATATAATAAAAGATTGAAGTACATAATGCAAATTACATGTTCTAATACTAATATCAACTATTAAAAATATAATATAAATTTGATTCACCTTTTGAATCAATAAACTTTAACACAACAATAATTGTGAAACAAAAAAATCAATGACATCGTCTTAAATGAAAACACTAATGTGAGCGAACCATGGCAAATCAAGATACAATATACTCAAAGAGAAGGAAATCATAGAAGGATATCAATGTGTGTTGACATTTTGGCGAAGCTTGGTCAAACGCTGAAATCACCCTTGATCATTTATGAAGACTCCCCACGGGAGATTAGAGGGGTCATAGTAGTCAGCATGAATAAATAGTTTTTTCTTTTGTATTTTCTTCTTTTGTTATTATCCTTACAAAAAAAATAAAAAATTATAATGGCTGGAATATAATTCGAAGAAAATAATATCACTGCTCTTCTTCACTGAAAAAAAAAAAAAAAAAAACATTAAAGTCCCATGTAACGTTATTCAAATATATGTCACTTGACAATATCTAATTATATTCACCAAAAAATAAATAGTTCAAAGACATGACATCAAACAAAATATTAGTGCACTCAACATATTGCAAAGAATCTGCCTATACCTATTGGAAATTGAGTGAGATTCTTTTATGAGAAAGCTCGATGAAAAAAAATCATAAAGTTGGAAGATATTACATACCGTGCGTTGTACATACTGGTTCATCTCAAATGAAGGAAAGAAAATACAATACATAATAAAGAGTAGAACACAATTCAATCATTTAAGCAATAATTTGAGAAAATGCAGCCTAATACACATTAAAAGGATGCCCAGATTCGTGGTAGTGGTAACAATTGCATAGTGGGTGGGATAAGAACGTGGGATGTAGGGGGGCTTTTTTGATATAACCCCCCGAGGTATATAGCTTTGGCAAACAACCCCCCGAGGTTTGAAATTTTGGTAAACAACCATTTCTGGTTAGTTGACCGTTAGTTAACAGTTAAGGACATGGGCAAAATTGTAATTTAATAATTCCAAACAAATATATTAATTTTCAATGTATTTATTTAGAATTATATTGAAAATAAATACATATTAATTTATTAATTTTATTTATTTGCAAAATTGTAATTTCATAATTCCAAACAAATATATTAAAAAAATATATTAATTTTATTAATTTTATTTATTTGCAAAATTGTAATTTAATAATTCCAAACAAATATATTAATATTACAATGAAAATAAATACATATTAATTTTATTAATTTTATTATTTGCAAAATTATAATTTAATAATTCCAAACAATATATTAAATAAATATATTAATTTTATTAATTTTATTTATTTGCAAAATCGTAATTTAATAATTCCAAACAAATATATTAATTTTATTAATTCCAAATAAATATATTGAAAATTAATATATTTGTTTGGAATTATTAGATTACAATTTTGCCCATGACCTTAACTGTTGACTAACGGTCAACTAACCAGAAATGGTTGTTTACCAAAATTTCAAACCTCGGGGGGTTGTTTGCCAAAGCTACATACCTCGGGGGGTTATATCAAAAAAGCCCGATGTAGGGATGTGTGAAATTGATATGAATAAGTTTGTGGAGTAGTGAACTTGAATTTAAATTTGCATTTGAAATGTTAAACTGCTTGGTAATCGTTACTGTCTTGTTCTTATCTTTTTTTAAATTCAAATTTCAAAAAATAACTGCACGATTATTGATAATAAAATCTTTGGATATTTGTTATATATTAATAGATTTTTTTTATGGAAGTTGAGAATTGAGATAGTGGAGGAGGTAGTTATAATTGGATAATTATGAATTACTAATTAAAAATAAATCAAAATTCTGAGAAATTAGGATTTAAGTGAAAATAACCGTAACCTTGCTATAATATAGTAGAAGATAATAGATAATAGATTACATTGACCATCCTCTGTATTGACATTGTTAGTCAAGACTCAAAAGTCGTGAAAAATATAAAATGACAATCATTTAAAAAACATAAAATATTTGAAAAATAGTTAATTACACTAACCACATTAATTACTTAATGTAATTAAAGTCTAACACAATTATTTAAGTACGCCTATAGTTACTCCATCTCATAATAAAATCTTACATTCACTCCCCCACAAATAACTACATTTGCTTTCTTTGCTTTTTTTTTTTCTCTCTCTCTCTCGATTATAACCTTATATATCTATATATTCGTATCCTTTGACTCTCTCTTTATTATAACCTTATCTATTATCTATTATATATATTATAGCAGAGCGGTCGTTGACTACAATGCCAATTTTGACTTCAAATGCTGAATTCTCATAATTTTAAATTTTTTTTTATTTTTAAAAAATATCATTGGTTACTTAAAATTTTTACTACTTTCCAATAAAGAAGGTAAATGTCAATTTAAATGGTGCAATTAATTTAGTTGAAATCCTATAATTTAGTCAATTTATATGTTAATTTGATTGATGATATAATTTGAAATTTTGAATTTAAATATATTATTTAGGAGTACAGAAACACTTATTTGGTAATTAACATAATATATACATTTCGTATTTTGCGTTTATAGAGGTTATGGTAAGTTATAGATTTTCTATTATATATATTATAGCAGAGCGGTCGTTGACTACAATGCCAATTTTGACTTCAAATGCTGAATTCTCATAATTTTAAATTTTTTTTATTATTTTTAAAAAATATCATTGGCTACTTAAAATTTTTACTACTTTCCAATAATAGTGGTTATGCCCGAAAGGAAAACATTAATTAAGTTTGACTTTCGCCTTTTTTTGTTATGCCAAAAAGGAAAGTTATTAAAATGGCATATTTGGTAAATCCCACCATTACATAATAAAGAAGGTAAATGTCAATTTAAATGGTGCAATTAATTTAGTTGCAATCCTATAATTTAGTCAATTTATATGTTAATTTGATTGATGATATAATTTGAAATTTTGAATATAAATATATTACTTAGGAGTACATAAACACTTATTTGGTAATTAACATAATATATACATTTCGTATTTTGCGTTTATAGAGGTTATGGTAAGTTATAGATTTTCTAAATATTTCAAAATAAAAAACGAACATTCAAACTCCCAATTTTTAAAACAAAAGTAAATACAAATAATAACTAAAATATATTTAAAAATTCAGAATCCCATTTAATTATCCCATTACAAAAGCATCAATGGTATGTTTCTATATATATAATAATCTAATATATCTAATATATCATTTTAAATTAGATATATTATACATCTATTTCTTATATTATTAGTGTCCATGATTTATGCTAATTAAATATCTAATTGACTATAATTCTAATTTTTAACGTCCACAATTTAAGTTATGAAATGAGTTATTAATATTTTCAAAATTAAATGGCTACTTTTCTCTATAAATTGGCATTTCGTTGTAATATCAAAATTGTGTATATTCATAGTCTAACATCCCATTGACAAACTCATAAAGGTTTGATTTTCTTTCTTATTTTTATGTTATTAGTCTCAATTTTTATTCTTTTCAATTTATTCTTTTTATTCGTTTTCATTTTTAACTCTTTTAGTGTATGGCAGATATATATGAGATGGACTTCCATGGATACATATCCGAAAAATGGGCAATAGAAGTACTAATTTTCATTTATTTATCTCTCTTTAGTTTTAGTGGATATACAGTGCAATTAATTATAATTTTTATAATTTCCCCCACTAATATTCTTTTTGTGATTTATTGGTTTTGTAATTTATTGGTTTGCTTAATTGTGTGGAACATTCATGTAAAAATATATTTTTATATATTTCTACAAATTCGGAATTTAATTTTAGCATTCTAAGAGTGCATATATATTTGAAATATTTTCTTCAGTGTGTTACCAATAGATAAATGAATACAAACTTAATATGATTATATTGAGTTTTTTTATTTAACATGAACTAATGACCCAGCGAAATAAGCTCAAAGTTTGTAAAAAATATGAACCTAAAGTTTGAGTTGAGTTAGAATAAGAGAATTTGTAAGTTCACCTTAAATTTATTGTATTCAAACTTATTGGAAGTTTTGAGTTTGAGTCACTCGAAGCTCAGCTCATAAGGTTCAATAGATGACTCATACTAAAATGTGGTATAACCATATTCAATCTATAAGTGGACATTTGTTTATTATCATTATGTAATTTATTCCCTTAATATATTTATTTTGATAAATATATTTATTTTATAAAAATTCTAACAATGGAATTAAAAAAAATATGTTGAAAAAAATTACATTTTAATTTTAATTTAGGATACTACTTTAACATTCTTCATGATAATAGTAGGATTATAATAGTCTATAATATTCTTCTTAATATATATTTTGACAATGGATTTAAAAAAAAAAATGTTGAAAAAAAATTGCATTTTAATTTTAATTTAGGATAGTACTTTAATATTCTTCATAATAATAGTAGGATTATAATAGTCTTTAAAGAAAAATGTATTGGAATATGTTTTGAAAAATATGTTTTGTGGTACATTTTTCCACAACAAATTGTTTATTTATTTATTTTCTTAGAGAATGTCTTAACTTCTAAATATTGTCGAAAAGAACTGTTTGGTCAAAAATATAATTTAATATTGTTTATTTGGCACAAGTAATTTTACTACTCAGTGACACCAAGTTTTATTTTTCATGAAACAATTAGGTGTCATAAAATTATGATTTCTTAATATTACTAAAACTTAATCTATTTATATTTTTTTATATGGCCTCTATGTATATATCATATAAGTCATACAGATAACAAAGTACAAGCAAGTTGAGATAGTACATATATATGGCCTATGGGGAGCCATGTAGATTAAGATCAAGATTTAATTTATTTTTTTCATATTAGTCATCATATATTTGAGGAGCTTCAAGATGTCCAAAACAAGTTCAAGAATTTCTAATTATACATATTTACTCCCGTATTAAAACAGTATCATTAAACAACTTATAAAAGAATAAATTTTTTACTTCTTCACACACATTCAATTGCGAGAATTGCAATTAGTTATAAGCTTTTTTTTATTCGGTAAAGACCGTTTTATACCTTATCTAACAAGATTGGACCATATTTACTAAACTCGACATTATCATTAAGTACCTAGATTTGAAAAAATTTCATTGTTTTATTGCATTGCAATAATATTTCTATTGAGTTGATGGATTTAACTAGGATAACAATGAGTTATCAAAAGAGATATTTTAAATCACACATTATCTCAACTTCCATAAAAAATATTAAATTTTCACTTTGCAAAATTTAAGAAGAAAAAGAAAGAATTTATATTATCCACACAAATACCGGTCTAACAAAAATTATATTTTCATCATTCTATAACCAATTCCCTCACTATCTCAACTTTCATTAAAAGTATTATATTTTCATCTTTCAAAATTAAAAAAATCTATATTTTCAACACACATAAGTGACAAAAACTATATTTTCACTATTCTCAATCAAGAATCTGTGTATTAATTTATTGGTGATAAAATATTAAATTATTTTTGCAAATAGATTACAACTTATATAAAATTTTAAATATAAAATAAGAATTTATTTACAATTCAAACAGAATTTCACTCTTTGTTAGAACAAGAACACGACATTTTTAGAATGATATGTCATGTGTGGCCCGGCGTACACGCTAACATGTCTTTATAAGAAGGTTAGACACTTTTGAGGGCTGTTGACCATATAAGTGCTTAATTTGCGAGCAATTGCTTTTGTTTGCCTGGGAGGAGAAATAATGGAATGTTGTAATGTGGTGTTTTAGGAATATAGCGACAAAAATCTTTAAAAAAAAAGCTCGATTGGTTAAATTTTGAACTTAGGATCATTAACTTCACATTCAGAACGTTTTTTCGTTAATCAGGTTCGTTAATTTTGGTTAATCTTCCCAAACTTCATTTCTTTATTTTATTTGTTTTTTTGTTTGCTTCAATTTGATACTAGAATTTTATTGTTTGAAAATTATATTTTATAATTTTATTGTAGCTTTAAAATATGGAGATCATGTGACTCATATTCCATCAAGTTGCATCCATTCTTTAGAATATTTTTTCCTTTTTGAGTAAATTATAAATATGTCCATACGAGAGTGAGACATAAGTATGAAAAACATTTCAAGAAGGTTATAGGGATTGCACATGAGAGCTGAATTAAAAAAAGAAGTTGCTAATATAATTCATATCAAGAGATGTTTCTATATTAATTACTATCTTCCTAAATTTTCCTAATTTTTTATCTTATAAGAAAATATTGCCATGGAGTAAATAATATATATCCAATGCTTCATATCAATGTGTATTATCCCCCAATTTACATAATTTTTGTGTTCACAATGAAGATGTTCATTTAGGGTTTTTTTTTTCTTTTATATCTTCTACTATATTATAGCAAGGTTACGGTTATTTTCACTTAAATCCTAATTTCTCAGAATTTTGATTTATTTTTAATTAGTAATTCATAATTATCCAATTATAACTACCTTCTCCACTATCTCAATTCTCAACTTCCATCAAAAAAATCTATTAATATATAACAAATATCCAAAGATTTTATTATCAATAATCGTGCAGTTATTTTTTGAAATTTGAATTTAAAAAAAGATAAGAACAAGACAGTAACGATTACCAAGCAGCAATGTTTTGAAACCCAACCCGGTCATCGAACCGGAAAATTGACCGGGTCATGGGTCACTGGTTCAACCGTTGGGTCAATACCGGTCGAACCAGTGATGTCATAATTACGCAATAAATATTAAATAAAATACTAATATTTATTATAAAATTTTAAAACATAAAAATTTGATATTTCCTATTTTCAAAATCATTTTTAGTTCATATATTTATATCAAAATCATGAAAAAAATTGAGAGTTTATTAAATAAATAAGCAAAGTTATGTTCAAGTGATATAATTTTCGAATTCATGGAACAAAAATCAAATGTACATCAGAAATGACATAATTGCTACATCATTGTATAATAAACCAACAATTTTGAAGAAAAAAACTTAAAAGCTTTAATAATTTACAAACCAATAAAACTAAAACGAAAAAGACTAGAGTTTTAAAAAGAATATATTTTAATTTGATTTAATTCGTTCGAATGAAAGATTTTCTTGAGAAATTTTCTTTGAATCATGTTGAATGAGCAAAATAATAGAAGGTTGGTGATTTTTTACGAAAAAATTAAGTTTTAAGCTTGAATTTTGGTATTTATAAAAACCGAACGGTTCGATTGACCCGGTACCGGTTTTACTGGGTCACCGGTTCGACCGGTGGGTCGAACGGTTTTTGACCAAATTGACCGGTTTTGAGCCAAAAATGTTTTTGTGGGTCTAACCGGTTCGTTTTAGGGACCGGTTCTGGGTCAAACCGGTTGAACCGGGCGGGCCGGGTTGGGTTTTAAAACATTGCCAAGCAGTTTAACATTTCAAATGCAAATTTAAATTCAAGTCCACTACTCCACAAACTTATTCATATTAATTTCACACATCCCTACATCCCACGTTCTTATCCCACCCACTATGCAATTGTTACCACTACCACGAATCTGGGCATCCTTTTAATGTGTATTAGGCTGCATTTTCTCAAATTATTGCTTAAATGATTGAATTGTGTTCTACTCTTTATTATGTATTGTATTTTCTTTCCTTCATTTGAGATGAACCAGTATGTACAACGCACGGTATGTAATATCTTCCAACTTTATGATTTTTTTTCATCGAGCTTTCTCATAAAAGAATCTCACTCAATTTCCAATAGGTATAGGCAGATTCTTTGCAATATGTTGAGTGCACTAATATTTTGTTTGATGTCATGTCTTTGAACTATTTATTTTTTGGTGAATATAATTAAATATTGTCAAGTGACATATATTTGAATAACGTTACATGGGACTTTAATGTTTTTTTTTTATTTTCAGTGAAGAAGAGCAGTGATATTATTTTCTTCGAATTATATTCCAGCCATTATAATTTTTTATTTTTTTTGTAAGGATAATAACAAAAGAAGAAAATACAAAAGAAAAAACTATTTATTCATGCTGACTACTATGACCCCTCTAATCTCCCGTGGGGAGTCTTCATAAATGATCAAGGGTGATTTCAGCGTTTGACCAAACTTCGCCAAAATGTCAACACACATTGATATCCTTCTATGATTTCCTTCTCTTTGAGTATATTGTATCTTGATTTGCCATGGTTCGCTCACATTAGTGTTTTCATTTAAGACAATGTCATTGATTTTTTTGTTTCACAATTATTGTTGTGTTAAAGTTTATTGATTCAAAAGGTGAATCAAATTTATATTATATTTTTAATAGTTGATATTAGTATTAGAACATGTAATTTGCATTATGTACTTCAATCTTTTATTATATTTTAATCAAAATCTATCAAATTTCTCATTACTACTAAATTTATTTTTCAATTGACAGATGGATAAAGTGGATAAAGTTCATTCATTGTGAAGGTGAGTTGTAGTTTATTTTGAAATTTAATATTTATACAAATCCCAAGACTTATTCCATGTTGATGCTAATTTGAAAAATGAAATTGGTACAAATTTTCATCACGGATGCAATTTACACAGTGTCCATTCTCCAACAACATTGTGTAAGTACAAGAATTTACACACAATCAATTTGAAAGTAGTCTAACTATGTCCTCCACATCTTCACTCTTTTAATTTATTTTTTCCCTATAATATTTTGAAATTCTGTATATTTTGTATTTATTAATTAATTATGTAACAGTAGTAGTTGTAATTAATTTTATAATCAGTGATGTCCTTTAACATTTCCTTACATATACTGTGAACTAATATGATTAATTTGAAGTTTTAACATAAAAAGTACATTAGTTACTAAATTATACTTACTATTGTATTTTTTGAACAATTTGTTAGAAATATCTTCTACTA
The DNA here is from genome assembly GCA_963669365.1 of Verbascum thapsus. NCBI lineage: Eukaryota > Viridiplantae > Streptophyta > Magnoliopsida > Lamiales > Scrophulariaceae > Verbascum > Verbascum thapsus. The sequence goes on along the minus strand of OY770107.1, from coordinate 4,716,786 downwards.
AAGTTGTATGCTTTATGTATTCATACAATTTTTTCTTTGCATTTTGAAGCCTTGACATAAATAAAAGTATAATTCTATTGTGTAAGACTTTACAATGGTTTTTTTTCTTTTTTGGTCTATAAAACATATTGTGTTCCCTAAAGATTTTTTAAATATTTGCACTTTTTCTAGCAGTTTCTATAAATTATGATAATGTTGTTTTGTTAAGTTATAAGCATTTATGATGTACAAAGATAACCATGTTTCAAATAAAATTTAACAATGCATCACATATTTTAAATCATTTAAATTAACTTAGGTCGTGCGTAGCACGGGCTACACGCTAGTATATATTATAGCAAAGCGGTGTGGGACCCACTTTTCTAATACTAATTTTCTAGAATTTTGAATTTTTTTTAATAAAATGAAAAATTCTTATTGGTTGGTTTAAATTTTTTAAATTGATTACTATTCTTAAATTAAATAATCAAATTAAATTACTTTCCTATTACACTCACTTGCAACCGAAATGAGAAGTGTTACAATTTTTTTGATAGTGATCATTTTAATGCAAATGAAAACACCAAAATTTACTACCATGTATAATTCTTAGTATATCTAAATAAAGAATGGTCTAAATTCATTCTCACTTAAATTGATTCACATTAGGCTTGAAAGGAAAATGCAAATCTCGGGTATCAATTAGTAATACTTACTAATTGATTTTATATTGTTTTAAATAAGAAAACAAACTCTGAAGTAAATTATAAGAACGAATCAACTCTATAGAAAAAATTCTTATTCATACTTTTGGGACTGTACAACATAACCTACATGTTGAGCGAAAAAGGCCAGATTCATTGAAGGTATGCTGAAGTTTTTTTTAATTATATCTAAATCAATAGGTTTTATTTTCATTTAATTTTATTTCGTTCATGCATTATTAATCAGCTATTATTTTACTTTTTTGTATATCATATCATTGTTTAGATTATTGGGAAGAGCTTATTTAATTTTTATTTCCACCTTTTTTATTTTAGTTTTTTCTCCTATTATGTGCCGTATGAAACATATAATTTTCTTTTTATGTTTTTGATAACTAGATACATGTAAAACATTCTATATGGTAATCTCTAATATATATACTTTTGCATAAGCTCATTAAAAGTACCTTCACAGTTATCTTTTTTACTTTTACACATGTTTTTGCCTATAGTTTGTTCTCACATTTTGTAATTTTAGTTGGTATTTAAGTTGTGAACATCAATACTTATTTTCACAGACTACTTTTATTTTAATAACCCAAAAATATAATCTTCTTTTATTTTCATAGGAGGTTGAGTGGTGGATTTATTGACTATGCACATCGAGTACAAAAATCATTGTTAGTGTTACGATTTTATTTTGTTAAGTGAGTTATGGGATAACAAAATGATATTTTTTATTTGAAGTGGGCGTTTGACCCAATTTTTTCTACTTCAAATGAGTTTAGTTTTAATTTTTTAGAATTTGACCCAATTTTTTCTACTTCAAATGAGTTCAGTTTTAATTTTTTAGAATTTGACCCGATTTTTTTACTTCAAATCAGTTGAATTTTAATTTTTTAGAATTTTAAATCTTTTCAATACTTAGATTGAATGATGATTTATCTCAATCGTGATAACCAATAAATACGAGCTATGTTAAGAATAATATACGAGCTACAATACTATTCCTTTAATTATATTTTTGTTTAATAAGATAGACCTTTATTCGAAACTGTTAAGTTGTGGTAAAAAATTATTTTTTCAAAATTTTGAATTCTTTAATTTTTTTGGAAAAAATCAATGATTGATAACTTATCCATAAAATTAATGCAAAATTTAGTTAGTATATCTAGGAAAATCTAATTATCGTGAATGGCTTATGATCTTAAGTTCAAACAATTATAATTCTTTTTAACCAATTTTTATTCAAGTTTAAAATTATTTTAAGGTAAGAATTATATAATATTTTTATGTGAAACGCCACATATTTAATTTTTATTTAAGTTAATGTAGACCGTACATAGCACGAATTACAAAGCGTATTTTAATATCATGTATATTATATTAAAGCGGTATGTTGCGTTCAATGCCAATTTTGATTTGAATCCTGAATTCTTAAAAATATAATTTTTTTTTGTTTTAAAAATTTTATAGGTTTCTTTAAATTTTTAAATATTACTTTATTATATCAATCACATAAGCAATATCCTTTCATACTTTCTAATGGTAGTAATAGTCAACCGAAAAGGAAAAATCAATTTTAACTCTTCATATTCCGATTAGTAATTTCCATGAATTACTCTATATAATAATTTCTAACATGTTATTATGGATTAGTCAAAGACTAATTTATATCAACAAAATTTGCAAAAAGAAAGTAATTAAGATTTGCATTGCATTAGCAAAAAATTAAGAGTATGAAAATCAGCAATTAATTTTATATTTTAAGAATTTGATCAAAACAAATACAATACCATTTATAATTATATTTCTCCTTTCATTTTCTCATACAATTGTACCATTGGTTTTCATCATTTCATTTTAATTTTTTCACTTTAGATTCATTTATCTTCATTTCATTTATTTTTGAATTCATCATTTGTATTTATTATTATTTATTTGGTGTCTCTTTTCATTATATTATATGTAGGATTTTATAGTTTTGTTCATCATTTCTCCGTTTCATGAATATATATATATATATATCATATATAATGTAACCAGTAAAAATTTAGAAGTTTGCCATTTAATTATATTAAAATTATTTATATTTTCACTCGATCCAATTCATATCAATTTAATATATCTTTATCATTTTGTTAGTTTTCAGTTCTCACAACTTAACATCTTCATTTTATTTTTTGACTTTCAGTTATTTCCTTTTTCATATCCAATACTTTTCTTTGATATCTTTTCATAGAAAGATCAAGAGGAATCATTATGTTATTTTAAATAATTTTATATTTTATTTGTGGACTATAATCTCATTTGCATTAATATGTCTTTGTTTTATAGTTATATCATCGTATGTACTTTATTCAAATAATTTAATTTGATATATATTGAAAGGATAATGAGAAAATTAAGTTAGTTTTATTGTATGATTTTTTTTCTTCCCTAACTATGTTGGTGTGTATTCAAGCTCACTAATGACAAATTTCAATTAATTTTACTTTGTGGCCGTAGACAAAAAAATATAAAATTAATTACATAATATGTTCATTAATTTGGTAAATAATTGTATAGTATAATCAATCATATCATTAAGTTTGATACGTAAAAAATTTCATTAGAACTTTGAAACTAAATTCATTATTGCATTAAATTTTTAAGGATCTTTCATCATTCGAGTGCTTTCACATTGTACAATGTCTTTCTATTTCATGAATGTATCTTTTCATTCATATTTCGTATAATAGATGAAAGATCAAGTTAATATAATTTGAAGTTTGAAAGTTAACAAAAAAAAAATATTCTAAAATTTTAGCATGTAAGTGGTAGCAAAAAATATCAGAGGAACATGCCTAATTAATGAATAAAATTATAGTTGTCTATAAAATTTTTAAAAATATATATATTGAAATATCTCTTTTTTCTATAAATTTTCAAGTATTAAAAGTTTGGATATATCATTGATTCTTAAGATATGCAGTCGATTCTTAAGGAATGGGCATTATTGTACGATCAACTCTGTTATTTACTTTTCTCTACTAATCTAAATTAGTTTTCAATTTTTTTATTGCTATTTGTAAGGTCTAAGCCTCTACATGAGTCTCATCATAATTACAACAACTTATGCATATCCATTTGTAGTATCTTTAATCTAAATAACTGTCATATCTACACTTGGAATTGTAATATTCTCTCAAAATTTAAGTTGTATATGAAATTTGAAGGACTAAAGTGAGATAAGAATAAAATTTCAAGGATAATACAGGAGTGGTTCAAGTTTTCTAATTTGTTCACCTTTTTATAATTTTATGTTTCACCTTTCTATAGTTTTGTATTTATGATTTAATTCGTTTTGTATAGCATTTGTATTGTATATTTTTATAAAAATAATTAATTATATGAATAATAATAATTATAAGAAAATATTTTAATAATTTTCCGTGCATAGCACGGGTACACTCTAGTATTTTATTATAATATGAAGTGTGAGTCTAAAATGAGTAGATTAGAATGTAAAGTCACAAACCATAAGGGCGTGTGCATAAACTTTAGAAATTTCAGGGGACGAAATTAGGGCAAATTTGCAATATTCAAAACTTGAATTGAAAATCTCTAATTGGGTGTGAATAATTGCTATAAAAATGTATAATTGCTAAACGGCGACGTTTAACACAAAGCAGAGCAGAAAGATGGGTGGGAGTGAGAACAGCAGCAGTGGGGAGGAAGATGGAGACGCCGAGTGGATGGCCGCCATAGATTCCGTCGCCACCGCCGCCACCTTTACAAAACACACCTCTTCCAATGGTCGTGTAACACATCAAGACGACGACGAAGAAGAAGAAGAACAAGAAGAAACGCCCAAACCCCAAACCCTGAAGCTTTACCAAGTTAAGGTATTACACGTTTACTGCTTTTAAATTAATTTTCAGATTTTACTGTTAGGCAAGAATCAATTGAGCAGTTTATATGATTATGGTGAAGGTTTTCTATTCCTTTTTCTTCATCTCTTATACGTTTTTCCTCAATCTGATGAGATTGTTGTTTATTGTTTGAATTTTTTTGTTTGGTAAAATGAGAATGAAATAATTTTATTTTTTTGCACTTATACTTATTTGTCTTTTGATGAACATTTCTTGTAATCAGTCTCCTATTTAACAAGAACCATTGCACATAAATGCTCTTTTGTTTTCTCCATGATATTCAAACTGGCCAAAAATCATGAAGAATGGAATTAAGGATATTCAATAAACATTAAGTATAACCTCTTACGAATCACTAGAACTTTTTTGAAACACTGCAGATTCCCATGTATCTAAATTAACTGGACCTATCCAATTTGACAAGATGCAAAAAGGAAAAAGGAAAAAAAAAAAGAATGTACATGCTGTACGTGTTGAATTGCAAATCTCCCACCATTACATCATATTCATATGTTCTTGGTGTCCGTATCAATGATAAATTATCTATCTGACAGGCACAAAAGATATTGGACGACATATTAGAGAAGAGTATTGAAGTGACGACTATAGATTCAGCTCATGTTCTGAAAAAAGATCCAGATCATGCTGTGAATGATAATGGATTCCGACTCTTCAGACGTGCCCCGCCTGGGATAGTGTTTGATCACTTAGGTAAGAGGATCATCTTACCATAAGATTCAATTAAAGAGCCCTACTGAAAGTGCCTGACTAAATTCTAATGTGATACTTTTTACCTTGTTCACTTCATTGGTAGCAAATTTATTCCTGTTCTGGTGAACTTGAGTTTGATAATAAAACTGTACTTGTATTACCAGATCAGCTTCGTGGACCTACTAAGAAACCAAAAATTCTTCCTGGAGATGAGCTCGATGAAAAATCAAAAAAGGTGTGCTTATTATTATACCTCAATTGCTGTTTTTGTTCCTTTTGCATTTTTGTCTCAAACTTTTTGTGAATTTTCTAGTTCAGGAAGCAACTTCAATCTGTTGCTGTTGATGGGGCTGATATAATTGCTGCAGCAAAATCTGGGCACCAAAAGGCATTAGCTAAAGTTGAAGCCCGCGAAGCGTCTGCTAAGGCAGCAGCAAAAAGAGAGGAAGAACGAATTGCAGAGCTGAAAAAGATTAGAGGTGAAAGATGGCTTCCTTCTGTAGCTAGAGAAATGCGGATAACCGTTCAACGTCAAAGATAACATACTCAAATATGGGTGTTAGGTTTGATTTTTGACTATTTATCACAGATGAAGAGAACCCTTTAGTCTCTATTGCTGTATGAAATCTTGAATTCAAGCTGCGACAAATTTGTGCGTATATTTTTTTTTTTTTTTGCTTCATCGACATTTCACTATTTAATGTACTTAATTAGCTATGGGGAAAAGGAAAAAAGACATGCACACTTTAGTCTTTACATCAAAGGACGTGAAACTATGATAAAATAAAGGATTTTACATTGCGCCACAAGAAGTTTCTATATGCGGTAGGCCTGTAAAATGATGATCTTATTCGACTGAAATGTAAAAATAATTGCAGGAAAAAGAATATCAACGTTATACTGTTCGTACACAGAACAAGTAAAATACAATAACTTAGCAGTTAACACAAAGTAATTTACAAACTGATTAACCAATCAATAATACAACTTAATAATCAAACTATTGCACCTTATTGGTAGTTGATTGATCAATCAACTACAAGTTCCATGCGTCGTGGAACTGATAAATTAATCAATACTCAATATACAACACATGCGCAAAGTAATGAGGCTTTTGTTATAAAAAACCGAGCGTTTCTATATAAGTGGTGATAGAGAAGAATAGGCATTTGCAAGTTATGCCTCCAAATAACCTTTTTGTTCCAAGTATGAGACAACTATTTCAGCCAATTCATTTGGAGAGTGGCACATCCCTTCTCGTTGTTGCAATACTATCTGGAAGTTGGAAAGTGCACATTATCAGAAGATACTGTTTTTATGAAACAGAAATGCAGAAGATTTTTTATGTCAATAAAATGATGTTCTATAGTTCTCTTAATAGAAGTAACGAACCTCAGAGTTCAATGGTGGCTCATATGGGTCATCAACTCCAGTGAATCCTGTGGAACATGAGCAAAATAAATCAAAAAGGATTACTTGAATCTGGGATGTATTTCACATTGATGTAAGAAAATTGGTATTTCTGCGTTATTGAACAGAATAAAGCAACAGACGAGAAGGAAAACCTGTAACCGAGTTTTAGAATCTGATATTATACAATATCGTTTATTAAGTCAAGAGCAAAAAGCCAAAGATTAAGCTAAATACATTTATAATGTAATCAGGACTGCCTAATGTGAGTAATGTTGGATATGGGAGGCAAATGTAGTGAACAGTGATTGAATTCCTTCAAGAGGCAATTAGGTGGAATTTATAAGTTTACGGGTTACATCATGTCATTCAGGGGAATCCCAGTAATGTTGGGTATGGGGTAGTTAAAGCCCATATCAAAATCCCAATGACAAGATTATCAATCCAAATTCCAAAACTTACCTTTGATTTTCCCCGCTCGGGCCAGTTTGTATAATCCTTTAGGATCCCTTTTCTCACAAACTTGCAGAGGCACATCCATATATACCTACATGTTTGAATGATTGTAATCAAGTTTCCGCAACATATTGTAGCTTTCAGTTTGAATCCCACAGATCAACTTTTCAAAGTCGAAAACACTAACCTCGATGAAATCTCCTTGAGGCAGCAAAGCTCGACAAGCATCTCGCTCCTTCCTAAAGGGCGATATTAGACTTGCAATGCAAATTAATCCAGCATCTGCAAAGAGCTTTGCAACCTCTCCTGTGTATCATAGTACGACGAGCATATAACACATTTGTGAGAGATTGAGAATGAGAATGAAATGATTTGTGTTCAACAAGAATAATCAAATCATAAACGAACCTATCCTTCTTATGTTCTCCGCTCGATCTTCTGCTTTAAAACTAAGATCGCGGTTCAGACCATGTCTACAGTTATCCCCATCAAGGATATATGAGAGCTTTCCTCTAGCATGTAATGCACGACTCAAAGCACATGCCAAAGTGCTCTTTCCTGTAGTAAATTAACCGTTTCGTTGTAATGCAAATTGTATAACGATCAAGAAAACTTAACTAAAACTAATTGTGAAAACGAATTTAAACTAATATCAGTTATCAACAGTGTGAGATCTGTATAATACAAACCTGAACCGCTGAGGCCAGTAACCCAAATAACGCAGCCCTTCTGATTAAGCAACTCTTGCCTGTCGCTCTTTTCTACAGAACACTTGTGCCACATGATATTCGACGAATTTCCAACCGTAGACACCTGAGCCGTACTCTTTCCTAGTTAAACAAATTGACAAGTTCAATTAATGAATAAAATCAAACAATTAAATCACACGCATGAGAATCAAAAGGTCACAATTGAATAAAACAATACAATTCGTACCTGAAAAACTGGTGGAATTTCCTTCAACTTGGTGGTTAGCCTGGTGCGTCGTCGTTTTGGAAGCTTCCATTGCCTTGATTGGCGTTGAAACCCTCAATTTCGTCGCGCCACTGAAAATCCCCAATTTGTTACTGACGGTCTTAGGAAATAGCACGACCTTGGCAAACGACGTCGTCTTAGCGTTGAAAAAGTCCAAATCCGAATAAGATCTGCACAAATTCAACGATTGACTACCAACTGTCATCATTTTATATTCCTTAATTCACCCTGTCATGTCAATACACAGTTACGCTCTTGTATTTATGACAATGGCAGCTCATTAATCACCATCTAATTCTGTAAAATACGTAACACCAGAGGAAAAGTACGAAAAAATAAATCAAATTGTTTCGCAATAAATGGCAAAAAAAAAAATTGGAATATTTTGACAAATGAGAGGAAAGATATTAAATTACGTAACGATTCCAAACAACATTGAGAAAGATAGTGCCATGAATCATGGACTATTGGGAGGTGGAAAATTATGGTTGTGTTATGAACCAGATTTTTTTTGAGCTGTGTGTATATCTATATCTATATATAATTTTGCACGTAATTGTGTGTGTATTATCTTCTTCTTCTACTATATTAAATATAGCACAGTTTTCCCTTAATCCTAATTTTCTAGAATTTTGAATTTTTTTAATAAAATGAAAAATTCTTATTGGTTGGTTAAATTTTTTAGATTGATTACTATTCTTAAATTAAATAATCAAATTAAATTACTTTCCTATTACATTCACTTGCAACCAAAATGGAAAGAATTACAATGTTTTGATTGTGATTTGTGATCATTAATGCAAATGGAAAGACCAAAATTTATTACCATGTATAATTCTTAGCATATCTAAATAAAGAATGATCTAAATTAAGTACGTTCACATTAGGCTTAAATTTAAATTTTAAACTTTATTTTTAAAATTGACTACCAAATCGAAATTCTTAATTAGGAGGAATATTTAATTTACGTTAGCTAAATTTTACGTATTAATTCATTCCACAATTGATGGAATTATGCAGTTAATAAGGAAACTGATACATCTATAAATTATTTTCATTTAATCTACAAACTTATAAATTATGCCATACTTTTTCTGCTTCACAAATCAATTTTACGTTTCTCCATGTTCACTAATTTTTTCATCTACAAAAGTGAATTTGATTTGATGTGAGGTAATTTATTTTATTACTTCTTTATTTTTCATCTTTCAATAGTTTTGAATTTTATGCTTTCAATTTTGTTCGATTTTCTTCATTTAATTTAGTCATAAACATTAATGACATTATGAGAATTTCTTAGTCGATTGAAATTTTTAGTCCATATTTTATTTGGCGATGAGTGGTTATGAATGGAGCAATGGAATACTTATACATATATGCTTGAGGTAATCATTTCACTCCATTAATTTTTATTTTTTGTAGTTAATACCATTGTGTACTATTTTTCTGTTTATAGTATTATTTTTGTTGTTAAATTTATTGTATATTAACAATTGTTTTTGATATATATGTGCAAAGGAGTGTACTAATAATCTTTTTTTTAATGTATATATATATATTTAATAAAATTGGGGAAAACTTTAGATTATGAATGTAGCAAATAAAAGCGTTCAATATTGAATTTTGATGGTTGAAGACAAATCTCTGATTTCTATTTTCTATTCCCTTCTTCCTTTTTTTATTAGATTAAATTTTGAATTTAAATTTAGTTTCTTTATGAGAACTAGAAAGAAAAATTAATTTAATAATATAATTATAATTTTTGTTATTGGAAATAATTTTTCATTTTTTACAAGTTATAAATAAAAAACAACTTAATTGATTTATCGTTTTAATATTATAGAAATTATCTTCTGGTTGAATTTATATTTTAATATTCCAAAATTATGAAAATTTAGCGCCTCAAGTCTATATGTGAACCTGTATAGATAGGCTTCACGTACTAAATTTCACTATATTACTTATTAATGTTAATTTTTATTGATTAAAATAATTGAGAACTAATATCATTATCATTATATATATTATAGCAAAGCGGTGTGGGACCCACTTTGCTCTCTATCTTTTTTTTCGGTAATTTTAATTTTTTTTATTGTTGAGAAAATTTTTATTAATTGATTTGATTGAGTTTGTAATTTGAAAGTTTGGATTTAAACATATTAATTAGGAATATAAAAGCACTTATTTGGTAAATAACACAATACTTGGATAATGTATTTTGCATTCATGATTGATAGTGGTTATAACAAGTTTTATGATAAGTTCCTGTTAGTAAGCCTACAATTAAATGAGATTATAATATGTTGACTAAAGTTTAATTTTTTAAGATTTGTTAGATGTAAATAGACTTATTGTATTAATTAAGAAATGAAATTCCACAATAAAAAAGTTATAGTTAATTGTATTTGAACAATATTTGGGATAATCGTATTTATTTGTTCCTTACATCTTGACTTCTAAAAATAGTAAAGAAAAGATTTTACAGGCAATTAGGGCAAACAATAAGCTTCCATAATTGATGCTAATTGAATGAGTAATTGACTCTTTTGGAATGACGAAATGAGTAATTGATTTTTTAAATGAGTAATTCACTATTATTATAAATATTGACGTCCATTAATTGATGTTAATTAAATGAGTAATTGACTATAGTTATAATTTTTAATGTCCACAATTTAAGCTTATAAAATGAGCAATTAATTCTTTTAAAAATTAAATGGCTACTTTTCTCAATTCTTTTTAAATTGGCATTTCATTGTAATATCATAATTGTGCATGTTCATAGTCTAACATCACATTTACAAGATCATAAAGTTTTGATTTCTTTCTTATTTTTATGTTATTACTCTCAATTTTTTATTCATTTTTTTATTTTAATTTTCTATTAGTGTTAATCTATGGCAGACATAAATCAAATGACTTTCATGGACACAAAGCTGGCAAATGTGGAAGCAGACTACTATGTTTTATTTATTTATCTTTATTTGGTTTCAGTGGATATTAAGTGTAATTAGTAAATTTTTTTAATAATTTTTCCCATTAATATTCTTTTTATAATATATTGGTTTAATTAGTTGTGTGGAAATGAAATAGTCAATATTCATGTAAAAAAATATTTTTTTATAGCTCTACATATTTTCTTATGTTTATAATTTATTATGACATTCAGTTTTCTTCAATGGAAATGAATAATAAATATTATGATTATATTGAGGACTTTTTTATTTGATAAAGACTAATGAGTCAGCCCAAATAAGCTTGAAGTTTGTAAAAGTCTGAGAATAAGAGAATTTGTAAGTTACAATAAGCTTGAGTAGAGTTAGAATAAGAGAATTTGTAAGTTGGCCTTAAACTTATTGTATTCCAACTCAATGAGTTTGAGTCACTTCATTCTTAGCTCATAATATTTGATTTACAAGCCTAACTTTTTTATGATAAATGAAACATATTACAATTGAGTATAATCATATTCTATTTATAAGTGACATTTGTTTATTATTTTATTATTATATAATAATTTAGTCCCTTAATATATTTACTTTGATAGATAGATATCCATGACTTTACATAATTAGTCATTAAATATATTGATGTGATTGGTCATATTTAATATTTTTTTTATCTACGAAGTTATATGGATTTCACCAAATCTTTTTTATAAGTTTGTTTCATCTACTACATTAAAGTTAAAGAAAAAAATTGTTCGATTAAAATTCAAATATATCACCTAAAAATCGCTTAGAATTAAATTATTATATTAAAAAATTTAAAAATATATATTTAATTGGACAATTTATTTAGAAAATAATATGTTCAAAAACAAATTACATTTCAATTTTAGTTTAGTAAACCACTTTAATATTTTTCATAATAATAGTAGGATTATAATAGTCTTTAAAGAAAAATAAATTGAAAAAAAAAATAGAAGGAATGAGCTCTATTGTTTTGTGGTACTCTTTTTGACAACAAATTGTTTATATATTTATTTTCTTAAAGAATGTTCTCAACTTCTTCCACCAAACAAATTTGTTGAAAAGTATTGTTGGGTTAAATAAAAAATTTGTTGTTTATTTGGCACAAGGATTTTTTTACTATTAAGTGACACTATTTTATATTTCTCATGAACAATAAGGTGTCATAATATTATAATTTTTTAACATTACTAAAATTTGATCTATTTCTTCAATGTTCTATTGAATGATTTTTTGTATTGAGTTAATGGATATAAATATGATAATTATGGGTTTTCAAAAGAGATATTTTAAATTATAATCCGTGCATAGCACGGGGTACACGCTAGTATATATTATATATATATATATATATATTATGAGATGCAATGATATTATTAGGTATAAGATACGAGTGTCCGGTGAAAGTCTTGTATTTTTGTTGTCTTTGGTAACGGAGAAAATTTTCTTATGAACCAGGAATTAAGGCCTCAAAAAAAATATTTCAGAATAAAAACTACTGAAAATGCAATATAGGACAAAATCAAAGGATGACTAAGAGTTGTTTGAATGATGGCTCAATTGGATGGCCACTTCTTCTTCCAAAATAAATTTTCAGAGTAAAAAACTACAAAAAAATTCTTGTTTAACATATCGTGAAAAAATCTTACAAAAAAATTTTCTCAAAATTTCAAATAATTTGAATTTTTTTTTGCAACAATTTAATTTTAATACTCATGATTTGACAGTTAATACAATCAATTAAAAAGATTTTTTCAAATATCTTCCAAAGGCGAAAATTAAATTAATTATATATTCTAATGCAAAATAATACAACGTTTAAAATAAGATCCATTGCGACTATTTTATGACGTCTAAATCAACGAATTTGACTAAACACATTTAAAAAAAATTATATTTAAATAAAAATCCAAACAAATTTCTCACAACAAAAAACATATAACATCAACCCCAATCATTACCTATTTTTCTCTTAAAAATCTCATCTTTTAAACAACATTTCTCATTTTAATCATGAAAATAATTTTTCGAAGATGGACATGCCAACCACTTGGGCCCTAATTTGTTTAGCATGTCTTAAAAAATTCTTACAAAAAAAGTCTCTCAAAATTACATATAATTTGAAAAAATTCTTGCAACAAATGAATTTTACTATTCATGATTTGACAGTTAATAGAATAAATTAAAAGGGTTTTTCCGACTCTCTTTCAAAGCCAAAAATTAAATTAATTACATATTTTAATGCAAAATAATGCAACGTTTAAAATAAGATCCATTATGACTATTTTCTGACGTCTAAATCAACGAGTTTGACTAAACACATTTAATAAAAATTATGTTTAAATATCAACCTAAATAAATTTCTCACAATAAAAAAAAATATCACATCAACCACAATCATTATTTATTTTTCTTTTAAAACTCATACAATCTCATCTTTCAAATCACATTTCTCATTTTTATCATGAAAATAAATTCTCAAAAATGGACATGCTAACCAATTTTCTTATGCCAAGTTATTTTTTTTTAAAACAGAGATTTAAAGAATACAGATACGATTATAAAAGTATTTTTGTAAGAATTTTTTAAAATAAAAACGGATCGTAATGGGTAGGTAGGTATGATATGATATGTTTTCTTTTATAAAAAAAAGTTGGTTTGTTTGTGATAAATAATATGGATTAATTTTTATTTTATAAGAAAATATGGACAAATTTAATTTAAATTTAATGATTAGGATATTTAAAAATATGCAAAATAGATTTTATTTCATACATTTCGATATTTATAAAAAAGGATATATAATTATTTAATGTTATATATTAGTTGGTGGATAAAAATATTTTTAATTATTGGATAATTTGTCAAATCTTTTCAAAGAAATTTGAGATTTTTCTAAAAAGGAAGTTAATATGACATTTATTTGGAACATTTTTATTAGATGTCAAACATATTTATATTTATTAGAAAATTATGAAAAATTGGGAAATAGGAAATGCAATGCCAACCAAATGAAGCCTTTGTATTTCCGTTGACCTACGTATTAAATTTATAGATTTATATAAATTTTAATAAAAGAAACTTTGAGTGCATCCAAAATATCGTGGAGTTGGAGAGAATCATGGAAATTTTGTGGCAGAACTTCTAAATAAAACTTTTGAGTTTTTTTTTATTAATTAGAATCATGGAAATTTTGTGGCAGAACTTCTAAATAAAACTTTTGAGTTTTTTTTTAATTAATTTAATTATGCATATTATTCATAAATAATATTATGTATATGATGTACATACATCTATTTTTGTTGAATATCTAATTAATTCTGAAATTGTTATTGTAGTTTATTAAGATTTTAATCCATGAATAATTTAATTTAGGTGATAGCTCTGAAAAATAATTTAATATTTTAAATTTCAAAACAATACTCTGCTTTCAAATGATCTAACGATTGAAATTCTGCTAAACAAATTCAAAGTGAAGTTCTATTTCAGGGGTCATGAAAATTCGAAAATTGGCAAAAGTTTAATGCAGATTTTTACACTTGGTTGGACAATTTCCCCTTTAATTAGGTCAGTTTCATTTTATATTATTTTAAAGATATTTTTACACCATGTTTTCCACATTGTGGACGTATCACATCAAGTGTACCCCGGAGAGACTTTTGGTTTTATTTTATTGTATATTATCATTTTTTTTTTATATTTTTGAAGAAATTTAAAATAATTTTGAGAATTGTGTATTATGTATTTGTTTATGATTTAAAAATACTTGGTAAATTAAATGTGTCTATTGTTAAGGAGTTCGATTTTTTTGTTTTATAGATTTTAAATTTATTCAAGGATTAAATCCAATATCAATTTTTGTAGAAATTATGAGGCGCAATTATAAAGATTTCTTTTAATGGAACATTCAAAATCAACACCTTGCAGATATAGTTGAAAAGATTTTGTATCCATTACAAATAAATTTGGTAGGACTTTAAGTTTGTCATAGTTGTGAAGTTTGTTTTAATGAATGAAGCTTACCGATTCTAAAAAAAACACATGAGTTCAATTTGACCAATCTTTGTATGTTTTTTAAATTGTTTTTTTTTTGGTAATTAAGAAATGAAAACTGAAGGTTATGTTTGTTTATGTTTTTAAAAATTATTTTTCGTCATTTTAAATCATAAAATTCTTAAAGACCACACTATAAACTGCTTTTATTTAAATTAATATTTTCTCAACTTCACTTTTCAATCCTCAATATAACTATATATTAATCAGTATGCCCATCACTTCACTCAATAATTAATCAATAAATCATTTATTCCACTAATATTTTCTATTTCTCTTTTACATTTTATCATCATTTAATCAATCATACATCAACTAACTATTATAAATTTGACATATATTGCAATTTTTAACCATTTTAAAAGATATATATTTAAACACAACATACATCACATTATTAATATTTCATAGTAGGTCCATGGGCCCAAAGCCTCGAAACTATCAATAGTTCCTAAGCCCAAAAATGGTAGCCCAACCAAAATGTATGAGCCCAAAAGAAACGTCAACCCAATACGACATCTTTTTATGTAAACCCTGAGATATCATTAGATACGCATCTCCCAAACCCACTATAAATACACAAAAAACCCTAATCCGCAGTTAAGAGAAAAAACGCTCACAACACTCTTCCAAACCCCGGCGGCGAAAATGAAGTACAATCCACGCGTCTCCTCCTCCCGGCGCAAGAGCCGCAAGGCTCATTTCACCGCGCCGTCGAGCGTCCGCCGCGTACTCATGAGCGCCCCACTCTCCGGCGACCTCCGAAGCAAGTACAACGCCAGATCCATGCCGGTTCGCAAGGACGACGAGGTTCAGGTCGTCCGTGGCACGTACAAAGGCCGCGAGGGCAAGGTTGTGCAGGTCTACCGTAAGAAATGGGTGATCCACATCGAGCGGATAACACGCGAGAAGGTTAACGGATCTACGGTCAATGTCGGTATCCATCCGTCGAAAGTAGTGATCACGAAGCTCCGTTTGGATAAGGACAGGAAGTCGCTGCTCGACCGCAAGGCTAAGGGACGCGCCGCCGCTGATAAGGAGAAGGGGACTAAGTTCACTGCTGAGGATGTCATGCAGACGATTGATTGATTAGACTAATTTTGGTGATATCTTTTTGAGTAATATTTGTTATTGGAGTTTTTGTTTAAATGAATGTTGGTGAGAGTAAGGCAGCGCTGAACTCTCACACTACGTTGCTTTTAACGTTACTTCTTCGATTTATCTATGTTTAGATATTTTGCCAAATGCTTATCTTTATATATTGCAACTTGAGATTTTGTTTGAATGTTGCATTTGATGATGCTTGAATTTGTTAATTTGTGTTCTTGGGTATACTATGCTGTTTGAATGATTTCAAATTGTAAATGAGATATAGTTCTTGGGTACATTTATAGTTCATGAGATGTCATGTGCATTAGACAATCTATGAAGTCGAGTGCAGTGTCTGTTTTAAAATCTTTGAGTACATATGCATTGACAATAATATCCATATTTTATATTTTGTTTCTATTGCATCCCTTCATGGTTTTCTATTTAGATCTTGATATTTCATATTTCAGTGATTCTTTAGGGTTCATGATGCATTTTTCTTGATAGGACTTGTAGGCATCCATCAACCATATTCCAATGCGAAGGGAAATTCTATCCCGGACCCTGCCCAATGCAGCTGGTCCGGGATAGCCACACATTTCAGGGTGGGTGGGTGTTAAAATACAACACCCACCCATACAAATGTGTGGCCCCCACCTGAAATGTGTGGCTATCCCGGACTGGCTGCATTGGGCAGGGTCCGGGATAGAACTTCCCCAATGCGAATGCATTTTTTGCACGTCATCAAATAAAAATGTCATTACTGGATGTCCCTCTTATTTAAATGCAAGTCAGACACTTGTTCCTGTGCCTAAGTAAGAAATGTTTTACTATATCTTCAGATTTTTCTTGCTTCCGCTTTGTTTTTAATGGTTATTTGAAAATGCAGAGATAAAGCTTGATGCTCCTAACTAGTTTGAAGAAAATAGTCTCACTAATTATCTTTTTGACTTGAAGAGTTCAATTTACCAAAAAAAAAAAAACTCGAAAGAGTCAGTAGCTTGCAGATCAAGTTAATAACACTAAACGCAGAAAGGAAACAAGTACAGATCAAATTTAAACCTTAAAGTGTAGGAGGCATCCTAAGATAAATCTGGAAATAACCATACTCAACTTTGTCTACTTCAATACTATTACTACCAATTAAAGAAACTTATAGTAACATACCAATGCCAAAAAACGAAAAAAAAATCTGACTTTTGTTCCAATTGTGAAAAATAAAGCTGCAAAAGAGAGAGTTCATTGTTTACCATGGAACTCCAAAGAATACTTGTCATGTCAAAAAGACTCCAAATGTGGATATACTTCACCGGATATCAATGCAAAATATACTTAAACACCAAGAATCTGCAGACGGTACATTCTGCAACTACTTATTCGTGCTTCCTTCCAGCGCAACTACTGAAAAACAGACAAACTTAATCAAGATTCTCTCAAGGCCTCAGCGCAAGGGACACACCGAATCTGGGTGTCTTATCCAAGGCCTTGGTGTCGAATTCACTTGATATAGTCACAAGTGACTTCCGAATGAGCTCATGCTGCAAAACAGTCGCTAGTGTGCCATGATTATTAAGCTTCACTTTCACGAGGGTGAGGCTGTCAATAGCGTAAGACCCTCCAACTGTAAATGTGTTCTCGTTTGTCGAGAATTTTCTGCTGATCTCTCCCACAGCAGCGTTCCTCTTCAATTCATCCATGTAGTGTATGTAAGATGCCTTTATCGTGTCCCCTTTCTCACCCCTACAAGGAAGAGATATAACATAGACTCTCTTAATAAGAAAACAATTGAGCATGTAAAAGGTGAGCGAGTAGAAGAAAAAATAGAAAAAGAAAAAAAGGAGATAAGATATAAACTTAAGAGAGGAAAAACTTCCCTACATAAGTTTTTTTGGATAATGTGATTGTATTTAAGCAACTTTACCAAAAGATACAAGGTAAAAGTATAACAGTCACATGGTGTATGTGAAATGTTCTTGCCTTACCAAACTGTCAAACAAAAAACCTTCTCCAAAGCAGGAAAACAATGAAACATTCTAGGCCCCAATTGATTGGAACATCGATCTCAAAGAATTTTTTTTCGTGATAAAAATGAGAAAATATTATTTGAAAGATAAGAAATAAGGTTTGAAAATTGAGTTTAGATGTGTATTTTAAGAGAAAAATAGGTAATGATTGTGGTTGATGTGATATGTTTTTTGTTGTGAGAATTTTATTTAGGTTGATATTTAATTATAATTTATATTAAATATTTTTAGTGATACTCTTTGATTTAGACATCGAAAAATAGTCAAAATTGATCTTATTTTAAACATTACGTTATTTTGCATTAGAATATGTAATTAATTTATTTTTTGGTTTTAAAAAATAGACGGAAAAATCATTTTAATCGATGATATTAACTGTCAAATCATCAATAGTAAAAATTGAAATTTACTCAATTTTTTGAAAAAAAAAATTCAAATTAGTTATGCTTTTGGGAGATTTTTTTTATAAAAAAATTCTTTTGACATGCCAAACAAATGAATTTTTCGGAGATTTTTTCTCTGATACATTTTTTGAGGATATAGATTGCCATCCAATTGGGGCCCTAGTTTTCCAGATCTGGACCAATCATTTGACAAGTGTTATTCAAACCGCCATATGATTTAGCTGGGTCGGGAATGGTCAATGCAATATCTCTGCAAAGCAGGAAAAACGAACCAAACTCGAAATTACTTACAAAATTACTGAGGCAGAGGAATCTGGTTTTGTCACAGTGATGCCCACAGTGTATTTTGCCAATTTACCGGAAGTGGTCTCATAACCTGCCTCTGCACCCAAAGCAAAGGTGGGAGTCCCAATGGTAACTGAGAGATCAACTGGGGGAGCTTGACTCAAACCAACAGCTGCAGTGAGGGATGCATGTGGGTGGAAGTATTGAAATTCCACCTGCATAATCATAAACATGAGCAAGTTAGAAAATGGAGAAGATTGTAAACTCATGTAGTTGAATAAATTGAAAAGCACACACCTTGCCAGACTCATAATTGGGATATTTCAAAGTGGCAATAGCTTTTGATGATGGGATAATATCAAAAGCAGTTAGAGTAGCTGAGATCTGCAAAACGAGAAGGATGGATCAGACAAGTGACGAAGTAACAAGTTTGAAGGGACTCCCCTTCTTATGACTTTGGAATCGAGCGAGATGATATGCTATAAAAATGGGTGAGGATCTCACATTTGATTCTGTATCAACTTTGAGATCAGCAGACTTATCCTTGTATATGTACTGGACTGCTATATCTCCAGATGAGTAGCCTCCCTTTTTCACCGTGGATGTTGTCAGGGCCTACATTGGGTAATAAATGAAAAAAATGGAGATCAAATTGTGAAACTATTGCCAGGGAAGTCAATGGCAAGAAAAAAAGACAATCATTGCAAATGGAAATTCATAGTAATGCTTAAAGATGCTGTAAAATAAAGCTCCATACATGTCTTTACACTAAGAGGAAAGTTTAAAATATTCTAATTGGTGTATTATTTCTACCTTATCCTGTGTAGAAATACAAAGGACAAGTATGCCTTCAGTATCAGAAAAGTTAAGAAACAATACACCAATTAGAGCTTGTAAAAAAACAATAAACTGCATGCCCTCCCATTAGAAGGCACAAATGTCGTGAAGACAGTCTTTAAAATGATTACTATGGGATAAACTCCCAAAATCTGAAGTTTGATCACCGATTATCACCACAGTGATATAAAAATTTCAATAAACGAACTAGAGATTGCAATATCAGTTAGAGTAACTGAGCAGAAAAGATTCTAAATTCTCAGTTCCTTTCAGAAATCAAGTGAAAAACTTGCATTATTCTCACCCCCATTAAATATAACGTGGGATAATTGCTAGTAGCTTATTCAACCAACATCAACAATAAAATACCAAAGCATAAAAAGTGGGATACATAAAGATAATTAACGAGTGTATTCACAAATCAATAAAATGGAAGGATAAATAAAGGGAATTTAATACAAACCCAGTGAGTACAACTATAAAAGCCATATCAGTCACATAGTTGTAAGTTATAAACGGCAGGCGGGCGTTGCACCATGTCTCAAGGCACAACTCTTCCACTTTTTTTTGTTGTTGGCAAGAGCTTACAAAAAGGCTACGGGTAAACGAGACATGCCCTTGGTGGTTGGGACACCTTTGTTAAGGCAGTAAAAGAATAAGGATCCGATGAATAAAACCCTAGCTTCCTTGTGTCCTTCCTCTTACATGAATTTTTTTCTCCAGCACAAGTATGTTTTTCCTCTTATGTTTTTTGCTGAAATAACAATATGGAGGTTTTTTCGCATATCCTTGCGGAAATTAGTATTATATTTGAAATCATTGACAATTTTTGGAATTTTCTTATATTTTTGCTGAATAAAAGTCAAAATTAGTTCTAAAATTTTCTTGTCACTTGAAATAGGCACTCAAATTTGCAGAAAATTGTTGAATGCTATTTTTGTCCAAAGCTATTAAAACTGCAGACATAATTTATCTATGAATCCTATGCCTAACCTTGGCAAGTAACACAGCGCCATGTGCCATAGCTACAAGCACTTTGAGGCATAGTGCCGTGACTTTTAACAACTAGATCCATCATAAATTATTGAGTATGAATCAAAAACAAATACAGACCAATTAAACACAAGCATCTTTACAAATCTTATACTCAAATCCAAATCAAGAAAGAACTGTTAAATAGGAAAATCATAAGAACAAATGTTTCAAGAATGCCGTACACACTTCCGCATCCAACTGCTGTCTATATGCCTTCTGCTTAATCAAGTTACATTACATAATATTGTAATTTTTTTTTTGGTTACTAATTGATTTCTTACTGACTCACTATTAACATTTAACAATGCTCAAATGAGAGTTGAAACCCTAAGTACTTCCTAAATCATAAGACAAATTGAGACACGCATAACATTAAACAAAAAATAAAATTCATAAACATGGAAAAGAAATCTACAAACATGATACACACATTTATGACGAAAAAAAATCCAAAATCATACCACGCCCGATGCACTGTAGGTGGATACAGAGAACTTGTGGTCAGAAATATAATCCTTCGTGAGCAGATCTACAAATTCAAAAGAACAAAAAAACCACAAATCAAAAACATAAAATAAGATGAACACCATAAATTAAATACTGGATCAGAAAATGAACCTTTGGCTTTCTTGCCAATATCTGAGAAGAGTCCCGGTCCCTTGCTCATTTTAATTTTCTTATCTTTTCTTTAGTTTCTGTAATTCAAAGAAAGATGAGAGAGTGAATGGAGAGAATTTATGAGAAAAGGAAATAATGGTTAGGAAGAAATTTGTATTTGGAGAAATAGGGCCCAATTGGTTGGTATGTCTATATTTGAGAATTTTTTTTCATAATAAAAATCAGAAATGTGGTTTGAAAAATGAGATTTTTTAAGAGAAAAATAAGTAATGATTGTGGTTGATGTGATATGTTTTTTGTTGTGAAAAATTTGTTTTGGTTCATATTTAAATATAATTTTTATTAAATGTGTTTAGTCAAACTCGTTAATTTAGATGTCAAAAAATAGTCACAATGAATCTTATTTTAAACGTTATATTATTTTGCATTATAATATGTAATTAATTTAATTTTTGGCTTTAAAAAATAGTCGGAAAAGTAATTTTAGTTTGATTGTATCTAAATAATAATGACCATCAGGGTCGTGGCTGTACGAGGCTTATCCATACGAGGTTGACCTCTATATCAATGCTGGAATTTCAGTTCCTAGCTTTAATTTTCTACAGGCGGTTTCTCTGTTTCCTGTTTCAGGAAGAGATCAAGATTATTAGTGTAGAAGTATATGTCAATCCTTATGCTGAATCTGATTAGGAAGAGGAAGGGAACAACGATAAGGAGATCAATGCTGAGGATGAAGAATGTGTATGTTCTAGACTCTTGCATCCATTATTGTCTTTTGGTGATTTACTGCCTTTAAGCAATCCTCATATTTTAACAGCTTTTTCCTATTATGGGATACTATCGGGATAAGATTGGTTCATGGTACAGCAATCCACTGACAAGGATAGCAGAAACTCTGTCAACTGGACAATATATAATTTTTTTTTTCCTTCTGGTTGGTAAGATTTTCAATTTATTTTGTACCACTTGTTTTTGTATGGTTATTGGATTTGTCAAATCATGTAAGAAAACGAGCATGCTGGAAAGTAAACTGGGGACAAGGCTTCACAGTTAGATTAAGTAATAGGCATCTGACCATCTGTATATAAACTTTACAGTTTGGGTGACCAAACGAGTTCATTATCTTCTTTTTCTTACATCGATAAAACTTTGTTCAATTACAGTAGAATCTTGATAGAGTTACTTTAGCTTATGAGTTTCACAGTCCTTGCTGCTTGGGTACTGAGGTGAAGTAGCAGTGCTTTATATGACAGCTTATTTTTTGATAAGACTAAGAAGAACCCAAGGAAATATGTTGTTCGTATAGTTTTTTTTATCTGAAAGGGTTTTTTACAGCACAATGAAGTTGCCCTTGAAATGTTAGGAATGAACTACGCAAACTTTGAGTTGTGTACATTTTGTTGCCTTCTAGAGAAAGCTTAAGAGGAAATGAAATATGAGTTTCCTTTTTGACTGCTAGATAAAACGGATGATTTTTTTGCATGTTATTTTACAGATGCAAATGCAATAGCTTTGATGTTAATTAACTCTCCTTGTTCATTCCTGTGAAATGTCTTTGTTCAAGAATTCTATTTGGAAGCCCACCTGGTGTAAAGTCTATGGGGCTCGTCGCCCATTAACCTTAGATTGCTGTTCTTTTGGGGTATCCTAAGTGGTCCTTAGATTTTGCTCTAAAAACATGAGATTGTCAAAAGCATAGTAAAGAAGTGTGTATTGAACGTGTTGCTGGAAGGTCTGTTTGGCTTTTATTTTGCAGGCTGGATGAGTGACATAAAAGCATTTGATAATGCTGAGTTGTGACCACTTTTTTTTTTTTTTTTTTTTCTGCTTGTGGGTCACAAACAATAAATAATAGAAAGTGTGTCACAAAGTCAGGGAGAAAAATAGAAAAGAGGAAAAATTGTTCTGGTGAAGCCATTTTGTGATGAAATCTGAAAATGAAAATGATTTTTGCTTGTTTTTGATTAGAAATGAAGTAGAAGTAAAGTGGATGTCACTTACTATTTTCTGTCCAGCAGCGGAAATCGACCAGTTAATTTGTGTATCATGAGCATAGTAACAAAATGAGGATTCAGGTTTAATACTTAGGAGTCTTAATATATGTATATGAAAAATATAGCAAGTATAATGTAATTATCCAGTTATCAAACTGAAATTCATAATAGAATATGTGAGTATATCGCCTTACTAAAAATTCGAAAAGATATCGTCACATTCTGTAGTTCTTGTTTGATTAAAAAGAAATCATTTTACTTTTAGATGGTACAATGATAGGTTTATAATTTATTCTATCTTTTTTTTTTTGTTTGCTATCCGCGTTTATTTCACTGCGATCTGGGTCGAATTTCAATTATATTAATTTGACACGAATCATTGATGTTGGGGTCTCTAGCATGACCGCTTGATGAAATTGGAGGGAAGTGAAGTAAATGGCCAATGCTACTGGAAGGATTCCTCTTTGGATAATAGGTGGCATTCTTGTGATCGATTTAATAGATATTTTCTTTTATCATTCATATTCTCGATTGGGTTCATCTCTATAGTAATAGGATGAATTGAGTAATTGAGTTGTAGACATGAAAGCCTAGGAACTCAACGAGATTCTCTTCTTTGTTTGTATGATTCAAAGGGAAAAGGGCCATTGGGTTCTTAAAATCAATTGAACACCAGAAGAATTAAGTTATAGATTGCATTCGAAATAAAAGTTGCCTATAATATATGTTCGAGTTTGTCGTAGTTTGTTTGAATTTGTTGAAGCTATGTTGCTAGGTTTAGCTTGTACAAGTTGTACAAGAGGCTAATAATATTAGATTTGAGAACAATTTTAATATCCGATCCCCTTATTGATGAACAATTATTTAAAAATAAGTGTGGCCACAATCCCCTTAATGATGAACAATTATTTAAAAATAAGTGTGGCCACTATTTATGATTAGACATTTAAATGAGTTGCACATGATATTACTTGAGAATCTCAAGTTGAGATGTACATATTTTTTGGATCGTCAGGTCGTATAATGACCCGATTCAACCCTATTGAGATTGGTTCGATACCCGATTCAAGCCTATTTGAGATTGGTTCATCTAAGGATCATTCTTTAATTCTTTTCCACGTAGAGAAACGAGATGCAATTTGATTTATATGATCAATTTAGGTAATTGTTAATTATTTTACTTATAGCACCATTATATTAAAACAAGGGAAAATTACAAATAACTCCCCTAACTAATGTCGTAATTCCAGAAAACACCCAAAAATGATCATAATTACAAATACCTCCCCTATTTTGTATTCCACCTCCCCTGCCCGTATTTTTACTTGCCCGAAAGGGTGAAAATACCAAAATGCCCCTACAATTTTTGAGGAAAAAAAATAGAAAAAACCATTGATAATTATAATTGCTGTATAGACAAAAATACCCTTACTTTATTTTATAAATATATTTTTATTTTCAAATTTAAAAAACCATAATTTTACATTCTTCCAATCCATTTATTTTGCAACATATCTGCGCACCCGTTTTTGCATTTCTGCCGTTTCTCTTTTGATTTTTTTGCAAATCCATCTTCTGGGATTTGTAGAGGATCTCAAGAGGAGCATTTTGATACCTCATTCGACCATTATATCCAAGTTTTGAGGCTGGATTTTGGTAAAAACCGTGAAAACTTCGACCATTATATCCAAGTTTTGAGGCTGGATTTTGGTAAAAACCGTGAAAAAATCGCGCAGGCTACGGGTTACTGTAGCAGCGCACTCTTTTTGATTTTTCTGCTCCGATTCAGCTCCTTTCTTGTTGACTTTTCATAGGGGTTTTGTAGCTGAGTTCCTTAGATCATTTTGGTACCAAATTTGCCCTATATCATCACTCGATTTGGGCAAATTTTGGCCAAGATTCTTAGGTTCGCACTGTTCATTCGCGATTTTCAGCTTGTTCCTTTGGCAATCGGAAATCTTCTGCTACTCTCTTAGCTTTTGATTTTGTTTTGCAACTATGGGAAAGAAGAAGAAGAAGGCCATCTTTAAGCCTTTGAATGATGCCATTGCCTTGTGTAAGCTCTTCAACCAAGGCTGAATTTCGCCGTTTTGTTGAGGCATTGAAATTTTCTTCAACCAAGCTCTTCAACCAAGCTCTGAAATTTTCTTCAACCAAGCTCTGAAATTATTTATGTTTTCTGGATTTTAATTTTGATT
The DNA here is from genome assembly GCA_963669365.1 of Verbascum thapsus. Taxonomy (NCBI): domain Eukaryota; kingdom Viridiplantae; phylum Streptophyta; class Magnoliopsida; order Lamiales; family Scrophulariaceae; genus Verbascum; species Verbascum thapsus. The sequence goes on along the minus strand of OY770107.1, from coordinate 4,691,128 downwards.
TAGCATTGTTCTTTGTTAAATTCTACACACAAAATTTTAAGTGTATTGGAGCAATGAAACTGAAGTGGGTTGAACTATTTGTATGCGAATTCGAGCTCAACGAGTGTGGTGGAGTATGTGAGACCGCGTGGGCTGTTGATACGTCGAAATTTTCCGGAGTTGCAATTAGATGTTGCTGGCTCTTCATAAAGTTCCGCCTACTCCGACAACAGCAACGGACGCAAACAATCATTCTCTGAAAAAACAGCAATGACGCTGATAACGAGTTCAAGGCCTACGGCGAAAAATCAACACTTTCAAGAATTATGGAATCGATACGAATGTTTTATTTAATACTTACGGTGTTAATAATACCGTCAAAAGTTTTATTTAAATTTAATGTAAGGGTTCAGGGTTAATGAATGTGTAGGTTTGAGTAATTGTTTGAGATTTAATTTGGTATTTCATTAATGAAATTTAATTTGATATTGCTTTGTTGAATAATTAGCAAATAAATAGTGTTCCTTTGCAATATTCATTAGGGAAATTATTACATTTGCACCCCCTCAAACGATCAAATAGTAACAAACACACCCCCTATAACGGTCATGTCATGGCCAAGAAAACAATATTACATTTACACCCCCTGAGGGTATTTTCGTCAAAAAATATATGACATTGGATGACGTCACCAATTGATGACGTCATCAGGGGTAAAATAGGAAAACCACAAAAAATTATCGCTGACGTCAGCAAAAAATTGACCGAAAAAACGGGCAGGGGAGGTGGAATAAAAAATAGAGGAGGTATTTGTAATTATGGTCATTTTTGGGTATTTTCTGGAATTACGACATTAGTTAAGGGAGTTATTTGTAATTTTCCCTTAAAACAATGACAATGTGACCCCATCACAATGCATGTGATATTATTCAGTGGAACTTCTTAATCAGGAAAGGATTCACCTCCAATCTATAATTTTATTCTATACTAATTAATGGTGTACTGTTTAAGGCCGGCAGCCAATTGCAGTCAATACAACAAATATTGATTTATTTAACAATTTAATAGGTTCCTAAATTGATATGTTATTACATAGGCTGATCAAGGATAATGCTTCATTAGGCACGCAATTACCTGTATAATTATTTTTTCTAATATTTTAATGGGTAGGGTTAGGAATGGCAATGGGGCGGGTCCGATGCGGGTAATGCTAGACCCGAGACCTGCCCCGGTCAAGATTTTTAGGACTCGGGCTCGCCCCGGACCCGTTAAGACCCGGTTCCGCCCCGGACCCGTCGGGTACCCGGCGAGTCCGGGTCCTACCCGATGACCCGATTAAAACATTTAATTTTGAACTTTTTCCTAACTTTTTTTTATCACAAATACACTTAAAACTAATATAAATAATACAAAACAATATAAACCTAAAATACATTTAAAAAAAACAATCAACTACACTTAATCATTCACAATAAAGATAAATCTAAATTGGTAAAGTAATTCAAGTTTACTACAAATTTGAAAACAAATCAAATATCAAATAAACATCAATGAAATAAAAATTAAATATCTGTGGTGAAGAGGGGTTAAGGGTTTTGTTGAATTTGGAACTTCCAAGTAGTTCACTACCAACTAAAAATCTAAAATTAACTATTAATTTTATTAAAATATCATATTATATTAATAAAAAAATATATATAAACTATATAAATAAGCAATGGGGGCGAGTCTGGGTACGGGTTCGAGACGAGTATATGCTGGACTTGCTACCCGCCCCGAACCCGACCGGGTCTTAGTTTTTGATACTCGGATTCGGACCTGACCCTAATTTTTTGGACTCAGACCCAGTCCCACCGGAACGGGTCCAATACGAATATTTATATTACCCAGCCCCATTGCCATCTCTAGGTTCACATAAAATAATTATATACTAAAGTGAGAGTAAGTTTGAACCACATTTATTCTTTTTGAGTACTTTTATTAAGTTGCGGATTTCCATTCAAAACTTTTGAAAAGTCGGTATGTGACTGAGGATATATTATTAATAAATTAATTTTTGAATTTTTTTTGAAAACATTTGAAAAATTAATAAATTATTTTTTGCGTCTTTGTTTTTATTTTATTCTAGGTGTGAGAATTGTTTACTAAATACTCTGCATCACGTTAGAAAAAATTGGAATGCATAATTAAATTATTCACATTCGGTTACAACCACTCTTTAAATACAAAAGGGATAATTGTCGACTAGATCTTCATAATATTCTAATTTGACTAATATATATATATATATATTTATCAAAGTCCATATAGAATTAGATCGAATAAAAATTGGTCATAATAATACTAAATTACATTCACCATGTTGTAAGGGAATTAACCAATTATTAGTTATTAGCATTTTCAGTGCGGTTAGTTGTGTACTACATGATACATTGAGGCGAATAAGATGGTATGCGTACCATATGATATAGATAGGAAATACGATAAATTTTGAAATTCTATAATACTATATGATGGTGATCATATACAATATATATAATATTTATAAATAAATTTATGTTAGTATGTTTACTATGTATGAATTTAAATCAGAATATTTGAAATATAAATATCTTAACATACAATCAAAGTTACTATTATTTTCCTATTTCAACTTATAGTTTATAAAGTATCATATAATATTCAAAATATATACCATGTATAGTGTATTAGTGTAGAATTAAAGGAACTGAAATCTTGAAGAAGGATTTATTGGATGAAAACAAGATCAATATGATATGATTACAAAGAAATTATGGAACAAAGAATGAAAAAGATAGCCGTGAGCCCTTATCCTCATCCTATTTATAAGGAGAAGATTACAGCTTAAGCATAACTAAATAACTAACAAGGTAGATTTGTCATTCCATATCTACGCCCTTCTTAACATATAGTAATCAAGGCGTGTTAGATACTTCATATTTTATAACGGATACTCGGGGTGCAGCAGAATATAAAACATCCGGGGATCTTAGCCCCATAAATCAATCGAGGTATCTCATGTTTCGGACATGCAATTTCAAGAATATTTAAAGCGAATCTTTAAGAGATTCGAAATACATTGCTGCTGTTAATTAAGATTAGTGTACACGTACAAGCTTTTCACCGACGTATTACGACTGGGTAAGAGCCATGGATGTCAAACTTACAAGACTCAGTACTGTGCATGAGATTATAGTAACGTAAAACCCTCCATTCCCGCATGAATTAGTTTATATGCTTTGACCAAAGACTTCAATTTTACTTACATATGACTGCACATGATACATGCCCATTTACTATCAAGACTATGAATTCCTATCTTGGGGATTCATAAATGATTGTTACATGCACAAAGTGAATTGCGCTTCGAGCTTGACTTCACCTAAGGATGATACGAGTCTGACTGATCCCATAGGCACATCTTTCATAATCCATAGCTCACACGTACAATCGTGATCTGTAATCCCAATCAATTACAACCCAGAGTAAAAACCCATGTGATTGGACTACAACGAGTCAGTTTGGGTATATCGTTTTCATCCCTGTACCGACATCACAAGCGCCACTAACTCTTAGTGTTTGAAGAGTACTCTCCTGCAAGAGCTTGTGACAATCAAGCCAAATCTTAAAGTCGCAGATAAAATTATATAGACTTGCGAACTCGGTTTAAGAGATCAAGTACTCAACATTTCCAGTGCTACCTTCTTACCAAATAAAGTGAAATATTTGTTTTAAGATCAGACATGTTGTTTATAATTTATTTATGCCATTAAGATTTACATGCAACAACTCAAAGACTAGTAATAACACAAATATTTATGCAATACAAAATAGTCTCAAACTTCCTATTTTCGTTTGGCATCAAGGACACACACTAGATACGCCAGCCAGAAGTCTTCGATATGATTTCCAATTTCCTTTTAAATTTAATTTTGGATACAACAAATACGTATCTGAAATCTATCCGGTTGTTATCTATAGAGTATTGTATTTGATTAGAGTATGATACTAGATCCAATATTAATAATATTCGTGCATTATATGTTGTGTATGATAGTCTCAATTGAAAATTTTCATTCACTGAAGACGGATAACATTCAGACTTCAGACACATGATATTTGTTATATGCAGAAAATAATTAAAAACATATATTTATATAGTATATCTAGTTTTTTTAGAATGTATAAAATTATAAGACTCGTTCACCTTTGTTAGTTACCGTCAAATAAATTATTTTACTGTATAGTTTGAGTCATTGGTTTAAATTTTAAATTAATTATACATAATTTCTTATAAATAAAAGAAATACTAAAAATAAGCCTATAAATATCAATTATAAGATAAAGAAAAAAATTATTTGAATGAACTGGACTTGGAGCTATTTTATTCAAATTTCAGAATGTGATTTTTATAAGTAAAAATTAACAATCAATTATTTATTTTGTACCATTGAGTTTCACGTCATTCGTATTTGCTTGGATTTAGACAATCTCAATATTAGTATTTTAAGCATCTTTCCAATTGGGTAATAAAAATGAACTAATGTAAAGAAAACAATTTACCGTATACAATAAATGTTATACTAGAATGTTTTCTTTTAATAAAGTTATGCATAACTTTTGATTTATCATACGTCACTTCTCTTTAAAGTTATTATCGTACCATTGACGCATGTATGACGCATCACTTCACCAATCACCAGTGGAATTTAAAATTTAAATTTAGCATTTCAAAAATAAATATAAAAATAAAAATTTATTTCCCTTAATTCGTGGCCTGAGAATTATTTCCCAGGAAAATCTGTTGGACAGGAATTTGGGACAAAATTAATGCAATGAGTAGACAGCCCTCTAATGGCCAAAACTGATGAAATTTATTTCTTGGATTTTGGGAGGTAAATACTGACCACAATTTGTCTGTCTACACCTATTAATATTACTCTAACCTCGAAAAAAGACAACAAATGTCCAAACTTGAAATTCTTTCCAATGATTGACGAATACAGAAACATTTGAGAAAATTAAATCATAATATATATATATATATATATCTAGAAACGTTTTATTTAAACCTCTATTTGTACATGTTTGTACAAAATTTTGAGTTAGATTTTGAATATGGTAGTTAAGTGGCTAATTGAGTGGTTAGTGTTTTTGTAATTTAGGTTAAATTGATAGTCAACCTACATTAAAAAGATGTGTATTAGAGTAAGAAGTTCTACGAAAATGTCATTTAGTTAGCATGTTATTAAAAAAAATTAAAAGAAAATCAAAATTTTTGATAATTTTAGAAAAATTCTATAAAAAAAAATGAAAAATTAGTTATTTTCTATTAAAAACTTGATAGTTAATATATCGATTAAAAACGTATTTTTGGCTAGTTTTAAACACTGAAAATTAAATGAATCACACATTTTACTTGTGAAATAACGCACGATTAAAATAATATCAATTAGAACTACTTTTTATGCCTAAATTGATGAGTTAGACTAAACATATTTTATAAAATTATGTTTTAAATACCAACCTAAACAAATTTGTCCCAATAAAATTTGTATCACATCAATATATGACATATTTGTCTCTAAAAAATACATCCAACACACATCTCATACTCTTCATCCCTAAAAATATTTTTCCACACTTTAATCATAGATTCTTTTGTCTAAGATGAATCATTCATTCAATTGGGGTCTTATAAATCAAATCGTGAGATTAAAAAGAGATTTATATAATACAGTTTTTTTTTTATTATTATTATGATGAAGCTTAAACTCTTCTAACTTGCTATAAATTAAAAGGTCATAATTCTGAAATCTTAATCAAGTCCAACAAGTAATTGAAACATAATTCATAAATACTTGTTATTGATTGTTTAATTCTATAAATGAGTGACTATTAATTTAAAATCTTTATTTATCTTCTTTATACAATATTATTAATCTATTGTTTCCTTTTGCCATTCCCGATGTATTCTCTTTTCTCTATATTGGGGTAATAGTGTGGAGTCGAATCAAAATAAGTGAAAATATGAGCCAAGACAGAGCCAAAACGGATTTAAACAGAAATCATAAAAAGAAATGCCATAAATGCATATATGTTATGTCAAACTATGCTAATTTCTCGTATTATTCATCTTCTTATGCTTATTGTTTTGTGTCAAATATTTGTTCAATTAAAGTGACTTTATTTCAATTACTGTATAATTGATTATGAATAAGTCAATATTCATAAAATTAATTAAGTGTAAAACAATGGTTCCATTCATTTTCTTGCACTTAGCCCATATATAGACCCCCTACCGGATTATGCACATCATTATACCTAGAGAGAAATGTGTAGCCTTGGTTTGAATGGTTCAACTTTACTCAAAAACCATGACATATATTGGGTTGAGAGAAAAGTGAAGAGCATGCCCTAGATTTAGGAGTTAGTCATGATAATGAAAACATACTAGTATTTTATGACAAAAACCCTTTAAGCATATGAAGAATTAATGGGGTCCCATATACATACACATTATATATATATATATATATATATATTTGTATGGGTTTTTGGAGTAACATATGAAAAAAGTAGGGAATTTTTAGGCAGAGTTTGGAGAGGGATTGGGGGGCAAAGTGATGATGATGCACGCCGGCCGGCAGCTTTACTCTCATGTCTGCTTTAATTTTATCTTCTCTCCCAATAAACTTATTTCTGATCAGGCCTGCCCCAGTCCCACTTACTCATATCATATATACTATTTATTATCTCACCAAATACACATACATAAAAAGGCAATCCCACTAAGCCCCTCTTGGCTATCCTTTTTCATTCACTATTTATATCTTTTAATTTGTCACATATATTTTTTTTTATTTTTAATTCCATATCTAAACACTATCTAGTCCATCCCAATTTCCTTGTGTACATCATACTGATTTGAGCCAATCTCTCCTTGTTTTTGCTTGCATAATAGATGTTCGAGACTTGATATACAATTAGGGGTTGGAATAAGTAATTGCATTGAGTTGGATATTCATGGTACATATGTAAAATAGAATAATAGAAGAACCATAATTCAAATGATCATATGTTAAACATAGTGTATAAGTATTTATTATATTGGAACTCATGATATGTGTATAATATAACAATAGGCGGCCTAAATACAATATTTAAATCAGATAAAGGAAAACAATAAACCACCCACCCAAACCCCCCACCATCGATTCCCCATAAAGAAAAGCAAATTTTTACTCATTCAAATTCTCTCTCTCTCTCTCTCTCTCTCTCTCTCTCTCTCTCTCTCCTCCACACCCCTCAAATCATCTTTTTTATCCTCACAACATTTAAAAAGCTACCAAAATCCAACTCCTACATTCTTACAATTCCCTCTGAAAAAACAAACCAACTCCAATACCTTTGATCAAAAAATATTATTCCAATAGAATAGAATCAAAAGGCAACGAAAAATTGTTGATATTTGATGTGTGGGTCATTTTGATTAGATGGATACTTTGTTTAGACTTGTCAACCTTCAACAACAATCAGTTGATCATCACTCCTTCAACTCTAGCAGAACTTCAAGCAGTTCTAGATCATCCAAACAAAACCCTAATAATTACGACGAAGAATGCTTCAACTTTTTCATGGATGATGAAGATTTCTCTTCCAATTCTTCTTCCCAACACTACAACCCTAATTACCACCACCCGCCGTCCACCACCACTACCGGCAGCGCCACCCCATCCCACCACCATGCCTACGACCAAGTCTCCGCCGCCGATCAAGTCTCAATACTTCCGGCACCTGACGTGCACATGGAATTCTCAGCCTCACTCTCCGTCGCCCAAAACAGCAAGTGGGCTTCTGATATTCTTCTTGAAACCGCGAAAGCTATAGCTGATAGGGACAGCGGGAGGGTCCAACAACTCATGTGGATGCTCAATGAGCTTAGCTCACCGTACGGAGACATTGACCAAAAGCTCGCGTCTTATTTTCTCCAAGCTTTGTTCTCCCGCATGACTGATTCCGGTGAGAACACTTACAAAACCCTAATGTCCGCTTCTGATAAAAACTCTTCCTTCGAGTCAACCAGAAAATTGGTGCTCAAGTTTCAAGAAGTTAGCCCCTGGACTACGTTCGGACATGTGGCCTGCAATGGCGCGATCATGGAAGCTTTCGAAGGTGAGAGCAAGTTGCATATAATTGATATAAGTAATACCTACTGCACGCAATGGCCTACTTTGCTCGAAGCCATCGCAACCAGAACCGACGAGACGCCGCATCTGAGGATCACCACCGTGGTGGCTAGCAAATCTAGCGGCGGCGCCGCGGCGGTGCAGAGGGTAATGAAAGAGATAGGCAGTAGGATGGAGAAATTTGCCCGGCTCATGGGGGTTCCGTTTAAATTCAAAGTCATACACCATGCGGGTGATATATCGGAGTTGAATTTAGACGAATTGGAAATTAATGCAGATGAAGCACTTGCTGTTAATTTTGTGGGTTCTTTGCATTCTGTGGCGGGAAGCCGTAGGGATTTTTTGATATCCAGGTTTAGAAGATTTCAGCCTAGGGTCATCACGATCGTCGAAGAAGAAGCTGATCTTGATGTGGGGGTTGATGGGTTTGAATTTCTCAGAGGTTTTCAGGAATGTTTGAGATGGTTTAGGGTTTACTTTGAGGCGTTGGATGAGAGCTTCTCAAGGACAAGCAATGAGCGTTTGATGCTGGAGAGGGCGGCCGGGCGCGCCGTCGTGGACCTGGTGGCGTGCCCACCGGAGGAGTCGATTGAGAGGCGGGAGACGGCGGCGCGTTGGTCTCACCGCCTGCATGGTGGTGGTTTTAGTCCTTTTTTATTTAGTGAGGAGGTTTGTGATGACGTAAGGGCTTTGCTGAGGAGGTATAAGGAGGGGTGGTCAATGGTAAAGTCAACGGATCAGGCCGGAATATTCCTTTCTTGGAAAGACCAGGCGGTGGTGTGGGCTAGTGCATGGAAACCATGAGATGATAGGGACCGCCACCAAGAAATGTTGGAGTGTGGCACGTGTGTTTCACGTGCATGGGGGTGAATGTGTTGAGATGATTTTGTGGGAGGAACATTATTATTTATTAATAGGAAAAAGGTATTATTGGTTTTTTTTGTAAAATCTATTTTTTATCCAATTTGGATTGAATAGAATTTGAGTTAATTAATTCTCATCAATCTTGTTTTCAACTTGTGATCATCTTCATATATGCTAATTCTAAAGATTTGTAATGGAATTGAATTTTGTGGATCATCAAAGAGGTACACCGTACACACTATGTACCAGCTTATTTCTTTTATATATATATATTGATATATTCAATCGTACAATTTGTATATATATGCTCATTTTATAAAATGATTTTGATAGCGTCTAATCATAATATAATTACATCAATTAATTCGTGTATATGGTTAATTTTATATAAGCTACGTTATATTAGCTTCTTCAACCATTCTAAAATTTCTAAGAATGATCCAATTCTATGAACGTTATGTTTGATTAAAGATTTTTGGTGAACAAAAATAAATAAAAAGGTACTAAAAGCTCTTTTGGTTCCGTCATTTTGCTAATCAAATGGTGAATAAAATAATGAGCACAAATTAATATCCAAGTATTTTCTCTCCTTTTTTGTTCTTTTTACACTTTGTTTGGTCTAGGGGTTATGAAGGAAAAAAAAAGAAAAGGAAAAACTCTTAATTTTCCCTTTTTTCATTTTATTTAGCAACCATATTCCTTGAATAAAACATAGATTTACTAACCAAACAAGAAAAAATAACTTTTTTTATAACGAAAGAAAGTATAGTGTATATAGGATATAATTAAATTTTAGTGGCTTCCAAATTAAATTAGAAGAGTACGTTGGACAAAGAAATGGTCTCATAAGTCAGCTTCGTGAAATTGGCTAAAGTGGAGATGAGTTCAAGATAGGACAAATATTCTCAACCCATACATACTCGTAAAATCAAAATCAGCTTTAGCATTATGGACAAATAGTCAGCTTCATGTTTGTTTGTACTTTTAATTTTGACAATTATTTTTAATTCATAATAATATAATACTCTAGTCTAATTAACTTAATGGAGTTGGTATTAGGTGAAAGTATTAAGACCTACAAATGAGTTATATATATATATATATATATATATATAAGTATCAATTTTGAAATTAGTTATAGGAAAAATGTCATTATCTTGTTTGGGACCATAGGATCTTAGGACGGCCATGGAGTTGGGTCGTGTTTGGGAATCTATTAGAAAGGTGTTTAGTCTTGGTGACACTTTAGGCAAAGTGGCAAACAAGCCTTGTCCATATGGTCTATTTCATGTGTAGTAATAACATACTATTTTTCTATTGTAAATTGAATACGCTATGTTTGACTTGTTTCATACTCAAGACACGTTTATAACAACCTTACCCAAAACTTACCCAACAAATTAAAAAATATTAAAAAAAATAGTGAAATAAAAAATAAAATAATATATCTACAAAAGATGGAATGATATGTCTTGTCGAACGAGTTGAGAGTTGTTTTAACCATTTACTTTTACATAAAAAAATATTTATTTTCTAAATATATGATAGCGTCGATTATATTAAATTGAATGTAACCTAAATTTTTTTTAGAGGGACTAGAGATGGATCCCATAAAATAGAAATTTATAATATACCTGATTTAATAGTTTTGAACTATTATAAAACACTAAATTGTGGTTTTTTTTGTTAAATTACCTCTCATATTATTAAATTTAATAATAAATAACAGACAGATCCACACATAAATTAAACACGAGGGGTATGTAATGGTGATATTAAATCATGATCACAAATTCAAGGATAATACTTTAGGCCGACTGAAAGTAGGGAAAAAATAAATATGTGAATTTAGTGGGAACTACTTTTAAGGGTCTTACATGACAAGCTTTAATCAATCTTGTGATGAGAGAGTTCGTGCCCCTCCACGTTACATTCCACTATCTTTCACCTTTTTCTCCATCTTTTTTTGTATTTACATATATATATAATACCTTTTTTTTCATAATCAGGCTAACCTTTTCTTTTTTATTTATTTTTATAAAGTTTTTGATTTTCTTGATTTGAACATTGACGAGGACTGACTGTCAAGCTCGAGCCGAGCTTTGAAAATTTCACAGGCTCGAGCTCGAGCTCGAGTTCGAACTCGAGCCCATTTTTTTGAGCTCGAGCTCGGCTCATATGCTCGTTCGAGTTCAAACTTAGCTCGTTTGTTCATCCAAGTTCGCCCGTTTGCTCGTTCGAATCAAACTCAAACATTTGGCTATATAATATATTTTATGATTTTGATTAAATGATAATGAAAAAATGTGAATAAAATCTTGCTTACGTAACATTGTGCTTCATTAAATATATAAGTAATTAATGAATAACTCGCTAAATCGAACTTGTTTCGCTAATGTATGCATTTACATAAAATAATATCAAGAGTTATGAGAATCATATATTATCTGTTGGAATTTGGATTAAGAATTTGTATAACTTTATCCAATTATTTGGGCAAGTTCCATTTGTAGAAATTGGAATATCTTTGCATAATATTAATCTACATCCTGTGTAGATTAATTTGGTATATTTATATTCTCAAATCCAATTAGGGATGAATGAGAAATTAATGTCCAAAGTTAGCTACCCAAATAGAATTAATTGGGGATGAAATAGCTAAAATGAGCTATCCCACATGGAAAGAAAAGCCAAAGATAAATGAGCTTATTTAGCTCAACATTGAGATAAGGGTTTGGGCCCTTGGGTCTACAATAGATTTTGACCGGAGGGAAGACTTAGCCATGGCCCATGTGCCTCGCGCCGTCGCCGTCCGACCGGCTCGGCTCGGGTCGAGCTCGGGTGTGGGTTGGCTTGGCTTGGCTTGGCTTGAGCTCAATTTATCTTTTTTGGAGGGAATTTAATTGTATATTAATTCAAATTAAATTCTTTATTTTAATTTTAATTCCCAAATTAATTTCTAGCCGTTGGATGAAGCCTAAAGACGAATGGACGCGTATGATGACCGTTGTGATGTGATCTACGGCCAAGATCACATGCGATACGGTGCACCCGGTCCGTATTCACCCGTTGGTTCAAAAACATACCTGTTCATAGTTGAATAGGTGTCTTTTGTCCGGAAAGGTGTCTTTTGGGGTTGAAATGAAAAGTTGTGTTTGCTAGCCCACATCTTTTCATTTTCTATAAATAGGTCCCCATAAATCCGAATTTATTCATTCCATTCACAATTCTCTTCTTTCTTTTCTGCATTAAAATCATTAGTGCATTCTTACAAAATGTGAGAGTTCAAAACAAAGTTTTGTTCGCCGGGTTTCGAAATTTGTAGTGCTACTATTTCGAAACATTATAGTCGTTGAATCTTGGGAAACGATTGCCGTCAACCCGTAAGCACCGAGAGCGGGGCAATTTCGTTTCAAAGACAAAGAGTAGAACTCTTGCTTCGACTACACACATTCTAAAGACACTATCCCGAAGTGCTCTCACATAAATATTTCCAACATTATCCAGTAAATTGGTAACAAAATACTCGTATACTTAAAAATTAGTGTATATATATGATGTCTAGTTCTAAATCATCTATTGATTTTATTGAAATAGGTATAACGAGAATAGAGAATTATGTCTCAAGAATTTTGTATCATAACTACTAATGAATTATGAAATGTTTTTCCAATATTATTTTCATTAAAACTATAATGTATCAATTATTTTTAAAATTAAATTATATAAACACAAATATACTATATATGTATGTGCAAATTCACACACACACACACACACACACACATATATATATATATATAATAGTAAAGCTCACTAGTCGGCTCGTGAGCTTATGAACACCTAAACAGAAGCTCGAGCTCGATTCATTAATAAGCTCGAGCTCGCAACAGTTCAAGCTTGAACCGACCTTTAATCGAGCCGGCTCACGAAGCTCGTGAGCCAGCTCGACTCACCTTACACCCCTACTCTTAGGAACACTTATGTAGGGGAATGGTGTGGCTGGCTAGAAGGTTTATAACTTATTTATTAAAATTTTAATGATAATAAAATATACTACAATAAATATATAAAATTACTTGAAATTGATTTACTTAAAGTTTGATTGGATTGATCAGATTAAGTTGGAATATAACCTTATAAATTAATTACATTTTATTCGGCTTGACTCAATAAAAGAATATTGGTATAACCCAACTTTGAATATGCATTTTTCAGTCACATAGGAATTGCGACTTTTTATTGTATGGTGCTATATCGTATCTTCTATATCCGACAAGTATATATACAATTATAAATTATATTCAAAAAAATATTTTACGACATGTTCACATATGAAGTGCATAGTAGATGTTACTATTATATTATGATTTGTCATAGGAAGTTCAAATTGTATAAAACAATCGAATAGCTGAATAATTTTGTAGTCTTAGTAACCAATTTGATTGCTCATAAATGAATGCTTATTTGACAACTCAGTTATAGAAAATACTTGTTGAACTTTCTTGTGTGATTTATAAATCATTACATATAAGCGAAATTTATTCACACACTCTAAGTAGCCTCATCATAAAAAAAAAAAAAAAAAAAAAAAAATTGTATAAAGGTCCAATACTACCCCTAATAATTTTATTTATCTATTTTTAACAGAATTACTTTCTTCATCGATTAAATTTAAACTAAATATTAATGGTTAGTCCTCACGCTTTATTTTTTATTTAATGCTTTCTACATTTTTATTGGTTTATATATACATTAGCTCAATTAATTATAGTCGAATTTATTACGATAAAGATTCAATTTAATTTGTCAAAATGTGACTTCGCTCGCAACATAATAAAGCCCAACTAAAGTTATAGAAATAGTATCAGATATTTATTTAAATCACATTTTAAATTTAAGGTTAGATTGTATGTAGGCCCCATTATCCTTCTTTGGGCCGTCATATGAGCCCTATAAGTACACAAATTTGCAGAATTAGGACTATATGCAAATCAATTTGAGCTGAATCAAATTCTTTCAAATTTTATTAAATTTTTGATTTTTCTTTTTGGATTGAAAAATTGTGATTGAAATTAGTTTCGTTGGGTTTTCAGTTGAATCAAATTCAGACTGATTTTAATCAAAATGAACATATATAAAGTACGAGTAGTTTTTATTCATTTCACATATATTATATCCTTTCTTTTAAATAACCAAGCAAAAATACAACTAACTTAAAATCTTTTCGAACATAAAAAAAATGTTCAGACTTATTATTTTCACGTTAAATTATATATCACTAACCATTTTGATCTTACAACCTCATGGATTTATTTAAACATATGCCTACAAACTAATTATTTCCTATACAATATTTATTTTAATTAATTAACCTAATTAACCACTCCGAATCGGTCTAGGAAAAATCGAACACCTATTGAAACATCTCCCTCTATCTTGAATGGCTTTTTGAGACCAAAGCAATACTAAAACCATCATAACAAGTGAAAGTGTTAATGTGGATGACCATAATACTTGTGTTGCAAGTTTAGTCGGCCTGCATTGTCGTTCGAGGATGTTCGAAAATGCTCGTTTCACAAACGAACATTTTACGAGACTTAATAAATCGGGATATATGATTATCAAGTCCTTGATCGATTCAGTGTAAGCAAAACATATGTTATAAATAGCTTCAGGTAGAAATCTCCCATCTGCTATGCAATTTTCCGATGTATTCACTTGGTAACATGTAAATCTTGAAATAACCTGAATTTCTAGTAATGGTTATTAATTATTATTATCATCATAATCATCATCTAAGAATTTAATCATATGCTAATAAAATCACCTACATTTGGTAAATCACCAACTGGCATACAATCTTTTCCATGGCTGTAATTTGGTGCACTGGGAAAAGGGTCACAGACTTTGGGGATTGATTCATATTCTTTCTCGTCATTGGTTGCAACCACTTTTCGAATCTCTAATATCTTCGAGTTTACCTGAGAATATATAGAGAAATGTTATGTCGTTAAGTATCGAAAACTTTAACTATATATGCATCTTTTTTGAATAACTAAGTACCTCGTCTATGAAATTATGAACAATGTCATGAATTTGGCGTAAAATTTCATCGTAATCTGTGGATTTTGGACATGGGAGCATGCCTGTAAGGCTGTTATTTTCAGGGTTTTCCTCAAAATTCTTCAAAGCTGAACAAGTATCCCTTACAAAACTGTGTATATTATAAACTTAAGTTAGTTTTTGTCAACAATAATGATATGAAGAATATTTTTAAGCAGAAACTTACTTGTAATAGAAGAAATCGAGACCCGTCAGAATCCAGCTTAAAGTTGTAAGAATCCAGCAAGAAAAGATTAAGCTGAGAAACATGAAAGACTATAAGACAGGAAAAAAGAAAAGGAATATCTGTAATAAAAACATGGAAATTTTGTGCTACTTACATAAGAATACCAGGATGATAATGGAAGACGAGTAGAACTGAGCCAAATCAGCAATCCATTAGTCTAAACCAAGTTTGTTTTGTCACATGTTTTGCCACAAGAAACTAAATAATTAAAAACTGCATATGCCCATCAAATGATCATAAGTCTACATAATTGTCATGCATTCTTTTAATCTAGTAAATAAATAATATAATTGACATTATAACATAGCAAGATTTATAGGCACCTATTTATAGAAAATTAAAAGATGTGAGCTAGTATACTCACGTAATCCAGCTACTAACATTGCCAAGTTGATGGACACAACAACAAGATTCACCACATATCTGGAAAAGACCAGCAATATTGATCATGTAAGAAAAAATATATATGTTTTTAACTTTGAATTGCAAATAATATATATATATATATATATATATATATATAGAAGAAGCCAAGCCTTACAAGGTTTGAATTGCTTGATCACAAATTTTTTCGGTATTATCAACAAAACTTTGAATGTTTAACGATTCTTTTGTGAGTTGATTTTCGATCGAATCCAATAAGTGGCACGTTTTCGAATCATAAGGACCTAAAAGATTCTGCATATTTATCAAGCCACTCTTTACTTTTCCCATGGTTATGGTAGCATCAACCCCAGCACCAAATATAGTGTCTTCAAGCATTTTGGCCCTTTGTAAAGACTTCTGGTTTGCTGCAATTGTAACACTACTTGCAATCCTACAACACAAAACAAGGGCTAATAATACCATGAATTCTTGTCCAAATCGAATATAGAAGAATTATTTACACATGATTCAAAATAATTTTTTTTCACAAAAATTCTTAAAACTTACATGGCAAACACGGAGAAGAAAACAAGAAGCAAGAAAATTATCAGATACGAAATATTCGAATGATCGACTGGCGGAGATTTGCAGCCACATAAAATTCTCATAACTATAAAAATGCCAGAGAGTAACCAAAGTCCTGACATTGCATAGCCATGAATTCCTGTGAATGCCAAAGACTGAATATTCAAAAAATAAATAAAGATAAGTATTAGTATTATAAACTGAAAATAGTATATATAAAGAAGTTAAATTTACAAATAAATAGCAGTAAAAACCAAACTTACTGCCCAGTAATGTTTGTTTCTAATATCATAATCTCCACCATAATGTTTGAATTTTTGTAACGGGTCGGGGCGTTTGGCGATCCGGTCCGAGACAACGGATCCATACACAGCAGATTTCTCAGTAAACAAAGTTATGCAAAGCAGAAGAAGAACAAAAGGAATGGCAGTTTGAGTTGATTTAGACATTACTAATTAATGTTTTGTGGGATAATTTTGGTGTAAAAAGAATTAGATTGTTAGAAGAAAAATATACAACTAAAATCATGGGAAATAGAGGGTGGAAAACGAATTCTATGACTTGCTTATTAAGGTAAGAATAGCTTGTGTCCATAGTTTTTGTAACAAACATTTTTTTTATGATTTTACTAATTTTGGTTTATGATATATATCTAGTTCCACTAATTTTGGCCATTCTACACGTTTATTTGAGAAATTGTCATCTCGTTTTTCTTTTTATTTTTTTGGCAATATCATTTTATAAGATGCTAAATTCTTTAAAATTAATGTTCTTGGGACGATGTCAATTTTGAACCATTTTAGTTCTTTATGTTTACCTTTTTCTAACATCCTTAATGTTAGGATAAAGTTTCAGTTTAGTCCTTTCGGACATTTTTTCCGAACACACATGGCTCGCATAAAAAGACTAATGTGAAACCAAGTCTAAGGGAAATTGTGTCTATAAGGACTTAAATGAAACCAAATAGAACGTTTGAAACAAATAGCCAATTGGCAAGTGAGAAATATATGAGTACATAAGACACACAAGGTGTGTTTGGATTGAATGATTTGGATTTGGGGAGGAGATTTGGATAAAGGATTTGAAATGACACCTAAAATGAAGTCATTTGAAATACATCGTAGTTATGGAGAAAATAGTTCAAAGTGAATGTCGAGTGATTTGAAATCCATTATAACTTGGATACATCCAAACGAACTTCATGGATTTGTTGACGGATTTGATATCCATCATTTAATCCAAACACGCCATAGGGATTTTTATAAATGTACTAATAATTATTAAAATTATATAGGATGATACAAATTTGGCCTTAAATGTAAGCCACAATTTATCAAGAGTTGTGTGTGAGTTAATGAAAAAATTCATAACACAATCACAATGTGCCATGTTCAAAATCATAAATTATTTTTCACTATTAATAGAAAAATAGGACTTCGTAAAAATGTATAATGTTTTTAAAAAATATATATTCAAATTTGAATGTAAGCTATAATTTACCAACAAGGTTGTCGTTGCACGATTTTATGAAATAATTCATAACACAATACTTACAATGGTTGAAATTATAAACCATTTTCTCAACTCATAGTAGATGCATAAGTCTTTCTAAAAAAGTAAGAACTACTATGAAAATTATCTACTATGTAAACAAATTTTCTTCAAAATTAAAATTCATCAATAATTAACTGTAATCATATTTCGTACTCCCTTTGCACATACTTCCTCATTATTGTATACATACACATAATACTGTAATCATATTTCGTACTCCCTTCGCACATACTTTCTTACTGTATACATACACACAATACTATAATCATATTTCGTACTCCCTCGCACATACTTCCTCATTAATGTAGTGTATACATACGCCATTTATTATGTAATAATAATATGTCATTTTATATGTGAGAATACAATTTAACATAATAAGAAGTCATTTATATGCCATAAAATGGGGATACCTGTTGCTCCTACTCTTAGGCACGCACTGGGTAAACCAGCCTAAGTTGTCCATAACCGACTTACACAGTAAAGAAGACTAATAGTCATCTTTTTATTTGGAATCAAACCGTGACTAAGTTCACATGATTCATCTAAATTTAGGGAATATTGTAATGATATAAATTATAGTTCACACTCTACAATCAAATACCATTTCATCTTTTCCTTTCTTTTTTCTTTAGACTTTTTTGGAAGAAAAAATGAGAATAAAAAGGAAATAAAAGAAAGAAAAAGGAATAAGTAAAAACAAAATAAAAAAGAAAATAGCAAAACAGAAATAGGATTAATTCTCATAATAATAATAATAAATAAAAAAATATGTCGAAATTTTTTTTTGTGAAAATTATCGAATTCAAAATAGAGATTAACAAGATAATGCAGTGTAGTAATTGTACAACAAAGAAAAACCTTGCCATTTCTTTCAGAATTTCCATGGAAGCTTCAAGGGGACCTCTAAGCCTCCCTAACCCCCCAACCCAACCTAACCTCGATAACATCAAGCAAAAACTCCTAAAACACGGCGTTCAGCCAACCCCCAAAATCCTCCACAATCTCCGCAAAAAGGAGCTCCAAAAATCCAACCGTCGTCTCTCCAAGTTCCCCGAACCCCTCACGGATACTCAGAAACGCGCCATTTTAGAAGAAACCCATTTCCAAACGATCAAGTCCGAGTACAAGAAATTCACAAAATCAATTAAAAATGAAGAAAAAGACGAGAAACTATTGGGCAAGCCGTGGGAGAGATTGGAGATGCTTCGATTGCGAGAGCTCTCGAGTGAGAACATGGAGTACAATGGAGATAGGTTGAATCCCGAGCATTTGAATGAGCTGAGTGATATAATTGAGTCTGAAAGGGATAAGTTTTCGTGGCTTTTGGATAATGATATTGAGTTTGAAGAAAGTTGGTTTGAGAACGATCGGAGTAGATGGACGCCCCCGAAGGGTACTGAAGCCCAAGCGATTAAGCTTCTCATAAATAGGTAGCAACTATGATTGCTTTCTCTGTTTTTTTTTGTTATTTCAAACAGGTGGTAAATATTTACTAGCACATAAGTTTGCATTGTTTTAGATTAAGTGGAACAGAGATGAGTGCGAAAGATTGGAAGTTTACACGGGTAATGAGATACTCAGGATTACAGTTCACAGAAGGGCAAATGTTGAGGATAGTTGAAGGACTGGGGAATAAGGGGCAGTGGAGGCACGCACTCTCTGTTGTCGAGTGGGTGTTCAACTCGAAAGAGCACAGACATTACAAGAGCAGGTATATATATATATATCTCCATTAACATTGATAACAGAGCTCCAATTTGAGTTTTTTTGCCATTTATAGTATTGCTTGATTGCAAATCTTAGGTTTGTGTACACAAAATTGTTAGCGGTGCTTGGGAGAGCGAGGAAGCCTCATGAAGCTCTTCGAGTCTTCAATTTGATGCGTGTAATAATTTTCTCTGCATTTTTCATGAGTTTACAAGTAGAACCCTTTTTGTTTATATTTGAGGAACATTAGTTTTGTAATATGGTATGTAGGGAGACGTACACATATATCCTGATATGGCGGCGTATCATAGTTTGGCTGTTACACTGGGACAAGCCGGTTTGTTAAAAGAGTTGCTGAATGTTATTGAATCCATGAAGGAAAAGCCAAAAAAGATCAGAAATATGAGGCGCAAGAACTGGAAACCTGAACTTCAACCTGACATTGTTATATTTAATGCTGTAAGCCAGAGTTAAAGACCCTTTCTGAGAAACTTATTATTTATTTATTGTGTGATTATTTACTATACCGAATGATCCTTCAGGTTCTAAATGCATGTGTTTCTACCTGCCAATGGAAGGGAGTATCATGGGTTTTTCAGCAATTGAGAAAGAATGGCCTTAGACCTGATGGAGCAAGCTATGGACTAGCAATGGAGGTATTTTTTTCTGAAATCAGTTGGCATGGTATTCATTCAGTGTTTTGATTCAATGAAAGATTTTTAACAAATCATTGTGATTTGTATTGCATGAGAAATTGGTTTTGTTCTCGAGATATTAGTTCTAAGATGTAGTTGACTGTTCTGCATGGATTGCATTTGCATCTAAAGTCCATTTCATTAAATTCATCACAAGTTTCATTAAGATGAACCAAAAAGCATCCCTGAGAACTTCTTTAGCCTGGTTGAATTAAAGTATCATCAAGCTCCTTTAATAGGTACATCATAAGTTTTATTTTCTATTTCATGGATCAATATATTCAAGATACAAACATGTATGATACTTACACGTGGTACTTTCTTTTAAAAGGTAATGCTCAACGCTGGAAAGTATGACGTTGTATATGAGTTTTTTGGGAAAATGAAAAGAAATGGTGCAGCACTAAAAGCCCTTACATACAAAGGTAGTTTTATTTCCCCCTGAATGATGAGTTTTTCTGCAGTCACTATTTAATTATCTGCTCTTGCATTTCCCTAGTTCTTGTCAAAGCCTTCTGGGCCGAAGGTAAAGTGAATGAAGCTGTTCAAGCAGTAAGGGATATGGAAAGAAGGGGGGTTATAGGAGC
This sequence comes from Verbascum thapsus, assembly GCA_963669365.1. NCBI lineage: Eukaryota > Viridiplantae > Streptophyta > Magnoliopsida > Lamiales > Scrophulariaceae > Verbascum > Verbascum thapsus. The sequence goes on along the minus strand of OY770107.1, from coordinate 4,670,226 downwards.
AGCAAGCGTGTATTATGAACTAGCTCGCTGTCTTTGCTTCTATGGCAGGTGGCAAGAAGCTATTTTGGAGGTTAGTTTTTTCACAAGGACTTTTTGATATTTCGGGATTTGTAATTTTGTATAGGGTTAATTCAGATTGAGATTGTGAAAGTAGAGCGACGAATTTGATAACTGCAGCCAATATCATATAGTTGAGTTAGATTTTGTTGTGGCAGTATATGGATCACATGCAAAAGCTAGTCTATTCCAAAAGGGGTTATAAATTGATTAGTCATTTCTCTTATATGAGAGATTCTTGACTTCTTTATACACCTGCATGTTAACCTTTTCTTTCTTTTTTTCATAATCTTGCTTGGAGGCCTAGTGAAACGTCTTTTGAAAGTGTTTGCTGAGATTAGGGGTGGCAATTGGGCGGGTTGGGTTGGTTTTGGGTCGGTTCCAATGGGTTGGTTGTTAAATGAGTTTGGTTCTTAAATGGTTACCAAAGTCAACCCAAAATGGAACCAAAATCAATCCAAAAGGGAATCAAGCCCAACCCGACTTAATACCTTACATTTTGTTCATTATAATTTAGAGCATTAGCAAACGATTCGGGCCTAACTTGAAATTTAGTTGGACCCAACTTGGAACCAAGTTGGAACCAAGTAGGAACCAAATAAAATTTTCTTAGGAACCAATTCAATCCAAATTAGGTTGGAACCGTGGTTCCTAATCCATTTTGCCACCCCTAGCTGAGATTATGAACGTTTTATGATCTAAAAGTTTAGCTCATTAAACTGAAGAAAAAGTTGGACTCTTATATTTTTTCTCACATTGACTAGCTGCAAAATCCCATCCGTTTGTTCTTCAAATTGATGGAGGATTGGACGTTTTTTTTCTTACTGATGTCTGCATACAGTATTTGGAATTTCTTAATATGAAATTTTAAAAAAAATCTACTCACACAAAATTTGTGCAGATTGAGAAGCTAAAAAGGCTTCGTCCAACGAAACCTTTGTCAGTGACCTTCACTGGCATGATAATCTCTTGCATGGATGGTGGGCATATTCACGATTGTATATCCATCTTTGAGCACAGTGCATCAATCATGACTCCCGATATTGGTATCATAAATGCCATGTTAAAAGTTTACGGTCGGGATGATAAGTTTCTTGAAGCTAAAGAATTGTTTGAGAAGACAAAGAGAAATGATTTCGGTTCTGAGTTTTCGACTCATGATTGTGATTGTTTTCCAAAACCCGATGCATATACATTCTGGTCGATGCTTGAGGCATCTGCAAGTGCTCTACAGTGGGAGTACTTTGAGTACGTTTACAAGGAGATGACTCTTTCTGGTCATCAACTCAATCAACGTAAACATTCTGCTTTATTAGTGGAAGCATCCAGAGCTGGGAAGGTACTTTTACCCTCCGTTATAGCGGGTTATTATGTTCAGATTTTATATGTTTATAAATTTAAATCATCCCCGTCTCTTTTGCTGAAATTTCTGTCACAGTATGAATGCAACATTACGAAGACATTGGGGGCAGAACTGTCATTTGATGAACTGATAATCTGACAACTTTATTGGGTTATTCGTATTTTTGATGGGTTCTATTAAAAGGAAAACTTAGGAGATCTTTGTGATTATGGAAAGGGACATGAAAAGTTGGTAAAATTAGCTATTTCAGAGGGGGTAGTATAATTAAGTTTAACTTACATGGACACTTGCATGAGACCCTCCAAATTACTAAAAACAACCCAAGGTTTGAGAAATCACCATAATTTTCCTATTTGTAAAATTTCATCTACTATAAATAAAAGCATATTACAATTGCATTTCCTGTTTTTTCTAATGTAGTGGCATTTGCTGGAACATGCTTTTCATTTAATCTTGGAAGCTGGTGAGATACCTCCTTTATCATATTTCACCGAAATGGCATGTCAAGCCATTGTCATAAACGACTACGAAAAAGCTGTGAATATTATCAACACAATGGCTCATGCTCCATTTCAAGTCAGTTTCCAGGATTGGATTAACCTCTTCGAGACAAATAGAGAAAGGGTTGATCACGCCAGTTTGAGTGAGCTACACGAGAAACTTGTCAATTGTGATTTAGTAAACGAACCCACAATCTCGAATTTGTACAGAGCACTGGAGTTCGTTTGTGGATCTTTTGAAGACTCGTTGACTTCAATAGCTTTAACTGATCCAAGTATAGATAAAGTTACTGAAGAAAGCTGTGAAGGTGAATTGGTTGATTTGTCTAAAAGCAATGATGAAGGATATGAGCGTTTTGACTATGATTTTACGTCATCAAATATGTCATTGTTTGATTCTGATGGGGACTCGGATGTTGATGAGTTTAACTTTGAGCTTATTATCCCGAGCAGTGAGGTCAATGACGATGATTCACAGGTATCTCGTATTCCTTCAGCCTATGAAATACTCGAAACTTGGAAGAAAAAGTGAAGGGCAATTAATTCCTTTTTTATCCTGTAAGAATCTGGTTTGTCTTGTAATGGTGCCCAAAATGTAGAGCCAAATAGTTGTGTTACACTTAGACAGATACCGGAAACAAGGGTATTTAGGATAATATACTCAGAGCAAAGAGTGCATTAGTTATAGATTTTTGTTGTCATTTGGGCTGGTATATATTATGAGGTTTTAGTCCTACAAGATTGTATATAGATACTTTACAATTCAATTTTTTTTGCATAAACTTACTTTTGATTTATTGTTTGTAAACATTAGTTGTTCACTCCAGTATTAAACAATATGTAGTTTCATATCGAATCAGTGAACAAAACTTATTATTGGCCATAAAATTGACTTTCTTCATTATACATACCATTATAATAGTTGGCACTTGAGTAGCAAATTGTAATCAATGATATATTATAGCACTCACATAATCCATGGAATTCGAAAAAACTATTATCTAAGATTTTTTTTTTCTGTAATTACAATAAGTTATATTTTCACGGGAAAAATACACAAGAACCCCTGTAAAATATTTTATTGGCTAAAAACTTTCTATTAAATAAATAGCCTAAAACACCTCTGTAAAATATTTTAGTTGCACAAAACACGTTAATTTGGTGAGTACATGTGCTCCATATGCGATTTTCAGTGGTTATTGATCATTAAGTTACTAAGTTATTTACTTTTATGCTCCTTCATGTCTTGTACTTGTTGGCTTCATTTTCACTCATATTTACAAAAAACAAAAAGGTAAATGCTTATTCTATTTCTTTTAACAAAAATATGATAAACTAAAATTCATTAATTTTAATTATTTTTAGGGTAGAATTGCCTTACACTTCAACTAAATAGGTCGAAATCTTGTTATTTTATTCAAATGAGTTATCAAACCCTAATCACACAAAAAGGAAGAGATTAAATCAAATTTCTCATAAAATTATAAAAATATTAATTAAGAAGATTTTTTAGAAAATTGTGAATGAAACAAAGAATTTAATAGTTTAAACAAAAATAATTATTTTTTTTCGATATATTCAAGCGACAAACCTAATTTTGCAATTAAAAAAAAGAAAATATGAATGCACTTTATGTTATTTGAATTAAATACATTTTCACATACTATTTTCTCTCAAAAATTGAAGGAATATTCGAAACCCTAAGGGCCCGATTGGTTGGCACGTCCGTCTCTGAGAATTTTACCAAATTTCAAAATTAAAAATAAACTTAACACACCAAATTTTCATCCAAATTTTACCCTTTTTCAATTCTACTTTTTCAATCTTCTATATAACTACCTATCAATCATATATACAACATTTCACACATTTACCAATCAAATCAATCATTATTTCACTTTCTTTATCATACTTTACAATTTTTTTATTTATATTTCTTTATTTTTAATTCACATAATCATTATATACACAACTAAAATAATCATTCTACACATCATCCATCAACCTATCAATCTTGATTTGACATATTTCACAACTTTCAACATATTTTTAAAAATATAAACAAACAACTATCATTTTCACACGAATTTTGGTAGTACGCAATTACCGAGAAAATTTTAAAAATTTTACTCAAAAACATAAACAAACATAGTCTAAACTCTCTTATGACTTCTCTCTATTAGACACATACATGTAAGTCAAATAAATAAAATATAATATTTTGCTTGATAAAGTATGAAGGGTATAACGAGTATATTAAGAAAAATTTAATGGTGTTAAGTAAATAGAAAGAAATAAAAAATGTGCAATTTCAGAATTAGACAAGGGATTTTGAAGTTAAATTTTTTTTCTTTTAGGATTTTCGGGCAATAAAGTATTTCAATAGTGGGTTTTTTGAATTTTACCCTATTTTCACTTTTTCCTCTTCTATTTTTTATTCTATTCTCTCATCTTTTATTTAAATAAAAATCCTGTGAATATAAGTTTTTATGTTTTTACACACTAATAAAAGATAATTAGGATAAATATTCTGAAGAAATGAAAATAAAAAATGAACATATATTTTATGGGATATTCATGTATTTACTATTTATTCATCAAACATCAATCGAGGCATTAGAACCCTAGTCCCTAAACCCAGAAACAAGCTCACAATCACTCTTTCTCAAATGCCACTCTGAAGACAAACCCATTAAAATTACATCATTCATCCTCTCCAGAATGTCCTCAATCATTTCTAAAATTTCTAAATTTCCCTTCAGGTCCCTCACCCGGACCCTCTGCACCGCCGCAGAGACCCGAACCCAGAAGCTCGAACGCATCACCGACGAGCTCTTGAACCTTAACAAGATCGAGCGCCATGATTACGTCATCCTGTTGCGCTACAAAATGGGCCTCAATCGCTACGGCCCCGCCGCTGCCGCACCCGGTCTTCAATCCGGCTCATCCGCCGCCGCCGCCCCGGCTGCTGCCGTTAAGGAGAAGACGGCGTTCGATGTGAAATTGGAGAAATTCGATCCCGCATCGAAGCTTAAGGTGATCAAGGAAATTAGGGCTTGCACTGATTTGGGTCTGAAGGAGGCTAAGGATTTGGTGGAGAAAACACCCGGGGTGGTGAAGAAGGGCGTGACGAAAGAGGAGGCTGAGAAGATTGTGCAGAAGCTTAAGGAAATTGGTGCCACCGCGGTATTGGAATGAGATCAGATTTGATGTACGATTTTTTTCCTTCTTTTTTATCCCCAAGAATGGTTTTTTATTATGTTACATTGCTAGTGTAGAATGAAATGTTACTTCGATCATGAGTTATTTGAAGCCGTAGCATTGAAATTCATACTGATTAGCTATAAAAGATTAATTTCGAATATGTTTGAGATGGATCATTGAACTATTGATCTTAAGGTTCAGAATTTCAGATCACTAACTGTTGAGTGATTGCAGTTATAAGATCTGAGTTATTGGTATTTAGATTTTCTGTTGTTGCAATGTTTGGGATTCATTTAGCTGTCTCGACCTTCTGTAAATGCGACATAAAATGTGATTTGCAGCTTTCCTATGAGTTGACCTTTCATGCTTGTAGATCACTAATTTTTAGTTACTGTAATTCACTTGCATTGTGACATTATGTTTTCTCGTTTTACTTCGATGAGAAATCGGAAAGAGTAGAGGTACTAAATAAACCAAAAGTGGAAGCATAAAGGTGATATATAATGCCCTTCTAAACACACCCTTTACTGTGTCTGTCCTCTTACAACATGGAATTGTTAAAGTAAAGCCCTTGTTTGAAAACACTAGCATTGTCTGTACTGTAAATTCAACTCTTAAAAGCCTCACTAATACAACTGAAGTTTGATGAGCAGGTCAAACAATTATTGGATTTACACTTCTGCTTCTTATCTCTTGCAAATTACCAGGTTTTCTGCAAATTATATCAGAGAACTAAGCTAATGTGCTAGTAATTTTCTGTATATTAGAACCAGAAAATGGAAGATAAATGAAATGGATTCACAGCTTTAGCTTCCTCTCCTACCCCTTCATCTTGTGCACTATCTATTTACTCAGAACAAAGAATCTCACGTCAATATTATTTTAACTCTACTTTTTATACTACATATATGTGTATTATTTTATTTTGTATTCTTGAGCTAAGTTTTTTACTTCAAATTTTACAATGATTCATATACTGTTTCATATTAATACGTAATTTCTCTTATCTCGATTTTAACTAACTAGATCTTTAACTATCTGTAATTCTTCTATATACAATAGATAAAAACTAGTTTAAGGCATGAACCACAAAAACATTAAGGACTTTTATGCTAAGAATGTATACTACCATTGAAATCTACATTCCCAAAAGTTTGAAATAGTGATTCATAGTCTCCAAGTTGAGTTTAGCTATTCCATGTCCATCATGAATCAACTTTTATTCTCTTGAAATAAATTTATTTTCTCCAACCTAATAGAAAGTCTTGAAAATCAACGAATAAATTGTATTCTTTTCTATCTCCGACATATTATGAATAATCTATAATTATTAAAAAATAATAGAAAAACAAAAAAGAGAAAAATATTGAATGCATTGAAAGAATAAAAAAAGATACATATTATTTTCTTACTCATTAATAACATTTTCATCAATAAGAATTACTTTAATTACAATAAATTTAATTAAAGATGTAATAGAAATACAAAAAATATAGGAAACATACAAAATTGCTTTGAAAAACATATAATATTATTATGAGTATCATACTTCTACTTTTTAATATAATAATTGATCATAATAGGATTGTACACAAGTAAAAACACATGTTCAATGTCTAAGAAAAACTATTGTGGTACACATCATTTTCCAATTGATATATATCAATTACAAAGCATTAGATACAATGCAGAACTAGTACCCCAAGGTAAATTACCTCAGGGTTGGTATATGTACAAAAGCCCTCATTTCCAAACATTTTATAAGCTCAAATGTTCATTTTTCATTCAAGCACATCAAAGAGCATATTTTACAAAGAACATAACATCGCCAAAAGCATCCATAAGAGCTTACAAGATATCGATCAACCTTAGTCAAACACCCTCTAAATGCACTGCTCACGTGGAAACACCATGGATGGCCATTACTCTAAGGATTCTAAAATGCAGCATTTCATCATACCAACCAAAGCATATCTCCAGCATCTAATTTGATGTTGTATATGAATGCATTTCATTGGATTTGAGAGGATGCAGTTGCCTCCTGGAATTATTTAGGATAGGCCGCGAAAAGCACAATAGAACACGATTCTAATGAACCTATCTTAACCTGGATTTCATTTGTTTGCCATAACACTCAATTAGGCACTAAAACTTACAACAAAACATATGATGTACTAATTATGCAAAAACATTGTTTAGACGAATACCACTCCTTAAAGGTAAAAGTCTCTTCATGTAATACTTGGATCGACGAGATGTATTAATCTTTTTCCTCCTCTCTTCTGGTATGCATTCAATGGAACATTCAGAGAAGCCACACCTTACAAACCTGTCAAATGCAAGAAAACATGAGATAATAAATACAGTTTGCCTAGCCACCTTTGGCACAAACGAAACGTAATATTAGGATGTAATAACACACCAATCTGCAGCGCTTGTCTGTACGAAAAGCATTTGCAGTCCCAGGGAAGATGCTTTTTTCTCAATGTAATCTGCAAATGTTCAACGAAATTAGAGTAAGTTACACACGCCCCACCCTCAACAAGACACTCTAATTATGAACACCCCGAGATTTGAAAAATTTGCATAACTTTCCATGTTAGTAAAAACGATTACAACTTCAACCTTTGTTTCTCAAGTTGTCAGCTGGGGTTGTCTTGGTAATTTGCAAAACTTTAGGGACATATCATAGTTACTCCGAAAATGAGAGGTATGCATGTGATTATCCCATGAAATTATCACCCATGCATATGCTTAACGTCATGGAACTCCAACTAGAAAACTACTACCAATTACAAAAGGTCATATTATGCAAAAGACAACTCAGAGAGACAAAACACACACAAGATATTTTGTCATACCAAGTAATTTATCTCCCTGTCCTAGCCCTCGGCATTTGGGAGAAACAGCAATTGCAGCTATTTCTCCACATTTCTCTTCAAAGAAAGGGAAAAGAGCTGCACAAGCTATGATTTGACCTTCTCTTTCAACAACTATGAATGAATTCAGTGTTGTAAGTAGCTGCAGTGGGGGAAATAATGATCAAACTTTCAAAATATACGTAATAAATGTCAAAATAACATAAGGGTTACATGTATAATGTATTATATACCTCTTCCTGAGTCCTCTTCATCAAAGTACCAGATTCCTCCAATGGTAGCAAAAGTTCTTTGATTCCATCAAGATCTGTGACTGTAGCCATTCGCATCCCTTCATACAGATCACTGTGTAGTATTGTGGTAGAAGATAATCAGTAACATACTAGCCAATCTCCCTTATTTTCATCTCCACACCTTTTTTGTAATTTTTTTTACATTTTCCAGAAGGCGGAGAGGAAATTAGGTTCTATCTGACAACAGCTTACTAGAGTTATTCACATTTCTACTGAACAGATCTCGATACTCATATCAATTCATCAATAACTAACCATAAAAAAGTAGAAAGAAACTATTTGGACCCTGGAAAGTTCAAGATCCGAAATCACATTGTGCTATTGAACTCTGAACACAGATCTAAAGACACTGGCAACATCAAAAACGCTCTAGACACAATATCTATTAAGTTGTGATTTGCTGCTCAATTCTATCTACTGGAAATAAACATTTGAGAGGAAAATAATTTTCCATTGAAGTTAGATTGACATCAAAGAGGTACACATACCTAGCCACCATTGTGCCTACTCCGTCTCTTTGAAACAATTCCTTCAGTAAAATTCCACCAATAGTTCCATCCAGTAAATGCACTCTTTGAACACCACCCTGATAACATGCAGGATAAAAAATTATAATAACAGCATTCGCAAAATTCCGCAAATCTACACCAAGATGATCAAGGGATCAAAAGGCAATGTAATAATTTCTGGGTTTAATTGAAAAGGGAAGATGGCATCATGAGGCTCAGAAGAGTACAATTTAGCTATTCAAAAGAGAGTTGATTTCAAAACCCACTTTGGAACACTAGAAATGGTTAACGAACAATCACAAGGAAATCATTAATTAAACAGCCATAAATACAGTGGTCTCATTGAGATTTCTCCCTTCTGAACTGGGAAAAGTGAAACTTGATTAGAACTCTATAGACAGCTTGTTTTATTATAATTCATCCTCGTTTAGCCGAAGTTTTGTTTGCACAAGGCGTTTCTGAACAATTCAGCTAGAAAGTAGTGGCTTATCAAAGCCAACAACTTCTGGCAGAACAAATAGACCACACATAAACAACAATTAATATACAAGGACATTGTTTAGCAGAATACTTGTTCCTTGTTTGGCTAGCAGAGTAAAGCAATTTTTCACTATTTACTGACTGCGAGATAATCGCCTAATTGTCAACACTTACTCTGCAAACAAAGGTTGCAGCAGCTAATTCTGAAAGATACCCATTTAACCGACTCAGCGTTTCTTGACCTCCGATAGCAAACCCCTGTTCGCTGGACCAAAGCCCATTCCCATTGTAAAAGCCAACACCATTTTGAAATTTCGGAGCCCGACCAAACGCTGTCTTATTTGGAGAAGTAAGCGTATCATTTGAGTCATTATACACTACACAGGCATGATTTTCTTGAGCAACAGCTTTTACATAATTCGCAGCTGTCTCACTTTGTTTAGCTCGTTGACGAATCAACGCATCAGCATCTTTAAGGGTTAAAAAACTAATAAGCCTTCCACAATCATCTAGGATAGGTCCATCTATGATGCAGACAAGCTTCTCTGCACTAAGAGCCATTGCACATGCTGTAGCAACTTCATAAGTGCTGCAATATAGAGAAGCAAAAAACAATAGAGAAGCTTTTAGGCAAATAACAGATAGAATCATAAGTTGAAAGAAAACATTTTGAGAAACCAATACCAATTAGAGACCAAATTATTATATTATGTCATATGGGCTACCAATTACGGAATTCATTGATAGTCATAGCTATAATTGAACCACAAGCGTACACTGTAAGTGGCAACAAAAACACCTGTCAAAAGCCATATACCGTACTTGCAATTTAATACTTCTCCGGAACTTGAATAACCGAGATTGCTTACGAGAACTATACAATCTTGATCGAGCCTCTTCCGAATGCGAGAAACGTCAATCTTCTTAACTATACCAGTTGACGCATAATCAACTCCCTCAACTACTCCTCTTCTCTGCCAAAAGAAGAATATGGCATCTCATCAACAAAAAAGGAAAAAATATAATGCAAATACAGACAATGAATATAGATATAAAAACAAGTAATACATTATATATATTAGTTGGCAATCCAATAGCAAGTTGGAAAATCTTATTCTCACCTTAGCAGCAAGAAAATTGCCACTGGCAACATGGACACCATCATGACACCTACCATTGTCCCCGTGACGTAGGATACCACTTAAGCAAGGGCCAGGAGATAGCTTTGCTTCAATCATGCTGCATATTCTTCCGGATGCATCAATTGCAGCAGTAAGAGAATCAGAGTCTGTGATTCTGTAGCTACCAACATACTTTGATTCAGATCCTAAGACATGAAAGATGTTTATCGACACATTATCTAAAGCCAAGAAAATGATAATTCATATATCAAGACAAATCTGGTATAATAATTTGAAATGATGGTTATACAACCAAAAATTCTGGATAAGAATAATGGACTATAGTTCATTTAAAAATGCAGCAAATCTTGCTTACCTTTTTCAGCCAAAAGCCTGTCAATTTGAACATGCGTCCCGGGAACAAGAACAAATTTGATTCCCAGCCCATGAAGTAGAGATATATCCTACAAAGGCTCCCTCAATTAGATCACCATTATCCCAATAATAAATCCCTCTAGATAGTAACTTAGCTTAATAACCTCATCACACAATGCCAAACCAGAAACTCGATCTTCAATCATTCTATTAGGGCTGAAAGACGAACCAACTTACTTGATACTCTACTCGAGCTTGATCGCTAAAAGTTCGTTTAAAGTTGATTAATTAACAAATCTAACCAAACTTAATAACATTCTGTTTTTGATAATTTTGAAGTACGGCTCGATTAGTGAAAATAACAAAAAACATGTGCAAAAAAATCGAATTACTCGTGCTTGACTCGATTACAGCTCGTTTGAGCACGTCTCAATAACAATCAAACAAGTTAAAACACAACTTTTGAAGCTCGATTGTAATTCAAACAAGCTTAAAACAACTACCACATTAATTTATAAAACTTCATGGACCTGATAGAACCTATAAAGAAATTCCAAGGCGTAATTGTCGTCGATAAGAAGTATTCTATCTTCAACCAGGAATCCTAATGAGCTTACACCTCCACCATTTCACTAACACCTGAGCCTCACTGGATAATACTCTAGAGGGTTAACTGAATCATACCTCTCTGCTTTTCCACATAACATTGTTGCAGATTAAAGTGATTATATTTGGTTATTTCACAGGAACACCATGACCTCACGTTTCAATGGTTAAATACTTATACCAGAATTACAGTTCTGGATTGTTGTTTGTATTCATCCTAGTCCTATGAACCGTTTCATAATCTACAACTGAGCCTTATTTATTTTTAACCCCTAGAAATATGTAGAGTCCTTCATTTGATTTTGACTAGTCAGGCACGTTAGGAACATACATCAATTAATCATGCAGCTAAGAAATGCAATACACACAGCATACAAGTAATTCAAACCGAACGATTGAAAAAGGGAAAAAAACAGAAAGGAGGAATCAACGTGCCATGAGAATATGATCCAAATAAGGGCTATCAACAATCTCAGCAGATATCAAGACAACAAAAGTGCTGCCCCTGTGAGCCCGAAAATAAGACCACGCCTCACGAAAGAAGAGCACGAACAGCTTATCATAGATAGCACTACTGGCTTCAATTCCCTCTGTTTCCCCCAACACATTGATCTTCTTCTTCATTTTTCCGCAGCCATTGCTGCTACTAACTTGCAATGACGAAATCTTTACCGATTGAGTTCCCCGGAACTTGATTTTCCTCAGACTATTCGAGAAAATAGATTTACGAAAATTGTTTTGGATTTGAGTGCAATGGCTGGGAGATGAAGCACCACCAGCAGCAGCAGCCGCCATTGCATCAACAGTCCCCAAGAATATATATGCTCAGATAATGAAATCTGAGCTTTAAATTGATGTTAATTATGGATTTTGTTTACTGGGTCTGACTGACACACACAAACACTATTTTCGGTGTTCTGTTCATTGTTCTCTTACTTGGTTAAGTCTTGGATTCATGAAAATCGCAGTTCAAACCGCTAGGCGCAAATTTAGGTCATTTATGGTTTTAGTCAACAATATTTTTGCATTCGAAATTAATATAACATTTTATTGGGTTTGTGGATCCGTGCTGCAATTTGTTGTTTCATTTTCTTTTTGAATAAAATTCTATAATGCATGGTTTCACGAAGGCTATCATAAAATATGAACAAATAATCTTCTCAATGGATATATTGGACTCACGTTTGTTTAATCTTAATAATTGGTATTTTCTTTGTTAAGAAAACCTTTTTTTTTTTTTTTTTTTTTTGATAAATGTTAAGAAAACTTAATAAAAAACACATACAGACAAGCGTACGTCCAAACTAAAATTACTTTTGTATAGTCCATACTGCAAAAGGTAGGCCCAAAGAATAGGTCCTAATAGTGTTTTATTAATCACGGCAACAAGATGAAAGAATTTCTTGTTACAGGACTAAAAGCACTAACAATGGTAAAATAATTTAATTGAAGACCGAGATTAATTAAATTATGAATTTTCAATCTCCTAGAGTATAATTTATAAAAAATCTTGTGTATATTTTCCCTTGCATAAATATAAGTTTGCTTGTTATTATTCTTTCTTAAATATTTGTAAATTCTTTTATATTTGACCATCAAGTGAAATATACCAGAATTCATATTCACACGAGTCAACATAATACACAGTTTCAAAAAAAAAAATTAGCTAAAAATCATAAACAAACATGAACTACTAAGTTTTTCATTTTTTTGGGTGTAAAAAGTAAAAACTCACACGCAAAGACAGCAGCATACCTCAAGAATGGAGGGCAGGTGGGGACCATCAACAATTTCACTGGACAGCACCACCACCAATGTACTACACCGATGAGCAACAAGGTACGGCTGAGCCTCCCTCAACGCCTCCACCAAGGTACAACCAGCCACTGCACAGCTTCTTCCGCCACCATTAATGCTGATACAGCTCCTCACAGTGCTCTTGTTTCTTCTACCTGAAAATCGAACTGATCTTGCCATCAAATCAGACCTAAATTGCGTCCATTGAAATATTTCTTCATGCTCCGGCAGCTGAAAGTACAGAGTTCTTGACTTGGCCATGCACATGATCAAATGCTGAAGAGATAAACTTAAATGGAAGTGTGGTGTTTGTATAATGGAGTGAATGGGGCCGGTTTTATGGGAAAGTTCGAATAGTTATGTTATGTACGCAACAAAGATAAATAGTATGACATGACCACACTTTATGCCATAGCCAGACAATTTATCGAGTTTAATCAAATTAGTTCACTACACGGTTAATATGATAAAAGCTGATTAGAGAGAATAATGGACGTCTGTTCATCATTTTTCCTTTTTTTAGAGTAAGTAAAGAAATTGTATTTTTAGGGAAGTAAATATAATATTAAGGAAAAATTACAAATACCTCCCCTCTATAATGCCGAAACTACAAAAAACACTCGAATTCTGCCATAATTAAACGTACCTCCCCTATAAAATATTTTTCATAACACGGGCACCCCTTGTCCTTTTTTTCGGTCAGCAAAACAAAAAACTTTTATACTTTTCATATTTTACCCCCGATGACGTCATTAATTGATGGCATCATCTACTTTCCAATGATGGCATCATCTACTTTCCAATGATGTCATATTTTTTATCGACGAAAATACGGAAGTATAAATGTAATATTTTTTTCCTTTTAATATTAATTTTTTTATAATTTAATTGTTTGGTTATTCAATTTTCCTCTTTTTATTTTCTCTAATAACCAAATAAAAGGATAAAAAAAATCCACATAATTTTTTTTAATTTTCTTGAACTAAACAAAATGAAACTAAATAGTAAATTTGATAATTCATAAAAAATGCCCCCACCAAATATCATTTCTTTATTACAATTTACAACTATTCCAGTTGTTTCCTATTTTCAAAAGCCCCCAACAAATATCATTTCTTTATTACAATTATTTTCTTCATAAAACTAAATAGTAAATTTGATAATTTATAAAAAAAGAATATAAAAACAATTTTAAGTGCAAAATTGTAAAAAGGGCCGAATGAGTCTCATAACAATTATGTATTAAAATGATATTCCATAAAATAAACATTAAATTTGATATTGCAATTGTATACGTTCCAATTTCCATGTCAAATCAATTGAACACAATTTTTTTTAGACTTAAAAGATGCCACCGACAAAATCAAACAAAATTTTTCCTAATAAAATCCCATCCATATATCTATAATTTTAATTAAATACAGAAACAAATAGAAACCAAATGTCAAAATAAATAAATTAAAATTGAGGCAATTAATTAGCATAGTATACTGTCGCGGGCTGAAACTTCGTTGACTAGAGGTTTCCTTAGCTCGTGCGGCACTAGTCAAGATCGCCCCGATCCTCGCTAGTCAGCCTGGTACCTGTATTTGCTAAGTTGTGTTAGAAAAGTGGAAAGCTAGAACTTTGGAGAAAACTCTTTATAAAACTAGAACTTTTATATATCTCAACTTCTGAATGGATGATTTACAAATGAATGGTAAGCCCCCTATATATACTACTAAAAGGCCCAAACCAACGGTCTAGATCGATTTGATCTAACGGCTAAGATTTAATGACTCTTAAACTACTTGACTCTTCACATTCCAACTCTTCAACTTCTAAATACATTGAATCTAGACACATAACCCTTCATCTTCCGTGACATTCTCCCCCACCAGAGTCATTGTCGCCCTCGACAACTGCTGCAGCAAGTTTAGCTTTACGGCTCAATGCATCGACAACTCGGTTGGTTACCCCCGGCTTATACTCCAAAGTATAGTCGAACTCTTCGAGGAACTCCTGCCACCTAGATTGTTTGGGAGTTAAAGATTTTTGGGTTTGAAAATAACTTGTGGCCACGTTATCGGTCTTAATCACAAAGTGTCCTCCAAGCAAATAGTGTCTCCATGTCCGAAGGCAATGCACTACCGGCGTCATCTCCTTTTCATAAACTGAGTATCGCCTTTCGGTCTCATTCAACTTTCGGCTTTTGAATGCTATGGAATGTCCATCTTGCATCAATACACCCCCAATAGCAAAGTCAGATGCGTCAGTGTGGACTACGAATGCCTTAGTGTGGTCGGGCAACGCTAACACTGGTTGCTCGGTCACCTTGGCCTTGAGCTTCTCAAAAGCTCGCCCACATTCTTCATCCCATACCCACGGCTTGTTCTTTTTCAGGAGCTCGGTAAGGGGTGCTGTGATCTTGGAATACCCCTTCACAAACTTCCGGTAATAGTTCACCAGTCCTAGGAACGACCGAAGCTGAGGTACGTTTTTCGGCGGTTCCCACTCTCGAATGGCTACAATCTTGGACTCATCCATCATAAGACGCCCTGCTTTGATGCGATGACCAAGAAATGATACTTCTTCTTGTGCAAATGAACACTTCTCCGGTTTTGCATAGAGCTCGTGTTCTCGCAAGGCCTGAAAAACCAATCGCAAGTGCTCCACCTGTTCTTGCAATGTAGATGAGTACACAACTATATCATCAAGGTATACGACCACAAACTTATCCAAATATGGTCGGAAAACCTGGTTCATCATGGTACAAAATGTTGCCGGCGCATTGGTGTTGCCAAACGGCATCACCAGGAACTCGTATGATCCGTATCTCGTCACCATCGCCGTTTTTGGCTCGTCCCCTTTTGCAATTCGGACTTGCCAGTAACCAGACCACAAATCAATCTTTGAGAACCATTTTGCCCCACCAAGCTGATCGAATAGCTCTCCAATGAGCGGGATCGGGTACTTGTTTCTCACCGTCAGTTTGTTCAACGCCCGATAATCTACACACATGTGTAGGGATCCGTCGTGTTTTTTCTGGAACAAAACTGGTGCACCATACGGGGATTTGGATGGTTGGATCATCCCCGCATCGAGCAACTCTTTCAACTGCCGTTTCAACTCCTCAAGTTCTGGCGGCGCCATCCGATAGGGTGTGCGGGATGGTGGCATGTTGTCGGTGACCAACTCTATTTTGTGGTATACGTCTCTCCTTGGTGGCAACTTCTTCAGCAATTCGCTCGGCATCACATCCTGGAACTCGACTAACACCTCTTTGACTTCTTTGGGCACCATCATCTTCTCCTTAGGTTCCTCGTCGTCCTCTGGTAAGGCAAACGCCGCAAAAGTTTCCTCACAACTTTTGAGGCCTCGATTAAACTGAAGTGCTGAAAGCACTCCAACGCCTTTGGCTTCTCGTTTCGTCGGGATGGCATATGTCTGTTCCTCATTCATGATAAGAACTGAGTCAGAATATGGAACTATCATAGCGCGTACATGATCGAACCACTGCAATCCCAAGACCATCTCATAGTCGTCTATGGGCATCACAGTGAATGTTGTAACGCCTTGCCACTCCCCGACGCGCAACTTCACACCTTTGGCCTCGCCTATCACCGGCTTTGCCGCAGTGTTCACCGATTTGACAGATCCTTTGGTTGGGGTGATGATCAATCCCAACGCCTTCGCCACTCCATCCTTTAAGAAATTGTGTGTTGCCCCAGTGTCCACCAACGCCTTGATAGTCTTTGCCCCGACTTTGGCTTCCACGAACATGGACCCCTTTTTCGGCCCCTTCGTTGACTCCATATTGGCACTCACTGCACTTAGGATTTGTAACGATCCTAACTGCTCCCCACAATCCTGGATATTGTTGGTGTCCTCGACCTCGGCCACGGCCGCCACTTTTTTCCCTCGGTGTGGGCAATCCTTCCTTAGATGGTTGGTAGAATTGCATATATGACAAGCTCTTACCTTGTCACTGTCGTCTCTGCGAGTATCGGTCCTTGGTGGGCGGTCTCCCCCACCTTTCCCTTTGTCAACCTTCTGAGGCTTTGGCTTGTCTCCGGAAGGTCGAAGCTCGATTAATCGTTCGGCCACTGTAATGGCCTCAGAAATGGTGATTACTCTCGACCGCTGGATCTCCATCTTGGCCCACGGTTTTAGGCCATCTATGAATGCAAATAGAGACTCCTGCTCCGTCAGAGTAGGCAGCTCTAGAACCACTTCTTGAAATTCTCGCACATAGTCCTTGATCGACTTAGTGTGGGCAAGCTGTCGCAGCTTCATTCTCGCCTCAAACCCGGCATTCTCGGGGTAAAACTGTTGTTTAAATTCCCTTTTGAAATGTTCCCACGTGGTCATTTGACAAGCACCACGCACAATTTCAGTCTCATTTCTTCTCCACCAAAGCAAGGCCACCTCGCTTAAGAAGAACGGTGCGGTGTGAAGTTTGGTGTCATCGTCTACGACATTGGAGGCACCAAAGTATCGCTCCACGTTCCGCAGGAAGTCGTCGACCTCCCTAGAACTTCGGGACCCTTTGAATGGACTTGGCTTTGGGACATCAATCCTTCGAGGTGCCACACCTCCCGGTTTCCCATCTCGCGCCATAGCCCGCTCGAACATCGCGGTCCTTCCTTCGATGACTTCCATTCGCTCGATCACTTAATCCCGGAGTCCCGCAAACAATCTTTGTACCTCGTTGCGTACCTCCACTATGATCTCCTCGCGAAAGTCTCGATACACACCATTCATGGTTGCCATAATCCTGTTCTTCAAATCTTCCCCAGCTTCCTCCATTGCAGCCACACGGTCGGCTACCTCCGTCAGTATTACGAGGGACTCATTGTGTTGAGCGATGGACTCCTCAAGCCGGATCAACCGCGCCTCCATACTCAAACCACCTCCACTCGACGTATTCTTTTGGCCGGCAGCACCTTGGCTAACATTGGAACTGGACGCCATCATTTAACAACTCTAGCACTTTGAACCGCGGAAGCACCAACAGAACCACTTGCGTAGCTCTGATACCACTTGTCACGGGCTGAAACTTCGTTGACTAGAGGTTTTCTTAGCTCGTGCGGCACTAGTCGAGATCGCCCCGATCCTCGCTAGTCAGCCTGGTACCTGTGTTTGCTAAGTTGTGTTAGAAAAGTGGAAAGCTAGAACTTTGGAGAAAACTCTTTATAAAACTAGAACTTTTATATATCTCAACTTCTGAATGGATGATTTACAAATGAATGGTAAGCCCCCTATATATACTACTAAAAGGCCCAGACCAACGGTCTAGATCGATTTGATCTAACGGCTAAGATTTAATGACTCTTAAACTACTTGACTCTTTGGTGGGTGTCGAATCCAACAAAAATAAATTACCTACTCGAAAAGATTTGTAAATAGTGACAAGTAGGGTCGATCCACAGGGAATGGTGTAGAAATAATTCCTAAGTTACTAATATCAATTAAAAAGGGGTTTTGGATTTGATTAACTAAATAAAATAAAAAGACGTAAAATAAAAAGCAAACAAAATAGAGTTCGAATTCAATAAGATGAGAAGTTCTAGTTTTCGGATTATCTCGGTATTGATTCTACGATTTGATCACTGATGCAATAATAATTCAACGTTATCAGATAAATTGGCTATAGTTCTAACAAGCTCTAGTAACCTAGTTTTTCCTTAAGTCGTCGATAACCAAAACAAGCTATTTGATTACTTCTCTTACCAAGTAGACAACCCTAAATAAGCTCTTAGGATTTAGCCTATCGATAGCATTCACGTATTAGAAAAACACCAATTCTAGCCAACAAACACATAAGCTCGGTTTATTTAGACCAGATTACTAATTCCCATAACGACTAATCGAAAACGATTAAATAATCAACGTTGCTAACTGCTACAAAATTAGGGCTAGCCAGTCACGGAGTTAGCCCTAAATAGCTAAATATAATTCCAACAATTAAATAATTGGTCAGAGTAAATAATCAATTGAAATATATTGTCAACAAAGCTCGGAGAAAAAATAAATACCTGATGAACGAAGAAATTAAAGTACAATTCGATCTCACAAATATTAAGAATCAAACCTTGATGAATCCTCGATTAGAAGTATGTGTTTAGCAACACATAAAAGGTAGAAAAATGTGCATAATTTAATTCATAAAATTCGAGATGTCTCTTGTGGATAGAAATCCACTTATTTATACTAGAAAGAGTCCTAGACTAATAAGGAAACCTACCTAAGTTAGGATTCTAAGAATCCTAATTAAAATAAATTGTTTAAAGAGAGAATAAAATTCCTAAATAAAAGAAAATAATCCTAACAGATTTGGAAACAGAATTCCAACAGAAAAAACGTGTTCCAGCAGTTAAAAACGCGTCCAGCAGTAAAAAATGCGTTCCAGCAGTTTTCTGCGTTCTTCAGCAGAATGGTTTAAGGATTTAGGCGTGGGCACGCTGAAATCTGCAGAGTCTTCTGCCTTAGTCTTTTCTTGCCAATTTCGATTCTTGTCATTTTTCTCCCATTTTTATCTCATTTTTGTTCTTTTCTTCACATGATAACCTACAATCCAATATCATCATAATATCGTGAATTAAAGAACATAACTGTAACCAACGACTCGACTTTAGACATATAAAACATGCACAAAATGCAACCTAACAAATACCCCCACACTTATGCCATTGTACGTCCTCGGGCAATGCTCAAAAGTTGGCTATGCAAAACTACTCAAAACAGTATCATACGGCAAATTAAACCATTTAGCATTGTGACCAAAAGAACAAAATCAAACTCGAAAGGGTGAAGCATGTAATCAATCGAAATTCTTGATACCACATTAGTTTCATGCTAGAACAATGACATCAATTGAACAAGGAAAACAAAAATTTCAGCCGACTTTCGCTCGAAAACTCTCCAACTCTCGTGTATGGGTATATGTGTTTCTCTCAAGTCTCGACGTGTTAGTGTCATTCCATAGGCTTGGTTATACACCAATGTCGCCACTACGGTTGAGAGTGTGCACAATCGAATCAAAAGGTCTTTATTAAGGGTTGTAACGGGGCTAAGGTTCGGGGTAGGAATGAAAAGAGATGTCGAAAAAGTGGCTAAGTCTGAAAATTTTATCGAGCATCGAGATCTCATTGGGTATATTTCACGTTAAGGACCCAAATACCACACATTTTTTTTTCTTTCTCGGGAGCTCGGTACCTCATCAATTTTCGAACTTCTCTTTTACTCTCCCTTTTTGTTTTTGTTTTTTCTTTTCTTTTCGAATTTTTTTTTATTTTTCTGAATTTTTTTTTCAATTTTTTTTTTTGGTACTCTTTGTATTTTCCACGAGTTTCCCCCACACTTATTCAACAACAACATCTTCTTGACTTTCGTCCCCAATCAATAAACAATCTCCAAGCTCAAATTATTTTCCAGACGGGTAAAACGAGGAGGCATAAAAAAACGGTAAGGGCTTAAATTCGGGGCAATTCAAGAAAAGAGGATTAAAAGGCTCAAAGTGAGCTAACTAGTGGATGATGCAAAAGTACGGTTTATTTTGGCAAAAGTGGCTAAATCCTAAATGCCTTTATCATATTCAATCATGCACATACTCGTGTAATTTTGACAAGGTTCAAAACAAGTTCTAGAATTTCAAAAACACGTGAGTCACACAAGAAGAAAGAGATCATATCGTGAATTATCGATTAAACAGCACAAGTCCTCACAAGTAGTCGACTAAAACTTGCGTTCCTATACTCGCTTTTAATCAATAGACGTAACACAAACTTCACATGGCATGAAAACTCAATCAAAGCATGCTCATTTATCCAAGTCTAACCGTTCAAAAGAAACACAAACTAAGGTCTAAGAATGCCAAAAACGTAAAAAAAATTATTTCACATAGTCATAATCAAGCAAAAACACCAAGAAGTACAATAGCACGAGAAACCACCCCCCACACTTAAAACATGCATTGTCCTCAATGTAAAAACGATAAAATAACATGCAATGCAACAAAATAAAAGAACAAGGAGGGGGACTTCCCTACGACATCACTCGGTCATGATGCCGAAGTGATCAATGAGCAGCTTGAGATGGGCGATAATTGTGTCGAGTTGTGCTTCGATTGTATCGAGTCGAGCAGCGATTAAAAGGGCAGTAACATCAGGGCAACAGTAGCAATTGCGGATTCTTGAGCAGAAGAGGTTGCCGGAAGTACGACAAGCGTAGAGGGTAGTGGCGGCGGAAAATCGGTAATGGTGGCGATTTCCGATCATAGCTCGTTATCAGATGGCGGAGCGACGGCGATAGCGGTGGAGCAGTTGGAGATGGAGGAGGTGAAAGAAGACATAGCTTCTCCCATGGGTGTATTGGCGGCGATGATGATGATCGAAAACCTGCAAACGATTGAAAGGTGAGTGACGATGGTTAGGGTTTGAGAGGGGAAGAAGGAAAAAATTAGGGTTAGAAATCCCTAATTTCAATTTTATTTTTGTCATTTTTTTTTTTGATTTTTTTTTTTTAATAAATATATATATATATATATAAAAGTCTGAAAAAAAACTGGTGTGCAAAACAGAGGGGTTTCGTAAGTTAGGCGTGGGCACGCTTATCTCTTGAAACGCTTTTGTAAAAAAAATAAAAACTGAAAATAAAAGACAAGTAAATAAGGGAAAGAAAAACTCATGGGTTGCCTCCCAAGAAGCGCCTTTCTTTAACGTCGTCGGCTAGACGATGCAATGCTTCAAGTGGCTTAAGTCAGAGGTTCAAAGCCATCACTATGCCAAGCTACCTTTAGTGGATCATCGTCATTAAATTCAAAAATTCGCTGCATCACAAGGTTAGTAGCATCTAAACCAAACATAGAGCAATCATTAGTAGAACACTTCATGGAATCATATAAATTAAACATCACAAATTCATCTTCAAATTCCATAGTAAGAGTTCCATCATGCACATTAATTTCAGCCCTAGATGTTTTCAGAAAAGGTCTTCCAAGAATGATAGGGGCTAACTTACTAGATTGATCTTCATCTATATCAACAACATAAAAATCAGTAGGAAAAACTAAGTCATTAACATGAACCAATACGTTCTCAAGAAAGCCATTAGAAGATGCATTAGACCCATCAGTCAATTGTATAATCATATCTGTTTTTCTCAACTTTTTCACATTCAAAGATTCATAAATAGAACGAGACATGACATTTACAGAAGATTCAAGGTCTAACATAGTGTTCTCAAATTGCACATCACCTATCCCTACAAGAGATAATAAACTTACCAGGGTCTTTGCACTTTGGAGTCAATTTCTTTTCGAGTGTTGGAAATTCATCTTCCATATCCACCTCTTCATCGTCACTAATCTCATCTTCCCCAAAAATCTCATATTCTGTGACTTCATTCTCATATTTTGGAGGAGTGATCTCAATAACCTTAGATTGCTCGGTAAGTGTTTTCGTTGGTTTTGTGAGTTGATGGTCCACATTTTTCTCGCTTAATTCACCTTCCACCTCTTCATCATCACTAATCTCATCTTCCTCAAGCATCCCATATACTCTAAGAATCTCATCTTCCCCAAAAATCTCGCGTTCTCTGAGAATCTTATATTTTCCAACTTCCTTCTCATATGTTGGAGATTCATCTTCTATATCCACCTCTTGTTTACAGTTAGCAAAACGACTAGGGAATGGAGGAGGTATCACAAATGTCATCGGTTTCTTCTTGGTAACAGGCTCCTCTTCTTTTTCCAGCTTTTTTTCATCCTCGTATTTCGAAGTATTTTCAGCAGAAGAGTTTCGAGTTTTAGGCGTGGGCACGCTTAATTCTTGAAACGGTTCTGCTTCTTTCAATTCATTCCCACTTCGTAGGGTAACTGCATTGGCATTCTCCTTCGGATTTATGATGACCTGGGACGACAGTTTACTTGAATTTTGGGATACTAACTCGTTCACGGTAGTAGCAACTTGACTCATCTGATTTTCTAAGTTTTTTATGGCATTTTGGTTCTCATTTCGAAATTGTTGTACGCCTTGTTGGAATTGCTGAGTATTAGCGACCAATGCTTTAATCATATCTTCTAAAGACGTACCTACCGATTGGGTTTGTTGAGAAAACGGTGGGCCTTGTTGTTCGTAATAGTTAGGAGGTCGTGGGGCGTAGCTCAGATTGGAGTGATAATTTCATCCTGGATTGCTAGTGTTGGAATATGGATTGTAATGACTCGCCGGAACACCCCAGAATCCATCATAAGCTTATCCATACGACTCATCTTGAACACGGAAGGCAGAGGAGAATTTTTCTAAAAATTTTGCTTCCAGTTGAGTCCATGTCTTGATTGAACCAAAAGATAAATCATAGTACCAATCCCTAGCATTGTCTGCTAAAGATAAGAGAAAGGCTCAAAACTTGATTTGATCTTCAGTGACATCCCTTGGTTTCATTAATGAACATACCGCATGGAACTCATTTAGATGCTTATGAGGATCATCTCCTACAAAACCATGAAAAATAGGAAGTAAGCGAATAAGTTCATATGTTAATTCAAAATCATCTTCAAAAGTAGGATATTGAAAGTAAGAAGATTGCTCGTTAATATTTGGCATAGCCCACAACTCTTTTAAAGTCCTCTCGACTGTAGCCATGGCATATAAGAACATTGTATGATCTCTTGAGCTCTTTTCTTGATCTGAAATTTACATATATAAAGAGATCTAATAATGCAAAAAAAAAAACTAAACAAAAATATTAGTAACACAAGAAATAAATCTATAACACCGTTCCCCGGCAACGGCGCCAAAATTTGGTGGGTGTCGAATCCAACAAAAATAAATTACCTACTCGAAAAGATTTGTAAATAGTGACAAGTAGGGTCGATCCACAGGGAATGGTGTAGAAATAATTTCTAAGTTACTAATATCAATTAAAAAGGGGTTTTGGATTTGATTAACTAAATAAAATAAAAAGACGTAAAATAAAAAGCAAACAAAATAGAGTTCGAATTCAATAAGATGAGAAGTTCTAGTTTTCGGATTATCTCGGTATTGATTCTACGATTTGATCACTGATGCAATAATAATTCAACGTTATCAAATAAATTGGCTATAGTTTAGTACAAGCTCTAGTAACCTAGTTTTTCCTTAAGTCGTCGATAACCAAAACAAGCTCTTTGATTACTTCTCTTACCAAGTAGACAACCCTAAATAAGCTATTAGGATTTAGCCTATCGATAGCATTCACGTATTAGAAAAACACCAATTCTAGCCAACAAACACATAAGCTCGGTTTATTTAGACCAGATTACTAATTCCCATAACGACTAATCGAAAATGATTAAATAATCAACGTCGCTAACTGCTACAAAATTAGGGTTAGCCAGTCACGGAGTTAGCCCTAAATAGCTAAATATAATTCCAACGATTAAATAATTGGCCAGACTAAATAATCAATTGAAATATATTGTCAACAAAGCTCGGAGAAAAAATAAATACCTGATGAACGAAGAAATTAAAGTACAATTCGATCTCACAAATATTAAGAATCAAACCTTGATGAATCCTCGACTAGAAGTATGTGTTTAGCAACACATAAAAGGTAGAAAAACGTGCATAATTTAATTCATAAAATTCGAGATGTCTCTTGTGGATAGAAATCCACTTATTTATACTAGAAAGAGTCCTAGACTAATAAGGAAACCTACCTAAGTTAGGATTCTAAGAATCCTAAGAATCCTAACTAAAATAAATTGTTTAAAGAGAGAATAAAATTCCTAAATAAAAGGAAATAATCCTAACAGATTTGGAAACAAAATTCCAACAGAAAAAATGTGTTCCAGCAGTAAAAAAAACGCGTTCCAGCAGTTTTCTGCGTTCTTCAGCAGAATGGTTTAAGGATTTAGGCGTGGGCACGCTGAAATCTGGAGAGTCTTCTGCCTTAGTCTTTTCTTGCCAATGAAAACCCAACAAAAATTCAGCAAAATGCGCACCTCTGGGATTGGTAAAAGCCTTCAATCCATTGAACTCAGCCATATGTGAAGCCACAAAAACAAAAATAAGTTTGTAATATATATATATATATATGAGACTATATGTAATTAAAAGAAAGGAAAATAGTTAACATTAATGGAGGGGTGATGAGATGAGATATACATAATGCAAAGAGTGTAAGGATTGGAATCAGATGAATGTTATCTAATAACCTTATGACGCTAATAAAGAGATAAAAAAAGATATTGGCCGACCGGTCGGAGTTAGATCTAGATCTGATACGAGTTCACCAGAAAAAATCCTCATGCGCCATGGACCGAGATCTGAAGCATGGTGGTAAAACTAACAGATAGTTGATATGAAATAAACGGATATATATATATATATACAATCAAATCTTTTGCATGTCATAACACATTATAGATAAATTAAGCTACTAAATCATCAGGATATGTAAATAGAGAAATTCTTAAACAATGTTCATAAGAAAAGAAAGGTAATCGTGACTGAAATTCAAATCATAGTATTAAGGAAAAAACAGAGCAAGCTGGGAGCCTGTGACCGTGTTCAAATATTCTCAGAACAATCCAATGTCTTCTTCTCCACCACCTCCCAAACACGAAAAATAACTCCGAAAAACATATACTACAAGTCTACAAAACCCAAATTTAAATTAGTAGCTTCAAATCTACCCTTAATTTCACCCCAACATATATCCCCTCCCCAAACCCCAACGCCACAACTTTTCCTATCCCCAAAACACACCCCTGGCCAGAAATCAAACCAAAAACATCTTTCTTATCCACTAATTCTAAACCCAAACTACCCACTTCAATTCTAGCATTCACACTTATCCTTCGCAATTACACCGCATTTTTCTCTCGCAGCTACAAAACAAGCTTCCATTTCTCTCTTCTCACACTTGGCTCTCTCAGTAAAGTCATGTTTGGAAGATAACCCAGAAAAAATTTCCACCAAGGGGTTGCATTTGTTGGATGCGGATATGGAGCACCCGATTCACATTGCGAGATGATTGTGGCTTTGCAGTTTCGATACGCAGCGGCCCATGCGCGTGGGGTTTTGAATGCTAGGAAATATCTTACTAGTGTGATTGATCAAAGCTTTGGTATTGAAAAATGTAGGGTATTTTAGGTTTTGTTTGGTTGGTGATTTTGGTTAGAATTTTTAGTGAGAAATATTTGGGCAGGCGTGCATTATTGGTGAGATATTGTTTGGTTTGATTTGAGAATTGTTTTTTGATTGTATATTTTTTGGTGAGATAGTGTTTAGTTTTGTTTTGGGAGGGAACATAAATGATAAATTACTGGAGCAGTCAAATGATGACAGTTTTTGTATGTTAATGATTAAAAATGATTAAAAGTTATATTATAATATTAAAATTATAATAATTATATTATAGATGAATATTATTTGTATATAAATTTAAAATATACACTTCCCGCTAGCCGTCGGCGGAACTTTGCCTTTCGTACCTACCGACGGCTAGCGGGAAGTGTATATTGGCGAGGAATGTTCCGCCGAGTTCGAGATTACGTAGCAAGTTGTCTCACTTGTCAAAAGGCAAAATACGAGGCTGCAGCACCAGCCGGGCTGTTACAGCTACTTTCGATTCCTGAGGTGGTTTGGGAAGACATGACTTTATCACAGGTCTCCCGAAATCTCAGGATATTACGTGTATTATGGTGCTCGTGGATCGGTTATCCAAATACGGGCACTTCGTTGGACTCAAACACCCCTTCACGGCTCGGTCAGTGGCAAAAGCTTTTGTGCGCGAGGTCCTGCGTCTCCACGGGGTCCCTCGCTCGATTGTTAGCGATCGCGATCCTATACTCGTTAGCTCATTTTGGAAGGAATTATTTAAGTTGCATGGCACTCAATTGAAATTAAGCTCGGCTTACCATCCCGAAATGGACGGTCAAACAGAGGTTTAGAATCGGGTTCTAGAGACATATCTTCGTTGTTTCACATCGGAGCAACCTCAGAAGTGGTTGGGTTGGTTACCCTGGGCGGAATATTGGTACAACACGTCGTTTCAAACCGCTGTTAAGATCACGCCTTTTGAAGTGGTTTATGGGCGTCCTCCGCCGTCTCTTCAGCAATTTCTGCCGGGCGAGTGTTGGGTGGCAGCAATAGCCACGCTGCTATCATTACGAGATGACATATTGAAACAACTGAAAGTCAATCTGACTAAGGCGCAACAACGGATGTCGCATTATGCGAATGCAAAGCGACGAGATGTCGAATTTGCTGTGGGCGACTCGGTTTTCTTGAAAGTTCGTCCTCATCGGCAAACTATCTTAACTGAACGCGCGCATAATAAACTGACTTCCAAGTATTATGGGCCATTTCGGATATCGCAGCGGATTGGAAGCGCTGCTTATAAACTGTAGTTGCCGGCGACGAGTCGCATTTATCCCGTTTTTCACGTCTCGCAACTTAAACGGATGATCGGCTCCCATTCTGTGGAATGCGAGTTACCTTCCAGTCTTGAGTTTACTCGCTCCACCATCTTTGAACCGGAGGAGATCTTAGACGAACGAGCTAACCCGAGGGGCGGTTCCCAGGTTCTAGTGAAGTGGCGAGGCAGAGATAGGGGCGAGGCGACCTGGATGGATGTCGATGAATTGAAGGGCCAATTTCCGGATTTCCACCTTGAGGACAAGGTGGCTTTTAAGGGGGATGGAGTTGATGTAGAGCGGATTCCGGCGAAGCCGGAGAAGTCGCCGGAGAAGGCATTGATCGTATATCAAAGGCGAGCGAAACGAGTGACTGGGTCTAGTAGGCCGGATCAAGTTTAATTAATTATGTTTATTTCGATTATGTTATATATTTATGTTTTCCCGCTTTACGGGCCGAACTTTTATGAGATTAGGGTTAGTATTAATAAGTTGTTGTTTTATCGTTTTGGAACTATTGAAGTTTTATTAAATTTTGGAGCTTGGAAGCTTTGGCAAGAACATCTTGTTCTTGAGCTGGAATTACGTTTTGTTAATTGGAATTAAGTTCTATCAAAAAACCACCCCCTATTTCAAGAAATATATAGTTGAAACTGGACCGAGAACGGTCTAGTATAGAATTTCCGAGGGCCAATTGCCAAAATATCTCTCACTGTGTTCTAATTATGAAAAGTGAACGACTATGTTAGATTATTAGAGAAATGTTAAATGTTTAATTGAGTGTAATTTGCTATAGTCATAAATCACATTTTTTCCTTTTAGTAATACTTGAAATTCAAATAGAACTCAATTATACTAATCAAAAACTAAAATATCTATAAAAATAACAAATAGTATCTTGTTTTATCCATAATAGACACCAAAAAATGATAACTAGTCAATCATCTTTTCTTTTTTGGTGTAAGCATAGTTATAAGTTATGTAGTCACATCTACTTTTTCATTTTAGGAGGCATTATGATAAATATGTGGCTTGTCAAGCTCCTCAAGGCCACATATCCTAAAAATACATATCAATCGCTAATCGAAACAACTATGACTGTGAGTTGATCCAATTTCTAATTTGATGTTTCATTTCTTATTTTATATTATATGTAAAAATAGAATATCATTACATAAAAATAAAATATATGAAAAAAGTACTGTTATTTTATTTGTGTTTATTTTTTTAATATTATTTTATTATTTTTATGGCAATCTTCTACATGCAAAAATTTTTAGTTTATGCATACTATGTTTAGTATAAATCAACATTTGTAATGAATAATTTATGGTGATATATAGTCGTTATTATTTTTCAATTAAAAACTGCTTCAATAAAAAAGAAAGAATATTATATGTTTTATTTTTTACATTACTCTTAATACATTATCACATTGTTTTTATGAGATAATAATAAGTTATTGTCTTTTTTTTAAATATTACTATTTAAAATATTTTTATAACTATTTAAAAATAAAAACATGGTGATATATTTGAAGTATGTTACTTTTTCTTAATATTTTTGTTTTAAATTGAATTCACTACTAAACTAGTTATTTTTGAAGTGATTGAATTATATTAGAAAGAAACATATTTGAACTAATAAATATTAGGTATAAAAAGAATTTTTAGTTCAAACTTTTAATTTTCTTTCTCTTATCAAAAAAATTATTTAGGTTTTTGAAAAATGGTTGGGTTACATCATTAGACAATAAGATTTTTAGATTAAAAAAATCATTATTAATTAATATGATATGTTTGCGGAGCCTATAAACTGTTTAGTGTTTTATTTTCGGAATTTATTGGCATTTAATAAGATGTTTTGAAGTTTATAAACTCGGTAAAAATCCTTTTAATTAAGACCCGGGATAAACATTGAATTATTATTTTTTCCATTGTGTAATACAATAAGTCACTCTTCTTGAACATGATATTGAGTCCGGGTTGTAAGTATAAGTACATTTGATTTAAACACATGAAAAAGATAAGAAATTAAGTGGATAGGCTCGATGATTTCTAAACCGGACCGGACCGGCCGGTCCGACCGGTTTAACCGCCAACCGGTCATTGGGCCGGTCCGGTCACGAGATTGGACCGAGTCACCTCTGACCCGAAGCGAACCGGTCAAACCCGGTCAAGAACCGGTCGGACCGGATGTAAACCGCTCAACCCGATTTAACAGTTCAAGTGTTTTGCCTTCTTTTTCATACCATGTTAAAAATATTATAGAATTGGCATGTCATACACATGGTTTGAACCCTTAACCTCCTCATTCAAGTTAAATACACCCACCACTAGGCTATGAAGAATTTATTGATATAATGAATACCATTATAAGATATATATGTTCAAACACTAATTTTAGTATTTAAAAATATATACTACATTGAAGAACTTTTTGGATTAAATATTTTTATAAAGACATATTATTCTTTTTTTATATTAGACTCAAATTTATTTATTTATATATATAATATAGTCTGGGTCAATCGGGTTTTTTATACCAGTTCGACCGATCGAACCAGTGACCCAGTGACCCAGTAAATTATCCGGTTCGATCACCGGTCCGGTTTTAAAAACATTGGATAGGCTATATAATCTTAATCATATAAAATTAACTTATCTTAATCTCTTAAATACTTTTGATTCGAGATCTCCAATTAAAGTCAATAATTGAATTGTGGAACTTATGTTATCTGCAATTAAAGCCAATGGGTTGAATAGTGGAAAACTTAACAGGCAGAAGATAAAATTTGAATTGGTGAAAGCTTTTTTAGTGACATATTTTGCTCTTTGGCATCTTGCATATTTGCATACTTATTTTGTCTTTGTACTAAAATATAAACTACTGTTTTTATATTAAATTATTTTTCATAGTGCCAATACCTTAGATGGATTTATTATCAAATATGAAATTTAAAGAAGTACACATTTATTAAAAATTCATTATCCAAAAAAAATAAAGGAAATAAAGTCATCTTACTATCGAATAAAGAAGGGTTTGATACAATTTGCACAATTAAAAATTGTTATATATATATAACAATTTTTAATAAAACATCACAATTGCCTTCAATTTTTTTTTCAGTTTATGCCATTATTAACACAATTTCCTTGATTGGTTCTAATTTGGCCAAGTTACATCACATAATAAATAATAAATATACAATATATGAATCGGAAATAAATGAATGCCATATGAGAGCTTTGGAGATAATTATTGGAGAAAAAACCCTACATGAACTAATATGGTTCATAAACACTTATAAAAACAAAATCTATGTTGAAAATTTATATTGCTTCTTAATTTTGATTTTAACTTCCATTTAATATTATAAATTTATTGTCTAATTGGTTTTGGACTTTATAATCATTTTTAAATTCATTAAATTTTTTAAAATAACTTTGTTATAAATATATGATCCAAATTTGATTTTCAATTTAGTTTCCTAAGTTTGGTGGGTTTGAATAAAATATATTGCTAGAGTATAACATGGGTGTAACTGAAAGTCCTAAAAGTTCAGGGGCCTATTTGTAATTTGATATAGAGATCGTTCGAGGTCGGCATAGACTATTACCATAAGAAGGAAATGAACATTAAAATATAATATAAAAAAATAAAAAATAATAAAACACAAATTACCATTCCTCGCTAATATCAAGATTGTTTTATGAAGAAATATCATCTCAGCATCTTTCTCAGCATCTCTTTTTGTCCATCTGATCCTCCATTTTTAAGATCTTAAAACATAATCAATTTTTCTTTTCTATAAAATTAAAAAAATAAAACATTGCTTGCATGTCTTCAGGATCTATACTATAGCTAGGTAGGAGTAATTAATTTAATTAACAATTTGAATTATCACATTACTGGGTGTGAATTGTGATCCTTTACGTTTCAGGTATTTTTCTACCATTACTTGATTGTGAATCCATGACACACGCATGCATGACCACAAGCTTTTAATTAATTCGCTAGACTATTCAATTGGAATTGTATAATTCTGGGTTAATTTTTGTGATTTTTCTGAGCTGGGTTTGTGCTAAATTGGTCAGAGAATGGGGAAAAATCATGTGAATTTTGGCGAGGTGAAATCTGGGTCTGAATTCGATGAGAATGAGAGGATGATGAATTTGGATGGGGAAGGAAAGAGATTATTGAAGAAAGTGAAGTACCATCTGGTTGAGTACCATTCATTGCCTGCATATTTGAAGGACAATGAGTATATTCTTCGTTATTACAGGGCTGAATGGCCTTTGAAGCAGGTCTTGCTCAGTGTTTTCACCATTCACAATGAGACCTTGAATATTTGGACGTAAGTATTTCATTTATGCTTTTGTTGTTTTTTCCTTTATCTTATGTTTTTGTGAAAACAGCATGTTGATTCTGATGATTTAAGGTTGCAAATTTTGTATAAAATTTCTGGATTTTTTTTTTTTTGCTTTCTCCTGGGTTCAGGCGCTTGATTATGGTAGCCTTGTAGTTGAGAACTTGTAAGAATTAGATGAATTAATACATATTATCAAAAATATGCTGTGGGAATATTGATTTCTATTGAAAAAGAGGTCAATAAAGTAACTTGTACAAGCTAAATTTCTATATGAAGGCTACTGTTATTGGACCATTATCCTGCAAACACCATTTGTACTTGGTTTTTTTGGGGATGGGGGTGGGGAGCAAGAAGAAGAAGAAGAAGAAGAAGAAGAATTATATTGTGTAGTTCAGTAACCATAATGATAGATGAGTTTTAAAACTTCGTTCATTTAACATCTCTGTCATTTTGTGTCGATCATGCTCTGTTCAAACTTCAAAGACAAATAACATTTACTCATTGGTATTGCTTCTGCAGGCATTTGATGGGATTCTTCCTGTTCCTTGCTCTGACCATTTACACAGCTATGATGGTTCCAAATGTTGTGGACCTTCCCACACTGAAAAACTTCCCTGATGTATTGAGAAAAGCCGATTTCCAAAAATTGCAGATGGATTTTATTGCCTGTTTGCCGTCTTTGCCACAAATGCCTGATTTGCATAAACTTCGAGAGGAGTTAAGAGCTTCATTCCCTTCAATAGACTTGCTATCGTCATTGTCTAATTGGCATATTATTGAACTCCTCTCCAATTGTTTACCAGAGAGTCTTCTCCATAAAAACAACACTGAGGTAATTATTTTTCCCTACTGCAGTTTTCTTGTCCTCTGCCTTATTGTATTTTTCTTTTCTTACTTCATTCTAAACAGTTGAAAAACCAATAGATGAGATGGATAATTGCTCACTTCAAGTTAAACATACAATTCTTGGCTTCTGATTAGTTTATTTTTGTAATATAATGATGGGCTCGAAGCTTTTGCTAGTCTGTGATTATGATATTAAAAGATAACTGTTTTGTTTATCAAATCCTGGTGACTTCAGGGGAAGACTGTTTTCTGCTAGTTTTGGTTAGTGGGAACTAGTGTGTCAAGTAATCTCATGGATGAATATATTGATTTGATCTCTTTTTACATAAAAGATAATGTGAATTTTCAATGCTAGTTAATAAAATGCAATATCACTTGGGTGTGTTTGGATTGAGTGATTTGGATTTGGGGAGGGGATTTGGCGGAAGGATTTGAAATGACACCTAAAATGGAGTCATTTGAAATCCACCGTAGTTATGGAGAAAATCAAAGTGAATGTCAAGTGATTTGAAATCTATTATAGCTTGGATACATCCAAACAAACTTCATCGATTTGTTGACGAATTTGAAATCCATAGATTCCAAATCCTTCAATCCAAACACACCCTTAGTTTCTACTTTCTAAGACAATTGGAGTTACTTCACTTGGGTTTTGCTGGAAGTTCTGAGCTTAGTTCCTCATATATAGGATCATACTTTTCTTGAATAGCTAATATATGTTGATTTATTCTTAGAGCATTGTTAAGTGTCCCGAAAGCTCGCTGTCTTGGTGGTATTTAAATCTCGACTCCTTGATTACCTTCACATTCTTTAACTTATGAGCGCATTAATGTGCAAGACGCATGGAAAAATGTATATTTTATAAGTAACCTGGATGTTGGTATATACTTGATAAATAACTCCGAAATAATAATCATACACTCTCAGGAGAAAATAATTGGTTAATAACTAATCTTGCTTCTTGCTATAAATTTCTTGGATTTTTTTGTTGAGTTCACAATTTGTTTGAAAGAATGGAAATTGTTGTTTCATGTAAAATTTGTGATATGTCTTGGATTTAGACAAATTAGCTAGTACAACTTGTGCAATTATGATGATGATGCTACTTAAAAGACCAAATAACCATTTTCAGCTGTTTCTTTTTATGTGCTTGTATGTATGCCCCTAAGACAGCTGCCAATTCTTGTCATGTGATTGTTTTATCAACACTAAATGATGAATTTCTTTTTTCTTTTTTTGCTTTTTATGATCAATTAGAAAGTAAAGCATTCTACCTGTGACTGTCTGAGTTTCTCTTGACAAACATTAATGCAGCGTAGTATGAAGGAAGACGTGGCAAACATAATAGCACCACTAATTGTCAGTCCCATAACACGTTGGCCATTCTTCACCTTCTTAGGTGGTGCCATGTTTTGCTTGTTAGCCAGCAGCACGTGCCACTTACTATTTTGTCACTCTGAACGCTTATCTTACATCATGCTCAGGCTCGACTACGCCGGAATTTCCGCCCTTATCTCAACATCATTTTACCCGCCCGTCTACTACTCCTTCATGTGCCACCCATTCTTTTGCAATCTCTACTTGGGATTTATCACTCTAATCGGGATTGGCACAATTATTGTATCTCTTTTACCTGTATTCCAACGCCCCGAGTATCGTAACTTTCGAGCTGGGCTTTTCTTTGGAATGGGATTTTCCGGTGCTTTGCCTATATTGCATAAGCTTATCTTGTTTTGGCCCCAGCCTGAGGTTATACAAACGACGGGGTATGAAATTTTGATGGGGGCGTTATATGGGATTGGGGCATTGGTGTATGCAAAGAGAGTCCCGGAGAAGTGGATGCCCGGGAAATTTGATCTGGTGGGGAATAGTCATCAGCTTTTTCATGTACTTGTCGTTGCTGGGGCTTATACGCATTATCAGGACGGGCTTGTTTACCTCAGGTGGAGGGATCTGCAAGGATGCTAACAGTTGGTGAAGTAGGTTTGTATGTATATGCAGCTGGGTAATTGCTGCTGATGTTCTATAATACTTGGTCGGAACTATCACATTTATTTGATTGTACAAGTTGGAAATGATAAAAAAAAAGAAGAGAAAAAATGTAGTATTTTATGGTAGTGTATGTTTACAATGTGATTAATTACGGTATCTGTTCATGCTGGTAGCAGAATTGTGGAGTAAAATGTTGTATTAGACATAGTTTTGATCTCTGTTTGTTGTGGTAGAAAGAAAGAGTCGAGGGTAAAACAAAAGGACTAGGTTTATGTATCAGTTTTCAGCTCCGTAGATGGAAGTGTTGGCCATTTTTGAAGGAAAAAGAATTCCTAAAAAAGGATAGTTGCCCTTGTTGAGAGTCGAACTAAAGACCTCTCGCCTTATTATATATTTTAAAGTTTTGAAGTGAGAATATTACATCACTAGGTACATGCGGATTTTATTTATGTTTCAACATTGTATTGTTAATTTTATTTTGAAAGACAAACAATAATATATTACTCAAAATTAGAATCCAAAAGTTGTCTTTTATGTAATATTGGGGTGTATTTTGTAGGAGCGTGTTCTCAAATTTTTATGGTCTTTTATTGTCATTATACTGTTGTTATTGGAGCAGTTGCCTATATATATAAAAATTATTGTAAAAGTATGGATAATTATTGTTTTTTTTAATTGTGAAATGATATTATTATTCCTACTTAAGTAATTTTTAATAATAAATTAAAAAACTTATGGCCCTTGTGTTTACTTGAGGAATCTTTAAAAATAACAAACAAATTATGACAATTCTTTTAATTTATAATAATTTATAGTAGTATAAATATAGATATAGATACAAAAAATTTCTTTTCACTTACTATTTATCAAATTGTTAGACCTATGCAATAGACATTGTTATTTTTACTTAAATAATCATTATTAATAATTAAAAAAATTATGATCATTTGCTCTTACTAAGTTACAAAGAATAAAATTTGACATAAAATGATCAATAAACATCATTAATAATAGAAATAGAATACAAAATTCAGTATGTACTTTTTAGTGTAAATTATATTGATAACTATTTATCTTCAAATCTCAAATTCTAAATATTTTAACTAACAATAAATTTCTCTGTCTATCAAAATTAACTAAAAATATATAACTTAAGATGTAGTACACTTGAATTCTATTATATCTTTCACATGTTTGCATTATTAGATTATCTTAAAAAGGGATAAATGCAAAAAAAAACCCTGTGAAATAATTTATTGGCTGAAAACCCCCTGTGAAAAAAAAAAAGGCTAAAAACCCCTGTGAAATTTTTTCATTGCAAA
Source organism: Verbascum thapsus (assembly GCA_963669365.1). NCBI lineage: Eukaryota > Viridiplantae > Streptophyta > Magnoliopsida > Lamiales > Scrophulariaceae > Verbascum > Verbascum thapsus. The sequence continues at coordinate 4,634,127 of OY770107.1, read as the reverse complement.
AAACCCCCTCGGTTAGTTAGGTCAGCTATCCCCTGTGAAATAAATGCAAAAAACCCCCCTGTGAAATAATTTATTGGCTGAAAACTCCCTGTGAAATAAATATAAGCTAAAAACCCCCTGTGAAATTTTTTCGTTGCAAAAAACCCCCTCGGTCGTTGCAAAATATTTATTTTATTTTTAGTAAATATGCCTCATAATAGTAAAAACAATAATGTTAATGATCTATAATATTTAAATTTAAATATTATGAGGCATATTTACTAAAAATAAAAGAAATATTTTATGAAAAACTATTTTTAATATCGTTTTTTTGTGTAAATATGAGTTTATTTTATTTTTAGTAAATATGCCTCATAATAGTAAAAACAATAATGTTAATGATCTAAAATTTAAATATTATGAGGCATATTTACTAAAAATAAAAGAAACATTTTATGAAAAACTATCTTTAATATTGTTTTTGGGGGTTTTTTGCAACGAAAAAATTTCACAGGGAGTTTTTAGCTTATATTTATTTCACAGGGGGTTTTCAGCCAATAAATTATTTCACAGGGGGGTTTTTTGCATTTATTTCACAGGGGGTAACTGACCTAACTAACCGAGGGGGTTTTTTGCAATGAAAAAATTTCACAGGGGGTTTTTGGCCTATTTTTTTTTCACAGGGGGTTTTCAGCCAATAAATTATTTCACATGGGTTTTTTTTGCATTTATCCCTCTTAAAAATAGCATTTGTTGTATGGAGATTAGTTAAATAATAATAATTAAAATAAGGTAGTTATTATTATTTATTTAGAATTAATTATTAAGTTACTTAACTTTTTATTACATTATTTGTAATCATATACTAATTTATATTAGTTAAATAACAATAATTTAAAAGATACATTATACTCTTATTATTCAGGAATATCCAAAAATATATGTTTGGTTTCATTTTAGACCAGTTTTTGGCCAAAATTTTGACCAATTTGTATTTGGCCTTCACAATTTTGGCCCCCAAAATCCCTAATTTTTTGGTTCAAAATTTGCATTTCAATTTTGAAATTTAATACAATTTCATGACCCACTTTTTTTTATACACATATATATAACACATATATAACAATCATTACAATTTTAATATTATATTATAATTTTCAAACAAAAGCTTACGTGATTTGACTATAGTAATTTATGTTTCTTATAGAAACAAAAACAAACACTATCTCACTAAAAAAATTCAACCAAAAATTAACAATAAATATAAAACCAAACACAATCTCATCAAATTTACACGTGTCCCCAAAAAAATTTCACCAAAAGTTCTCACCAAAATACTCAACCAAAACAAAACCAAACATAGCCATACCTTCAGGATAACAACCTTTAACAATTGTATTGATCAAAATTATTACAAAATTAGTAATAATGTGTAACAATAACATATAAAATGTTTTGAAAAAGTAAAATATCTCTTATTATAAATTAAAATATGAAATTGAACAATCAACAAGTGAACTATTCAACAATGATGCCATAGTTTCTTTGCCTTTAAACATACAAATATTTTTATTAGATTTGTGGGGTATTTAAGTAATTTTCCATTGACTAAATCAATTTATGACAAGTAGACCTCAATATTACATAAAATATAATTTTTAAATAATATAACAGTGTAATATTTTGACCACTCTGAGGGTGTTATAGTGGGTTGTTCTAAGTTGGTTCGAGACTGTTGGTTCCGGCCACTTAGAACCACACATTTGGGGGGTGGAGGGTGGTTTTTCCCACCCCAACAATGAAAAATCACCCACAAACATCCTAAATGTGTGGTTCTAAGTGGCCCGGGACCAACAGTCCCGGACCAACTTAGAATTTTCCGTGTTATCGTCCTAAGAATGTGGTCAACTTCACTCAGAAAATTTTGAATTTCATTTTTAATATCTTTTAATACATGGGTACTTTTGACTTTGCACTAATTAGCCAAAAATTCGACGTGTAAGGTTTTCAAAATGACAGGTGTGTGAGTAATAAAAAATCAAGTGGATATTCTGTAATTTACACTAACATGAGGGGGGTTGGATGTAATTATAGTATTTTATATGAATAAGGAATTCAAAATTATGCAATACTTTTTAAGTTAAATCGAATATGTTTCTATAGTATCATTGTGAAAGTATTAAAAATTTAATCCATATATAATACATAACATTCCTTCAAAAATACATTATTTTGGTGTAGTTAAGATATTTAGTTTTGCATAAAAAGCCTACGATGGACTAAATGTAAAACAATAATACACATCAATCTAATTTCTTGGCGTTTATTATTTTTGCCAGAAAAAGCCAAGAATTGAGACAAATATAAAAGATGATAGTCATGCATACGTAATTTCTTGAGCAGTAACAAATAGTGACATTTTAACAATCATCAATGCACAGAATGGAAGTAGAGACTAAATAAAGAAATGACCACACCATGCACATGCCTCTGAATTTTCTCACATTTGGCTCTATAATTTCTTTGTCCCATCAAAATTAAAATTTGCTCCAACATAATTTATATTTAAAGCAATAATTCTAGGCATAATATGTTCAAAAGAAATTATTCTACGTTAAAGACCCCCATCCAAAGAAAAATTCTACACATATAAAAAGTACAAATTATATATTTTTCAGGGTGTGATTGTGTTTGGCGTACAGACATTAATTTAATTACAAATTCATTAGAAATCTTTGTTATAAATGATTGGCAGTTAGGACAAATCTTTGTCTCAAATATAAAAAAAAAAAACAGTAACACACACTAACAACAGTATAAAATTAAACCAGCTCAATATGATAACTCTATTTCATTAAAATAAACATGTCACAGAGCCGACAGCATCTATGTCATTTTCAGTATCATATTTTCTTATATATATTTTTGGGGTAAAGATACTAATTAATATTAAAATAAGGTTAATTGTGTAACTAATTTATCTTGTAACACCAAATTGCCTTGGATAGGGTCAAGGTAGGCTTGACTAATATTCATAGCATTCTTCTCAATTAAGTAAAATTAAATCAAGACTCAACAAATATCAAAATCTATTCTTTATGTAAGATTGAGTACAAGCACAATATTCCAATACTTTAATTATCAATTCTCAGCCCACGTAATACAATCTATATCAAAAGTTAAATAATACCAAATTTCTTTGATTCCAACAAAAAGCATACAACCAGCTACAATTCTAAAGAATCTCTTTTTCAAAATTAAAATACTTCAAGGTTAAACTATTTATATTTTTATTAGTACTTTTGATTTTGATTTTTGAATAAGATGCATTTGACAGTTGTACTTATTTCTGTCTCAAAACTAATAAAAGTAGCTCTGTAATATATATATATATATATATAAAGCTAGTTGCAAAAAGATTTTATTATAATGTGATACTTTAAATTAGGCTAAACACACACATAATATATATGTAATCAATTATTTATCCAATATTTTGAAGATAAATATACATTACGTAAATTGTAGATGTATTAGTAAAATATAATAGATGGGGTTGTGATTGTGAAGTTCTTTGTGTTTTATTTTGAGGTCTTATTTATTTTATCCCAAATCTTTATTATGTGTTGATGAGCAGATAGTATATATTCTTATGTTTGATTAATACATAAAAATTTGATTATAAAAAATAATTAATTGTGTTTAATTATACTAATCAATCACCACGACAGCATCATAAGAGTAGTTTTTCTGGATTAATTGTTAATGTGATTCACTCTTTCGTTATTTATTTTAAATAAGTAAATACAATCAAACTTGAATTCTTAATGTGGTGGAGAGCAGTTGACGAATACAAGCAGTTTCCTATTTATATTGATAAGCAGGTCTTAAATGAATTTAATTTGAGTGAGATAAAATATTTTTTAAATATATTAAAATTATTTTTGAATTTTAATTTTGAAAATCGTTAGTTGAATTAAGTTTCATTTTTTTTAATTAAGCTAAACACGAATTTACATAAATTATTTAATTTTTATACTTTTTTTACAAGCCGAGTTCTAGCTGAGTTTGGGAACTTTTTTATGTTGCATTGTTAGAAATGTTTAATACTTTAATTGTGGGTGCTTCATTTTGTCAGTTAATGATAATTTGATATTATTTCACTTTTTAACTCATTATTTAGTGAACCTTTACTTTTCTGATTAAAAATGAATGATAATTTTGTCTTTAGCTAATAAAGTAATGAAGATATAAATAAAGACCCATACCAATATGTACAAAAACAAATAAAAATACTAAATATGTATAATTTAGAGAAGGTGATGTAATTATTCTTTTCAGCACTATTTATGAGTTACATAGGTCCATAACAAATGAATGGCCAGCTCACAAATATTTATTGCAACTATTTAACCGTTATATTCTTATTTGGTTCCGTATCTAATGGAACCTAAAATGCGTATTACAGTAAAAAAATCGACAATAATTACAGATAAAGGAATAAATGACTTCTGCTTTTGTATATCACTAAGCCCAAAGCAGGCAGAAGCACTAATGGTGTCGGTGCAGACAACCCAACCCGAATACCCGGCCCCATTACCCAGTACTATTTTATCAATAACCCACCCTAGTTCGATCCGCCATTAAAACCACACTCAACTACCTGTGGTGAATGTCTTTATGATTTATCAAAACCCCCCATATTCATGCTCTTATTTTATGCTTTTTCAAAGTACGTTTCGTCATTTTACTCTCTCTCTTTCAAATCCCTTTCACTGAATAAAACTCAGCTCTTTTGGAAGTGTTCTCTTTTTTCTCTCAAACTCAGCCGAATCTCGGGTTAATTTTGGAGAATGACGCATTGATTACAGATGTCTATATAATTTCACTACTAGACGAAAAACAGCTTCTTGGTTGTTGAAAGTTTTTAATTTTTGAGGGTTTAAATGGGGTTTCCCGAGGTATTTCAGTCTCAGAATTTCCAAATGGCCCGGTTCAACCATGGTCGGAACAAAGCGGTGTCGGTTTTGTCCGACGGCTTTCTTTTCGTCGGCGGAGCTTTGGTTGCTGTCTTGGTGGTTTGGGCCTGTTGGTCTTTCTTTAGCCCTATCCCAAACCCGGTTCCCAATTTTTCTACCTCATCGTTTTCCGACAGTTCGTCCGGTTCAGTAACCCCCGCCGATCCTGCGGTTAGTTGCGGCGACGGCTCGGGTCCTAATTTGCGATACGATCCACCCGACCCGACGTTTTACGACGACCCGGAACTGAGCTACTCGATCGAAACGCCGCCGGTTAAGAATTGGGATGAGAAGAGAAGCGAGTGGCTAAAAAAGCACCCGTCTTTCATACCCGGAGCAGAGAACCGGATTTTAATGGTGACCGGTTCACAGCCGAAGCCGTGTAAGAACCCAATCGGCGATTATTTGCTGCTGAAACTGTTCAAGAACAAGGTGGATTACTGCAGGCGCCACGGCATCGACATCTTCTACAACAATGTCCTTTTCCAGCCCAAAATGTTCTCATTCTGGGCGAAAACCCCCACCGTGAAGGCGGCGATGCTGGCCCACCCGGAGGCGGAGTGGATCTGGTGGGTCGATTCCGACGCGGCGTTCACGGACATGGACTTCGAGCTCCCGTTGGGCCGGTACAAGGCCCATAATTTTGTGATGCACGGTTGGCCCAATTTGATCTACGAGAAGAAGAGCTGGACCAGCATCAACGCAGGTGTATTCCTGATACGCAATTCTCAGTGGGCCATGGACTTTATGGATGTGTGGGCCAGCATGGGCCCACAAGCGCCTGAGTACGATAAATGGGGCGAAATACTAAGCACGATGTTCAAGGACAAGATCTTCAAAGAATCCGACGATCAATCCGGCCTAGTTTATCTGCTTCTGAAAGAAAAAGAGAAATGGGGTGACAAAATCTACGTTGAAAGCGAGTACTATTTCGAGGGTTATTGGATGGAAATTGTGGGTACGTTTGATAACATCACCGAGAGGTACACAAAACTCGAAAACGATGCGGCGGCGCTGCGGCGGCGACACGCCGAGAAGGTGAGCGAGAGCTACGCTAGGGTGTGGGCGGAGTATCTTAAGGACGCCGGAAATGGTAGAGGGAGCTGGCGTAGACCGTTCATTACACATTTCACAGGTTGTCAGCCCTGTAGTGGAGATCATAACCAGATGTATTCTGGGCAGACTTGTTTTGATGCGATGCAGAAGGCTTTGTTGTTTGCTGATAATCAGGTGTTGAAGAATTATGGGTTTGTTCATCCGGATTTGCTCGATCCATCTACTGTTAATCTCCTGCCTGTTTGAGAGCTCTGTTTTTTTGTTTGTGTGTATGTAATTCTCTGTCAGTCTGATCTATATATATTTTGAATATGACTGTTGTTAATAAACTCTAACAATTGCGCATATAAGAATTATTGGAAATTTATAATGAACTGACATCTATTAATAAAACGAAGAAGAAGAAGAACTGGCGTGTTCCACTATAATCAAAGATAAAATTGTATAGTATATTTTATGAAATCACTTGGGGTTACGTTACTTGAAATGTTTATACAAACGCTTCCCCAATTTCTAAAATTACTGTTTCGAAAAAGAAGCAGTATTAATTTTGAAACCCGTGGAACGAAATTTTGTTTTAAACTCTCAAATTTTATAAAAATATAAACAGATGATTAAATTTAGATTTCACGAATTTATTTATAGAAAATTAAAAAAATGTGGGCAAGGTAAAGGTAAACACATATTTTGAAAATGTGTCATTTTATTTCAAACACGTACATTTTAGTCCAAGAGATACAAATGCACTGGGTGCACCGTATTGCTCGTGTGCAATCTTGGCCGTTGTCAACACATGCATCCCTTCATGTTAAGACTTTATCTTAATTGGAAATTAAATTAAAATTATAGAATTAATTTGAATTTCAAATTCAAATAAATTTTAGCCAAACTCACGCCCGCTTCCAGGCCCCTAAATCCGAGCCGTGTGCACGATGCGACATAGACCACTGATAAATTTTCTTTCCGGTCAACATTTATTGTACCCAAAGGTGTAACCATTATCGCAACACAAAATTTAATAAATATTATTTTTGTTTAATTTTCAGCGTATGATAACTCATTTTTGTTATTCAAGTAAATTAGAATGAATTACGTATTTTGAACATTAATTTTCCATTCAACTCTAACTTGATTTGAGAATATAAACATGTGAAGTAGATTAATTTATTCAAATATATTCCACCTTCAACAAATAGAACTCACCCAAAACATTGATTAAAATTAGACAAAAAATTCTATTTCTAGAAACTAAATTCCAACATGTATAAAAAACTTCTACAGATCAATAGAATCTGCAATATAAACATGACCTTATTCGTATAGTTTGAGCTCAATATGCAAAAGCTTTATTTGTTTGGTGAAATAATATGTTAAAAGTTGAAATTTATTGCATTTACCAAATTTTCAAATTTTTTTCTTTCTTACTCGTTGTTTAGTTCAGTTCACTTGGTGTTACGAGCATGATATAACTAAAAAAATATTAAATATGAAATTGCGAATACAAAATCAGTCTTGTTGGGTGTGAGCATATTTTATAGATGGGATTTTTTATTATAAGCCATGTTTTATTATAAGTCATATTTTATCTTCTATTTTATATATATAAATGTTTGACACATGTAATTTATACGTACACTTATTATGTGTATATGTTTTGACATGTAGCAAATATATACATATTCAGAATAGAAGACTGACCAAGAATTTATAGCCGAAAATTCTATTTCATATTTGATATAGCGTCTTATGAAATTAATCTACTTTACAAAGACTCGCAAATTAAGCATATATTAGTGATCTAAACCTATCTTACTGAACATGATTTCGATTTAGCTAACTAAATGAAAAAAAACCCCATTTATTCATGTTCTAATATGTAAAGCTTTAATAAAACTAAATAAATTAACAACCACTTATGATATATATTTATATATATTATATAGGTTAAAGTGGACGTTATAAATTGGAATCAATAATAACCGTTGATTGGACAGGGAGATTATAAAAATTGTACACACTCTATTTCATTGGATTTTTAGGTACATTATTGAGTGACCAATAAACATAGGATGATTGGCCGATATACGTACATACACGATGTTCATGAGTCAATTAAAATGGATGTTTTTTTTTCCTACATAGGTCGGCATGTTTCATTTTTGACCCAATTATTTGTTCACTTTTTTTAAAGCACAATTGCATACCACTGGCCGTAAATTAAACAAAAGGTAAACTATTCTCCCTCAAAATCGATTGCACCTGATGATAATGAAAAGATTAAGGTACTATAAGCTTTTATTTTTCTCTTGTTACATTTATAATTACTTACAAAAAAATAGAAACGTTATATTCATATTAACAATAACATGATACAGATTCTCAGTGATATAATCATATCACACTTTTTTGTTATACGTCAAATATGATCACAATTAATAACATGAGTGTGACAAATTGCCCCGATTATCAGGTTATTAATCCACTCACAGATAATGGGTCTAAAGTTGCCTGTAATTAAGGCCTGGGAATGTGTTCAAGCTTTCTGCTTTATGGGGTCTGGATATATATGCTTTAGCCAACTCGTGGCGATTTCATTTCTTTTGTTCAATATTATAAACTTCCTTTTTTTTTCAAATTGGATTTTATCATAATTAGTTATGATCATGTTAACTCTTTAGAATTCAATAATATCAGGCGGTATTTATTACTATTTTCAGTTCCATTCTAATAAAAATATAGTGGGTGTAGTGTTGGATATTTATTACTATTTCAGTTTGCTTGTATTTGTTACTATTTAAAATTCAATGAATCCTTGTATAATTACTTATTAAAATTCGACAAAAATGTATATATTATTTTATTTGTATCTCATGCATGGTTCAAAGTTTCTAAACGTTTCCATCGAAACAGCCAAAACGTTTCGATTTTAAAAGTAATGGAAACAAAATCATTCAATAATTTTGAAATTACTTGGTTTCCTAAGAAACTCACAGAGGAAACCATGGAAACTTAGAGTTTCCTAGAAATTATTATAAACAATCTCAAAAAATCAGAAAAAAAAGGAATTAATTTTTTTTTATATATTGTTAAATCTACGAAATAGAATTTGAATAAAAATTGGACTCTTAAATCCTAAATAAAATTAAAATAAAATCGCCCCTACAAAGTTATCTGTTGCAGAAAAATTGAAGCACAAAATTAATTTCTAGGTAGCTAAATTTACTTTATAATATTTTGTAAATTTATAATAGTAATTTCGATACGTTTTTTATACGTTTTCAAAACGTTTTTCCGAAATATTTTCAATATTTTACTATCCAAAACTCATCTTCAAAACGAAACTTTGAACCATGATCTCATGTAATAAAGTTTCTTGTTATGTACTTATGAATAGTAAGTAGTGATATTTATTTATTATTTTGAACATTTTATAATGCTTTTTTTAATGAATAAGCTATCCTTGAAAACTAGTTGATGAACATTATGAATCCATCCTCTCTAAAGCAAAATGAAAAGAGAAAAAGATTGGAAAAGAAGAGACAAAAGTTACCAATCAACAAAAACCGAAATCATGGCAAACTCCATTTAATCAATCTTTTCCGATCCCTTTATTACACCCGTCTATTAATCCCTAGAAATGATTTATTAAATCATATTTTATCTTATATTTCAGATATTTAAATGTTTGTACAACCTATAATTCATCAATAAATTATTAAAATATATTTAATATTTGTATAATATTTCGATACTTCTCAAATATCTAAATAACTAAAATAAAAAATAAAATAATGATTTAAAATTATTAGATAATAAATATGTATAGATTATGCATATTTTTCATTATCTTTCATTTATTTAGATTTGGTTTATTTGTTTGATTATAGGTAGGTAATGATTTAATTTGATTTCTTTGTAATCTCTATTTATAGTCATTACCAATAATACAACATTCACATATTAATATTATTCAATAAAAGATAAAAAGTACTATCCTATTTATCACTCACAATAAAAATAAGTTACAAAACATATAACATTAAAATTCCATAATCTGAAATATGTAAAATTAATCGGATTCATTTCCGGGGAAATCAAACGGCAAAGGCCCGACGTAGGATCCATTTTCTAAATCCGGGTGCCCGAACCCATAATTACGCAAAACCTGATTATCCGCAAAGTTAAGCGCTCTTTCCATCCCCACCGTACATGAATCCCCCTCGTACGCCGGATTATGTTCGCCGCTGCACGGCTGACACCCCGTGAAGTGCGTGATGAACGGTCGCCGCCGCAGCTTCTCTACCAAATACCCATCACGCGCCGCCCCGTAGCTCTCACTCACCACCTCCGCGTGCCGCCGTCTCAGCCCCCTCACACCCTTTTCCAGCCGCACATACTTTTCATTAATATCATCCAATTTATTTACGATTTCGAGCCAGTAGCCATGCAAGTAATATTCATTTTCCACGTAAATCATATCACCCCATTTCTTCTTTTCCATCAAAAGCAAATAAACGAGGGCCGATTGATCGTCGGATTCCGAGAACATTTTATCCTTCAGCGTTGATCTCAAGATCCGGCCCCACTTCTGATAATCCGGGCTTTTCGGGCCCATACCCGCCCAAACATCCAAAAAATCCAAGGCCCATTGACAGTTTCTTATCAGAAAAATACCCGCATTTACAGCAACCCAGCTTTTCTTTTCGTAAATTAAATCGGGCCATCCATGAACCACGAAGTTATGGTCTTTATACCTCTCCAATGGAAGCTTGAACTCCATGTCTGTGAAAATAGCATCCGAATCGACCCAAAAGATCCACTCAGCTTCCGGGTGGGCCATCATAGCCGCCCTTACTATCGGAATTTTCGCCCAAAACGACCCCATTTTCGGGTGCAAAACTGCATTGTTGTAGAAAATGCCATACCCATGAATTCTACAATAATCAACCTTATTTTTGAAAAACCTCAGTAGCAAATGATCTCCCAAAGGATTCTTACATGGCGACGGCTGAGATCCAGTGAGAACAAGAACACGATTCTCTGATACGAACGTGGGGTGATGATGTAGCCATTCTCTTCTCTTCTCATTCCATCCACTCATGGGCTTATCTATGGTGTAACGGGTTTTCGGGTCGTCGTAAAACGTTGCATCAATAGGCTCTTGGGTCATGTTAAGACCTTGTGTGCAGTTTTTGGTAGACAATAAGGTTGAAACCGGGTCACTGAAGGTCCATAGAGCCCAAAAAACTAGCATTGAACCCGTAGCTGCAACTGCAAGGCATAAAGATCTTTCTTTACCAAGAACTGGTGATGGTTTGGCATGGAGAATATGTTTTGACATTCCTGGTTTTTGAGGACTAATTTTCTGAGTAATGAGATTGATAGAGGGATTTTGAATTTAATAACTATGATATTTTTTTATCCTATGGAGATTTTGGTGTCACTATATATATACTAAGTTTGTTTCTTCTGGTCAGAATTTAAAATGAGGAAAAATTTGAATATATGGCAGAAATGGAAAGTGCTTTTCTAAGGAAAACGATAATCTTTATAGTATCTTAATGAAGCCGGGATTTGAAATTAATTTTGAGTATATTATAAGAAATTTATAATTAAGCTCAAAATGAAATAATAAAGTTCCATCATGCCATTCAAACTGCTTGAGAAACAATAGTAAATGCAGATATCTGTTATTAACTTTTGAGCTTCAATATTAATTTTTCGACAGCTAATATTGTCCTTGTAAAAACGATATTAAGGCTTGGAAAATTTCAATATGCAAATGGCTACAAACATTTACTACCAATGGTCATGTGCATTAGAGAAATGAATTGTTTGTGATATCGGGTCCATTTTCTTATTGAAAACATGTATGGTGATGTCTATAAAAGCAAGGAAGCAAAATCATGTGATCCCTTTCGAAGGAGTATGCATCTTGAAATTGAAATAAATGTTCTTTTCTAACTGATACAATCATGCAAATTGCTTGGCAAATATTTGTTGGTTTACTATGAAGGTTGTGAATTGTGATTGACATGGTTTAAAGATTATTTTCTTTTTTCATTGAAATATTTGAAATTATTTTATTTTTCAATATATGGAAAAAAAATCTTGATGTAATTTTGAAATTACATTGTTTCTTGAATCTTTAAAATGTTCATAATTTTTAATGTTTTATGGTAATTCTAAATATTTCCATGATTTCCTTATAAATTATGAAAATATGGCAATTCCAACTCACAAAAAAATGTTTTAGAGTAAAAAAATCCGAAAAAATATCAATTATTTGGTATTGTATGTCTTAAAAAAATTCTTGAATAATCTCTTAACATTTTAGATAATTTCGAAGAAATTTTTGAAGAAAAGAGAAATTTGACTCTTATTATTCTTGATTTGACAGTTTACTCAATTAATCTAAAAGATTTTTTCTGACTATCTTTTAACTCAAAAAATTAAATTAATCAAATATTCTAATATAAAATAATGCAACATTTAAAACAAGATCCATTATGATTATTTTTTTACGTTTAAATCGATGAATTTGACTAATAATATTTATTATAAATTATATTCAAAATTAATTCAAACAAAATTTTCACAACAAAAAATATATCACATCAACTGTAATCATTACATATTTTTCTCATAAAAAAAGACTCATCCAAACACACATTTTATAATCCCTAAAAATAATTTTTCTTCACTTTTATCATGAAAATAAATTTCCGGAAATGAATGTGCCATCCAATCATTCAATAGGGGCCTGAGAGTTTGGTACTTCCATTTCAAAAATACTCACTCAAATCTCTCAATTTAAGGAAAAAAGTAACAAATATAAAAGAAAAAAATGTAAAATAAAAGAGTAAATTTTTTAATCAATAATCAAACAAACATTTATTTCACTATATATATCATTTAACCAGCGTGTAACCCGTGCTAATGCACGGTCTATATTAATTTAAATATAATTTATAAAAAGATATTATTTTGTTCAAATTTGAAATGTTTCAACGTAATAATTTTATTTGAGAATAAATTTAAAGACCCTTTTCGCAAATGTCGTGATACAAACTAATTACAATTTTAATAAGCTAATAAATAATGGTTAATAGTTAAATAATATATAATAATAAAGTCAACAACAACGAATTGAATGTTTATATTGAGAAATCAATATATTGTATAAAGTTCTAAAATGATCACATTCATAAATTATGAAATAATATAATGTCGACAGTTAATTACGGAAATCACTGAAATAGACAAAAAATCTTTTAATATATTCAAATTATGGAAATTACGCAAACTTAAATTATGGAAGTTAAATTATGAAATTTAATAATGGAAATTATGAAAATTATGGAAATTTAACTTATGGAAGTTAAATTACAGAAATTTAAATTATAGAAATTTAAATTATGAATAAATTATAAAAATTACAAAAATTTAAATTATGGAAGTTAAATTACAGAAATTTAAATTATAGAAGTTAAATTACATAAATCTAAATTATGAAAGTTAACTATGGAAATTACTTAAATAGGCAAGTTATCGAAATATTTTAATATATTCAAATTATGAAAATTATGCAAATTTAAATTATGGAAGTTAAATTATGGGAATTTAAATTATGAAATTTAATAATAGAAACTATGAAAATTATGGAAATTTTTTGGAAGTTAAATTACAGAAATTTATAAATTATGAAAATTAAATTTTATAAATTTAAATTATGGAAATTAATAATATAAATTATGAAAATTAAAGAAAGTTAAATTATGAAAGTTAAATCACGTAAATCTAAATTATGGAAGTTAATAATATAAATTATGGAAATTATAAAAATTTAAATTATGGAAGTTAATTACAGAAATCTAAATTATGGAATTTAATTACGAAAATTATTGAAATAGGAAAGTTACAAAAATCTTTTAATATATTCAAATTATGGAATTATGCAAACTTAAATTATGGAAGTTAAATTACGAAAATTGAACTTATGAAATTTAATAATAGAAATTATGAAAATTACATAAATTTAAACTGTGGAAGTTATACAGAAATTTAAGTTATGGAAATTAAAATTCATAAATTTAAATTATGGAAGTTAATAATATAAATTATGAAAATTACAGAAATTTAAATTATGGAAGTTAACTATAGAAATTATGGAAATTTAAATTATGAAAGTTAAATTACAGAATTATGGAAGTTAAATTACGAAAATCTAAATTATGAAAATTAATTATGAAAATTACTCAAATGAGCAAGTTACCAAATCTTTTAATATATTCAAACTATGAAAATTACACAAACTTAAATTATGAAGTTAAATTACGGAAATTAAAATTATAGAATGTAATAATAGAAATTATGGAAATTAAATTTCATAAATTTAAATTATGAAAGTTAACAATATAAATTATGGAAATTAGATAAATTTAAATTATGGAAGTTAATTATAAAAATTTAAATTATGAAATTTAATAATAGTGTGAAAATATAGACATCCTAAATACTTAATATAATTTTTTTTTACTATGATAATGAAACTTATTGTAAATAATAAAAGCTTACGGTAAGTGATAATAACAACTGTCTTAGCAAATCCCAAAATAAGAGCTCTTAATTTTCCAAGCCTAAATATCAAAGAAAAAAATAAAGGTGAGACAAATAATGAAAAATTCATATATAAAGGTAAAAATAGTTATGCATAAATATGTGGACTGATGTGAAAAGTCAGAAATATAAAAAATATATTTAACTTGAATGAGAAAAAATTAGTACTTACCTTTAGAAACCTGGTAGAATGAGAAAACAAATTACACACAAAAGAAAGATGATATATAATAACAAATCGAATTGGAGAAGATGGATAAAATAAAAAATATAATTAACTTGAATGAGAAAAATAATGTGTACTTACCTTTAGAAACATGGTAGAATGAGAAAACAAATTACACACAAAAGAAAGATGATATATAATAAAAATCGAATTGGAGAAGATGAATAAAAATAAGTTCATACCTTCAACGATCTTTTCTTCTTCTAGAAAAATGTTGCTTAGATAATTATGAAAATATTTCAAAAGATATGAATCAAAACTTAAGTATTTAATTTCTTAAAATTATGATCTAAAATTATGACCTAAAATTATATATTTCAATAGGGCCGAGATTTGTGAATTTATGACCTAAAATTATGGTATTTCCATTTATATACTAAATCTACTTCAATTATTGAAAAAAAAAACTTTCCACGTTAGATGCAAGCCATGAAAAAGGAAAGTATCAATTAGTGTTAATTGAATGATTTAAATATATAATCATTCTATAAGATTTTAAACAACCAAAATTTTAATATTAAAAAAAATTCAAAATTTTAGAAAATTTGTATTAGCAAAGTGGATCCCACACCGCTTTGATATAATATATGTAATAGATAATAGATAATAGAAGAAAATATTATGCCATTATGTTAGCAAAAAAAAAAAGAAAAAAGAAAATCATGAGTTACTCAGAAATTTCCACACACCATAACCTAGTAAAAGAGCACATTTACCATAACAATTGTTTACCAAAGTACATTGTTTTCGCTTCTTTTTCAAGCAGGCCAATGCCGAGGACGTATAAGGGTTATCACGTTGTACACAACAAATTTGTAATTCTGAAAATCAAGAAACACAAAAAATTGTGACAAATGAAATTTATATAAATCAAAATGAAATATGGGGTACAAATCTCTATTCTAATCCTCTGATTCTTCCTTCAAAATATGTTGACTTGAATATTGGAGTTGACTTTGCTTCTTTGATCTTCTCCAACGTTGACTTGAATGTTTAAAACATTAATTCGAGGGCTTGGCAGCTTAATCTCGGATCAAACGTTGAATTTGATATGGAATTTGAAATCTTCAAGGTTGACTTTGTGACTTTGATCTTCCTTGAATTTGATTTGAATTTCTATAACGTTAATTCGTAGGTTTAGCACCGCAATTACGAATCAAACGCTATAATTTGATGAATTTCTTCAAGAACGCCTTGAATATCGCCTAGAACGCCTTGAGTCTCGCCTAGAACGCCTTGAATATTTGAAGAACCTTCGTTGAGAAAATTTGAAGAGCTTCATTCGTCTTCTTTAGCTTTTTGATTGAGCTTCTGTGTGTCTATTATGATTTCCAAAGGACCCTATTTATAGGTGTAGGATGGAAGAGTTATGGATAATTTGGAATCCATTGATAATTATCCATAAATAATTATCATAATTTTGGAGCCATTCGATTGGCTGATAGAAGATCTAGATAGATCTTCTAGATATTATCCAAAACTTAACTTGAATTGATAATTATCCAGAACTTAACTTGAAAAGATAAATATCTTTTGTCGTAGACGACTTTTGATTGGTCAATATTTCCACGTAGCGCGATTTGATTGGTCGTGGATTTATTAACTGCAAGATATGATTTGATTGGATGGAACACCTCAATTTAACACGTGTCGCCATTTGATTTGTCGATAAAATGAATATTAAAATATCAATTAAATCAATTATTTTATTTTGGAATTAAATTTGATAAATCCCAAAATATATATTTTAATAGATTTAAATCAATATTTAATATCATCTTTTCCACTTGTCATCATTTGATTGGATTAAAATTTCATTGTCTACACACGTATCAAGTAGGCCAATGCCGAGGAGATGATAAGTAAACAGATGATCTCCTATTGTGATATTACGTCGATAGGAATATTGAAACAATGACGGAATTGTTAGCTATGTTATTGGGACCGAAAGCCAACCCCCAACAAAAGCAATTGTTTCATCTCAGCTAATTAAAGCTAAGCTGAACATGGTTTCAAATTCGCGGTATAGGTGATAAATCGGCAATTAAGTGTTGTTCCATATCGATGGCCATATCAGGATATTATTGGACGATACAACAGAAAAATATTATAAATCTCCAAAACTTCAAAATAAAATCAATAAAATAAGGGGGAAATATGAATAAACACCATTGTTATTTAGTATTTACTAATACATAGTAGAAGTTTTTACTGCATCAAGGATTGCTCAAATTAAATATCGTTCTAGTTGTTTAAGGAATTTACATAGAGAAATAATACATGAATCTAATCAGTTAGCTAGAAAGGTAAGAATATAGTGGAATTTATTCAAAGGTTTACAGAAAATTATTTTTATAGGCAAGTAATTGATCAACCTGAAGAGTAATTTTTATCAATCTTTCTATGTGTAAAATGAAGAGCATAGTCAGTTAACAGTTTTTTTTCTCTCTTTTTCGTAATTTCTATTAGCTTAATATGTATATGCATAAGTTTTTGAAAAATCACTTCATATTAAATTTGAAAGTAATTAGCTTTATTTGCAGAAATAATTTTACCACACTTGAAATTTGAAGTTATAAATCGAGGGAAGTTCAAATATAAAAATCGAGATTTATATATATTTTTTAATTATGTTCCTAAAATTAGAGTGACAGAGAGATTGTTCCTCTTAAATATATGAGTAAAAAGTAGAGAGAAAATATAAGAGATATAAATTATACATAAATACGATGTGAAAAATAGAGAAAATATTCTCTCATTTCCTCCCCAAATTCACTTTACTCTATAGAGCTCAAATTTCTAGAAACTAAAGTTAATATATGATCATCCTCTATTCTTAAAACGCATATAATTCGTGCACAATTATATCCCCTTATTATAATTAATGAACTAATTATATATTGGGCGAGCAAATTGGATTAGTAACTTTGACT
The DNA here is from genome assembly GCA_963669365.1 of Verbascum thapsus. Taxonomy (NCBI): domain Eukaryota; kingdom Viridiplantae; phylum Streptophyta; class Magnoliopsida; order Lamiales; family Scrophulariaceae; genus Verbascum; species Verbascum thapsus. The sequence goes on along the minus strand of OY770107.1, from coordinate 4,616,296 downwards.
CACTTCATGCTGTTTAGGTTCACTGAAATATTGATGTTGAATATGTCAGAAGATTAATTCATATTGAATTCTAAAAAAGAACCGATCAAAGCTCAATGATTCGCAAAGAGTGGTTAAAATAAGTGGAGTCAAAATTAATTACCTCATGTATTGAGTCATTAAGATATGGACCTATTATAGTCCACACTAGAAATGCACAAGTGTCTCATAAATTTGTAAACGAAAATACATGTGTTTGACATTTATAAAATATTCCAAAAAAAAAGTTAATTGTTTCAAATTTCCTTGAAAAAAGAAATTAAAGTGCATTAATTCTTTCAAATGATACCCAAGAAAATAAAGATTTAATTATTCTTGATATGAAATATTATTCAATAACAAAAACACTAAATTGAAAGGTTAAAGAACTTATCAAAGGTGCACCGTACCATATTTGTGGTGATTTATTTCTTTATTAAGACTGCAAGCTTAATCAGTTTAGCTATATGTTTATTCTGATTAGAAATCAATCATATAGAAAAGCATAATCGGTCAGAATACGTTGTCCAATATTCTTATGGAGATATTCCAAAAGGTCACAGTTAGGTCGCCTAAACACCTGCGCTACAATTTAATTTCTTGGGATAATCTATACCATTTTATTTATTAATTAATAAATCTGACGTCTCTAATTAAACAATGGTAATTTAGTGATTAGTCTCTATCACTACTTGAAAAACACTCACTTCTATTTATAATCCGTAGCAATCAGAAGGTGGTGGAAATGGCGGTGTCCGTTTATTTAAGCATTAATTTATTTATTTTTTGGTTTTATTGGAAAATATATAAATAGTACGTCACTATTATCAACAATATTGGGCGCGAAACATGCCGACTATACATCATATTTGTCGAGTATTAGTATAAATTAACTCCTTAAGATCTGGTCGTATAAAATTATCATCTATTTGGTCTTATCCAGGAATGACGATAATAAACATACTGAGTTTATCAAGAATTTTAATTAGAACTACAAGCAATCACAAAAAATTCATGTTTATGTGTGGTTTTCTTTTTCTTTGGTAAATAAAAGCTCAGTAGTGAGTTTGATCCAACTATTATACATCCACATAAAACAATTAAAAAAATTGAGTTTATCATTAAACAACCATGTTAGTGCATATATGGTATATCAGTGTAGGACATATGAAATTCAATATAAATTTGATCTTTGATTTTCTAAATGTGCAAGGGGAAATAATCATACGTGGGGTTGTATTTATGACTTTGTGTGATTAATTTCGATATGTTGATAATATATTAACCAAAACTTTACCGACAGCACAATTAGAATATATATTCATGTCCATGTTTGGTCCCTACTTAGAATTCTCTATATTTTTGGTGTAGGGAAAACGTAACAATAAATCTATTTAGAATTCTCTATAATAGTTTAGAGCTAATATATCTTATATGTGTATTTGATGTCGACCCAATTATAAATAACTCAAATAATTGTATTTAAGAACATGAAGTCCCCATAATAAACAAATATGAAATAAAATCGAATTGGAAAGTGGTGGGGAACATCAAATTTGAAGAGGATCCAAATTGTTAACCATAGATAACTCATAAAAGGATTATTCAATTAAACTGAAACTTGAATAAATAGTTTTGGGTAAACTCCAATAGAGTTGGTCGAAAATTGAATATTAATTATGAGCTTCGTCACGTGTTCGTTTCTCTTTGAAAGAATAATTATTTTAGTCTTCTCTGCTATGAGCTTGTAAGCTATGAGAAATCTAAATTTGTTTAACTCTGTGTGGCATGTAAACTATTATATTTTGCTTAATACATAAGCATGTTAAGAGTCCCGACAGAAAGTTTCTTTTGTAATAATAATAAAAAAAATCGGCCACCATAAATATATAGTACTTATGAATTGATATCAATAACCAAGTAATAAAAAGGAGAAATAGTCACCTAACCTAAATATAATAACTCTTTTATTCAATCATGGGATATAATACAATGTACTCTATTGATTCTCTTTAGTCTGTCTTATTCAAAAGAGATTACATATGACCCCAATGTCATTTGGGCAACCTTCCATTACAATCATACTATGAACATCATTTGAACAAAACCCCATATTTTCTTTTGGCCTTGTTCAATAATAAACACTAAAACAAACCATGCATGTAAATTTTAAAAACACAGTACACCTCCAAACATAATATAGATTCATCCTAGATTCCAAATCTTTAAGCAATCACGCCGGTTCATGTGATGGAACTTACATAGTGATTTTATAAACTTTCTAAATTATGCTATTGATATTTTTTCCTTAAACGTTAAGACGACTAAAGTAAACAAACATGGCAAAGAAACGGTCAAAATGGATATTATTTTGAGAAATTTTTCACTCACGCCGCCACCTTAATTCTTCTTGTAACATTATAACCGCGCAGCAATCCGACGTCGTCGTTTTCATATTCAAAGGGCTTCTCTTCATCAATCCTCCCAAACCCAACCGTGTTGCTGCGTGGCACCGTCGTTCCTCCGCCGCCGCTGCCGCCGTTAGGCGTTGATTTGGACCGGAAAAGCTCAGCCTTCGCGCCGCCGCGTGTGGAGGCAGCCCTAATAAGCTCCCTCAAATCTGCCTCCGATGTGCCGATACTTGAGTTCAATGATTTAACGCTGTAGCTTCTGGGAACTTTGGGTATATGTGGGGTCGGGCAGCCCATGGTGTTGCCGTAGTTGACGTGGCCAGCTGCCCCGGTCAGGCTCTGCACGCACATATCCCGGACTTGGGTCAGAACCCAAATCGGACCTTTGAAGATTCTGATGAAGAAACTCTCTTTGGCAGCTTTTTTGGAGCTCATTTTTCTGTTTTTTGTGCTAAAGAGAAAGAAATTAAATGTTTAGAAGATAAGAAGAAGCTTTTGGTAGCACTAATCTTGTTTAGGATGAGAATTGGAGGAGACTGTGTATATTTATATACAGTGTGTGACCTTCTAATGTGGTGTGTATGTGGATTATTATGCTTTATTACATTATAATACTATTACGATTAGTTTAGTGGTCCAGTACAAAGCTTTATTACATTATAATATTATATGATCAATGTAGTGGTTTAGTAATTATGTTATTGGATCCACAAGTATTGACTAATTATAAAAACTACTCCCTAATTTCATAAATTGTATTTGACATCCCGTAGTTTGATTTAGTACTGTAAGATTAGATGAACAACATAAAATGACCTAAATGCCCGTACTAGAATATCTTAAAAAAAGACAATAAAAAAAATGAATTATAAAGTTGCCCCTTTTCATCTTTTGATTTATTTCTAATAGCAATTTTAAAGACAATCCTAATTAAAAGAACAATAAAGTTTGAATATATATAAAATTATATATACTGTATGTGAACACTAGATCTATTTGTGGGTATGATGTGTTATCTGAAATCACCAATATGGTATATAATTAGGGGATATTTTTATGATTAAGGAATACCTTAAGACCCTAGAGTTGTAATTCTTTTAAGATTTATTTGAATGTGTCTGCGGGGCTTTCTTGCTCGGGTGGAGTGTGGACCAATAGATAACATGGAATGAGCCCATGCAAAGGATGTTGAAAATAGGACAATTTGTATTATAAATTATGATTTGTAGGTAGACTTTTTCCAAACTTTATATAGTGGGATTGAATATCATTACATTTAAAGCTTGAATTTTTATTTTATTTTGGGTGGAGTGTGGACCAATAGATAACATGGACTGAGCCCATGTAAAGGATGTTGAAAATGTGACAATTTTTATATGAATTATGATTTGTAGGTAGACTTTTTCCAAACTATATGTAGTGTGATTTAAGATCCTTATATATAAAACTTGAATTTTATTGTTGATAGATTGAGGAGTATGTTTTTTAGTATAAATATAATTATCAATATCGATTTTATCATTTTCGTGAACTTTGGAAAGGATAATATTAATTAAATGCAATTTTTGTCATAATAGGTTCTACTTGTAGTAAAGACTATTGCAAAAATCATAGCCGACTTTAAATGTAATCAATGATATAATGAAACTAATGACACATGCTATTTTCCTATTCGTAAAAATTAAGGGAAGAGCCAGAGAATAAGTTATACAAGTAGTATATTATATTATTTCTGCAGAATGTGGGCAGCCAAGTTGCACTACTGATTTGAATAAATCTTGCTTTAATATTTTATGGTAAGTTGTGACGTTATAGAAAGTCAGAATTTCTACATATATTAAAAAAATAGTCATTTTGATTTTCATCTCAAAACTCATCTTCTCAAGGATCTTTATGCTTGCCTATCTGGTTTGTATTTTCTCCAGTTTGATTCCACTTTCATTTCTGAATATTCTATGGCGTATACTTTATTTAAAATTCACATAATGTATATGTATATGATTAAATAATTTGTTTTCTTTATACAATGATATTTAAACGATTTGAATTAATTTTTATGATTATCATAGAAAATTTCTGTATTTGCATTAATTCTATTAATTAATTAGTTATAAGAATAGTAATACATGGTCGGTGAATTTAATCAAATAAATATTGAATAATCAGGCATGATCATCTAAATAGTTTAATTGCATGCTTTTTTTATTTGAGTAATACGAAACCATTGCAAAGTTTATGAATCTAGATAGTACAAAACGTCAACTAGGATGCAGTTCTCTTTATAGAAAACGGCACTAGCATGGCCATTTTCAACTTGGCACTAGCATAGTTCTATGTGACATGTCAATTTTGCAAACCAAGTGACATTTATGATTTTTTTTTTATTGCGGATTGTATGCATAAGTTCATTGTCATAAAATTCAATTATCACTAATATGACTACCAGAAACAAAGGCCATTTGGGCGGGGGGATGCAATTTTTATCGAGGAAATGTTTTGATTTATTGGGCAATGATTTTTGAGACAATCTTGTACACCACATTACAAAAACTGAGGAGGTGGTAGTGATTTCACAAAGCGCAGCATTATCCTCATCATGCAACAAAGGAGGAATCAAATTTTCCAAAATAACAGAGTAGTTGGGATTACTAGTCTCGTAAATGGCCAATATCATTCCAACTCGTAAATGAATTACCATCATCAGCAGATATATAATATGAATTCGATTATACCTGAGGTGAAATATAGTATAAAAGCGGAAAAATGGGTGTTTTCATCTCCGTTCTCAAGCCAACTTTGTTTTGATTTTTGGCTCCAAAGCAAATTCTGTCTTTTAAGAAGTTTATCAAGGCAAATTTGGAGAGATTTCTCTTGATGGGCCTCACTTTTATCCGGCCCAAGAAGGCATCCATTTTAAACCCAATCCACCCGAGCCCATGAAATGGGAGATAAGTATTGTGGGCTAGGGTTTGTGCACCCTAGGCCCATAGCCGTGTACCAGGGCCCAAGGCCCAATTAAATGCCTATAAATACCTCTCAGTTAATTCATTAAGTACGTTTTGATCATTTGGAGAATTATCCTAATCTCTCTGAATATCTTTAGCTCTCAATTATTAGAGAAACTTATCATCATGAACTACGAAGAGGCTTGATCCAATCGAACTAGGTACGTAGGCAGCTTGAATCATTCGAGCGCAGCCCACAATCCGAAACAATTCATCTGGTCTATCGCGAGACGGGTCGGATCCCATCTCCACGTGTCCCTCACGTGACTATTACTATTTGATCCCGCATCATCTCCTTTGAAAGTGTCTGAGGTTTGACAATTGAAGATGGGTTCTTTTGTTTGATCACTGGAGATGAATGTTCCCAAAGGTGGTATACGATTCCAATATTTTAGAGAAATATGAGTATTTTTAAATTTTGACATGATTTAGAAAAAAGTTGAGTCAAACAAGTGATTTTTCAGTGCATATTGAAGAAGGAGAATCTTCAGATGAAATAGAATGGTTATGACCCAAGCATCCACACGTATAACAAAAGTTGGATAATCTTTGGTACCTAATATTGACTATGGGTGTAAACGAGTCGAGTTGGAGCCAAGTTTGACGATTTTGCCAAGCTCGAGCTCGAGCCCTAGTAGACGAGTTCAAGCCGAACCTAAGCTCGCGAGCTTGAACCCATTTGAAATTAAAAATTTCGGCGGGAAATTTGGCTATGTTTGGTTTTGTTTTGGTTGGGTATTTTGGTGAGAAATTTATGGGGACACGTGTATATTTGGTAAAATAGTATTTGGTTTTATTGAAAGTTGGTTTTTGGATGATTTTTTGGTGAATAGTGTTTGGTTTTATTTTGAGAAGAAACATAAGTTACTGTTTGAGTCAAATCATTCAAGTTTTTGTCTGTTAATAATTAATTAATGATTGGAAGTTATAATATAATATTGAGTTTGTTTTTTATGCAAGTGAATATATGTGTACAATTAATAATAGATGATGTATAAATATATATTAGTATATGTATTACATTAGAAGACATAACTAATTAATGAATAATTACAAAATATTATTGTGATAATTGCACATATATTTGATGATGTGTTATATTTGATTTAGTATATATACATATAAAGTAAATTTTAGTAATATACTGAAATAATTTATTTATTTATATACATATACAAATATAGAAAAATTATTGTATATACCTTTTAAAATAAAAAGCTGAAAATAAAAACACTCCATATGAGGCTTTAGTTTAATATATATATATATATATATATATATATATATATAATCAGCATTCATGGACCTTCTTAAAATGTGTTAAAGTAATGTACCGGAATGATCGCAACGTTCCACACTTTTGGCTTTTAAATTAGTTAAAAATTAAAAATTAAAATATTTTAAGAAAATATCTAAAATATTTTAAATTTTTAGAAAATATAATATTAAAATTAAAATTATATAGCAGATTATATGTATATGTATATATGTTTAGTTTATAAATATTATTTACATGTAAATAAATTTAATATATATCTTGTATGCATATCATATACATATATACAATATTCCATTTATATATTAGATTGATTTATTAACATATAGTACATATGTAAATTTATAGTTATATCTATAATAAATGTATCTAAAATAAAATTAAAAGTATTAGCATATATAAATAAAATAATATAAGATGATTATAAATATTTTTGTGAGACTCTTTACTAACATGTCTTATCTATGATACTACAATCATATTTTACTATTTATTTCATATAACGAACATTGATTTGTTTATAAAATAAGTCATTTTTGGATTCAAATTATATGAAAATACAATTGCGAGGAGCAAAGTGCTATAGATATGTGAAAAATAAATTACGGTATAATATCAGGAATAGTGTTTGGTTTATCTTTAAAGGAAATAAAATTTACTGTAGTAATCAAATTATATATGCATTTTAAGTTAATGGTTAGTTAATGTCTCGAAATTATATTATAATTTTTTGTTTTTACTAGTTTATTATAAGAATAGAATTATATAGATACATACATATGATAATTTACAAAATCATATACAAAAAAATTAAAATAGTATCAAATTATACATTTGTATATCGTGTACATTTATATATTTAGAAATATTTGTACTTTTATATTTATAAATATAAGTATCATATTAATACCTTTAATATACATGTATATGGTAAGCTAGTGACCATTTTATAAATATTAATATTAGATTGACATAATCTACAAGAAATTATTTTATTTTAATTTTTGTCTATTAACTTTCTTACAATATGGTACCTTACTTTCAAATGAGATTCACATAACTGATAATATTTTTTGACAATATATCATCCAAATTGTAAATTCAAACAATATGTAAAGAAAAGGTGTGAGAAAGAGAGGAAGGGAGATAGAGATATGGGCAAGAGAGAGAAACAGTGGGGGACAATTCTGACTGATGGGTTGAGAAATACATCACTTGTCTACTCATTTTTTTTGCCCAAATTTTGAACCAATTTTGGGCCCAAAACATGAAAAACAAACGTGAGTTGGACAAAATATCCCACCAAAATGATGTCCAAAACAAATCCAAACATAGGCTTAAATTTTGAATTTTTATTTTATTTTTACATATTATTTAATATATATTTATTAATTATTTAATATATGTTTATTAATATAATAATAAAAATAATAATATATTAAAAAATAAAAAAAGTTGGCGAGCTTTTTTAGAAAGGAGTGAGCTCGAGCTCGTTTGAGATGAGCCGAGCCGGCTCGACTCGTCTTACACCCCTAATATTGACTATGATAGTTTTGCCGTAGTTCAACATGGTGGGTCAAAACTTTAAGGTCAAACCCGAATCACACAAACTTACACCATCTAAAACTTTCTAGTAGAGTTTTCAAGAGTTTTGATAAAAGGTCCTATGATAGAAACGAAAATGACGAACAATTTACTAGAACGTGAAATATAATTTAATAGAAACATAAATAGATAAATATTAAGAACTAACTGTTCTTGATTCCAAAGCCAAAAGAGGCTCCCAATTCTTTGATCAATTATTTGATAAGAAGTAATGAAACCCTAGCCACCTATTTATACTATTAGTAGCCCTAATTATCAAAATAAAATAACATCTAACTTAGACAAGTAAATAACTAAAATCCTACCAATTAGGAAATCTAATTAGAAGAAACATAATTAAAGGATTTAAAATATCAATTCTCTTCCAAAACGTATGCCCTATAATTCTCTTCCAAAATTTGCTCCATAACAATTCCACCCCCTTAAAAACAACCTTGTCCCCAAGGCTATACTCAAGGAACCTTTGCATATGCTCGTGCAGATAACGAATTCTGCATGTATGCCACGTCTGTAAATATGCTTCTATGGTCCTAGTTTACTTCATAGCAGCATTCATGTTTTGTGGATCAAAAACTCGTATTTTGTTTCAACTAGTCAAATTCATACCCTTTTGGAAGAAGCCTAAGTGCATAGCGCCCGGTGCCCGATTTGCCACCCAGATGAATCGGTCGATATATTGGGGATTGTTGTCAAAAACTGGAAGAGGGGATTTTGTTACCACCTTCGTCTCTTCACTTAGAATAGGAGAAGGTGGTATACTCGGGTAGTGAGCATGATCAGGATTTTTCTGCCCCCATCTCAAATTCGGCAGAATTTTTATGCCCAGTCTCAGATTAGGCAGAATTTTTCTGCCCCGTCTCAGATTAGACAGAATTTTTCTACCCCGTCTCAAATTCAGTTGTAGGCACTACATGGGGTGCCGAAGTCACCCAAGTGTTGTTGGGTTGGAGCGTGCATAACGCCTCCATCAATTCTTCAAATTTTTAGTCAATCTTTGTCTCCAAGGCAGCCAATCGAGTTTTTAATACTTTCTGATTATCCTCCAAAGCAGTGAAATGTGCATTGTAGGATCGAGTCATAGTAGTGGCGATTGAGATTTGGCAATGGTAGTGGTGGTTGGTTTTAGATCCGGCAGTGGTAGTGGTGGTGAGTTTTAGATCCGGCAGTGGTAGTGGTGGTGAGTTTTAGATCTGACAGTGGTAGTGGTGGTGGGTTTTAGATCCGGCAGGTCGGAACAAATTGATAGAAACAAAAATGACGAACAATTTACTAGAACGTGAAATATAATTTAATAGAAACATAAATAGATAAATAACAAGAACTAATCGTTCTTACCATAAAATACCAAGAACTAATGTTCTTGATCCCAAAGTCAAGAAGGCTCCCAATTCTTTGATCAATTATTTGATAAGAAGTAATGAAACCCTAGCTACCTATTTATACTACTAGTAACCCTAATCACCAAAATAAAATAACATCTAACTTAGAAAAGTAAATAACTAAAATCCTACCAACTAGTAAACCTAATTAAAGGATTTAAAATATCAATTCTCTTCTAAAACGTCTGTCCCTATTATTCTCTTCCAAAATTTGCTCCATAACATCCTACCTTAACCGAGTGAAATTCTTTAGGGATGTTGATATTTTCAAAAGAATTGGTTAGAGACAGTGTTTTAAAACGTGTTGTCGGTGCGTGGACCAAAATTCCCCGGGCGATTAAAGGGGGCGAATATCCTATGGGGCGTACGCCCGAAGAGGTAGGATGTACGCCCCATGCGCCCTAGGCCATGGACTGCGAGCCTGCGCCCCATGTTCATTTAAAATTAAAATGTATTTTTTTAGGCCCACTTCAACATATATAATATTTTTAAGCCCACAACCTTTTACTTGAAGTCAAATAATTAAAAATAACTTTCATCCTCAAGTCAAAAATAAATAAAACCCTAAAAATTAGTTTTTTTAATATTTTTAACCTCTTTTCAAACAACTCCATTCGCAACTGAAAACAAGAGAAAAATTTCAAGATTCTTCAAAAGGTTTGTATTCTTTCTTCCATAATAAATTAATTTAATATTTCTATTCTTCCACAATAAATTGCTTTATCAATAACTTATATATTCTCCCAATAATTTATGTAATTGTTTATGAAATATGAACATGCATATCTTCTCTAAGTTTTGTCTTTTTGAATTTGTGAACAGGAATATCAATTATCACATGAATAAAGTTCATCATTAATCAAATTATCCAAAGAAAAAGAGTGATATTAATCAAAAAAAGAATATATATTAGGTAACCTAGCTTCAGTTCACGTGCATAATATAATATTATTAAGTTCTCAATTATCCTTCAAAACTAGTGACTTGTTCTTTACTTGAATGGGCAAAGTATAAGAATCCAAATTATAAATGGGATTTGTTTTCTTCTTTGAACTAGTATGAGCCTAATAGGTGTAATCGTGTAATTGACTAGATTTTTGTTACAGCTAACAAATTAAATGGGCTCCTAGATCTTAATAGATATTTGAAAATACATTCCAAATTATGAATTTCTTGTAAGCCTATTTACAAACTTTCGTGTTATGAATACCAAAGAATTCTCATTTGCCATATAAATATTTTCTAGATTATTCATTTGGCAAAACATTTTAATTTATGATTTTCCTTCTAATCTCTTTGTTATTATTCGTTTAGTCATGGATGGTGAGGGTGAGGTTGATAAAGGAAGCAATAAGAAAGAATTTGATTGGGTACCGTTAAGAATGAAGGGGAACAGTATTTTAGATGTAAATTTTGCAATCAATAGTGCATCAGAACAATTTTTCGATTAAAAAGTTAGTTAGCCAGTACACACAAAGGAATGAAATCTTGCCAACGTTCCCCAAGAGAGGTTGTAGAGTAATGTAAAAAAGCAGTAGAAGAAGTTGTTGGGTTAAAAAACAAACTTAATTCTATGTTGAAAAACATAAGAGATGCTGCATCTCAATCGTCGAATCAACTTGGAGTTGAGAGTGCATAGCCAATGGTAAAAGGTCCAATGGATAGCTTTGCTATCTCTACAGCTCGACAAAGCACGTTGAACTCTAAGTGGAAAAAAGATCAAAGAAAAGATCTTTGTCGAAAAATTGGTAGATTTTGCTTTTCAGCTGGTCTTCCATTTAATGCTTGACATGATCCCTACTATGTGCCTATGTTTAAGGCAATTGTTAATTTTAGTGATGGTTTTGTCCCTCCTTCAATGCATGAGATGAGAACTTGGATATTAAAAGCCAAGGTTGAGGATATTAATAAGGCAATGGAAGAGCAAAAAAAATGCACGGAAACAATATGGATGTTTTATAATGTCTGATGGATGGAATAATGGAAAGAATAGATGCCTAATAAATTTTCTTATTAAGTGCCCAGTTGGTACGTGGTTTCTAAGGTCTATTGATGCATCAAATACAATTAAAAATGGTGAACTCTTGTCTAATTATCTCAACAAAGTGATAGATAAAGTTGGTGAGGAGAATGTTGTGCAAGTAATCACCGACAATGGTTCAAATTATGTGAATAACGGAAAACGACTGATGGAAACAAGAAAGAACTTATATTGGACTCTATACGCAACACACTGTATAGATCTTATGTTGGAGGATATTGACACGATGAAAATTCACCAAACAATATTTGCGAAAGCTAAGCAAGTTGTGAAATTTATTTATGGTCACACTTGGGTCTTAGACTTGATGAGAAAATTTACAAAAAATACTGAACTTCTTCGACCGGTAAAAACACTCTTGCAACTGGATACCTAACTCTTCAGAGTATCTATAAGCAAAAACAAGCTCTTCAAGACATGTTTTCATCACAAGAATGGCAAACATGTGCTTGGGTAAAAAAAACCCTGCACAATGGATGGTTTTGTTTGATCGATTTTTTTGGGGACATGTCAAGTATTGTATTCAAAGTTTTATTCCTCTTGTAAGTGTTTTGAGAGAAGTTGATTCAAAGGAAAGACCGGCGATGGCATTTTGTGTACTAGTTAATGGATGCAGCTAAGGAAAGAATCGCTTTCAATTGTGGGAATAATGAAAAAAGTACTTACCTATTTGGAAGAGAACTGATGATATGTGGGGTTCACAGCTCCATAAACCATTACATGTTGTGGGATATCATCTAAACCCCCAACTTCGATTTGGTGAAAGATTCTCATCTCATGAAGAGGTTAAAGATGGATTATACCAGTGCATGTAAAGGATGTTAAATGTTGGGGATCGCCTTAAAGCCGACGTCCAATTAGACTTCTACGACAATGAAAATGGGGATTTTGGATCTCGAATTGCTATAAATTCTAGAAAGTTGCGCTCCCCAGGTAAAATTCTTGATATGATTATATAATCATTTATTTGATTGATTAGTTTTATTGCTTTGATTGAAGGAGAATATGTTACTTCTAACTTCTAAGTTCTCACTTTTAAGTTTTTATTAATGATAATATTTTTGTAGCTGATTGGTGGATAAGATTTGGGAGCAAGACACCTGAATTGACAAATTTCACATTTAATGTGTTAAGTCTCACTTGTAGTTCTTCTGGCTGCAAAAGAAATTGGTGCACTTTTGAAAGGGTAACAATAAAATTATATATTTATACAAAATTAAAATTATTTTTGCATTCTTAATCGTATAAATCTATGTTTGTCATTTTTATTTTATTAGATCCACACAAAAAAGAGAAATCGACTTGAGCATAAGAGGCTCAATGTTCTAGTCTATGTGATGTACAACACTAGACTACATGAAAGAAGTATTATAAGAAAGACAGATAATATTGATCCAATTTAAGTTGACGAAGTTGATTCAAAAAAGATGAATGGATTGCTGAAAAAGAAGATCCCATTTTCCCTAACGATGCCTCATGGATTGATGATGACAATTTATTTATAACTGATGCAATTAGGCACGTACCTATTTGCCACATATGATAGAGAAAGTTGTTCTTGACCCCGTGTCAATACTATTCCAAGTCCACGAAGGGAAGTTTGTTCACATTACCCGATTTCTCTAGATCCTAATCCTACTTCAAGTTCACAAAAAAAGGAAAGAAGGATTGATCCAGGTTACATCATTTTCCACAGTTTGTTATTTCTTTTTCTTTTGAGTTTGTTAATTAATTTAATTATAATTTTTTGAATAAACTTTAACACTTAAATATGATTATTTAACAAGGTAGAGGCAAAAGAACATGTTTCCTTGTAGATGAAGACACTGATGACGAAGATGTTGAAGAGTACAATGATACAAGAGGACAACACATCAATCAATTTGAGGATTTAGAAAAGAGTAATGTTAATGAAGTGGAAGGTTTGGAACTGAGAGCCGATGATGAAGATAACGAGCTTGATAATGAGACTTTTGATAATAGTTGACAAGGATTGCAATTTTAGATCTTAAATTTGCATAGTGGTTAATTGGAAACGATTATTTGCCTATCGTTTAATATTGTTTTTGCCAAGCGTTGAACTTGAATTTTTCGCTTGTATGGTCAAATATTTTAGGTTTTCGGAGTTTACATCTAGAAATTTGTTAATTTCATATTTTTAATCTTTGTTTATATTTTCCCTATTATTTTTAATATTTTATTTTTTTTAATTAAAAATAGAAAATTGCCCCAAGCCTCGGGGCGTCCCCGCTCCGCCCCGAGGGATACCGAACTCCCCACTTCACTCTTTCACCTTTTGAAACACTGGTTAGAGAACATTAATATGCACTTGTTATAAGATTGTTGTGGATTATTTAGTACACTGCTCGGGTTAGGGGTCTCATAATTATAACCTTACGGAGAGACTTGTTCAGTTGTTCATGTTGTTTACAAGATTGCATTGGCTTTGTAGTGCTCTAGTCTTTGTCAACTATTTGGTTGTGGCAAGATAATGCATTGTACACCTTTTTGTAACACATTTTTCGATTAATGTGATTATCTTTTTTAAAAAACAACTAATAAATTTTAAATTTATCAACAAGCATTAAAAAGAAAAATTCAGAATAACTTCTAAATGTTTTGGATCAATAATAACTGAGAATTTTCCAAATAATAAAAATTGATTTATTATTATAAATTTCGAATAGTTGATTTTCGAATTCTCTAAACTATTTACAACCCAATAAGGATTGTAGTAGCCATGGTATGAGACACTTATTGTGGTAATTTAGTAGCAATAATGTCAGCTGTGACTGTCCTTAAATTGTAACTAAAGAAGCTTGTGGATCCATTCCATATCTGCTCGATAGAAATTAATCCTATAGAAACTTGTCTTTCATGCTACAGTAGTCAATTCATTCAACAAAAATAGCCCCAACAATCAATTATGGGTCCTAAACAAGACTCTCAATCAAATTAAAAATACAAATGAAATTAAGGCCTTGTTTCTTTTATATTTTCAAATTTCATTTTTTAAGTATTGGAATATTTTTTTTAATTAATGTAACACATTAAATTCTCATTCAAATTGTATTTTTTTCAACTCTACTTTTTCAATCTCCATTATAATTATATATCGATCATATATACATCATTTCAAACATTAATCAATCAAAACTATCTATTATAATCATTCTTGCTTTTCTCTTTCATACTTAATAATTTTTACTTTGTCTTTTTTTTTATTCATATTACCATTATATATATAACTACTACAATTATGTTATATAACATTTATCAATTTATAACTATTGATTTAACATATTTTACAATTTTGAATTCATTTTTAAAAACAAAAAACAAATACTTATTGTTCTACATAAATTTTCGTAGAATGGCACTCTCGATAAATTTTCAAATTAAAAAAGAAACATAAACAAACTTAGCTTGAGACTATACTAGAGTATCAAGCAACAGCTTCACAAGGGATAGATAAAGCTAATATAATTGCTTTATTTAAAAGTTAAAACAATTACCTTCAATAATATTGTAAGAAATGGATTTTGATGTGCATTATTGGCAAATATATTCAATTCTACCCATTCTATTATGTATCAATTATTAATTTTGTTATTAAAATATATCTTTTTATACGTAAAAATTTGACTCGTTCAACCAGAAATCCTTGAACTATTGTTTGACTCTGAATTGAATATGAACTTGGTCTAGTTATCTGTCTCTGTACTCTTTTCACAACTTGCACGCACGTACTCATGACTTTATCATTAGGTAATATTTAACTATTAAATCTATCTGAAGTTAAATTTCTTGCACAGAGAGATGCATATGAAAACACCTGAGATGATGTATATTTGGACATCTCTTTCTCTTCTATCTGTATACTATTAGTTGGAAACTTGTTAATGTTTTACATATTAAACTAACAAAACTATTGCAGTAAATAATGACTAACCTTCCTGCAAATTTCTTTCTTCTGAATTTAATATTCCTTCGATCTTGGAGACAGCAACATAGGGAAATTTGATAAATTAAGTCACTTTAATATTATTTACTTGCTGTGAATTATAATTTATTTTTTTTACTTCATTTTTTACATATATATATGTGTCTAAATGTTGAAGTATTACACTAAAATATTATAAAAAATATGGACCGTGCTTACATATTTATTGCATTGAAGTATACCAAATAAATCTAGCATTTGTCTTAAATATCATTGAAGCAACTTGCTTGAGATGACTAATTAAGTGCAGACTGAAGGTTTTATCCCAAATAATATTTTTGTCTCATATTTTACTATTATACCTATATATATAATATATAAAAAAATCTACGTCACTAAATATTAAGGCAAAATTTTTTAAACGTAACAAACGACTAATTATATTGTACAGGTGGCAAATTTACTTGCTCGTGCGCCGCCCAAGTCAAAGGTTAAGGAGTTTAGTGCCAGTCACAAAATGCCATATACAATTAAAACAAATAATTGAAATGTTGTTAGAAATATATGGCATCCATTATCTTTATCACCCAACAACGAATGTGATTTAAGTACACGTACGAGGTTCTATTTGAAATTTGTTCGAGTTCCATTTAATAAATTAAGAACATATTAGCACTAATCAAGTTAGAACAGTTTGAAAATAAAATGAGCTTCTTGTGGCTTGAACAATTTTTCACTTTGAGTAAATAAATAAGACAAATCAATATCACCAAATAATATATTGCAGTATAAATTTTTTCAGAGTACTCATTAATCTCGTTACTAGATTACGTTCATATTAATATTTATTAAATTTGAAGGCAACCAAAGTCTTTCTTTCTTGATAGGAGAATAACATCTATCATATTCTATATTACTTTTGTATCTTAAAATGTTATGAATCAAAATACAATTGTGTTCAGAGTTCTTTTTCCAATTATAAATTCTCTTGATTGTCCTTGATAGTTTGAATTATATATAAGTAATGTTTTCTTTTTTCACATTTTATTTTTTTCATTTCTAATATAATAAATATATGATTTCTTTTCACGATATCCCTGATACACAAACGAGCCCTCGACCTAATAAATATAGGTGCAAGTTATGTTAAAAAATCTGGTGGTACAAAACATATAAAATCCTATTTATTTATATGACCGTATCTCGAGCTTATTTTGCTAAGTTCATATTAATCTTAAAAAAATCGAACCTTTTCACACCTAGCTTCCACTAAAGTCTAAACTGATCAAAGTTATTACATTTGCACCTACGTATCAAGTTGTCATAATTAGTAAACAACCCAATATTTCACAAAAGATTAAAAATTGAAATATAAATGTACGGAAATGATTATAAAATAATAACTTTAAAAATATAGATCCGACGGCTGGTTCTTACATCAGAAAAATCTCCACTACATCAAGCCTGGTTTTATGGTTGATGCTTAATAAATATTTGCATTATTACAAAAAATAAAAAATCAATTGCAATCCCAAAGATTTGAACAAGACTAAGCCGATCAAAGTAACAATTACACAATAATGTAGGCAATTTTTTAATTTGGTCAAACTTGCCCACCACATGTAACATCAGTTTTCCCCGCCGACGCTCACGACAAACTACAAACATTTGCCCTCCAAATTTTTCATAATGTTCCTATATATACATCACAAAATCCAAGCCACTTTTTATCACTTCGTACTTTCAAAAACTTGGGTTTTTATTGATTTCATATTATATATTAAAATTGAAATATGGACTCATATTCATATACAAATAATATTTCAGCTTATTCTGATTCATATTCCTCAAGTCATGAGTTTCCTTCTCGATATCAGTATCAAGAGAAGACCAACAGACCGCCGCCGTCTTTCCAGGCGGCGCTCCACTCCGTCCGCAGGTCTCCCGCGAAGAATATAATTTCAAAGAAGCCGATTGCACCTATGCCACCAACCCCACCAAAAATCTACAAGGTTAATCGTGTTGATTTCAGGGATGTTGTTCAGAAGCTTACGGGTTTGCCGGAATTCCAACCCACGCGGCTGCAAGAGGTGGCTCCGCCGCCACTCAGCCTCTCTCCGGCCATGATGCCAAATAGGGTCTTCATGGAGGAAAAACAAGAAGAAAAGCCACGGAAATCACATGAGAGTAATACTTTTGGGGGACTTAGTCCACTAGGGTTCAGCTTGTCACCTTCATCGCTTGCATGGTGTTCATCTATACTTTTCAGTCCAGGGACCATTTCTTCTTTTGAGCCAAGTGCAGTCCTTTAGTTAATTTTTCTCTTTCTGATTGTATTATAATAAGGAACAATATTAATTTTCTATATTTATATTTATATATATAATATGTATATTTAATTTCTTGGGATTTCTGGAAGTGCTAGAATTCGTTTATGGTTACGTAATTTTGTTGTGTAAATTAGGTTTGGATAACGAAATAAGCAAATAATTCATAGTTAATCGCTGGAAGGCCACTTTATTGTCATTGACTTTCTAACCAGAGCTATTAGGCAACCAGCAATTTATGGAAATTAATGGACCTGAATACCAGGTGGTATTATTATCAATAATCTCATTAATAGATTTGACTTTACTGATTATTCAGTGGGATGACATTTTTGTTAATTCCAAGTTTTCCGGAAGTGTTTCTAGTTCCTCTCCATGGAGATGATGTGGCACATTAACGAAACTTCGCTTTACAAAGAGTAAGAAAAGATATTGGCTGAAGATAGCTTGCTACAGGCTCATATGTGTAAACATTTTGATATTATCAAAAGATGAAATATTTAGAATTAAAGATAAAATTAGATTAATTTTAAATAGAAAATCTTATTCTGAACTGATAGCATAGTTCTAATTTATGCGATCCTTAACCGATTACGTCTGACCTATTCATAATCCTTTACAGGTTAACAGCTTAGACTTGGGAGTGACTATATATATATATATTATATCTAAGGCATTGTTGAGTAGAATTTTTCAGCCTATAAAACTATTGGCAAAGACTCTTCAATTCCGCATTAATAAAAGTTATATATTTTTATGATTATCCCTCCTCCCTTGTTTGAGCAAGAGCGAATTGTACTTATTAATTTATTTGATTTTGTTCATGGATATTGTTCTAGGAAATCAATAAAAGTTATATTTTTTTAAGTTTGAATTTTTTTTTAAAAAAATGTGCACGGCAAGAAATGGTTTGAGAAATGACGAGTATTTGTTTATATTTTTAATAATCGATTGAAAGTTTTAAAATATGTTAAATCAATAATAATAGGTTGATGGATGATGTTTTTAATTATTATGTTAGTTATGTATATAATCATCATGTGAATAAAAAAACTAAAATATATAAAAAATTGTAAAGTATGAAAGAGAAATAGATATAATAATTATAAATAATTTTATTGTTGAATGTATGAAATGATATATATATATTGATAAATAGTTATATAGATAATTAAAATAATAGTGTTGAAAAAATGTGAATTTAGATGAGAATAGTTTGTTTTACGTTCATTTAGGATTTTGTGATGCAAAGTTTTGAAATTAAATTATAAAAAGTAAACAAGCATGGTCAATCCTTCCAACCTCTGAGTAGCTAGATAAGAATTTGATTATATGCATATATATATATAATATTAGGGAAAATCATACTTTTGATTTCATAATTTTTTTTATATATATAAGTTGGTCTCATTCTTTACAGAATTCTCACATTATATCATATCTTTTAATTTTTCTCACTTCTAGTCTAGTTGATGAACGATTACATAATATCATAAAATACCTTTTTTTTTTCTCACTTCTGGATGTGCATATATAATGAACGATTACTATGGGAGATAAACATTCTAACTATTGTTTTGAGACACAAAATTACACTTGTGAAATGCAAATTATGGAAAAAATAGAGTTGTTAACAAAAGTGGATATGACTATCCCACGAGTGTATGGGACGCTTGCAAAATAAACTCAATGAATCAAAAAAAATTTTGAGCAAGAAAATGAGATGTGGTTTTAATAACCATTTCACAAGAATAGGATCGATCATTGGTGAAGTGAAGATAAAAAATAAAAAATTCAAAGAAAAATACTTGTAAGTTGAAGTTTCCTTTCACTCGATAATTTATGTATCAATACAGCAGATTCCTTTTACAAATGCTTGGATTAAATATTTTGGCTATCAAAACCTACTTGTATCGATAGCAGGCATAATTGAATATTTTAACAAATTAGGATTAGGACTATGATATGGAAGTGAAATTTTAGAACCTTATTCCTTATTATTATGTAATTTTTGTGATACTTATCTTGTATATCTTTAGGTAATGTTTCAATTTATCACTAATATGGCACGTTCGGGTTTAGCTAGATGAAGGGAAATACTTTATTTGATATTGACTTGGTAAATGGAGTATTTAAATTTATTCTTTATTCATTTGGACATTTTATCTTGTTTGTGTTATTGTTGTGCATCATGCTACAAAATATAGTTTAAAGTCAAAGTATAGAATGGAAGCTTACAAAAATTATTGGCAATGTTTGGTTTCGTTTCGGGGGCCATTTTGGCCCAAATTTCTGATGAAATGATGTTTGGCTTGCACACTTAATTACAAATATCTGACCAAAAAAAACTTTGGTCATTTATTGGCTAAAATCTTATATTATCTCTTGTGTCAGATTTGTCTCCCTACTTTTTTTTTTTCTCTCTCTCTCTCCTCCCTTACTTTATTCTCTCTCCTCTCCCTCTAAATCATAATATATGGAATTGGTACTGTTGTTACACGTGCGATTAGCAATTTCACTCATCCTTTTTATTTATACTTATTTTATAAATTTCATTTGACTACCTCTCATATATGTCCAGGTTAGACACTACAAAATTTGGTTATTTCATTAATTATGATTTAATATTATATATATTATGATTTCATGGATTAGCAATTTCACTCATCCTTCTTATTTATACTTATTATATATATTTCATTTATCTACCTCTTATATATGTCAAGATTAGACACTACAAAATTTGTTATTTCATTAATTATGATTAAATATTATGATATTATATATTATGATTTCATATGTCGATATTATATTATAATTTTATATTATGATATTATATATATATTATGATATCGATATTATATATATCATATTTATTTGATGTCTCATTTATTTAAATTTGTTTTTTTTAAATAAATATGTCTTATTTAATAATATATTTTGACTTAAATTATTTATATTTAATAGTATATTTTAACTTAAATTATTTATATAAATATTTGATAATTTATTTATTTATTTTAAATTATAATATATACAAATAAATATTCATCTATAATATAATTATTACAAACTTAATATTATAATATAATTTTTAATATTATTTAATCACTAACAGACAAAAACTGTCATGATTTGACTGCTACAGTAACTTATGTCCCCTCTCAAAATAAAACCAAACACTATCTCACCAAAAAGAATAATCAAAAACCAATTCTCAAAGTAAACCAAACACTATCTCACCAATAATGCACGTGTCCCAAAAAAATTCTCACCAACAATTCTCACCAAAATAACCAACCAAAACAAAATCAAACATACCCATTGTATCTTGATGGATTAATATATGAAAGTGATACAACATGTTTCGAAGAGCTTCAAATGGATAGATTCACATTCATAAAATTGTGTGATATGCTTCATGCTAGTAGGAAACTACAAGCTACACGAAATATGACAGTTGATGAACAAATAGCTATTAGCGTATTTGCATATTCTTGCCCATCATTTGAAAAATCGCAAAAATCATTTTTTTCATTTTAGAGAGACTGTCATTGGATATTTTAATAGAGTACCTAAATAAGGGGAATCGCTTAAAACACCTGTGAACCAGTGCATGTGCATGAAAACTCAAAGGATCCTAAATGGAAGTGTTTCAAGGTTAGTACAAAGTATGTCTATTAAATCAAAGTACATCTTAAATGACTAATTTAGTGTAACTAGCTATTCTTGAGTTTTAGAATTGCTTAAGAGCATTAGATGGCATGTACATGGAAGTAATTGTGCGTGAAAGTAACAACTTAGATATCAAAATAAGAAGGGTGATATCACAATGTTCTAAGAATATGTTAATAAGATATTCAGTTTTTTTTTATGTACTTCCTGGGTGGGATTTTTTTGCATCCGATGGAAGAATTCAAAAAGATGACTTTACTAGAAGAAATGGCATGAAAGCCAGATGGTAAGCTCCCTAAAAGATATACAAACTAATTAAAATTAGTTTATAATTTCTGTGAATTTTTTCTTTTAGGAATTATCTAGTCGACCCCTGGTATAATAATGGAAATGGATTTTTAGCTCCATTCACCTTAATGATTGGAGGCAAGAGTTTCAACCAACCACTCCTGAAGAGTTCTTTAACATGAAACATTCTTTAGCTCGAAATGTAACAATTAGAGCTTTTGGATTAATTAAAAAATGTTGGGTAGTTTTGAGAAGTCCTACTTGGTATCCAATCTAAACACAAAATAGAATTATAATGGCTTGTTGTCTTCTCCATAATCTTATACGAAGGGAAATGTCCACTAGAATGCATGTGGTGGGTGTCGAATCCAACAAAAATAAATAACCTACTAGAAAAGATTTGCAAATAGTGACAAGTAGGGTCGATCCACAGGGAATGGTGTAGAATTAATTCCTAGTTTACTAATATCGATAAAAGGGGGGATTTTGGATTGATTAACTAAAATAAAATTCAAAAGACGTAAATTAAAAACGCAAAAAGAATGAATTCGAATTCAATAAAGATAGAAGTTCTAGTCTCCGAATATCTCGGTGTTGATTCTATAATTCGAAGGTAAAACATTAATGGGAGCAGAAGCACATCCTCTTGCCCTGAGACTGGGGCCTAGGCCCATCATAAGGAAAACACAGAAGAGAATGCAAGCTTTTTGAAAGGGAACTTCATTCGTAAGCGGTGTTGGAGGACTCGCAATTGAATAAGCTGTTGATGCAATAAAGGCTCTGATCCTAGGAGCTGCACATGATGGGGAATAGCCGGTGCATCGGGATTCGGTAAGTGTTTACTAAACCAATTTATATGATAGTTCAATGTTTTCGAGTAAACTGGCTATAGTCGTTAACAAGCTCTAACGACCTCGTTTTTTCTTACGTCGTCGATAACCAAAACAAGCTCTTTGATTACTGCCCTTATCAACTAGACAACCCTAAACAAGCTCTTAGGATTTAATCTAACGATAGCATTCATGCAATAGAAAAACACCAATTCTAATCAATAAACACACAAACTCGGTTTATTTAAACTAGATTACTAATTCCCATAGCAACTAATCGAAAACGATTAAATAATCAACGTCACTAACTGCTACAAAAATTAGGGTTTGCCAAACAATTACGGATTTGGGTCCTAATTAGCGAAATATAATTCTAATGATTAACCAATTGGCCAGATTAATTAACCGATCAAAATATATTGACAACAAATCACCGGGAAAAAGCAAATACTCGAAGAACAAAGAAATTAAAAGCACAATTCAAATTTCACGAATTAACAGAAATCAAACCTCGAAAATCCTTCAACTAGAATTATGTGTTTAGCAACACAATCAGAAACATCTACAATGTCTTGAATTCGGAAGCTTGGAAAAAGAAAACTAACGTGAATAAAATCGAGAGAGAGAGCCCTGTGAAATAGAATTCCACTTATTTAAACCCTAAAAGAGTCCTATCTCGATAAGAAAACTAATTAGAATAAGATTTTAAGAATCCTACCTAAACTAAAACTCTTCAAAAAGGAAATAAAATCAAAGGAAATAATTCCTAAAAACTAGAAAATATAATTCCAGCAGTTTTTCTCTTAATTCCAGCGGTCAAAGTCAACTCCAGCAGATTTGTGTCTTCTCGGGCAGAAAGTTTGTAGGAGTTAAGCGTGATCACGCTTAAAATGAACAAAGTTTCTGCTGCCATATTTTTGCCTCCAACTACTTCAAGTCTTTTCAAGCCCGTTTTAGCACCTTTTCATCTCTTCTCTATGCAAACACCTAATCGTTTCAATATAAGCACAAAAACATGAGATAGAGAATAAAAACATAACAAATGACGCCGTATAAAACACATGAAACGTGCTCAAAATACACGTTAACAGCATGTGAAGTAGAACGTTCGATATTAACACAAGATTTAGGGGAATTAGAAGTTGAATACATTACCACTGTTGAAAATTCTCTTGTAGAACGTGAAGCCGAATATTTTTATCATCACAATAGATAGTAATTTAAATATTATTTGATATTTATTTCTTGAAGAAAATTCAAATATTGTTCATATAGTTTGGGTGATGGATTTTTTGAAATGGTTGTGGTCCACAAACGATTAGTGTATTTTATTTGTTAAAAATAATGTGTTTGTATCTTAGAATAATTACCGATGCATAATTATAGGGAAAATAGCATTCACCTCCCTTCAACTATAGGCTATTTGCATACACCCCCCCACCATCTCATGTTTGATTTTTTTGACAATAATCTCCATTCCATCCAATTTTTCAAATTTTTCTTATTACGACTAAAATGCCCTTATTAATTGTTTTCTATTGGGAAATAATATTTGATATTCTCTCATCAAAATTAGAAGAAATGTTATCACCAAAATGCCATTATTGTTCACAAATCAATTAATATATTCATGCATGCACTTAATATTAGCCTATATTCTCCATTATCCAATTAAAAAAAATATTTTTCAATCTCAAAAACTCAATTTAAAACTTTTCATTTCAGAAAATTAAAAAATTAGGCTTCAAAAAATTTTGAGTTCAATTATCCTTCACGTATTAAGTTAAGAATTGATCAATTAAGTTTTTTAATCATTTCTTATGATCTTACTTTTTTTTTGTTTACCATAAAAAAGTAATAATTAAAAGTATAGTAACATATGCTTATCCTAAACATTCTACTATTGATCCACAAGATCTAAAGTAAATTAAATTATTTGAAATTCATTTGAAAATTGATTAATATTCATATAAATTCAATTGGTATAATACAAAAAACATGTTCTAATTAATACATTTTTTTCTCCACAAACCAAGTTCAACTCATTGGTTAAAAAATAATAAGTAAATATAAAATATCAAGTTCTACGATATTGATCTACGTTAAATTTCATTGAACTTATTCAATTTTAACTCAATTTAAATATTAAATGAAGGGCACACACAATTAATAATAAAACTGGACAAACTCTTAAATAAGTTTCATCAATATATTATTCACTCTATCACAACATCACCTATATATATTTCTTTATCTCAAAAACTTGGAGAAATTTTGAGATATACTCAATCACTACAACCAAAAATCACCAAAGTCATGCAAGTTGCTATTGTATTGGCAATTATTACAACTAATGCTGATGGAAGTGTCGAACAATTTTATTAATTCTGGAATTATTGAAACCCAGCTGGCTTCCACAGTTATCAAAATCACCTTATAGTTGATTTCCCCATTTCACAGTTACAAAATGTTGGTTTCAGAGAGACAGAGAGAAAAATAATTGTCAAATATTCACAAGTGTAATTAATCAATTTGATCGTTTATGTTAGGCTTATTGGTGATGGAGTTCCTAGATTTTTTGGGAAACAAATAAAAAGGAACATGGAAGCATTTTGGAAACACTACAGTGAAATCGGGCAGGACGTGAAGGATAAAATCTGGTCATCTTTTCTGGTATGTATGTGATTACATTTGATTCAAATTTTTATCAATAAATTTATACTTACTTAATTTTATATTTTTTAAGGATATATATGATGTGGTTGGAGGGCCCGTCGCTTTGGCCAGACAGGTGTGGGAGTCAGAAAACCAGAAGAAGTTTAGTGACTTGTTGACTAAGACTCGCAAGAAGACGCTAAAGGATAACAAGGTCGAGGATGTCGCTGTGTTGCTTGGGAAGCCGTGCCCGAAGTGGTTGACTGACCCAGCGATTGGGGAGGAGTATGTCCGGTATTGGTGCCGGGAAGACCAGAGGGCAATATCGGCACAGGCCAGCCTCAATCGTCGGAGTTCAGCGGGACGACCAGATGGGATGTTATCAATGCATGCCCTCGGGAGTAAGAGCATTCATGAGCGAATGTTTGAAAAGGTAATTTCATTAAAAATTGTATTATAGTTTATATTATTGATTAATTTTTTTTATCGAATCACTATTAACATTACATTTAATTGTATCTCAGGAGCGTCAGACTGGTAAGACGCCATCAGCGTTGCCTATTCTTCTTGAGCTTAACAAGAAGAAGGATAAGGTGACGAATGAAGCGACTGGTGACGTGTATAATCCGAACTTGGAGATGGCATATGTAAGTTTAGTTTAGTCACACGTGGACTTAACGGTGTTGCCTGTTCTTTTAAGTATTTCGTACGTTTAGTTTTTATACTTATGACACTCGTTTTTTATTTTCAGACACAGTACGATGCTATGTTCCACGAGCGATATGGGCAGGACGTAGACCCCTTACAGCAGCCGTGGGACAAGAGTTTGTGGTTGCAGACTGCGTCGGTCAAGGCGGGCTTGGGCAAAGGACGAGTGCTCGGAACCGGTCCTAGCTTAGTTGTAGAGCAGATGATATCGTCACCTTGTCCATCAAATATAGCACCTGGGTCAACAGATGAGGAATTGAGGCGCAAGTACGAGGCCGTGGAGGCTAGAAACAAGGCGCTAGAAGAGAAACTCTTGGAGATGGAGATGCAGAACAAGACTCTCACAACAACGCTGGAGGTGTTTGGACAGGAAAAGCAAAGCCTGAAAGAGGAGGTAGTGAGCGTCAAGGGAGATCTGGCTAACTTGACCAGTTTGGTGAAGGCCTACATGGCAAGTGCAGCCGCAACGGGACAGGGTAGTATGTGCAGCATCCCGTCTGTACGGAGTGCAGCGACCGCCACAGGTTTGTTGGCATCGATGCATCCATTCACACCTCCAGAGCCTCAGGTCCCGACTCCACAGTCCGATCCCCCGCACTCCTCGTTTCCCGAATCCTAGCCTTGACTTTATTTATTGATACTTTGTAACAGTTGATAGTTTGTCGTAGTTGAAACTTTATGTTGAATTATTGTGAATTATTACGTATGATGTGTTACTTATCGTGTTCAATGTGTTTCGGGTTATGTTTGTTGTGTTTTCTGTTTTGCATATTCTGTATATTGAAATGCAGTGGGTGTGACATGAAGGGACATTTTGGTGGCATCGATGCATCCATTCTGCTGGCATCGATGCATCCATTTTGTTTTGTATACTGTGTATATTGATACTTTGTCACAGGTTGGGAAAATTCATTTTATTTTTATTCAACGTGGAACGATTAAATTCTAATTAAAGCATGTTTAACAATGTGGCGATGGGTTAGCGACGGGATAGCATCGGGTTTTGGCGTCGGTATTTACCCAACACAAACCCGACACCAAAAACAGATGCGATTTGAATAACCTAACAGAATAGAAACAGAAAAAGAAACGTATGCCACAATATATCTCAGCTGAAACACTCCAAAAAACACTTTTCTCCACATCTTTAACCCAAAATTGAAAATTACAACCATAAATTGAATATATAAATCCTACATTGAAGATTTCAACCATAAATTGACAATCGAACCCTGAATTGGAGATTCAAAATCTTAGGATAAGGTATTTTTATGATTATTTTAATTTTAATTATATTTGTCTTGAATTGATTAAGTTACTATATTATTATGTAGGCTTACTTTAATTTTAATATATGTATCTAGAAAAAATGTCAGAACATCGTTCTTGGATGTATAATCTTTTTCGTCGAGATGGACTATATCAGGATGAATATTTGAATGGTTTGATTGAATTTCTTGAGGTTGCTAAAACTTATTCGTTGTCAAAAGGAATAGTGGGAATGATAAGATGTCCATGTAGGAGGTGTGAAAATGGAAATGTGCATGATATTAGTACTGTTGAAGCGCATTTGATTTCTAGTGGCTTTGTTGAAGGATACTATATATGGCAATACCATGGTGAGACGTATGTTCCTTCAAATAATGTTTGTGATCATGAAATAAGCACATCCTCTACTAATGAAGTATTTGCTGACAATCATATATGCATTTGGTTGAAGATTGTTTAAACTTATGTCATGGTGACACAAGATTTGAATTTGGGGGGTGTTCTAATATTAGAAAAGATCCAAATACAGCAGCGAGAAAATATTATGATTTAATGGGAGCTGTAAATCAGCCGTTGTGGGATGGTTGCACTGAATTTACACAGTTATCGATGACAACTCAATTGGTTAGTATAAAGTCCGAGTCACAAATATCGCAACAATATTTCCAGAGGTGGATTTTCATAATCAAGCGTTGCACTCCTAATAAAGGAGAGAACATTCCCAATGATTTCTATGAGGCAAAAAGATTGTTGACTCCTCTATTCTTGCCTAAACAGAAAATTCATGCGTGTGTGAATAATTGCATGTTGTTATACAAAGAGGATGAATTGCTGGAGTCGTGTCGAGTTTGTGGGGAGTCTAGATACGAGCAAAAAAGGATGGGACAACGCAAGCCTGTTGCACGGAAGGTTTTGATATATTTACCACTAGGTCCTCGATTACAGCGATTGTACATGTCAAGGAAGACGGCTCATGACATGACATGGCACCATCAAACTCAAACAGATGATGGATGGATGACGCATTCGAGAGATGGTGGAGCGTGGAAGCATTTCGATACGACATATCCAGATTTTTCAGCTGAGCCGAGAAATGTTCGCATCGGTTTGTGTTCTGATGGTTTTAGTCCTTTTGGCAAATTCGGACGCCAATATTCTTGTTGGCCAGTTATCATCTGCGTGTATAATTTACCACCGAGAATGTGCATGAAAGAATCATATATGTTCCTGTCCCTGATTATACCGGGACCGAAAAATATTGGGAGAGATATAGATATTTTCTTGAGACCATTGATTGATGAGTTGAAAGAGTTATGGACTACGGGTATCGAGACATTTGATGCGTCGATGGAACAAAATTTCAACATGAGAGTTGCTTTGATGTGGACTATTAGCGATTTTCCTGCATACGGCATGTTATCTGATTGGATCACACACGGTAGGTTAGCTTGTCCGTATTG
Source organism: Verbascum thapsus (assembly GCA_963669365.1). NCBI lineage: Eukaryota > Viridiplantae > Streptophyta > Magnoliopsida > Lamiales > Scrophulariaceae > Verbascum > Verbascum thapsus. The sequence goes on along the minus strand of OY770107.1, from coordinate 4,587,406 downwards.
TATGGAGAAAACGAGAGCTTTTCGATTAAAAGCAGGTCGGAAGACTTCTTGGTATGATTGTCATTGCCCTTTCTTGCCTGATGGACATCCGTATAGGATTCAAAGGAATGCGTTTGTTAGGGGACGGACTTATCCAGATTTGCAACAGAAAGAACGACTTGATGGAGCTGAGATATATGAAGATGTGTGTTTGTTGGATCCTGATGTGTTTGGAAAAACCAAGCGTGCGGCACATAGAACAGCAGGGTATAATGTAACACACAACTGGTGCAAGAAGAGTATATTCTGAGATTTGAGCTATTGGTCTACAAACAAAATCAGACACAACATTGACTTCATGCACACAGAGAAGAATAATGGTGAAAATGCAGTATGCACTGTAATGGATGTTCCTGGAAAAACAAAAGACAACGAACGAGCAAGAATCGACCTCCAGACTCATTGTTCAAGGTCACAATTGAATATGCAAAGTACTGGTGGGAGGAAAGCGAAACCTAAAGCGACATATACACTAAATACAACACAACAAAAAGAGTTCAGAAAATGGTTGTCGCATTTGCAATTACTTGATGGATATGTTTCAAACATTGCTAGATGTGCAGGAAATGTAAACTTTAGTGGACTCAAAAGTCATGATATCCACATCATTGTCCAACGGTTACTTCCAGTCGCACTCCGTCACATCCTGCCTGATCCGATGTGGGAAACCATAACTGAGTGGTGTTATTTCTTTCAAGACATTTCAGCAATAACACTTAATGTGGAACATGTGGAGGAACTTGGGCGTAACATCGTTGAGATAATTTGCAAGATGGAGAAGATATTTCCACCAGCATTCTTTGATGTGATGGAGCACCTACCGATACATTTGCCTTATGAAGCATTAAATGGAGGTCCTGTGCAGTATAGATGGATGTACCCGTTTGAGTCGTGAGTATTTTATTTTATTATAATTTCATATGAGTATACATGTTTATTATCTAACGTTCGTTCTTATTAATGTTTGTAGATTTTTAGGGGGTTGAAGAAATTGGTAAGACAAAAGGCACGTGTTGAAGGGTCAATATGTAAAGCATATCTGGTGAAAGAGGTTTCAAACTTTTGTTCAATGTACTTCGAGGAAGATATAGAAACCAACTTGAATCGACCTAAGAGGCACGATGTACCAAACGAACCGGAAGACCCAAATCGTTTGCCATTGTTTCGCGATCCAGGCCGAGGCACGTTTGTAGTGAAACATCGATATTACATGGATGTTGAAGAATACAACACCGCTCATGTGTATATTCTCTGCAACACACCCGAAGTACAAGAATACCTTTGAGTAAGTGTATACATAACCTTTAAATTAATCAATTTGTATGTATATAATATAGTAGTTAACTAAATAAATAACTATTGTCATAGGATGTACTACGATTTGATTGAAGAGTTGTGTCCCAAGTTGACAATTGAAGAAAGAATTCGTGAAGTGAGCAAGATGTCTAAGCTCGCTACATGGTTGCGCAACCATGTACGAAATAACATGGACACAATTGCACACCTCAGGACATTATCAAGTGGTCCAACTGCTGAAATAAAAAGGTACAAGGGTTACTACGTCAATGGCTACTACTTTGACATCAGGCAGGGTGATGGTAATAAAAGTAATTTCAATAGCGGTGTTTGCGTCAAAGGTTCTTGCTATGAAGATGATGATCATGTTGATTACTATGGGGTGATAGAAGAGATTTGGGAGTTGTCGTACGGCTTCATGAATGACAAAGTTGTACTCTTCAAATGTTTCTGGTATGACACCAATAAGTGGATGCAGGTGCATCCGAGAAATGGAATGGTTTAAATCAAACACAAAAGTAGAGGTTCTAAAGATGACCCATTTATCCTAGCATCACAGGCACAACAAGTATATTATCTTCGTTACGTTTCTACCAGTAGAGATCATAAGCAGTGGTGTGTGGCAATGAAAACGAATGCTAGAAGTCGAGTTGATTGGACACATATGCAAAATGTGGATGTGTCGGCATTAGACACTAAAGATATCTTTCAAGAGGAACAACAACCTCCGCCGGTTCGCGTGGATCCACCCCATGAAGTTGATATCGTTGAAGAAGGGGTTTTTGTTGTTCTGGGAGAGGGGGAGGATGATGATGTGGGACAACAAAATAGCAGTGCTTCGGAATACGAGTCGAACTACCCCGATGATTACTCAGAAGAAGACTATTGGGGGGACAAGATTGACGAATCCTCTGAAGACTATTGGAGTACAACGTTTTTATTTTCTAATTTCTCATGTAATAATTGACGAGTTTGTATTAAATCTTTTATTATATTACAAAATGTGGTAGTGTGTTTTGTGTACTGTTGTATTTCCTTACTGTGTTTGTATATTGTAATTTACTATATTTGCAGGTGGTGTTAGGTGGTAAAACGCAATATTTTTTTTACTGGTCCTGATGCATTGCGTCGGTAGTGCGACGGAATAGCGACGATACCGACATTCTAAATTAGATAATAGCGTCGGTTTGGTGTCCGTTTGGCGACGGGTATTAAATTTCCGAAAATTTTCACACTCCCGCTAAATCTTATTAGGCGCTAAGTTCAATTTTTTTTCACAAATAGTGGCGACGGGATAGTGTCGGGATAGCGACAGTTTTGATTATTTCAGAATTTTACAACTTGTTACTCTATATAAAGCCTCATATTCACAACTTCCTAACCCTAATCTTCAATCTATTCTTCCATTTTTCATTACATGTATCATCTAATATTTTTATTTATATTTTGTTATATTTTGATTTTAATGTGCACTAATATCTTGTTGTTTTGTTTAATTGTGTAGGACAATTAAAAATGGTAATTATGAATCAATCCCTTACAATTCAATTTGGTTTTTTAATTATTCATTATGATATGAATTCTATGTATTAATATTCTTACACTTTCTATTATGAATCCTAATTTTTTTATATTTCTTATAGGAAAAATTGTTAAATACAAATAAAGAGAAAAGAAAAGGTATGTATTACATTTTTTAATTCGTTTTTAAGGTTTAATGTTTATTATCAATTCCAATTCTTTTTATTCTTGATGTATTTTGCTATATTCTTGATGTTTATGTTGAAGTAGATAAATTATTAGTGTTTATGTTGATATATTATTCTTGATGTTTAATCTTTTAATGTTTGATGCAAGAAAGTAGTTTTTTTTAAACTTTGAGTGGTTTGATATATTTGAATCAGTGCAAGAGGTTGATATCTCCAATTATTGATGAAATTCTGAAATTGCAGCTAGTTGCTCGATATGTTGCAGCAACCTGGCTGTATATTTTTTTACAAAATTTACCAGAAACGCGACGGGATTGCGACGGTCTTCAAATGTTTGGCTTCGGTGTCGCGACGGACTTCAACAAATAATAATAGAGTTCGCGTCGGGTTTGCGACGGACTTCAAGAAATAATTATTATTATTCGGCGTCGGGTTGGCGACAGACTTCAATATATAATTATTATTAGTGGGCGTTGGGTTTGCGACGGGAATCATAAATAAATAATAATTATTGGCTTCCGTTTAGCATCAATGTGGCAGCGGGTTAAAACAATTATAAAAAATAAATTAAATTTGTTGTGCGTCGGAATGGCGACGGTATATACTAAAATATATACAATTATTAATTTAATATAAATATATTTTAAAAATATGGCGACGGTATTGCGTCGGTCAATACTCGGCCAAAACCGGGTCAAGTGTTTAGGTACTTTGAGTCGGGATTGCGTCGGGATGTATTTTAGCGACGCCGAATCGGCGTCGGGTCGATACCGACGCGAACCCGTCGCAAAAGTGGACTTGGCGACGGTTTGGCGACGGTATCGGGCGTCGCGTTTGCCTTGTTTTCTAGTAGTGTTCCCATCATTTTCATATCCACAAAAATATCCTTTTTTTTTTTTTGGGGGGGGCAACCCCCGGTAGAGTTGGTAAGGGCATTTGAACTTGTGGCCTAGGTCACGGGTTCGAATCCTGATGAGGGAATGCCTATTTGCCTTCTCTACTGTGAGCCTGTCAGCTATGGGCAACCTAGGCTGGTTTACCTCTCTTGTGTGGTTTGCAGGCTATTACACAAGAGCGGGGTTTACCCAGTGCGCACCTCACGGTAGCGGCTGCGGGTTTCCCTCGTCATCCAAAAAAAAAAAATATCCATTTTTTCTTTTTTTGCAAAAGATGGTCACCGCAGTTCGTCTTTTTATAAAAAGATCTTCGATATTTAAATGACCATCTTATGTTTATTTATGAGAGCGTTATATACAGCATAGACAGCCATTTATAAAGAAGTTAATGCAAGAAAATGAATCTATTCACAGTACAACAACAAACAAGACAACATTACGCGATGGAATAAAATCAAGCTCCGACAATGTCATCAACATCTAGCCAATCATTTGATTCTTTATTTGCATTTTCACTGTCAGAAGAGTGCTTCACATCAGGTGAGCTCTTTCCCAACTGAACCCAATCTCGGGACTCTTTATCAGAAGAACTGTAATTCGATTTTCTATAACTAGTGCCCACGTCACCATCATCATCATCTTCCTCAAGATCACTAAATGACACGTCATCCTCATTCTCAATGGGTATGCCTTTTCCAACTGTATTACCACTCATTTATGATGTTTCTTCTTTAACCAACCATCTGCATCATCATCATCATCATCATCATCATCATCATCATCATCATCATCATCATCATCACCATCTTTCTCTACACTCAAGGGGCCAGATTTTGCACATTCATCAACAATCTGGCTTTTGTTACTGTAAACTGGTGGCTTCATTATTTCAGAAGTAGCTTCTACTGTTGAATTGTTTATTTTTATGTCAGATGAAACAACAGGTGATGGCACAGAAAGGGGTGCTTCAAAATGAGAAACAACATTTTGTTCTGAATCGAAAGATTTTTTTTCAGACAAGTCATCCGTTTTAGTTGTAGTTCGGTTCTTTAGCTCATGAGCCAGTGATGCTCTGGCTTCGACTATCTGCATGGCAGTATCGGGATCAATAACTTTACTCTTAGGAAAGTATGCATGAAACTAAAGTTAATACAAGAATAACACAACATAGTACTACTCCAAATTTTGCAATAACAAGGTCATAGATCTGCAATTAGTGTTAGGAGGCCATCGATGGAATCCTGACTAATCAAATAAAGTGGGCAAATAGGTTCTGTTAGATAATATATTTCATAATTTATATTAATATATTTTCATATTTTGTTGCTTATTTAAATATATAATAATATATTATTTATAGGTTACTAATATTTTATTTCCATGTTTGTAGCGTAGGTCAAGGTAAGATATGGGTAGATTCTCTTGTAATCCTATATATATATATATATATATATATTCCATCATTAATAATACTATTTACGGGATTTTATGTTTTTCGACATGTTCAAAGTAGTCCAGCTCATTCATTAACACATAATAGAAACCGAAAACCGATCAATTAACTGGAAAATGTTTCTAGGGTCCGATTCTTGTATTTGCAGAGGCAAGGCTATTGCCAATGGCGCCAAATTAAATATAAGAAAACTTCTAGTGTAGTTTGCTAGTTACTAAAACAGATTTACACAAAGTTGCATGTGTAGTATGCTAGTTCAGATTAAAGTAAAATTTATAACGCGTATCATCAGAATTTTTTATTTGTCTTTTTTAATTCATATTACCATTATATATATATATATAACTACCACAATTATTTTATATAACATTTATCAATTTATCACTATTAATTTAACATATTTTACAACTTTCAGACTCATTTTTAAAAATAAATAAACTTTTCAAATAACTTTCCGCAGTAAAGAATTCTCCAACACTCAAAGCAACAGCTTCACAAGGGACAGGTAAAACTAATATAATTGCTTTATTTACAACAATTACCTTCAACAATATTGTAAGAAATGGATTTTGATGATGATCTACAATAACCCCTAATTTTAGAAATATTTAAATCCATTTCCTTTGCTCGGTTCGACCTAATCCCAACTACATTATTATGTGCATTATTGGCAAATATATTCAACTCGACCCATTTAATTATGTATTTATTATTAATTTTGTTATTATTATTTATATGTAAAAATTTGACTCGTTCAACCAGAAATAGGTGAGCTATTGTTTGACTCTTGAATTGAATATGAACTTGGTCTAGTTCTCTGTCTCAGTACTACTTTCAGAACTTGCACGCACGTACTCCTGACTTTATCATTGGGTAATATTTAATTATTAAATCTATCTGAAGTTAAATTTCTTGCACAGAGAGGCATATGAAAACACCTGAGAAGATGTATATTTGGACACCTCTTTCTCTTCTATCTATAGACTATTAGTTGAAATTTGTTAATGTTTTACATATTAAACTAACAAAACTATTGCAGTAAATATTGACTATTTATACCTATATTATATATAAAAAATCTAAGTCACTAAATATTAAGGTAAAATTTTATAAACGTAACACACAACTAATTAAATTATACAGGTGGCAATTTTACTTGCTCGTGCGCCGGCCAAGTCAATGGAGTTGTAGTGCCATATAATTAAAACCAATTAATTGAATGTTTAAGTACACGTGCGAGGTTCAATTTGAAATTTGTTCGAGTTCCATTTAATAAATTAAGAATATATAAGCAGTAATCAAGTTAGAACGGTTAGAAAATAAAATGAGCTTCTTGTGGCTTGAATTTGATTATGTTTTCAAAAAAATTTCATTTTGAGTAAATAAATAAGACAAATCAATTTTATCAAATAATATATTGCTGTACAAATTTTTTCAGAGTAATCATTAATCTCGTTACTAAATTACGTTCATATTACTATTTATTAAATTTGAAGGCAACCAAAGTCATTCTTTCTTGATAGGAGAAAAACATATATCATATTCTATATTACTTTTGTATCTTAAAATGTTAAGAATCAAAATACAATTGTGTTAAGAGTTTTTTTTTTCCTTTCAATTATAAATTTTCTAGATTTTCCTGGATAGTTTGAATTATAAGTAATGCTTTTTTCTTATTTTACATTTTAATATACAAAAAAGGATTCACATTTTTTCGTTTCTAATATAATAAATATATAATTTCTTTTTATGATATCCTGTTCGACCTAATAGATATAGGCGCAAGTTATGTTAAACAATCTGATGGTATAAACATATAAAATCCTATTTATTTATATAACCGTATCTCAAGCTTATTCTGCTAACGCTTCATATCAATTTAAAATCAAATCAAACCTTCATCTAAGACTCATATTGATGTGAAGTAACATCTAAAGTTCGACTCTAATTTTTGTTTCTTTCACCTAGCTTCCACTAAAGTCTAAATTGATCGAAGTTATTACATTTGCACCTACGTAACAAGTTGTCATAATTAGTAAACAACCCAATAGTTCACAAAAAGATGAAAAATCGAAATATAAATGTACGGAAATGATTTTAAAAAAATAACTTAAAAAATATAGACCCGACGGCTGGTTCTTACATAAGAAAAATCTCCACCACATCAAGCCTGGATTTATGGTTGATGCTTAATAAATATTTGCATTATTACAAAAAAAAAAAAAATCAATTGAAATCGTAAAGTTTTGAACAAGACTAAGCCGATCAAAGTAACAATTACACAATAATGTAGACAATTTTTTAATTTGGTCAAACTTGCCCACCACATGTAACATCAGTTTTCCCCGCCGACGCTCACGACAAACTACAAATATTTGCCCTCCAAATTGTTCATAATGTTCCTATATATACATCACATAATCCAAGCCACTTTTCATCACTTTGTACTTTCAATAACTTTTGGGTTTTTATTGATTTCATATTATATATTAAACTAACATTAAAAGGCACAAAATTCAAGTATGGACTCATATTCATATACAAATAATATTTCAGCTTATTCTGATTCATATTCCTCAAGTCATGAGTTTCCTTCTCAATATCAGTACCAAGAGAAGACCAACAGACCGCCGCCGTCTTTCCGGGCGGCGCTCCACTCCGTCCGCAGGTCTCCGGCGAAGAATATAATTACAAAGAAGCCGATTGCACCTATGCCACCAACCCCACCAAAAATCTACAAGGTTAATCCAGTTGACTTCAGGGACGTTGTTCAGAAGCTTACGGGTTTGCCGGAATTCCAACCCACGCGGCTGCAAGAGGTGGCTCCGCCGCCACTCAGCCTCTCTCCGGCCATGATGCCAAATTGGGTTTTCATGGAGGAAAAACAAGAAGAAAAGCCACGGAAATCACATGAGAGTAATATTTTTGGGGGAGTTAGTCCACTAGGGTTCAGCTTGTCACCTTCATCGCTTGCATGGTGTTCATCTATACTTTTCAGTCCAGGGACCATTTCTTCTTTTGAGCCAAGTGCAGTCCTTTAGTTAAATTTTCTCTTTCTGATTGTATTATAATAATGAATATTAATTTTCTATATATACATTTATATATATTTAATTTCTTGGAATTTCTGGAAGTAATAAAATTCGTTTATGGTTACGTAATTTGTTGTGTAAATTAGGTTTGGATAACGAAATAAGCAAATAATTCATAGTTATTGTCATTGACTTTCTAACCAAAGCTATTAGGTAAACCAGCAATATACCGAAATTAATGAACCTGAATAGCCAGGTGTACATTATTATTAATAATCTCATTAATAGATTTGACTTTACTGATTGTTCAGTGGGATGACATTTTTGTTAATTCCAAGTTTTCCGGAAGTGTTTCTAATTCCTCTCCATGGAGATGATGTGGCGGATCTTTTCACATTTACGAAACAGCGGTTTACAAAGAGTAAGAAAATATATTAGCAGAAAATAGCTTGCTACAGGCTTTTGTATTTCAAATATAATATGGAACGTGTGAATAAGATTTTGTATTTCAAATTTTATTTCATCTTTTATTTCATATATTAAGGTATATTTGTAATTTGTAAATCTTTTGATATTATCAAAAAATTAAATATTTAGAATTAAAGATAAAATTAGATTTTAATTAGAAAAATCTTATTCTGAAATGATATATATCATAGTTCTAAAGATAATGATAATTTATGCGATCCTTAACCGATTACATCTGACCTATTCATAATCCTTACCGAAACATATATATATATATATATATATATATATATATATATATATATATATATTGTACGAGTAGAATTTTTCAGCCTACAAAATTATTGGCAATTCCGCATTAATAAAAGTTATATATTTTATGATTATCCCTCTTCCCTTGTTTGAGCAAGAGGGAATTGTACTTATTAATTTATTTGATTTTGTTCAAGGATGTTGTTCTAGGAAACCAATAAAAGTTATATTTTTTTGAGTTTGAATTTTAATTTTTTTTTTAAATGTGCATTACATAAAATTGTTTGAGAAATGATGAGTATTTTTTTATGTCTTTAATAATCGATTGAAAATTTTAAAATATGTTAAATTAATAGTAATAGGCTGATGGATGATGTTTTTAATAATTGTGTTAGTTATGTATATAATAATTATGTGAATAAAAAATGTAAGAGGGTATTTAAGTTAAAATATTTAATTTTATGTTCTATTCATTGTTACATCATGTGTTTGAAACAAACATATGTAATCTATTTTCGGAATAAGATTTTCTATTCCAAAATGGTGTTCCATCATCTATTTCATATGTTTAGAAGTTGACACGTGTATATACTTATTAAGGGATGTTTAACACGTGTCAACCTCTAAACATATGGAATAGAAGATGGAACACATTTTGGAATAGAGAAACTTATCCTCCTTGCCCAAATTTTTATAGACAATCAAACACTTTTAATGGAATCAAATTTTTAATACTCAAATGTTCATTAAAAATTACTCGAGACAAACAAACAAAACCTTATAGCAATTCTTAAAGTTCTCGATCCAACAAAAGCCCTTCACTCCACTATTGCTAATATTGTTCCTTTTCTTGTGCATGTGTTCTCATTTAGTACCTTGTCGTACAAATTGTGTTGTTCGTGGTATATTTTTTTTGGTAGAATGTAAATTCATATTTCACTATCAGACTGTACAAAACATCAAATACAAACAAAACTATACATCACCCCAAATTCACTAATCACAGTCTAGATCTAATAAGTTCTAAAAAATCCCTATTTTGTTCCTTCCAGTTTTTTCTCGGTAGAAACATAAACCGTAGCAACAACTCATTTTTCAGTTGCTCAAAAATGTGCCCAGGCTCCCTTTCCTTCTTTGTGAAGAACCGACTGTTACGTTCGTCCCAAATCTTATAGATCACCCCAACAACCCCCGATAACAACTACTCTCTGCTTGAACTCCCACTTTCTATGCACAAATTGCAACCATCTCCTCCAATTACTAAAACCCGTTGGACAATTACCACCGTCAAGCCACACCAGAATTTTCTCCAAAAGCTGCCTACTCCACCTACACTGGAAATATAAGTGCTGAACCGTTTCCCCATGATCCCCACACAAAAGACAACACAGATCAGGAACAACAATGAATTTTGTAAGTCTCTCTCTTGTGAGAAGCTTTTGTTTAATAGCAAGCCAACCAACAAAAGAGTGTTTTGGAATGTTATACCTATTCCAAATAATCTTAGCCTCCCTAAATTTTTCCCATTCACCTCGAAGCCATTCATAGCAGCTTTGAATTGTGTACACACCATTCCCCGTTAGAAGCCACCGATCATCTCTAACATTCTCAACAATCTTCACAATATATATATATATATATAATTCTCCATAGATGTCCTAATTCATTGGCTAGATTAATATTGCTCGAGTGGGAAACATACGTAGAAGGTATAGGTCTAGCTATAGTAAAAAAAAAATTCTATACCCAGACATCCTCACATGAGTTTTCCTTTCATCTTTGAATCCATTGAATGAATAAAAAGAAATAACCTAATTATTTACATTTATATATATTCAATATGGAGTTTTAATGTAACAATACAGAATATTATTATGAATACATACAAATTATTTTTAATATGTATTATTGAACACTTTTATCATACCAAAATAATTTGTATAGGAATATTTTAAGTATATAATTATTATTAAAAAAAATTCATACTTTAATAATAAAATAAATCGATAGATGTTAGAATTTTGGTAAATCAAGAATTTTGGTAAACCCTAAACCCTAAACAAGAGCGGGGTTTACCCATTGCGCACCTAACGGTAGCGGCTGCGGGTTCCCTAGTCATCAAAAAAAAAAAAAAAGTCATTGTTGACGTTGGCAAATGGATTATATAAAAGCGGCGTTGAACTGGATAGGATAAATCTTTACCCTTATGCAAAGATACATTTTAATCAATCTGTAGGGCCAAGCCCACTCTACGAGTACTTGGAGTACACACCATATAACTCATAATTTTTTTTTTGTCTATTCCCAAGTTTTTGGATTATTATGTTGAAATATATTATATGTGAAAATATGAGAAAATAATGAAAATGAGCAAATTGTGGGAAAATCATTCAAAAAAATTATTTATTCAGAAAAACTTTCAATCACCACAACCAAAAAGCTCCCAAGTTATTGAAAAATTTATGCTTGATCGGGTATATAACATTATATAAATTTGGTGGGCCAAAAATCACCAAAGTCGTGCAAGTTGCTATCGTATTGGCAATTATTGCAACTAATGCTAATGGGAGTGTCGAACAATTTTATTAATTTTGGAATTATTGAAACCCAGCTGACTTCCACAGTTATCAAAATTAGTTTATAGTTGATTTCCCCATTTCACAGTTACAAATAGAGAAATAATTATCAAACTATTCACAAGTATACAAGAGAGAAACTACAAATTACACTAAAATTTTAAACTTCCCATCACTTCCATATCCAAAAAAAGTATCCATTTTTTCCTTTTTGCAAAAGATGGATCTTCAAAGCAGCCCTTTTTTCAATAAAAAGCTTCGCTATTTAAGTGATCGTCAGCTGTTTATTTATGAGAGCGTTATATACAGCATAGCAATTTATAAAGAAGTTAATGCAAGAAAATGAATCTATTCACAGTACAACAACAAACAAGACAACATTACGCGATGTAATAAAATCAAGCTCCGACAATGTCATCAACATCTAGCCAATCATTTGATTCTTTATTTGCATTTTCACTGTCAGAAGAGTGCTTCATATCAGATGAGCTCTTTCCCAACTGAACCCAATCTCGGGACTCTTTATCAGAAGAACTGTAATTCGATTTTCTATAACTAGTCGCCACGTCACCATCATCATCATCTTCCTCAAGATCACTAAATGACACATCATCCTCATTCTCAATGGGTATGGTTTTTCCAACTGTACCACTCAATTCTGATGTTTCTTCTTTTAACCAATCATCTGCATCATCATCATCATCTTTCTCTACACTCACAGGGCCAGATTTTGCAGATTCATCAACAATTTGGCTTTTGTTAGATGGCTTCATTATTTCAGAAGTAGCTTCTGTTGTTGAATTGTTTATTTTTATGTTAGATGTCTCATCCTGCTTATATTCAGAAACAACAGGCAATTGCACAGAAAGGGGCGTTTCATGATGAGAAACAGCATTTTCTTCTGAATCAAGAGATTTTTTTTCAGACAAGTCATTTGTTTTAGTTGTAGTTCGGTTCTTTAGCTCATGAGCCAGTGAGGCTCTGGCTTCGACTATCTGCATGGGCCAGTATCGGGATCAATAACTTTACTCTTAGGAAAGTATGCATGAAACTAGAGTTAATACAAGAATAACACAACACAGATGATGGTTATGAAGAAGAAGAACCTGTGGTGTTGACAGAAGTTCAGCATCCTGTTGGTCCAGCTTAGGGTGGACGAGTACAAAATAAATCTTCCAGAAACAACTTTCACTCATATATTCAGGACAAAGCTCAATCCTTAAAGCAGCTAATCTTGGGGCAAGTTGTTCAACAGCCAAGGCATGTTCTTGTTGGGCATCGGACATATCAAAATCTTATGTTCACAAAGAACAACAAAGTCAAAATCTTTGACACGCGAAAAAGATATTAGAACCAAACATAGTAATTTGCAATAAAATCATGAAACTGTAAGTAGATTTACGGCTCACAATCTCATGCTTCCTAAGATACTAAGTGCGGGTCTTTTTGCTAGTTCAGAAAAGAATTAAATTATTACTTGATAATAACATATCATGGTTAAAGAGAGCACACCGTATTATGGTTCTGTACAATGACAGAAATATTTCAACAACCACACATTGTTATCAAATCATATATATGATATTTCACTCCAATAAAACACAAAGCTAGCCTATAGTTTCCATAAAATCGAATAAGCTAAGTTCCACTAATTTGCATACCAATAGATTCACACTAAATGTTCTATGCTTAAATTTGCTCAAAAGGATAACCTGTTCAGTCGAAATGTACACAATCACAGAATTAATAAGCAACAAATCACCCTAGTAACTTTAAGAAATGCAATTAGTATCACCACCTAACATTCAATAATCAATAACCAACAATATAGTAATGTAAATAGAAATTAGAGATAAATAAAACAGGCACATCAAAGAAATAATAATAAAAGTGCAACATACCAACATCATCTCCAATACTATCAGGTAATGGAAAATCCACCCAGGTCCCAGGATGCATCGCGATGTCACGAGCAAAAGCCACAACTTCCTCAGTCACGCCCACAGCTCCTTTGGTCGACGAATCGAAACCCTCTCTATTGTTTCTCCTATCTTCATCCTCACCGTCCGATTCCAATTGCAGGAAATTCGAGGCCATTTTGGTAATTTCAGAGACGTTGATGTTATTCGAGAGCCTTGAAATCCCGCTTTTGAACTTACCCCCGATCTCCGCAAAGTCACCTCGGATCCCCAGAAGCGAATCCGGCTCGGGTTCGGATGTTTCAGGGTCGGATTTAGCTTCGGGTTGGGGTGGGGGGGCTAAGAATGAAGCGACCCCCCAGAACTGACTGGTTAGCGTTTTGGTGAGCTCTGAAAGGTCTTCTTTGACGCCGCGAGGAGATGAAACATCGTGGTTTTGGGCTTCTGGGGTTTCGGGTTTTGGGGCGATCTTGATGACATCATCTTCGTCGTCATCGAGCTTGAGAGCGTTCGCGATGGATCTGGCCCACCATGACATTTTTGAATTAGGAATAGTATGGATTTTCAATTCTCCGGTGGCATGATCTCTTCTGCCTTTTCGTGGGAGATAATGCGTAAATTACAGACTGGACTGTGCTTACTTTAAAATGCAATTTTCGTAATTTACATAGAACTCCCTCAGATTTTATTATTTTCACATTCAAGTCCGTATGTCCTCAATTTATTGAATCTCTGAACACCGCCTTATTTAGTGATGCATGTCAGCATGTCTATCTAATCTATTTTATATCAGTCATGAAGATTTGAAGTCAATTTAAATGACGTATTATTACTATTATAGTCGATTTAATTTCGTTGTTTTACTGAGAATTGAACTTTAATTCAAATATATTGATAAGACTCTACATATCAAATTAAATTATATGACCCTATAATCTATATCCCTACGTATTTTGTTAAAAACCCTTTTGACTGGATAGCCTCTTTTTTCTCATTATTATAAAAATTGCTAATTTAATATTGTTTTTGACATAAAAATTTATGCATGTACAAATTCAGACGTTTCAAATATCAAACTCTTGGGAGAATGTTGCATCAGTATTTGGTCAAAAGATTATGGTGAGAAAACTATTCCAAAACCAGACACCCCTAATCCAATATATATGAATCAAAATGAAATATATTTCAAAAATACATGAACTTAGAGAGATAATTGAGCTTTCATACATCTCCCTAATATGGAAAAATTGTTCAGATGTAATCTATTTACAGTTTAATGGCTCGCTTAAGGATGCTAATCTTTCAACAAGATCATGATATTAAGAGTCTGAAATTGCCTAAAATCCGGTCGAGCTGCGCCCACAGCAAGTTTCCCAATGAAAATTTTTGGACTCCACTTGTTCTTGGAGGTGTGTTTTCTGAAGAGTTGTTTTCGACGAGAATGCTTCCTCCGATTTCTTGTCTTAAAATCTCCAGTGTTTCTGGATTCACATCTTGTCCTGATGCATCTTTCACATAGAATGTTCCAATTGCTTTTTCACCACGAATGCCTATCTCGGCCCTTGTTATAGACAGCCCATTTTCTCGAAAAGCACGTGTAACTTCTGACAATAGCCCCGTTCGGTTGCTTGTGCTAATATCCAGTCTCAATCCCTGCCATAAGATGTGTTTCAAGTGTCAATGGATGAAAATGAAAATTAAGAAACAGGGAAAAATAAAACATAGGAGATGTGTTTGGATTCATGGATTTTGGTTTGATGAATGAATTTCAAGTTCTTCAGCAAATCCATTGAATTTTTTGTGGGTCATTTGGATCACTCGTTTTCGTTTTCAACTGTTTTAGAGATATTTGAAATCTTTCCTCCAAATATCCAATATTCTCGAATCCAATCACATCCTTATAACACTATGAATTTGCTTGTAACAACATACATGAGAAATTCTTCTTTTCGTGCCAGCAATCAAACACTTGATAACCCTATGTTTCTCGGCTTCTGTCTCCATAATACATCCATTCTTGTGCTTCACATAATATTCCTGAAAAAACCATACATTTAGAGCCAAATAATTCACAATATATATATATATATAACGCGAATCAAAGAATTTAATAATGACCTGGAACGCGGTAGAACACTTAGAGCTAATGGCGGCATGGTAAACTACATACTGCAAGTCCGTCAACGTGCACACCGTGTCGAATAATAACTTGGGCCTATCTCTACTCCTCACAGTAACTATCGAATACCCCATTTTCCTACAGTTCTCTACTTTTACATGTGTACCGTCACATCCCTTTTCTTGTTCTTTATCATCATCATCATCATCACAACAAGAACAGCATTCCTCATAGTCTCTATCTGCCGCCAGCAGCTGGTGGAGCCGCCTCTCCTTGTGGGTCTGGGCCGGGGTGGGGGCCGTCAGCCTGACACTACGTTTCTCGTCATTGTAGTGATGGGCTTCCACAACCTTTTTGAGTCGGGCCTGGACTTTGGCCGCTCGATAAGAGTCCATGATGGCCCCAATTTTATCGCTATCTTCCACATAGATGATGCACGCCACTCGGCTGTTGTGGGTCCATGCCACGGCTGCGGTGATGTGGCATTCCAGCTCAGCAAGGACAGCTGACATCTCAGACATAAGACCAGGCCTGTCTATCCCTGTCATCTCAAGTGCCATATTTCCCGTCATCACATGTTTGGGCCTCATCACTTCTTCAACTCTCTCTGGTTTGGCCTTCTTACTCGCGCAAATGCCCTATAAAGTTATCATTTTTTTATTTTATTGTCCCGATATATATTATATATATATATAGATACACATTGGAATTCATTAGAAAAACAAAACAAACCTCTTGGATGTTATGTATGAGGCTTTCGTCAGTAATTTTGTTTCCCAGCTGGTCAGTTACGTGGAATACTGAAAAGCACGCAAAAAACAACCCAACATGAATACAAATACAAAGGTAATGTTTGGCTGACTTGTATATTTGTCAGTAAATTCATCTTTTTATTTCCAAACTATATATAGAATATATAAACGAAATTTATTAACTCACCATCCATTAACCAACCACCGTCAGAGGAGATGTATGATTTGATGATAACGAGGTCAAGATCGGTAAGAACTTGAACCATCTCCAGCAGCATCCCGTTCTTGTTAGCACTATCAACCTGTTACCAACAACAGATAATGAGTTAAAGTCATTTATTTTACAGTCAGAAGTCAATTAGAACTACAAAACTTGTTCTTTTGTAAATAATAACACAAATTCTTTTCTCTCTTTTATTTTGGATTACTTTGGTGTAGGGAAGATTTGATATGTATAAGAATTTTTCGACAATGAACATGTTCCAAAATCGAATACGTGCTTCAACTTTTTAAAGAAAAATATTAATTCATAAGTAAAACATGAATTAATTATTTCAAGTTTTCAACCAATGACAACCAGCGGAATCCTAACTTGTTAAACTTGATCAATGGCACCTCATAATCAATATCAGTATTTAACTTTGTGACATCTGATATTCTCATTGAATTACTAAATCACTAATTGTTGAACTAATTATCTCAAGAAGAAAACTTATAATCAGGGTTTGTTGAACCGGAGCAGATTACACTGAGACTTGCATGTTTCTAACGACTATAATTTATATAATACATGCATGCGAAGTGATTAACCATAAAACTAGATTAGTTGGGTGTGATTAAACACATAAATAATTTTCCAAAATCAAACTACAGTTCCCCACGCAAGAATTCAACTAATAAACAAGAATCAAAAGATTATTCAAAAAAATTACTCAGATATATACTAACCTTTACAAGTGTGCAATCCGGAGAGGTATCATTGTCAACACAAACCCTGAAAAACCCAGAAAGAGAACAATATATAAACAAATATTAATCTTTGAATTTTATTTTTACTGCAAATAGATTAGATAATCTAACGAGAGCTGGGTGGTTACAAACCTTGGTGGATGTATTCTTTCGATAAGTAATTCCAATTCTTGATCAATGTATGGCGTGTAAGTAATATCCATCCTCCCAATCTAACTTCTTGATCGTTAAAACTATAGAAGAAAAAAATATAAACTAAGTCTCGAAGTATGGAACTTTATATGTATATGAGTAAAACCCGTGGGAAATTGAGATATATATAGAGAGATATACATGGATTAGGAGAAGGTGTATTTCTTGTTTTTGACGTCTATCATCCAAGAATCCTACTTCTATTTCAATTGGGATAAGATCTTGAATATGTGAAGAAAATCCCACTTGAATTTTCCGACATTGACTAGGATTCGAAAAGTCTGAATACTTTACCAAAATTTGGGAAAGAAGAATGCGTGATTTACTGGATAATTCAAAACCAATGAATTAAATCGTTCTTCAACTTCTTAAAGTGCTGCCTTTTATTTAACAATAATAGACATTAAAATGAATAATAAATTCAAGGAATATTTGAAAACATAAAACTCATTGAAAGGAAAACGGGATGTTATAAAATCCCAAAAGAATTTTCTGGCTAATATATTTGTCTCATGAGAGATCGAAGAAAGGGAAATAAATATACAGATAATAAAAAAGATTTTGCGTAATGTAATTTTGTTGAGTAAACATAAAATAAAATAGAGAGAAACCCAAATGCAGGAATAAGTCTTTTATCTTTTTGGTGTATTTAGTCAAAGAGAGTGGCATCGAAGGTATGAGCTGGAGTTTGCCACGTAGATAGTTTTGGATGACGTGGCGCTTGGAGATTCTAAACCCTAATCGCGGCGGCTCGTGGAAGGGGAAGCTGACACGTCACTATTGTAACAGAACTATTCTCGTTTCTCGGGCTAAAATAGTCTTTGCACAGTAGTAAACTCTAATAGGATTTGTTATATAGGTTTTGGTTTCTCGACCTGAGGTATTAGTATTGATTTCGATGCAAGTTATCATCGCTATTTACAAATTAAGTAATTTATTTTTGTTGGATTTGACACCCACCAGCTATTGATCAACTTGAATATGTTGTTAATCCAAAATCAATCTTTTTCACCTCTTCTTTCTTCTCATAATTTTTTCTATATACTTTTGATAGTTTTAATAGTGGCTTAAAAACTGAATACTTGTGTAGTGATTTGTTTCTTATTTTTTTATTTTCTCCATTTCAAAAGTGAGAGTAACATATTTCTTTTCAAAATCATTAAATGTATATCGCTTCAAACTTCAATCTCAGTCCATAAGTTATTGTAGATTTGCATAAATGATGCTTCTTTTTATTAGAGCGCTATTTAATATGAGCCGTGTCCTTTTTTGTTAATTACTTTAGTTAGGGGAGATCCTTAACTTGTATTAACCAAACCTAACATATTGTTTATGTTTTAAAATTTAATTTTTAAAATTTTGGATCACAAAATTCTAAATAAGCTTTAACTTAAATTTTTCTCATCCAAATTCATATTTTAAACTCTATTTTCCAATTCCTTGTATAACCAGATATTAATCATGTTTATATATATAATTTTTTTAAATGATCTTGGACCATAACTTTTTATTACTACAAGAATATTATTCTTATATAAAGTTTTCAAGGAAATTCTTTATTAATAAGTTTAAAATAATGACTCATGCATAGCCTAAGACTTATGCTAGATATAAATATATAATTATATATATTACATATAATATATAACTTTACATACGTATAAACGTCTATACAGAAACCTCTATTTATTTTTAATCTCATTCATTATAAGTTTATCATATTTAGTCTCATTACTTTCAAAATGTTCCACATTTAATTAGTCCCACATCCAAAATCTAATGGTGGAGTTAATCAACACTTTATTGATTTCTTTTGGAAGAATTCAATAGTATGATATTGTTTTTATTCAATATATGTGTATCTTATGTATAAAATCTCTTAAGGAAATTTGGTCAAAGTGTTGACCAATGATGTTGACCGTTAGATATCGGACAACATGACTAAACGTCAAACATTTTGAAAATTGCGGGATTAAATGAGAGAAATTCATAATAAGTGGGACCAAAATTGAACTTAGATTAAGTTGATGAAAAGTATTTTGTGGTCAGGATTGATAATCTCATAGTTTAGGGATAAAGGTATCTTACAAATACAAAAATAGCATAAACACTTGCATATTTTGCGAGTGAGACCCGCAGAGGACTAAATTGCATCTTTTTCAAAAACATGAGGATATAAATTGTTATTTGTTATATTTGATCCAATTATTAAACAAATAGGGTTAACATTGTTATTTGGATAAAGTGCACTTCACCCCCTCGAAAAATTTGTATTTTGCACTTTCCCCCCTAAAAACACAAAAAAGAGACATCGCCCCCTACAAATTTGGTATATGCATCACTTTGCCCCAATTACTATTTTTCGGTCAAATTTTGATCGAAAATCATTTAAATGATTTTTTCGTGATCCTTTCACATGCTCGAATTTGGACCCCAACTTTTGTGTTTCTCTAATATATCATCTTAGAGTTTTAAAATTCTCCAATAAAGATGATAATGCCCTTGACAGAAAAATTATTTAAATAATTTTCGATCAAAATTTGGCCGAAAAATTGTAATTGGGGCAAAGTGGTGCATATACCAAATTTGTAGGGGGTGATGTCTCTTTTTTGTGTTTTTAGGGAGGAAAGTGCTAAATACTAGTTTTTTGAGAGGGTGAAGTGCACTTTACCCTTGTTATTTAAATGTAAAATTAGAATCATCACTTCCAAATTAGGTAAGTGGGACACGTGAATAGCTAAAATGCTTCATTTTGAAAATCACATGTAGTTAAATTGCTTATTGCTTTTTTACATGAACTTTTTTCGAATATTATAGGAAGGTAAATTGCAATTTGATATATATATATATATATATATATATATATATATATATATATTTCAATAGTATCTTACAACATATTTTTGAAGAAAAAACGGCCTTAAGTTTTGGTTGAGTGATAAACTAGGTTCTTATGATTATGAGGTTGCAGGGTCAAATTTGATTAGAAGTGTAACAAGTGTTTCTCTATTTTAATACTGTATAATTATTGTTATAGGTATGCGTACGTTAATGATGATTATTAATAGGGTAATGTGCAATTCAGCACTTCGAAAAACTCGTATTTTGTAGTATTCCACTAAAAACACAAAACAAAGATAGCATCCCTTAAAAATTTGCTATATGGATCGCTTTGCCCCAATTACTATTTTCGGTCAAATCTTAATCAGAAATCATTTAAATGATTTTTCGTCAAAGGTATTATCGTCTTTACCATTTTTCTGTGACTCAGCGAAGTCGAAAAGACGGGATAGGTTTCTCTATTACAAATCCCTATTTCATCTCCTATTCCATTACTTATTTGACACGTGTAATTCACACATAGTTAATGGATGTTTGACATTTGTAAACTTTTTAACACGTGTCAAGCATCTAATACATGGAATAGGAGATGGAACACGATTTGGAATAGAAAATTTGATTCCCGAAAAGATCATTTAACTCCCCTTCTGTTACCTACTTTTACTCATTTCTTCAGACGTTTTTCGGGTGTTATTGACGTTATTGAAAGATTGAAAAGCAAGGGCATTTTGGCAATGGAAACCAGTCATAGAAAAATGCTAAAGACGATAATACTCTTTATGAAAAAATTATTTAAATGATTTTCGATCAAGATTTTACCGGAAAATGGTAATTGGGACAAAGTGATGCATCTATCAAACTTTTAAGGGGTGATGTCTCTTTTTAGTGTTTTTAGAAGGATACTACAAAATACATATTTTTCGAGGGGGTGTAGTGTTACCCTCATCAATAATAAAAAATAAAAAATACAATTTTTGTTGCAACTATTATTCTGTATCCAAGTAGAACGAATTATAATTTATTTTAAGATTGTAATAGGACCCCTTTTCCCAACTTGACGATATAATATCCTCCAGCCCATAAAGTTTGCTAAATATGGAAACATAACGTCTCGTGTACATATTCCTCTTAAATCAACATATTTCTAGATGCAAGGGGCGGTCTAGATATTTACATATTTACATAATATTTTGATTATCATGTTAACTATTTTGATTACACATAAAAATGATTTCTAAAAATGATTTGTATGTGTGATTTTTTTGAATTATGGTTTTGTATATTTGTCCACAGTTCAAAATTCAAATATGATTACATTAATTACCCTTTTTATTCAATATATATCATTATAGTTTAATTCATTTACATTTGAAACATGACAAACATCCATACTTATAATAAAACTTTACCACCATCTCATTCCGTCAAAAAGACTAACATAATTTGTTGAACGTCACAAACAAAGTAATGTGGATTTTTCTATTTTGTCCTTTTCTATTTAAATGAGATGTTTAATTTCAAAATAATTCGGAGCAATATATAAAATCAATTTTCTGATCACAAAATACAAAAGTTTGTAAGACGTGTGAAATAAATCTATGACAAGAAGACCTTGAAATTCTGCCGACACCCTAACATTAATGTTACAACTTAACTATGAAGGTAAATATGTGTCAGAGTTTGGCCATTCTTTATTACATTTTGACTATAGTTAAATCATATATATTACATATTGACTTTTGATACTTTCATGTATTATGTATTTTATAACTAATTTTCCAATATTTTTCTCATCATGCAAGTGATACGAACCTAAGTGTATTTCTCATAATATATTTTATATTCTTTTTAATATATTTTGTTTGTACTTCACAAAATACCAAATTATTAGACAAGAAAGTTCGAGACCGCACTTATGGACCGGTCAATTTAAGAAGTTTGGAACACCTATAGATGGGCCATTAGTAAAAGCTTTCATCTCTATCACAACTAACAAGATAACTGTATTTAAAGTGTCATCATCCATATCCATCTTACCTGCTCTACACGTATTATTATTATTATTATTATTATCATTATTATTATAATTATTATTATTATTTATGCTCATCAATTTCGATCAATTGGGAAACGCGATCTATCTCAGCTAACTTCCAGAATTCAATTGCTCTTATCAATTTCTACTGGATCACCTCCAAATTGTACGTGCACAGCTTCTTCGTCATCACTTTGCTTTTTCTCTTCCCATTGTTCTTTTTCTCTTTTGGGATATTAGAGTATTTATTTTCTGTAAAACTACGTTTTACCTTTGACCTTGAAGAGGGGTACCATTAAGGAATTTATTTTTGCAAAATTTGAAGGCTTAATTGTGAAAAACAACACTTCTTTGGGTATAAAATTTGTTAAGATTTACTTATTATATGGAATTGGAGCTGTTGGGGAAAGCTTTAGAAGACTATGCAAAGAAGAAGAAAAAGTGGGTTCTTGTTTTAGGAGCTTTAGGATTCACAAGTTATGGTGTATATAAGATTTACAACTTGCCTTCCGTTGTTAAGAAGAGGCAAAGATTGTTTAAACTCTTTGGTGCATTACTTTCTGTAGCTGAAATGGTGTCTGATTCATCTGAGGCTATTGGGATTCTTTCAAAAGATTTAAAACAATTTCTATCGTCCGATTCCAATCAGATTCCCCAAAGTTTAATACAAATTTCGAAAATTACCAACTCCAATGAATTTTCAGAGTCGTTAACGAGAATCACAAGGGCTTCGACTGTGGGAATTCTGCAAGGCTATCAACATGAGTCGATGAACAATGGTTGTAATGATTCGGGTTTTGCAGACAGGGTTGTCGATAAACTGTTCTCGAATGCGGGTTTTGCCTCTGTGGTCGTTGGGAGTCTAGCTAGAAATCTTGTAATGGGTTTTTATTCGGGTTGGCAAGAATCGAAATTGGATGATTTTCCAAGTTCAGATAAATCTAGTGATTATATTACAAAATGGATTGAGGTGGCATGTGAGGATAGGTGCAAAGAGCTAATTGGGGATTGGATTAGAGTATTTGTGAGCACATTTGTGGCTATTTATCTCGACAAAACGTCAAACATCAACACGTACGATGAAATATTCTCGGGTTTGACTAATCCGAAGCACGAAGCTAAAGTAAGAGACATCTTAGTATCTGTCTGTAATGGTGCTGTAGAAACCTTAATCCATACATCTCATCATGTCTGGTCTACAAATTCTACTAAATCGACATATTCCAAGATTGATTTTGAAGATAGTTTCGATGAGAAGGGGTATACAATAATGGAGAAGAATCGAGATTGTGGATGGGTGAGTAAAGTGTCTTCAACTTTGGCAGTGCCTAACAATAGGAAGTTTGTTCTTGATATGACTCGTACGGTGACATTTGAAACGGTTAGATCGTTTTTGGAGCTTTTGCTTCATAAAACGTCGCAATGTGTGAGGAAAAATGTGGATGTTGTTAACCAAGAAGTGGTGGATAAGGGAACTGAAGCTATCAAATATATGAGTGGCAAATCTTCTGCAGTTACTACTTTGTGTATCACTTTGTGTTTGAACATATTGAATAGCCCCTGGATTTTGGCTCCGTATTAGTGGTCATTCTTGGTGACTCTCGAGATGGGTGTATTTCAATAACAACAATCTCCACCCGGCTCATATAATTATTTGCAAGCGCATGGCTTCGTATTTTGAAAGAAAAGTGAAAATTCACTTCAAGGGGAGATTAAATCAGACATGTTTTGAGTTTCGTTGTATATATTGATTCAAGTGTTTAAACTCAATTGGTTATGAAAAGTGATTAAATGTTGATTTTTGTACATTTCCTTGTCTAGTTTCACACTAATGATCCAGGGTGGTTAGATTCATGATCCAAAATTCCTTATCAAGTGTAAACTGAGTCAATTCAAGTGGCAAAGCCCCAGATTATTAAGCGTTAAATGAGTCCATAAACTCAAGTGACAAAGCTAAAACCCCGAGACAATGAGGTCCTCAATACCATGTCCAAGACAAAAAACCAATAATCTTACCATTTTAGAACGTAAAAACTGGAAATTGGATGATTCTATGATTCTGTGACAAATTAGTTAAGCACAATGCACGTGAAAAATAAACAAGTACATGAAAACCATCGCATTATTATATTGGCCCACTTTATATCGCATAATTTGGTAAAAAGTTATAAATGGTAAATACTCGAGACATTTTCCTAACATAAGCCAGAACAATAACAAAACGTTTCACATAGTTAAAGTTAAAATGAAACATAACAAATTGAAGAATTAGAATGTAGCTCAACGGTAAAGGAACCTTAACTGCTGGCACCCCTTCTCATGCATGGAGTTCAGCGAGGCTATGGCGGTAGAGAAAGCGGTTCAAATTTCTGTATCCTTGTTATATTTTCAAGTAGTTTAAAAATCAATTACTTGGAGGTAGCATCATTCTCTTTTCCCGCTGCTTCTTCTTCAAGCTTCTTTTTCCAGTACTCATCTAGAGGGGGTCCAAATATGGCCTTCCCAGACACAACCCCTATACTGCAACAGGCAACAAATCGATGAAACCAGGCATTGAGGTGAAGAATAATACAAAGGGCAGGAGCAATGATGCTTTGTGTTTATAGGTCATCAAAGCGAACCAACTTGTTCTATAAGGGTGTGTTTGGATCAAGTGATTTGGATTGGGGGAGGGGATTTGGAGGAAGGATTTCAAATGACACTAAAATGAAGTCATTTGAAATCCACCATAGTTATAGTTATAGATGAAATAGCTCAAAGTGAATGCCAAGGGATTTGAAATCCATTATAATTTTGATACATCTAAACAAACTAAATGGATTTGTTGACGAATTTGAAATCCATAGATTTCAAATCCTTCAATCCAAACACACCATAAAAGAATTCCATATCTGTTATGTGTAAAAGATTAAGGTCAACAAGGGATGCAGCATATGGATAAGTGCTGGAATGGATGAAAAGACTATAAATTATGGAAAATGTCATGATTTATGTGTCGAAACGACTGAAAACTGAATAAGCTTTCAAACATAGTAGTCTTTTAGAGTTCAATTATTTTCATCTATAGCACTGCAAGACTGCTATGGTTGAAAGCTTATTTAGTTCAGTTAATTGAAAGTGTTATGATGAAAGGACCAATTCTACATCTATAACACCAGAATACGCATCTATAATTGTTAACATTATAGATGAATAGCGAAGAGGATAATGGGTGACTAACATTCATCCAGAAGAAATATCTAGCAAAGTAGAGTTACCACACACATATACATCATCCATCACCATCCTTTTGATAGTTTACCGAGCCAATGATGTCTATTAGGTTGTTAAAAAGCATCGCAAACTCCAGTTAGTTGAAACTTGAAGCGAACCTACTCCGACGACTCATACAAAATCATTGTCATAAGTACAACCAGATAAGAAAGCTCGAGAAATGTGGTTTCAAAATGTGAACTCATACGAATTTATGATTTGTAGTGAAAATACCAAGAAACAAGCTATGGATACAACCAAATTTAGCTTCCAGAGCACCAATACTTCGTTTTTAGCTTCAGGTACAAAAGTCTAATCATAAGAAGAAAACAAATTTTAATCTCGATTGCAATTTCAGAAAACTGGGATTTCAATTATACGATTAAATCCACCGTCATTTGACTTCTAACAAGAAAAATAATTTCCCTTCTGATTTTGGCATTAACTGCTTATATTTCAAGACTTGCACAAAATCCAGATAACAAAGAAATAACTCACCTCCTAAAATAACATCACTATTGCAAACATGTACAGAGTTGCATAGAAATCATCAAGAACATCGAGTTATAACAACAACAAAAAAGAACAAGAAACGAAAGAGAAAAGCTTACACGACAGCTCCAATAACCAGCGGTAGTGAGAGAAATCTTCTCCGAAACATTTTTAAAGCCTTTGCGGAATTAGCAAAGACAGAGATTCACACCAGTAATCGGTAACTGGTTATTTGATTTTTGCTTAATTTCCCCATTTTCTTCTTAAGTTGTTTATTCTTATCTCACGGGTTGATGAATTCTGGGCCTCTTGAGATCTCATGGGTTATGGGCTTCTACATGGTTTTCTGGGCTTCAAAGTTGTTAAAGGATCTTCATTAATTTGGGCCGTTTAAATCAAGTCTAATCTGATTTAGAATCTGAATAATGTTATATTGTGGTGTAATGTTGGATAATTTGATATTTATTTATTTAGATCTTATTACAATAGTAGATTGTTCTTTTCTTATTGGATATGAATTGAACTCGTGACGTTATTTATGTCAAATACTAAACTTAAAAATACTAGCTAGTGAGATTCAATGAAGTATGAATCAATATCTTCGATAACCAATTTTAAGAGTCATTTTTTAGAAGTTATTGGGATTCAAAGTTTGGACTAATCGTAATTATGTATGCAATATGATCAATACATCTAGTAACCATATTAGGAATTGTAGCTAAATCACTATAATAGTCAACTTTTAATTGCAGATTTTTAGAATAATAAGACATGTTTAATTCGTTGATAATCAATAAGAAGAGGTGTAGAAGGCCGTTTTCTACAAGACAACAAATCATTCTGCAGAAAGTCCAACTAAATAATTCAAAGATAATGACGTTTTAGACCCATTTCAACTCCTTAAAACACGTAATGAAGATATCAGGGGTTTATTATTCTCTCCACCAACTTAGGGTAGAAGCTAGATACATATTAAACTAATTGACTAGAATGTAGTGGTTGATGGGAAATTACAATATTATATATATATATATATATATATATCATGTTTTTATTTACCTGGTTACGTTCAAATTAAAGACTTGACGTTGACATAGTCCCATATTCACACTGCTTTTTGAACTTAGTAAACTAATGGCTTCACTAAATCTCTTAAGTTAGTTTCCATGTAGAAAATGAAAATTTCCAATAAATCATATTAATAATGCTTCACCCTAACCAAAATCAACCTGTAAATTAATATTTGTTTTTAATTTTAATTTTTCTCATGTATTGTTTTTAATTTTAATTTTTTTTATAAACTGACATAATTATTTTCTTTGGATCCTAAAATATCCATTACAAAAGAGATAAAGCAGGATTTGTATGCATGCGTGCGCTGTTCTACTCCACCCAATTTCATCAAGAAATAATTGAAGCTTTTATAGAAAATAATAATGTAGATATAGAAAATTAGTTGGTATTAATTGTGATAGTAGAACTCAAAATCTCATTCAATATCCATGCATTGTTGCATCTAAGAGAGCCTTTAATAATATATGGCCTTAGAACATTGACCTAATTAAATGAAACCATTCATGCAATATGTGGCATCTAATTAGAGAGAAATTCATGCATTTAACACCAAAATGCAATATGTGTTTCACCAATTGTTGGCGTTTGATTGAATTTATTAGATACATAATTATATATATAGCTACACCGCTATGTATATATATATATATATCTTAGGGTTAGACGTAGTTGTTGCTCGATCGTCTAACTTGTCTATGGTATCAAGTTTTGGTGTTAAATGCATGATTCGCTCAAGTCTTATTTAAAATATAAAAGGATCCGTGTAAAATCTAACTTAAATTTGAGAATTGTATCATGAGGATTTAGGCATTTTCACCAATATAAGAGTTTTATGCACTTATTTTCAAGATTTATATATAAATGGAACGAAATTTAAAAATCTAATTCTTTACTAATTCTCATCATCATGATATCAAGAATTAGAGATAAATAAATGTATAAAATCATCCGTTATCGAGGTGAATATAGAGTATCACAACCGTAACAGATGGTTCTAATACGGGGTTTTAGGAATTTCCTACCATAGACATAGAGTAGTATACATTAATTTCCAAAAATTATGAATAATTTGAATTAAATTAAATTTTGTATTATTATTAATTGCCCTCTTATATATCATCTGTATTAAAGTATCTACATTCGCCCTCTGTAACTAAGAAGTTTGGCTGCTTTCAAGAAATACATACTTCTATCAGAACCCTGAATGAGAAAATACAAATATCTAGTTTTGAGAAATACAAAGAATTACAAGCACCAAAACAAAATACATCAACTATTAAATCTGCTAAATTTCTTACACTCATGATACATATTCCAAGCACCAAAAAAGTATGATATATCAGTAACAGTAGCAAAACAAAATAAAAATAAATATGAACCTAAGATAGCTTACATCTGATGAAAATAAAAATTAATTTTTTTTAATAAGTTTTATTTTTTCATGGATTATGCTGTTGGGTATAAATATAATCAAGATGAGCAACAAGGGTTCTTCTCATCAAGCACTCTTCTTCACCAATCCCGTTGCAGTTGATATCTTTCACTTGGGTTCCCTCTGCTTTAACCTATAAAAACAATTTAATTATTAAAATACTGAAATTTCTGCCAGATTGAAAAAGGGTGTGGAACTAGTGATTATTTATTAGCATGACTAACCTGGTTTTGGGGTTCCAACTTCGGCTGGGGACGAGCTGCTGAGCATAGAGAGAAGCAAAGGAGGAGTGCCACTATGAAAAAGGTCGTGGCTTTAGACATTTTGTTGTGTTTGTGTATATTGAGAAATGGTGTGAATTTATAGAGAGTGATATGGGAAAAGAATTGTAAAATGTGACAGTGTGAACTCAGACGAGAAATAGGGAGACTTTTAATTTAATGCATAAATATGGAGCAATTAATGATGTAAATATTTTACGGAAATAAAATGATGGAAACAAGAAAAGACATGGAAGTGTTTAATTGTGACCACATGAACTCATGAGATGAACACAATATATTACATGGCTTTTTTATGTTTTTTTATTAAAAAAAAATAATTTACATTAAATTTAGAACAATTTGTTGACTATTACATTCTTTTCTTCATTGATTAATAAAAACACGTTGACAAATTAAAAACAATTTCATTTTCATCTTTAAAATAGTGGCCCCAAGACTAGCAAAAACATTCTCTCTCCTTTTTCTACTTACTTCCATGAGCTTTATTCGATATATTCTACATTTTTTAAAAATATTATTCTTTGCTATGTTCGGCTAAAAAAAAAAATCAAATAACTCATCTTCCATTTATCTACATAAATTGAAGAGTTATATATATATATATATAACATAATTATAATACAATAAGTTGAATTTGTCCAACAAATGTAACATTTTATTAAAGGTCTATAGTTCTCCACTATACCACTCGAATTCAAAAATTGGGTTTACATTCACTTTATATGAATTGTGATGGAGCAATACAACAATCCATGTGCAACTTTTCCTACTTTTAAGTGGGGAAGAAGACACTAATACATAAACAAGATTCTCAGCCATATAAAAATCTACCAGATTCTAGAAATTAATAAAATTTCTATAATTTGGCAGAATAGCCGTATTATTTGAAGAAATTGTTTAATTTTGGGACGTGTTGACCTCAGCTAGATAAGGAATATGATCATTGGTCGACATCTCTTCATAGCCACGTCAGTCCAACATATTAAATACTGTTGATATACTGAAATGAGGTGGGAATGGAATGGGCATTCCCGATTCCAATCCTATACATAGGCTTGGTATGCTTTTATACTGGGAATGCTAATTCCCATTGGAATCCATGATTGGTATTTCAATCATATACATTGCCTCCCGTTGGGTATAACTATTCCATGTCCATCATGAATCAACTTCAATTTTCTTGAAATAAAATTATTTACATAATATAATCAGTTACAAAGCATTATATACAATTTAGGACTAGTACATAATATTTTTTTAATAACATTTTTCTTTATCCATTTGTGAAATAATTATACATTTGAAAGGATAATTATACTTGAAAATTTTAACTAAAAACGATAGTTTGATTTTTAAAAATAATTTCATTATATTCACCATGTTCATTTTAGCTACCAATTATTAGATTGTAATGAAATAATGAATTATCGTGTCATTCATTTCCTATTTTTGAATATACCAATCATATGATATGTTATATCAAGATCATTCTATTCCCACTTATATTTCATTCCAATACCACCAAATCCCATTCAAACATACCAATCTAATCCTAATGGTTGATTTATGACGATAATGATGCATTCATGTTGATATTCTATATCTTTCTTGAAATTGTCAAGATATTTCTTTTTTTATATATAAGTACACTCCGAAATGGATCTTCTATCCCATAATGGTGTACCAAAATGATGTCACATTATTGTGGATTGACAAGTGTCTATTTCTTTAAATTATTAATTATATTTTATTTTTAGATGGACACTTGTCAATCCCACAATGATGCGACACAATTTTAGTATCTGCTCCGCATCAGTGTTTAATCTTTTTGAAATTTTGTTATGTTTTCTTTCACTATATATAAGAAATTAAGCGAAGTGAAACGCATAGTGTGATACCTTAAAAAATGATTGAACGGTTACAAAATATTTATTTTGACAAATCTAGTTAAAAGATCAATTATTAATGTTGTCCTGTAAACACGTGAGGAAGATATCATCATAATTTCCGAATGGATAAATATTATAATTCAGTGCTAAACTATAATTAACCGTTATAAAGTGACAAGTTCTTATCAATATCGTGTGAAAAACTAGAAACTTAGCTACTAAACCATGGTGGCTTAACTTTATTTTGTTTTGCGGGATTATGATCTGTATATACTATTGTACTGTCATTGATACATAAGAGCAAGAGTCATAAAAAATCATAACTTAAATGGTACAAAGTAAGGCGGTGGGTGCAAAAATAACATGTTAGTTAATAGCATGTGAATAATCTGTATACCCGTGATGGACAATTCCTCGAGTCCTTTTCTGTTTGTATTATTATCTCGTTAGGTGAATATTCAGAAAATTGGTCGTCACTTTTCTATTTCCAGACTATTATTACAAATTCTCCATAAAAAATAATTGACTTCCGCAAAAATACAAAAGAATCAAATAAAAATATATTTATGTACATAGGAACAATGTTTAAAGATTAATTAGGAGTATTAAAAATTTTGAAATTGGGATTTAAGTGTTACCTCACTTGTAATTAAGAAGCCCTTTTAATTAATAGCAAAATGAACTGGACCTTGTTGTTTATCTTTAATGCTAAAATACGTCAAAGTAATTAATTGACATTTCATTAATTAAGAACCTAAACGCAATTTCATTTTCTGTTTAATTAGCTTTTTTTTCTCTAATCCATTGAGGTCAGTTGTCAAACAATTTGGGCTGGTTCCATACGAGGTAATTAATTAACTAATTATTCCAAGAATCAAGTTGCTATTAGTTTAATGAATTAATATTAGAGTATTAATTGTCCGCCCATGGAGAACCTAAATCCAAAACATGTCGGCATAAATTGAATAATTAAGAATGAATAAATTAATCTCTCACCAAACCCAGAAAAAAAAAAACCTAAGACACATATATGGAACAAATATAGAGGGACAAATGCATGTTAATTAGGGTTACAAACAATTTTTTTTTAATTATTAAAAAGAGATGTACTAAAAATTCAGCGACAAGAGAGATCGAAATCTATTTTTCTGATGGGATGGAGGCAAAGTATATATTCTTATAACTTTACTTAATTAATATTAATTTGGTATTTTATCTTTTATATAATTTACACGAATATTATATCTCTTGATATTATTTGATAATTGAACAAAGTAATGTGTTCTGTGTCCAAAAAATAAAATGATAGTTTGATAGAAGAAAAGTATTTTAAAAGGCACCCAAAACTTGTGTATCAACGGAGATGGTATTTGATCATTTTAGAGTACTCGTAGTAACTCTATATCCCTAAACTCCTATTACAAAATAAATAACATGTTTAGTATATATTCATATGTATATTGTTTGATGTAGTCTTAATGTGTTGAGTTAAGGTCCCAAAGATTTATATTCAAAAGAAAATTGGATCTATAAGAGTCAAAAGATCATATATATCATTATCCCTTTCGGCTTCTAAAGTATATATTCGTTGAAATTAACATGCCTTTGATGAAAGAAACCAACTTTTGTAATTGCATTAGATTTTTTGTTAAGATTTGAATTTGTTCTTCCACATTTTTTATTCTCTTGTATATTTCAAAAGGTTTGTATGTATTCAATCCCATTTTTAAGTTTTAAATTTTAAAATGGTTTAATGCTCTATGATATTTGTATTTTTTTTTTTTTTTTTTACGATCAGGATAGTATTTTTGGGTTTATATTGCTTCTTGATTATTTCTTAAATAATTGAGACATTGCTAAATTATCTAAAAATAGAAAAGATAATATAAACCAAATCATCATATCACATGTACATTAGCATAATATGTTATCAAAACATGGAACGTTCGAAAATGCAAGTCAAAGTAATCGAATTTCCAAATATTTACTTGAGATTATTTGACTTTTGTGAGCCATAATCATGATTGAGGCCACTAGATATGGATGAAAATCAGGCCTGTTTTTGACAATTATCAAAATTCAACGAAATTCTTCTTTGTGGGAAAACCCTAGCTTCATTGAATGCTCTCATGAGAAACCACAATATAGTACTATTATATCTGGACTTCACATCATTAAATTATTGAGAAATATTATGTTCAACCTATTACCACTAAAATTTCACCACCTAATGATTTAAAAAGTATAAATGTAATGAATTCAATTGTACTAGTTAAATATAAATAATTATTTACAAAAAATAAGAGAAGTAAAAATTCGATGCTATGGAAGTGGTATAACATCAACAATCATAAATATAAGCAATCAAAAATTAGTAACTCTTAGCAATTAGTAATTAATTTCTTAATTAAGTTATTATAGACATAGACAAATACCAATACTACTGGTAAAATCTGTATTTATCTAGACTTAAACAATATCTATCAAGACTTCCCTAAATCGGGTGATTCTTGAGAATTTTTGGGTGTCTTATCATCATTTTATGTAGCTGTAGATGATAAGACAATTAATGAACACGGAATTGTGATTTGTCAATGATTGAAACTGATCATATATGTGGAAGATATATATCTGGAATCTTTTTCAGTAATTTGTGTCAAAACGACTGTAAGCTTATATAGATGATTGAACAAGAATTAAAACAAATTGGATGGCTCAGATTTTTCGATAATTACGTATAATAAAGTAATCAAAATATTCAATAGAACTTACCTGACTTTTCTTCTCAAATAAAAAGAAATAACAAGAAAAAGGTGTCTTTTAGTGCTTTAATTACGGAGTACACATGAAACACGTAAATATGAGATTAATGCACGATAAAACATTTGAATTGACTGAGTAAGAGAAATGTGAATACGTTAATCAGATAAGAATGTTTTTGTGGGGTTTTCAACATTTGATTTTATATTGCTAAATCAAGTCTGCATGTCCCGCCATCAATAATGATGAAAATCTTCCTTGCAAAGAACTTTAAATACCCTACTTTACCTCATAGAACAAAAATAACCAACTATAAAATTCACAAAAATATAGATAGAAATAAGGGAAAAAATTTAATTCTTCTTTTGGGAAGTACTTCCACTAGATGATATGATTGTCTTTCACCCGAAATGGAATCTCTAATTAAGAGGCACTTATAACTTATTCATCAAATCATATGGCTATTGGATCTAAAACAGTGTAAGCACACCATTTCACCGATCGAAATTTTTTTACTAAAAAGGGCCACTATTTCGATTCGGTCAGCCGTAATATTAAATATTTATTTATTTATATATATAGTATATATAATAAAGAGGTAAAAAAGGTGAATAGAACACATAACTCTCTGTCTCACGAATCCATGAAGGTGGTGAACAAGATCTAATTCCTTTTGCTGCCGTTGCTTAACCATAACTCTCTATCTCTCTTTTGTAATTGGAAAGATTTATATTGGAAAAAAATAGATAAGTAATTAATTATTTTTAATTATAGTAGCAGTTTTACTAATTCTAGCAATCTCTCAAAGTGAGGGAGCTCCTTGTGCGCAGTGGTCTAGCCTCTGTGATTAGCTGAGTTACCATGATTTATATCCTCCCATATGCTCTGTCGGGTCGGGACATGGAAGGCCTTGGGATAGGGATTCAACCTTTGGAACAAGTTTTACTAATTCTCAATAATTGAACTATAATTGGAGAGTGAAATAAAAGTGGGATCATTAATTTAAAAAGGAAAATCCCTCTCTCACAATCCGTGAGACTTTTTAGCCTTACAGGCAAATCTTAGCCATTAATTGTGGCACTAATTATCTGACAATTTGTGTAGCAATTTACCATATTTGGTCTGTATTATTTAGAAAAGGAGAGACAGTTAAAGTTGTCTTCGGTGTGGTCAAAAAAAGAATAAAGAGGAGCCCGAGGGTGTGTCCTGAGTAATTAAAAAACACCCAATTTGGTAACAAGTTTAATTATAAAATGAAAGGGTGTGAAACTTGGAATAGAAGGAATGGGTTGGGCCCATTAATTAAAAAGATATGTTTGAAAACCGAAATTGGTAACAAGACAGTTGGGTTGGGCCGATTAATAAAAAACGTGGATAAAACACATTAAAGGAAAAAGTCCAGTTGTGTATGAGCTGCGCTGGTTTAGCTAGAAAAGGAAAGAGAACTTAACATTATAAATCTTGCATGCCATGCGAGAGTGCATGTTCAAGCTATCAGTGTTGCTGGTTCAAGAAATGATTTTTGTGAGACCGGCTTTGGATTTTTGTGCTAACTTTTATATATTCTGGTATTTTTTTTTTTTTAGTTTTAGAGACACGATTTGATTCTCATATTTCTCCCATCAACCGTAATTTTGTTGGTTGTTTTGTTTCTTGTTGGAAATAAAAGTTGATATGGAAGAGAGAACTGATTTCGGTTTTACTTCCATCGATTCGTAAACATAAGTTGAACTAGTCTAATTATCATCAACGAATGTACATAAATCATTATTATTTTGATTGAACGTACGTGCAGAGCTATATTACAATTTACACCGGTATGCAAATGAAGACGTATCTCTATGGTCATGGTTGATTGGATTGGAAGTCCAACACGTGGAAGATCATTCTATGTGTTGTGGAACGCCTCCACGTATCTGAAAATATTAGTTTCTTAACGGAGATTCTATGTATCCTCAAAAATGTCACTCTACATTAGTTTCTTAACGGAGATTCTATATTTCCTCAAAAATGTCACTCTTGCGATGCCGCAATTGCTACTATTTCTGCTATATATCTAATTCAAATTATGTGACTTGGATAAATTTATTTTATATATAGCCAACCAAGTTACAAACTCAAATATTAGCTCATACTTTTCAACTCAAATTCACTTTTTTCTTATAATAAAATCGCTTGTGAAAGAAGATTATGTAAAAGAAGTGTTAATTTTAAGCATTTATTTAAATTATTTTAAAAAATTAATTATCTAATTAACTAGTTAAATTAAGAGTTTACTCTAATTAAATAGTTTAATTAAGAGTAGCATTTGAGTGTATGTGTGTATGTACCACTATATTTAAGTAAGTGACGTATGTGTGCTTGTGTACTCATTTGTGGTTGAGGTAGTAAAAACTTATGTTATTTATTAAATAGAAGCAATTTGTGTTATTTATACTTATCTATAATTTTTACTAATTTTTTTAGAACTTATGGAGTATTTATAATGATTTTGTATGGTATCGCCCGATAATATCCCGATATGCCGCGACCGATATGGAACAACACCTGCCGATATTATCACCGATACCGCGACTTTGAACCATGACCACAATGCAAGTGACAGAGATTAATCAGTGGTTCTTCTTTCCTATGCTACTTTTCTTTTTGGTACAAGAGAATCTTGGGACAACGAAAAATAAGTCTTCTTTTTGTTCAGTTCAATGCCTTCATTAAGGAAAGGTAATCTGTTTACTTGAAGCTCTTTTTCCGTGTCGATGAAGGGACTATCGAACTGGAAAAAATTGGCTTCATCTACTATTGCGGGTGTTGTATTATTTGTGGGTAGAAATTGGTTCTTTAATGATATGTTAGACACACCTTAAAGATGTTATCTTTAATGTTTATATTTCTCTCACATGGATATAGATGGTTTCGAGAAATACACCTTCTGCCCTACAACTTCATTTCAAAAGGCTACACTTACACTCCTTTGAAACCTCTTTAGATAAGAACTCGACCAAGAGAAATTACTCCTGAAAATTAAAGAAAAATATTTGGTATGTCTTTTCCGGTTAAAAGTATGGAATTATATAT
This sequence comes from Verbascum thapsus, assembly GCA_963669365.1. Taxonomy (NCBI): domain Eukaryota; kingdom Viridiplantae; phylum Streptophyta; class Magnoliopsida; order Lamiales; family Scrophulariaceae; genus Verbascum; species Verbascum thapsus. The sequence goes on along the minus strand of OY770107.1, from coordinate 4,550,600 downwards.
GCCATGAATATGCACCTTTTCAACACGAAATGGTATTTCCAATCAACAGAACACATATTCGATCTAACCACATGACCACTGAACCCAAATAACGTGAAACATACTGTTTTATGGACCAAAACCTTTTGATTAAAGATAAAATTACCACTTTCTAACTAACTAGTATTGCTCCTGCTTATTGTAAGTTTGGCCACAGCTTATGGAGTCTATTTTCAAATTAGCTCCAACAACTAAGCAATGAAAGACTATAAAAGATGACATATTATGTTAACAATTAAGTCGATAAGGTATGTACATGTATGTGTGTAGAGAGATTAACTAGTTTCGTCCTAGTACTAAGACATCCGATAATCATCAAGAGCATCAACATAAAACTTTTAAATGTGTCATAATAATAACAAGAACTACCAATCATATGTCAAATACAAGTTAGTATCAAGAGTAAAGATGTCAAGAAGGTCGGCCCAGCCCATTGGTCAAACCAGCCCACGACGGTCCAACCCAGGCCATTTATATATATTTCATTTTTGTTGATCATTAGAAATAAAATATACCACTAGCTCAATGATAGGACTAGTGGTTTGTTTTGAGGGGGCCCTCATAGTTATTCCCCTTTTCCAAGGAGGATAATTATAAAAAAACAAAATTTGCTTTTATTATTGCTTGTTGGAGCATCAATCAAGCAACAATTATATTAGATAATAGAGATGCAACGGTCATATTATTATTATTTTTAAAAAAATTATTTTTTTCTTGCCTATAAATATAGGATTTTATTTGATATGTATCTCACAAGTTTTCATTACAACATATACAATTAAGTGTTTTTGCTCCTCTGGGCTCTCGTTATCGTTTTTGACATTGTGGCGTGCAATTTCTCAACGTGACTTCCAAGTGATACCGTTCAATTTTCGACGTGTTATCGAAGTGGTGCCGTTCGATCGTCGACAAAAAATAGAACTTCAATTCAAGAACATCGTTTTTTTAGTTTTTTTAAATATTTCGCATCGTTATAAGTTATTTAGATAGAAATTTTAACTAAAGATTCCGACTTATAATATGTCTAATAGAAAAGGATTGTTTGATACCGAAGATGAACGTTTTCTACATCACGAAACTTTTAATGTCGGAATCCCTATTTCATGAAGAAAATGAAATTGAAAATGATAATGAACACTTAGGGGAAGAAGGGCATTCAACAACATTTAAACGTAAAAAAAGAATAAGACCTACAAGTAAATATTGGAAATATTTTCAATTTGCCGAAGAAGGAAAAAAAATTGTCGAATATGTAAGAACAAATTTGTGTTTAAAAAGAATGGTGGATGGGGTACCGGTAATATGGGAAGGCATTTGAAAAATAAGCATCCCAGATGGGAGACAATATACTTTGATAACTCGAGTGAACATGGAGCGGCACAAAGTAATATCGAAATATTCAGTTATAATAAAATTATAATGAGAAACGATTTAGCTCATTTAGTTATTTAAACCGAATCACCTTTTACTTTTGCTGAAAATCTATTTGTTGAAAATTTTATAAAAGTATGTTGTCAACCACAATTAAACGGGTGTCATGTAATACTTGCTATAATGATGGTTTTAAGAGATATATAAAATAAATGAATAATTTTAAAATTAAATTTTCTAATTTAACTTCTATGATTTACAATGCCTCAAATGTCAACGTTTCTTATTCTTTCTTCTATTGCTCGTGATTTACTAACGCTTCAAATGTCTACCGTAGCTTCCGAAAGTGCTTTTAGTGCAGGACAAAGGACTGTTAGCGATAGGAGAAATCGTCTAAGTCCAAAATCGATAAAGTTTTGTATTTTGTGCAATGATTTGCTTGATCAAGGGTAGAGGAGGAAAATAGTCATACAAACCCCTACGACCATAATGACTCAACACAATTTCAATACGATTAATGTAGAGTAGAAAACGAAATTGTATAGTACAATATTGTACTAAGTTTTCACCACTTTGAAATAATATTATTTTCTTTTTCAAAAAAAATTGAATATTCATTTTTGTTCTATGTCAAAATAGACTAAACAAAAAAATTTATAGAAAACATATTTCTTTAAAAAAATCACTTGATCGTGCCGGCCCAGGCCCACAAAAAAATTAAGTGGGCATTGGTCGGGCCGAGCCGTCGTGGGCCTGGGCCAACCCATCATGGGTCTGGGTCGGGCCGAGCTGGCCCGTTTGACATCACTAATCAAGAGCTTGATTGTGAAACTTAATATACCAAAGAAATGAGATTTCATGTATAATTATCAAACGTAGATGTACCTATGACCGGCGGGTATTACCTGTACCCGTTCAAAATTTATTACACCCGACCCAGACTCGATCCGTGAGGAATTTTACCCGGACCAGATGATTTTTAAATGTTTGGGTCTGGGTTGGGTATTTACCCGAAACAAATCCGTGGGCAGATTACCCGGTGAAAACCCGCCCAATACTCGTTGGGTAATTAAAATTGATTTTTTTTAAAACCCCTCTCAATTCTCACTTCTTAGTTCTTAATCAGTTCCTTTCTCATTCTCTTAATCGCTCGTCCCCAACTTAACAACTCCAACAGGTAGGGTTTTTAATTTTGCTTCAACAGCTCCGCCATCCCCTTCAACAGCTCAGCCGTCGATCTTGCTTGCTCAACAGTTAGGATTTCGTTAAGTGATCCACTGTTCATGCCTTCATGGACATGGTTGATAGTTGATTTGTGTAGGATCTTATATGTATTAGACAAATAGAATAGTGCAATATTTGGATTGGACTTTCTCGAAGTCTTATCTTTGGCATTTAGGCTATTAGGTGCTTGATTTTCTCACTGGTGTTCCCTATAAAAGAATAATAATAAAACTGAATGCAATAGAAATAATATAATAGATATCAAAATATTTATCAAAACAAAAAATAAGAAATTAAAATGTTTATAAAAAAATAAGAACAAAATTTATTTAACAAAATTGTGATTGCTAGACATTGGGTAAAAGTATATTGGTAAATTTACACTTTTTTAGTAATTTAACTCTACTTTAATTTCGATTCAATTTATTAGGTGTTCCTCACACTTAACCACGTAATTCTTTAAAATATTTTATATTTAATCTTAATTCCATCAACATTAATTATTTAGTTTTTAAATCATTATCTTCTTGTTGAGACATGTAGAATAATGATTATAAATTGAATCTTATATTTGTGAGGGTTTATGAGTTCATTTATAAATAATAGACCAAACAAGTTAATCAAACTGAGATACAATGTGAACATCACAGTGTAGTTTAGCTCTGTAAGTTCTTGAAGTTAGAAAAATAAGTTTAGTATACCAAGAGACTATCAACCTCAATACATGTTATTTCTCTGTTAAGCTTATGTGTATGGAGAAGGGTTAAAAGTTAATTATGAAGATGGTCCTTAATTTGTTATTTCTCTATTAAGCTTATGTGTATGGAGAAGGGTTAAAAGCTAATTATGAAGATGGTTCTTAATTTATGTACTTAGATTACTATGTTTTTGTTACCACATTACATTTGTTGGTCTCTTTTGCTATGTAATTATAATGATCTAAGTGTTCTTCTTATAATCCATTCTGTTTAGCTCTGTATTGGTGATTCAATTCTAATTGGTTGCTATTTGCTAATTGGTATTGCACATGGATGAAGAAACTCGTCTGAATGACTTACACTCTATTTGAATCTAAAGATCTAATGAAGGAAGAGATTAAGCAAAATTGCTGAAAACCAGTCTCTTTAAGCTTTGTAAATGTAATTTAGTGTCATGAACATATAACTGAGATAAATTTACAAATTAATCTATTTATATTCATAAGAACGTTGCCTTCAGATATTCCTTGAAAACCAAATAGTTGTTAACATTTTTCATATTCCTTAAAAGAAAAAAACTAAATTATTGTGATTTACTGGTGTAAATTTTCTGTATTATCTGCACATGTGCATCTATTTATTGTGATAAATCATTTTGGTGTTCTCCAGATTGACTGTATTGCTAGGTGGATTGGTTTTCAAATCCAAATTGAAAAATTGCTCAAAATATTGGCTAAATGATTTGAATCCATTGTAACATGACATTATTTGAACAAAATCAGTGCATTGTTTAATATCAATTTGACATCCTTATCTTCTCTATTATATGATCTTTATTTCTTTATTCATTCTTTATATATGATTATCACATAGAATCATTTATTTATGTATGACATAGCTAATTGAGATGGGGCAAAATACTTATTCATTCTTGATTTTCTTTATAGGTAGAAAAAAAAGCAATGAGGAGCTTATTAATCAAACTCAAAGTAGAAAAAAAAAAAGGCTTCGTTTGTTTGGAGCCATTTTACGAAATAGCATTACGCAAGCCAAATGCAACTATTGTAGTAAGGTAATGTCTGCTAAACCTTCTGATGGGACTACACACTTGAAAAATCGTTTGCTCAATTCTTGCCCTAATAAACCGAATCTTGGATTAGAAGGGAGTCATCTAGTTCAGTTTGTATATGATCAATCAAAAAGTAGGACACAATTGGCAATAGCATGTATTAAACATAAGTATCCATTCAATATGGCAGAACATAAATTTTTTGAGGCTTTCCTGAAAGGGTTGAACCCCAATTTTGATCTTCCTAGTAGAAACACAATACAAGAAGATGTGATAAGTGTTTATAAGGGAGAAAATATCAAAATGTATAGATTGTTGGGTGGGATTCAATCTAGATTGTCTTTAACTACAGACATTTGGTCATATGAGCATTCACATATTTCATATTGTTGTTTGGCTTAAGCCTGTCAACGGACGGGTATTACCCGTACCCGCCCATTACCCGTCCATTACCGGGTTTTTTTTGTCGCCCGACCCGTACCCGACCCGATCGTTTACCCGATAGGTCCACTGACCGGGTATTGACCGGGTGAAAAGCATATACCGGGTCGGGTCCGGGTCGGGTCCGGTTTATTTTATTTTTTTTGGAGTTAATTTTCCCGGAAATGCTTAAGAGAATCTTTTCAGTGTTTTTTAGTTTGGAATCAATTATTAAATCCATTTATCATGAAAACAACAACAATGCCTTCCCATTTTACATCCACTATTAAACAATAATGCAAAATTATTGTCTAATGTTGTAAATGCCTACAGAAACGGTCACCAGTGTACTAAAATACAGAGATTTAATCAATCAAATTAGAGGAAGAAGTTACTGGAATCAACGATATTTCAAGTCTTTCAGTAAATTTAGTGTCAAAATTCTACTTATGCAAATAACTCTTCTACCCATTACTTTATTCAGTGAAAAGCTTAATTTTATAAATCACTCCAAAACAAAAATAGAAAATTTTAAAAATTACAAACCCTAACTTTTTAGCAGCAAAATGCGAAGGCGGAGCAGCAGCAAGATCGACGGCGGAGCTGTTAAAGGGGACGGTGGAGAAGATTTTGGAGTTGTTGAGTGCGATTGAGAGAGTGAGAGGGTTTTTCCAAGAGTAAGAGACGTAAGAAGTGAGAACTGAGAGTGAGAGGGTTTTTCCAAAAATTCAATTTTAATTACAGAAGCCTTCGGGTATTGGACGGGTTTTCAACGGGTATTGACCGGGTAATCCGCCCACGGATTTGTTCCGGGTAAATACCCAACCCGAACCCTAACGTTTAAAAATCTTCGGGTCCGGGTGAAATTCCTCAAGGATCGGGTCCGGGTTGGGTGAAATAAATTTTGTACGGGTACGGGTACGGGTAATACCCGTCCGTTGACAGGCCTAGTTTGATTGTTCATTTTATTGATGAGGATTGGGAGCTTCAGAAAAGAATTATAGCTTTTAAGAAAATTATATATCTTCATGGAGGTGAGGATTTATTTGATTTTATGCGAGAATCCATTTTGAAATGGAATCTAGATAAGAAGCTATTTTCAGTTGTTGTAGACAATGCTACATCTAATGATCCAATGATCAGTAAATTGAAAGATTGGCTTGTTTCTAAAGATTTGATTGATTTAAATGGTTATTTGTTGCATGTGAGATGTAGTAATAATATTTAATTACTTGAAAAATCTGTTTTAAATTGTCAAGTTGCAAATAGTTATTTACCAAGATCTGATTATGAGTTATTAAATGGTAAAATGAATAAACATTCACGATTAGAAAGGCTGTTCCTAAAGGTCCTAGCGAATTCTTAATTGGAATTCTAGGATCTTTTGTAATTTTAATTGATTCTTTTATCACATTGTGATATTTTACATCGTTGAATGGACCCATTCGAAAACAATTGGATGATGACAAAATTATCAACGATTGGAATCCCGTATTTCTATTCAACAACGTATGAATAGTTCTACATCACATACTTAATTTAGTTGTGCAAGATGGCTTGAGTTTGATTATGGGACTTACAGAAAAGTTTCGTGAAACATCTAGATATTTAAAAAAAGTCCCCTAGAGTAGCTCAGAAGTTTGAAATTGCGTTAGACGAATGTAACTTGAAAGATAAGAGGCAATTGGCGATGGATGTGTCTAATAGATAGAACTCCACATATGATTTGCTTAAGACAGCCCTTCATCTTAGAGAAGCCTTTTGTCGTCTTGAAAGGATAGACAAACATTATTTGTCTAACCCATCTGAGTCGGAATGGGAGAGGGCTATAGCTATACATGGGTGTCTAGTTATTTTTTATGAAGTTACTAGTCGTTTTAGTGGTAGCAAGTACCCCACTTCAAATGTGTTCTTCCCAGACATATGTAGGATTCATTTGAAGATGAATGAGTGGGAACAAAGTGAGCATGATTCCATTAAGAGCATGGCTTATCTAATGAAGCAAAAGTTTGTTAAGTATTGGGACAAGTGTTGTTTGGTTTTAGCTGTTGTAGTGGTATTCGATCCTGGGTACAAAATGAGTTTGGTGCAGTATTACTATACTAAGATATATGATGCAGATGCCAACCGCTATATCAAAAGGGTTCTCGATACTTTGTTCCTCACCTACGAGAGTGGTGTTGTAGCTCCATTTACAAATGATACGACGGTTGGAAGTAACTCTGTCCCCCATACATGCAATGAGTATGAAGACTATGAGAGATAGTTTGACGAGAGAAGTGGCTTAGCCAATCAAAAATCAGAGTGGAGAAACTATTTAGAGAAGACAACGTATCCTAAAGTTGAGAATTTTAGTATCTTGAATTGGTGAAAGATAAATAGCCCTAGATTTCCCATATTGGCAAAGATAGCGCGTGATGTATTGGCTGTACCAGCTACTACGGTTGCATCTGAGGCAGCTTTTAGTGTGGGAGGACGTGTCATTGATGAGTCGTGTGCTTATTTAAGTTCAGATGTGGTTGAAGCACTTATAGTAGCTGATGATTGGATTAGAATGGAACTAGATCCAAATACGAGTAAGGTGATTTTATTTATTCTTATAATTATCTCTAAATTGTGAACTATATCTTATTTCTCATTGTAATATTTTTTTTTTACAGTTTCGAGTTCTACTCAATCATTTGGATCCGAAGTGGAGATCATCCAAAGGCTATGAGAAGAAACATTGAAGTGAAGATCAATTCCTCATAGCAACAGTGAATTTATTTTTATGATATGGTGTTACCTCACTTAGTTACTTTTGTAGGTAGACGTATTGTATATTGTGGTTGAGAGTGGTGGGAAAATTCTTGTACTTTCAGAAGTTAGAAGATACATTTTGTTGAAGTTTTTGGTTGTTCAGAATTAATTAAAAATATTTATATGTACATGTGTATTTGGTTAAAAAGTCTTTGGTTGTTAAACTTTGTTGAAGTTTTGGTTGTTCAGAATTATTAAGAATATTTATATGTCCATCAGTCTGTATGTATTTGGTTGAAGTTTGGTTGTTAAAGTAGTGTATCGTCGAGCAATTCTCTACTCTCTGTATAGATACCGAACTCATGATTTTTGACCAATTATAAATTCTCTAATTAAATATGTGAGAATGCTAAAATTACAAAGTGTAATTTGCGAAGTCAATTTAACTAAATACAAAGTAAAAAGTAAATGAAATTAAACATTAGATTGAACTTTTGGTGTAAAGACATAGACACAAATCCACAATATATTAATTAAAAAAAAAAGTTGACCCGACCTAGACCCGACCCTGTATATCATTCCACCCTGTCAATACCCGGTTAGCAGACCCATCAGGTAAACGACCGGGTCGGGTCCGGGTCGGGCGACAAAAAAAAAGACCGAAAATATGCGGGTCTGGGTCGGGTACGAGTAATACCCGCCCATTGACAGGCTTACCTATGACGATACACAACATGAGCAGGAAACTCTCATACCCGACATTTGAACGGGACACTTTAGCCCTCAGAGATGCATTTTCATCATTCTAAGTCAGCCCATTACTTTTTTCACTACTCGTGTAATCTCGAGCAATAATTAAAATACTGTCAAAGTTTATATCTTCATAAGAATTTGCTTAATAATCCTCACTCATAAATGTTCGTCCCATTCCACCGCAAATGGTTGTGTTGTTCTGAGTTATACAAACTAGCACAAATTTTTCTATATGCGTTCTTCCATATAATCCTGAAACTTTGACTAACTTACTACATGATAATACTTTCGAGGTTACACCTAACACCAAGTTTGCTATATACATGAACAACAATACAAACTTATCATTAAAATGAGCCGAATGTTGTGGCCTTGGTCACGGTTCGATTCCTGCTGAAAGAATGGCTATTTGCCTTCTCTACTGTGAGTCTGTCAGCTATAGGCAACCTAGGCTGGATTACCTTTCTTGTGTGGTTTGCAGGCTATCACACAAGAGCGGGGTTTACCCAGTGCGCACCTAATGGTAGCGGCTGCGGATTTCCCTCGTCATCCAAAAAAAAAAATGAGCAGAAAATAAGGAATGGTGACTCCCCCTAAATGAGACTTATGGAAAAAGGAGTTGAAAATTCATCCATGTTCGACCACCAAAAAAATTTTTTTGCACAATAAAGATGTTAGGCAAAAAAGCCAGCTTCAAGCAATATACATAGTAGATACTTTATTTACAGATATATTTAAATTATTTCAATATCAAAAAGTCGGTCAAATAGAGGAACCAAGTAGTGGGGTTACTGACATACTTTAACCCCTTATTATTAGTTCATCGACTAAGTATCCAAATCATGCATAAAGCCACGTAAAACAAATATGGAATTAGGAGCATATGCATGTTTAACAGTGAAGCAAATACTGGAGGAAAGATATATCAGAACTGTTTTGAAATTAAATGTTTTTCGAACTTCCATAGTATCTCTCACATCCAAACAAATATTACCCCCATTATTTGTAGAAAACTCACGTCTTAGTTTCAATTTTCCATAGACGGGCCCAGAAAGATGCAGTCTAAATTTGCATCATCAATGTTTAAGATCTTCTCCTTGGTTTTAATCATTTCTCACGACAGTGTAGAAAGTATGTTGATTACAATATGGCTGCACTTGATCGAATCAATCTACCTACGTAACTACTGTAGTAGGATTAAATTTTTTGTAGTTCAAGTTAACTCTTTAAAGTCATGTTTTTAGTTTTTTCCTTTGGATGGGCTCTCTTTTTACGTTTGATAGATCACCCACTTCATACAAGATATCAGTTATTATAATTCCACAAATTATGGAAAATATCTTTATCATAATGAGCGTGGTTGCTAGAAAAATGGAGCTTAGTTACCCATTAACATGGAAATAGGTCCTTTTATCCTATCATTCATGATTATTATATATTTTTTGAGCTTGGGCTAGGCCCATTGAATTTTATAATATTTATATCTTTGGTCCAAGATTTTAACTCAATCTAATACACATAATCTACCTACATCACTAGACAAAACTCAATTTCTAATCCGATCCCCACTCATTTATTTTCTTAAGTTCTGCTTCATTTGATGGTTTCACGCTTTGTTGTAAAAAATACCAAGCAATAGAAAAGCAAACTTGAGAAATTTAAAATTCTTAAATTTTTTGATTGATTAGGAAATTTAATAAAGAAAATAACATGGCTCCCATCTCCATTTTCCTTAATAAGCAAGTCGTTGTAAATATTCTTTTCTAGTTATTTTATTTTCTGATTAGAACAAAACAAGTTTTGATTTTGTGCCTTTTTCCTTGTGTTAGTTTATTGCATCTTTTTTTTTCCATAAGTAAACAAAGAAAAAGCAGGATAAATGTTCAAAGTTGAAACATAGAAAAGTAATAATTTCCCGAAAATTTCAGAGACAGTCAATAGCTTTTCTTATTCCATGTTAGAAATGTGGTCCATATAGTAGTACTAGTATTTGCTTGTGCAGCCCATGTTGCCATTTTCTAAATTTACTTTTCAAAATAAATAAAATAAATAAATAATGTGATAATAATGTCCAAAACCATTATGTTGGACTGAATCTGTGGAAAACTTGTAAAAGTCTTAAAGTTGCAAAATCTGATAAATCTCCCTCTTTTAATCTTATGTCCTATTATATATATATATATATATATGTAGCTTCTAACTATTCTTTTCTCCATCAATAAGGCTTACTTCAAATGTAATAAAGGTTGGGTCATGAACACCAAAAGGGCTTTTGTTCGATTCTTGTTTGATGTGTGTTCATTTTGTACAATTGACTGACTAATAATCTTCAGTCATTTGTCTTTATTTCACCTAATCCTTTTCCACTTATCCTTTAAATTAATTTTTGACCAATAAGTTACTACATGATATTTTACTTGTGGCAAACCCTGATTAGTACGATGATTGCTCTTTTCATCCCAAATATTTCATTGTTTTATGACATAAGTTTCAGATCTGAATTAGCATGTAACTATTACTAAATCATAAAATTCCTGCGGGCTAATGAAATAAAAAATAATCCACGGAGAAAAAGAAAAATTAATTAATTAGGTGAAACATATTATATCATGGATTAGTCGGTTAATGGAATCTAATCAAGACCATGTTCTGATCATTCATTGCCTCACATAATTTATTGTCAACTAACTACCAATATTTGATCTTAATCTAATCCCATCACCTGGGAGGCACAGTTTCTAAACAAACAAGAGTGAAATACAAAATAACAAGATATTAGTAATTAATAAAATGTCGAGCGATAATATGAAAGATATCACTAATTGCTAGCTTTTAGTAACAAGAAATTTTGTGTTGCCACAATAGTAGGTTTTAAATGGTTAATAGTGATAAAAATTATATAAAAACTGACAATCTTAATGATAAGTGATATCAGTTGTTATCACTATGTACGACACAGCTAACGTAGTGAAAATTTAATAACAATAATTATAATTATCATTTTATTTGTGTTTTCACTATAGATTGAAAATTTTAAGAAACTTTGTGTCACTAAAACATTATATATTTATTGATAATTTTAATATTTGTCATTTGAAATTTAAAATTAATATAATTTTTTATTATAGTAAAGAGAGAGAGCATGTGTTTTGATATGTTTGGCTTGTCAGCCTTGTGCTAACCATTTCAAATAAGACCTTAAAGTTATGCAATTGCTTTATTTTTTTGGTACTATTTCTGTCTTAGGCTCATCCGATCATTCTATCGAGCCAAAGATTGTTTCTCCAGAATAGCCAGATTAGGGACCATAACTAAAATAAATTCATAAAAGGTTAATCTTAGATCAATGTGGAGAAGCAAAAGCCAATTTATTAGCAAAAAAGTATTTTGATAGTAGTTAATTGACCAACTGGACCCATATGGTTCATACATAAAGTAGGGTTCACATTAATTTTTACAACATGTTCAGACCACCTTTGTGTCCATGTTGCCTCACAGAAGATATATATTATGGGTTACATACAGTTTCCTTTTTTAGTTTCTCTTCTGTATAATTGAAATTAATTTATGGGCAACCCCAGCATATATATATATATATATATATATGTGTAGTCCTTTTGAAAATACCATAATATATTGTACAATTAATTTAGGTTCAGAAGATATGGAAATATATATATATATATATAGTCCTTTTGAAAATACCAGCATATATAGCTGTTTATTTAGGGTTTATCATAAATACTGATGTATTAATTTGAAATTGTTAAATACTCGTTATGTTATTGGGTATTTCATTAAATCTTGAGTGAAACTCATCACTCTTTAATGATTAACTAAGGTTTTTTTTTTAAAATTAAATATCGGATTTTGCGCTTGATTTAATAAAATATGGATTATGTTTTTTTGTTTATTTTTAATAAGAGGGATATTTTGCAATTTCAAATCAACACATAATGTTTGCTAAGAAATTATTAGCTCTCCTTTTTGCTAAGAAATTATTAGCTACTTTTTCACATGTAGACAGTTGGGTGGAATGAACAGTTTCTTTGATTAATACCAATTTGTGTCACTTAGAGAATAGAGACAGAATGATATACCAAATTATGAGAATATATATATATATAGATATATATAGTGAACACGAAATTGTACAGAATTAAAGTTGTCAAAATAATGTTGCAAACCATATGATTAGTGACTTAAAATGTTTTAGAATATTTATAATGTCAAAGTCATGGGGAATGGCATCTATAAGTAGACATATGTAGAATTAAAGACATGTCAAATTATTCTTGTAAGTTACAAGTGGCTAAACAATTTTAAATTCTTCAAAATATAATTAAGTCCAAGTCCAAGAAATATAATACCATCTGTAAATAAGATATTTAATCTTCACAGCAGTGATTGCAAAGAGCCACTTGGTTAGGGTGACACAATCATAAAGTGTAAAATCCAAAATGATAGTCGGTAATAAATAATATCGTAATACTTCTTTATTCTTTACAATTTAAAATAAACGATTACTGTGGTGACGTCATCCGCCAATTATATTTTTCTGCATGAAAGCTCTCTACCTGAAAATTACCCAAGCTATAAAGACTGAAGCCGCTTCGAGCATGGATAGATCATAGATAATCTTGTTAAACTAATAATATTATTTCCGTCATTTAAATATTGTTTTTTACGATAAGATACAATCAAATTATACATTTTTGCACCTTGGAAACTCGGGATATAAGAACTGAGTTTTTTTCTACATAAAATTCAATTGGATGACAAAAATTATTCTTTATTAAAACAAATAACTTATAAGTTTAATGGTGACAAAAATTGCATTAATTGTCACTTATAAGTTTTAATAGTTAGACATAAAGAAATCCTTGTTATTGTTAATAATTAATAATACATGTTTTTGTGAGGAAAACTTAAATAAATAATGACTTAATTACTATATGAATTTAGTGTGAATATATTGTATAAGACTATCACTAAAATTGTAATACAAACAGAATAAATGTGTAGACATTCATTATATATGTATATCTAGTAATTATTTTAGTGTTGTCAACTTAATAGTTTATTATTAACATTTTCTTAGTTCTAGCGTTTCTTACTATTTCATTTTTTTTTATAGAAATGATTAATTTTATTTTGTCACTAAATTTACAAAATTTTATCCACAATTGGCATATATTAAATTGCAATAAAACCACAAAAAGAAAAAATAGTGGAGAATAAATTCCATTCTCATTGGCGCGCCAAGCCTAATATAAGCCGAGTGGTCTGGCTTCACCCAACTATCCTCTCGAGCTATAGGCTACTTACACCTCAGCTTACAGTGAATCGACACGTGTCCATCCTGACTTCACTGCTGCCATGTTTCTTCATGACAAAGCATCAAACGGGACCCACATGCTGATGTAAGCCCCCACCCCACAAACACTTTTTTAAAAGCCAACCCCTGGCCCCACCACCAGTAGTGCCGGCTGACTCGATACAAAAAGTAAAATGACCAAAAAACCCACACGTGGGCCCCAGAAACTACCCATAGTTTTTCCAATAAATACCACTCTCCTATCATTGTATTCTTCCCTTTTCCCCAATTCTCCTCTCCCCATCCCTACTTCAACGGTTTTCCAGCCATGTTGTCCACATTTTCATCCGAGTCACTCTTCGAACCCGGTTTTTCTCCTTGGGAATCCCATGAACCGCTCTTTGATTTTCATCCATTTCCTTCACAACAAGAAGATCCCTTTCTCATTAGCCCACAGCCTTCCCAAGAACCGGTCACCTCCAACTCCGGTTCTTGTAAACCCAATCGGAAAAGATCTAAAAATTTAGATCCCGGTTCGAACGAACCGAACCGGAGTGATTCTAAAAACGCAAGCTCCGGTTCAGATGACATCACGGACGAGAGAAAACGTAGGCGGATGTTGTCGAACCGGGAATCGGCCCGTCGGTCACGTGTGCGAAAACAGAATCACTTGGAGAACTTGAGGAACCAATTGAACCGGCTTAAGATTGCGAACCGGGAATTAATGAACGGGCTCCGGGTTGTGGTTCATCAGAACCGGTTGGTCCAAGGGGAAAATGAATACCTCCGGTCTGAAGCGGTTATGCTCCGGCAAAGACTTTGGGACATACGACAAGTACTGCTCGTCAGGCAGCTTCAACAGCATTTGAATCCCTCTGCATGGCCATGCAATAATGTTACGTCAATTAATGAACACTCTTTAATTGCATAATCAATCAAATAATTAAATAAAATAGCCCATCAAGGACTATTAATCTTGCCAGAACTCGGGGTATCAGATATATAAATATAAATATATATATATATATATATATTGGTGTAATTAAATTAAATTAAGGTAGTAGAGGAAGAAAATTAGGAACGAATTTTGGGACTGGTTTTGGGAACAATGGGTGTTTTTTCTTTGGCAAAACCAGAGTGGATTATTTTGTAACTAAAGAGAGTCTTGAAGTTTGGCTTTATTTAATTATTTAGAAGCCTTAATTAGTTTTATGCTAATGTAAATTACGATTGACGTGATGACTTCTTTGATCTTTCTTTCTAGTGTTTTCCGTCAATTTTTTTGTTTTTCTATCAAACATTCAATATCACGAAGAAAAATATTAATCGCTAAAAGTTAAGTGGACCAGACACAAAAAACGATCATGCAATTCACACTAAATGTAATTAGTGGAGCGTTTAAGTATTGTCAATAATTAGGTAGTGGGAAAAAGTTAAAGACTTAAAAGCACATTAACTATTTAGTATAATTAATAACTATTATGGTCGACACCCATAATGAGCACCATATACACGTTCCGAATATGCATTCTACGACAAAGTCTTGCTCAAAATTAATTAATAATCAAATCACAATTTTGCTCATTTATGAATTTGAGTTTATCAAACCTAAGCTAATATCAAGAATCAAAACGCCATGCCAAATGCAAAAGGAGATGAGCATGTTTCTGTAAATTTATGGGTTAAATAGTTAAAATGCACCTATATAGGTAAAGATAAAGCAAGAATATTATTTGCCTGGAATATAATTTTTGTTGAAGAAATAATTTCTTCTTAATTAGTGTAGGTCGGCTGCTTTTTAGATAATTATAGCAAAAGCTCCCCTTATCAAAGTATAAAAAATCGACCAATTTTTAAGTTGCCACTACGATATAAATCAATCTTCTTTCACAAATAACGAGTCATTTTTAAAAAAAAAATGATTCTCTTAAAAGCAGACGGTATGTAGTGAAATTAATAATCAACTACCATATTTGAATAAAACTTATATAAAGACGTTTAAAATAAGAGCCGGAATATGTTTATTTTCGCTGATTGGTTTGATTTTTTTTTTTTAAAGGAAAAACTTTTGGGGTTATGAAGACTATAGAAATCATTTGTAAATAGTTTGGTTTTATAATTTGTAATCAATGGATATAAATTTATTATGAACACTATTAATAGTCACCATAAAGTTTATATGTCCACCTGATACATTATATTAAATTTTATGAAAAGAAATTAAAGAAACAAAAATTAAAATAAGAAAAAGGAGGAAAAAACATAACGTTGGACAAAAGAATCAATCAGAGACGGCGAAAATGATGCTTTCTGTCGAAAAAAAAATGTTGAGAGATTTCAAAGTATCAAACCTACTTTCTAATTTTCTTTAGTGTAAACTGGATTGGTTTTGGATCAAGTACGAATAAGATAGCAGCTTTAATCTTTTAATAATCAAAACTGATGGATGATTTTATATAATTAAATAAATTAGAGGCCCAGAAGACGTAAGCAAATTTAACCACATAACATAAATAATTGCACACGTAACTTCCATTTTTCACGAATTTGATTGACTAAAGTATTATCAGTGATTAAATAATGCTAAATCACCTTTTAATGGGGGTGGGTTTTCATTAGTGGCAATTAATCAAAGGTATATATTTACTGGCCCAATGGATATTCCCCACATACATTAGTTGATTGGTCAATTTATGGATATTGTTGAATAATATGAAACCCCGTGAATTATATTATTGATAAAAGAAGGGTATAAATAGTGTTACAATACAATCTAATGAAATCGTAATCTACCTACAAATATGGAAACAAGATAAAACTAAATAACTACAAGATTATAAAAGATACGATAGGATATGATATAATTTAAACTAATCTAAATATTATCTAACACTTCCCCGCAGTTGAAACGTGGGATCTTGAACGTTGAAACTGGATCCAAATTCAAAAAGATAAAAGCCGGTGATAACCTTGAAAGGCGGCGGCAATGGCTCTAACTCCTTATGTCCAAGAGTGAGCGGTTTTAACATTAAAATAATAATAATAATAATAATGATTCTAAGTCCTCGTATGATGAAGACAGACTGCGATAAGGGCTCAAACTCACTTTCAGGGCGAGCGCTCGTAACATAAAAAAAAAACTACAAATTGGCGGCACCTAGATGGGACGGCAACAATAACTCAAACTCTTTATTTGTCAAGGGAGAGCGATGATAACATAAAAAATAAAACTAAACTAAAATAAGGTGCATCGGACGGGGTCGGCGACTTAAAAATAGCTGAAGCAAAACACAAGATAATGTATATTAGAAAAAAAAAGAAAAAAAGATAGGTGCGTCGGACGGGTCGACGACTTGATGGCGGCAACAGAAGCGAAAGATCGAGAGACCAAGGCTAGAAGCCATGGCTCTGATACCATGTTGAATAATATGAAACCCCGTGAATTATATTATTGATAAAAGAAGGGTATAAATAGTGTTACAATACAATTTAATGAAATCGTAATCTACCTACAAATATGGAAACAAAATAAAACTAAATAACTACAAGATTATAAAAGATACGATAGGATATGATATAATTTAAACTAATCTAAATATTATCTAACAGATATTATTTTTACAAATGAAATATTTGTATTTAATTTGAAAGGAGCTAGTCTAAAATTCAAGAACTCGCATATGTATAGTTTATAAACTATGAGTATGAGTTGCTGTTAGATACTACCGCATACTATTAAACAAAATTTATTATTATCCAAGGTTATATGTATTGTTGATACTATCCAATAATATTGGAAGATATTGTCAATATAATGATATTATTGATCGTATTGAGATGTTATGAATCAAATAATATCGGGCCTCTGACGTTATTTCCAAAAATAAAACTTTTGTTTTAAAAAATAAGCTTTGGGATATAATTAATTTAATAGATTTATTATTACATACACGTAGAAAATATATGATATAATAGTCAATAAAATCTTTGTCATGATCCAGCTAAATACATGAATAAATACATGGGTAATTCGGTAATTCAACCAAAAAAAATGACGGAAAAATTGGTTACACAACCAATGAATATGAAAAGGGGAAAATTGAAGATGGAACCAGTTTAGTTTCTGGGAAGTTCATTGAATATGTACATTCTTAGTTCTTATTCTCCCTCTCATTTCTTATTCTTCAAACAATCATAGTGATAGGTATCGATTAGTAGCAACTTTTGGTTTAGCAATAATGAATCTCTCCTGTTACAATCGATTTAGCGATCCAGTAATATTTTCATGCAAAGCTTCTTTGTTAGTATGCGATGCACCCATAGCACTTTGACCAGCTTGTAAGTACTAAATGGTGGTGGTTCCGGCGGCGGAAGTGGTCGTCTCGGCTGTTTTATTAGGACATTGAATTGAACTTTTGCCTCAAACCAATTTTTGAATTTGCTTCTCCAAGCTTCAAATATTTTCGGTTGGCTTCTTATCAATCTCCATAGTTTTAACACGTGAGTCATATTCAGATGGCAAAGTATCCAAGATAAGGTAACTGCTCTTGTTCACTCCAATCCGATCATTGATATCAACCCGATTTACCACAGGCTGGTGTGTAGATATTTTTAACACCAGACATTTATCCTTCCTTTGTGAATCCCGATCAATGTTTGCACCATCCTCTTCAGCCTCTTGATTTATTTTCGAAATCTCAACAATGTTCCCAACCAAATAAGGTAGTTGCTTGTTGAGCTTAATTTTGTTTGATCCTCTTTACTCTTCTCTTTGAACGAATCTAAATCCAAGTCGATTCCCTGGAACTATTCCTGGTTTTTATCATTCTGATTACCATTAGGCATTACCGATGTTTGCATCGCTTGAACGGAACAAACTGCCAACTCAGGCATTTTTATCGAACACCTCTAGACCTTCAGCTGATAATGTGAGAATTCTTGCATTTTCCAAGCTTCTTGTTATGGCTTCCATATGTTCCTGTATTAAGTTCTTCATTTCCGTAATCAGCTCTTCTGTATGCCTTGCAAATTTGCTATTGATCGATATGGTGAACTCTCCAAATCGTTTTTCCAATCGTTGTTCCAGATCAACCAATTGATTCGACTCATTTTAGTGTTTGCATTCGCCGCTTGCTAGGATTGATCGCTCTGATACCACTGTTAGGATCGACGGCAATCAATCCTAAATTGCAATTTCACGACTCGAAGCACTAAGAACGCACACATATTCAATCACTTCCCAAAACTATCTAACTGGTCCAACTTGTTGCTATTTACTCTACCTTGTAACCGATTTTCCCGTCATTTCTTCTTGCTTGAATTACCAAATTACCCCTGTTATTATTTAAGTCTTTAGCTCAGTCGTGACAAATCTTCCCCCTTATAAGAGGTTTGTCCTCAAACCTCTATCTTTGTCTACCCAAGCGTAGACATCGAGAACGTCCCAAAGCTTTGCTTGAGTTAAGCTTCATCTTCAAATCATACAAGATTGTGAGTTATCCAGACAACATCCTAACCAATTTGAAAGTCCAAAACTGATCAAAAGAAAATTAACCAGTGCACTCTATGACATGGAGCAGTCCCACAACATTAAAGCATAAATCCACTTGAATAATCCTCCGAATACCGACGTCATGAGGCTGGTAGCTATATCTCATAGAACACATGTTTGATCGCTTGAAGCAGTTATCAGGTGTGCATCTTCATCTGGAACATAATGACGTGATGAAACATAACATTTAATCCTGCTAAGCTTTCTGGATACTAGCAGATTCCAATGCTTATCAGTTTGAGAGTTTGAGTTGAAGATAGAGCACTTATTGTCTAGACCACCATATACAACAATTTGGACATTAGGAGAGAAGGCACAAGTCATGACCCATACACAAGGTATTTTTACAATGTCGGCAAGTTTCGTTATGGTGGTGGCCTGTAAACCTATATGGTGTGGTGGTTCGGGTGGTGGAAGTAGTGGTTTCGGCTTTAATGCAAGAGCATATGGAAGCCATAATGAACAAATTGGAACATGCGGAAGCTCTTGGTTTCTTAGTCAAAAAGACTGCAGCGGAGGTGAGTGAAGAATTGCCTGAACCTATGGTGTTTGATGAAATGCCCAAATGGATTGATAAAAGTATTTCACATTCAAATGAAGATTTTGCTAAGTCCGGTGGAGATAATGCTCCTACCGAAACAATCGGTAAAGTGCTTGGCGAGTTGGCTACAAAGGAGTTAGGGGCTATGGATTGTGTTGACGAAGCTAGTAAAAGCATTGGAGTTGCTGGAAGCAAAGACACTATTACAACAAAAGGGAAGACAGTAGAACCTTTAGTTTATGAGAAATAAAGAGGAGGCGAAGAATACTTTAAAGGCTCTTTTGGAATTCACAACTAAGGATTGGAGCACTAAGGCGAAAGTTCAACTTAAGTATCTAATAAGGCAGTCGAAACAACCATTTCCACCGCCGGAACCACCACCCCATACACTGCTTACAAGGTGCCACAATTCCAAGATGATAACGCTTGTTTAAAGAGAGAACAAAAGCCATTGATCCCCATTATAATGACTAGAATGTGGGATAGAATGTAATTCTAAGAGTTGGGCTATTGGTATAGAGCAAGGAACTTAATGAGCTTTTACGAGATAATGATTGATACTCTGTACCTGAGTATAATAGTGTAGCTGTTTATAACAAGATCGCAAAAGTTTGGGGAGGATGTAGAAACCGACCGTAGACAATTAGTACTTGGAACTGTTAGAAGATCTCTATGTATGTAGCAGACAAATGAAAAAGGAGAATTAAACGCCACTGTTAGGGATTTGAAAACCGAGCATTTATCGAGTTGGGTCCCACCTAAAGGTGTCAAGCAGGCCGGATTTCAGCCTGCTTGACATCGGGCCGTACAGACCGGCCTGTGAAGGCCGGATAAGCCAACTAAGGCCTGCCCCTTAAGGCCAGCCGACCTTAAGGGGCCGGCTTTAACCGGCCGCGGCCATGCCGGCCCATCCCGTAAGGGATAACGGGCCGGCCTGGCCCATTTTCTTATTAAATAATATATGGTATGGGCCCCACCATTTATTATTATTTTAAAAAAATATGAATGAGGGAGGTGGGGTGGGGGCAAACCCACCCCCCATTATTTTCCTCTTTCCAACGGCTGGAAATTCCAGTCGTTGCCATGCCAATGCCAACGGTTGAACTTTTGAATTTTTAATTTTATATTTTTTTAATATTTTTTTTATATGAATATAATTATAAAAATATTAAATATTAGTATATGAGTTAATTATTAGTAGTATATAATATTAATAATATAATAATTATATCATAACACTACTAATTGTATTAATTATTATTATATATAATGATAATAAAAGAAAATAAAAAGGATAAAAAATCAAAAAAAGAAACAGCAAAGGCTGCCCTGATGGCTGGCCCATTAAGGCCGACCTATCAGGCCGGCCACAGGCCATTTTGGCTTACGGGCCAAAACGGTCTGCCAAGCCGAAAGGGGCCAGTTTAGGCCGGCCTGGCCCCTTTAAGCCTCACTTGTTTGTTTTAGGGGGCTAGGCCAGCTTGGCACCTAAGTGAGTGGGCCATAACGGGCTGGCCGAATTTGGCCTGTTATAGCCCTTTTGACATCTTTAGTCACACCCGGTAACAATAATAAGGTTGTTCTCGAATTTGGTTTCTAAGTCTGAATGAATTTTAATAAATTCTCACACAATTCTAAATTAACTAATTTTAATTTTCTCAACACATTTTTACATTTTATTAGAATAAATGCACTTTGGTATTCATATTATCACCCAAAGTGCAATTTGATACTCTATTTTTATTTTAGCAAACAAGTGTTGAGAGTTCAGCGGACGAATAATTTAGAATATTTCGTATAAAAAATTCAAAATTATGTGTCAAAGTGTATATAAATGTTTTATATGCATACTTTCCAAAAGAAATATATCATTTTATTTTTCACAATTTTGACTTATTATAGTTAATTTTTTTTGAGACGGTTCATTGAGTGATTAGACATTATAACAAGATGAGTCATAGGGTGCCTATGACATACATGAACTTATGCTTCGATTGAGTACTTAGATTCATTTCAATATCGCATATTGGAGGTGTTCGTCTCGGATTGAGAATCATCATTTAGATTCTGAAATCCATTTCAAACTTTCGTATTTCGGTTTAATTGTGGAATTTCGTATTGCGATTTGATTGTGGAATTTAGCTACTATCAATATTAAGAATTGTTGTGACGAACATTATACTTTCATTGAATGACTGGCATTGTGAAAATCTTTCCAGAGCATATGGCATAATATACTATTGGAGTTTGTTGGAGTTTTCGAGGGGGACAAACATCTTACAAGGGGATAATTAAAAGCGTGAAATATGTGCGTTTCATAAGGGCGTTAATTGATCAAAAAGATGGTTAGACATGAGAGATCACAAAGGAGCAGTCTTGAGGCAAAGAAGGCAGTTTTTGGAAGTAGATTCAAGTGATCCAAAATATGGAGTTATGTGGCATTGGAGGTGTCCTAATATTGTTCAGGGTTGTATTGAACTTAAAGATGTTATTATTAAATAGTGTGTCTTACCTGGATGTAGTAGTGACCAACAATTCCAGTGATACAGACTTGGGGTCAAGTCCATTAAAAAGGGGAGCAATTGTCAGAAAAAGTGATGATCTCGAGAGTGAGAGTTTGAGCAGCAGGTTGAAGCGGAATCGCTATTGGATAAAGTCGAAAGATTGAGACTAGGAATATACCAAGTTTTCGGAGCTATTGACATTGTGCATCTGACTTATGAAGGTGTAATGGTACATGGATGGTGGAAATGAAAGTTTCTGATTCGTATCATTCTCTCGTTGCATTATCCTATCTATGGTAACAATGGAATTGGATAAAGGTTACAGCATATCGCATGGTCTTATGGTTCAGTGATCAATTATATGAGACTTATGGAGTGTTGTAGTTTTTATATAGCGCGTCGTTTGGATGCAAATGATATGTTTTTAGGAATCAGGATTGAAGACATTCATGAGTTTCACGAGTGAGAAAGGTCCGAGAATAATTTTGACTGATTAGAGCAACCCTACAGAAGGTCATATTTCAGAAATGCGAGGAACCAAACATAGCTTTTCCATCGGGCATACCATCTCGAAGTTATTAGATGGATTTTCGGTTATACTTGGGTCACAATATGTCGCATCGCATTTGGAGCAATTCTTATAATTCCTAATTTGGATATGGTGTAACTAATGGTGAATAGGATAATATGATGAAACAGTTTCTTCAAGTAGAGGTTTGGGACAACCTCTTATAAGGGGTGAGATTTGTCATGATCCAGCTAAATACATGAATAAATATAAGGTAAATTCGGTAATTCATGCGAAAAGAAAAGGCGGGAAAATTGGTTACACAACCAATGAATATAAAAAGGGGGGAAATTAAAGATGGAACCAGTTTATGAAAGTTCACCAAATTTGTATGAGTTCTTAGCTCTCTTCTTCTTATCCAATTCTTCATTTCCTTTCTCTGTAAGCCTTGTGTTTATGGATTGCGATACCATTGCAGGAGAATTGTAAACTGGATCAAGTTCAATCCTTCCTTTTTCGAATCGATCCAGGTGTTATGGAGACATGCTATTGCTATCGAGAGTGTGGTAATTTTAATTGAACATTGTTATTGAATTCGGTTAATCGATCCTACTGATTGATTGATCTTTATACGTAGTTACTACTCTTTAATAAATCGCTTGTTGAAATTCCACTATTGGTTTCGATCATAACATCATCTTTCTCCTTTAATTTAGATTTCATAAGTTTTCCATTTCAAATTTTATGCTATGTAAGTCACAACAAACAAACATAATTAAGATGATAAGATTATGTTAACCCTTGTTTAGCTGGGCGGCTAACTGTCTAATTTGCCTTTGGGAATTAAGTTAGGTCTTGACAAGTACCTATTACATGTCATTTAACTTATTTCTGGGATTGATAGGAAGTTTAAAAAGAACCCTTCGATACTGATTTCTACTGTTTAATGCATAAACTATATTTTTGTGACAGTGTATAAGGATATAAAAGAATAAAAGTACCTTACAATATATACTATATATTATATTAAGATAGAAATTTACGTCATATCGAGTTCAATAAGATCAGTGTGATATATACTATATATTTTATAGAGTGTTGATGAAAATCACTCCCTCTAATCAAACTATGTAGTGTATATCACATGGTTTTATTGAAACTGATGCAGCATAATATTTCTCATATTACTACAAAAACCAGACTTCTAAATCATTCTTGTTTGAGGACTGGGATCATTTTTACTTTTTCCTAATCCGTCAAGTTATAAAAAGGGATTATATATATGTGTTCATCTGAAAATAATATGCCTTTATCAATATGATTTTGTCCGTTAATGTTTTTATTGTTACATTCATCCTTGTTGAAATCCAAAGTTTAAACTAGGGATAGAGAAGGAATCAAACCCCAATCTTTGAGGGGTGTTGATAGTACACTCTCTTCTTTTCTTCGATTTCAAGTTATATATAGCAAATAAGTGGATTTCTATAGCTACAAAATATGAAAAATCCCAAATATATACTTAAATTTTCAGATAAATAGCGTATAAACATGCTTGTGCAAGTGTTATGTTTCCCTTGATGTAATCTCAACGTGTATATTTAAATATTTGAGGTATAATTTTCTACATCGATCACACGTAGTGTTGCAATCAAGTGGTGATCCCCACTCTAACACATAAGTGATAGTAATTATTGAGCCAAACAATCCGTGTTAATACTTATATAAATTAAAGAAGTATGTTAAACTAATAAATGATTTATGCTAACATGTGGCTAAAATTTAGCAATTAAATTAACCAAAGACATGGTCATGAAAACGGACTCATAAAGAAATAAGTCACAATTAAAACTAATTGTAATTATTAGAAATCTTACTCTAAACATTACTAACAAATTAACTTTACAATACCGAATCTCCCTCTATCATTCGGTTTATGCTTATGGTTTAGGGTCATTTTTATTGATAGTGATGAATGATGATCTTCATCTAATTAGATGGTGTTTTATTTTTCAAATATATGTCAAATGTTTAATTTTTTTCAAATAAGTAATTAAAAACTACTAAGCAAAGTGTATGTACATATGAGAAATGACAATATGCAATATTCGTGTGCACAAGACCGTGTTTAAAATCCAATTGGGTAAAGTCCAATCGGTTCAACAGGTAAAATCAGAAATCGGTTCTTAAACCGATTTGGGCGAATATATAAATCAGTCATTGCAAAAAAAAATCGTCAAATTTATATGACCCAATAGTTCGACCAATGAACTGTTCTGACTCAATATTAATCGAGAAAAGTAATTACATCTCAAAATCATATAAATTGAGAGCTAAAAATTTCTTCACTTTCTCTTTTTTCACGTTTTCAGCCTTAATATTGTTAAAACTCAGGTTGTATATATAATTGTATATAAAATATACATTATTGATAAAAATATATAATAATCCTTAATTCAATCAATTTTTCGACCCAAGTATCAGTCGGCATTCGGAGCTCCATAAATGATCCATATAACTAACTACATTGGGCCCTATGTAAGCCCAAATCTTTCATCAACAGAGTTAAGCCCACACACAACATTTTGGGGGATATTTAAATCCCTAAACCTAACCCTTTGTAACAGATCTACAACTTTTCTAGTTTCCAAATTTCTTCTTAATTTACATTTTTTGTATGAGGCTATGAAGAAATAAATCATTTCTCGATGCTGAGTTGATTGACCTTCATTTATGGGTCTTTGAATCAATTATTGATGACCTATTTGTGCGTGTCTGAGCCTCCTCCATTTCTCTTCGATTTATTTATTTTGTTTTTCCCTTTTGTTCTTTTTTGGATTGATATAATTGGGGGATTTGCAATGATTAGAAATAAAATTCCTCGTTCTGAATGCTAATTAATATATGGCATGATAGACTCTGTTTTAACACCCATAGAATCTGAGCAATCCCCTCTTTTCATTTGAGCTTTGTTTATATGTTTCTGTTTATATTTTTTTTTCCTTACTGTGTTTAGATTTTCCCAAATTTTGGTTGTTTTGATGATTGAAACGACTAGGGTTGGCTCTATCTGTGTTGCAATGAAATATTGATTGTGAATTTTGACTCAGCACAGAAATGAAAACAACTTGAGATTCAGACTTGGATTTCATCATTTACCATTCTTGAACAGGATTTATGTTCCTCAGCATGGTAAATGATCAACTTATGGTTCTACCTGGGGACGGGTTTGCAATCAATATAATGAATTTCAAATTTTATCATTTGTAATTATTTTAATCTTTTAAAAACTATTATATGATAAGTATATATTTTCTTTTCTTTTTTCACTAACAAAGTTTAGTACAGTTTTCCAATCAAGAATTTAAATCCCCTTATTCACTATTTAATTTTTTTTTATAAATTAAAATATAATTAAAACAAATAATAAAGAAAATTTAAAAAATGGGCCAGCCTTAACGCCGGCACTTTAGGCCAGCCACAAGGGTTCGAAATCGGTTTGCACTCTTAAAGGCTTAACTTGTTTACTAAGGGCCAAGGGGGCCAGGCTGGATAAATGGGCTATAATGGTGTCTGAATTCGGCCCGATATATTTTGATGTTTGGACTTTGTGGAGAGTACACCGTGTAAATTTTGTTTATTTAAAATTTTTGGGGTGAAATTTTAAAAATCAGGAATTATATGGTCAATGTATTGTTTTTTTCAAAGTTGGGGGGCATTCAATAATTTTCTTGTGTAATGCATAGTCTGCTCCATGTTTTCCCTTTTTTTTTTTTTTTTTGATGACAAGGGAACCCACAACCGCTACCGTTAGGTGCGCACTGAGTAAACCCCGCTCTTGTGTAATAGCCTGCAAACCACACAAGAGAGGTAAACCAGCCTAGGTTGCCCATAGCTGACAGGCTCACAGTAGAGAAGGCAAATAGGCATTCCCTCATCAGGATTCGAACCCGTGACCTAGGCCACAAGTTCAAATGCCTTTACCAACTCTACCGGGGGTTGCCCCCCATGTTTTCCCTTTTGAATCTATTGTATGTAGAAAAAGAAGTGTACTTTATTTATTTAGGTTGATTCATTTGTACTGTATTATACATTATTACACCTTAAGAATCGATTTGTGTTGTTGTATCTGCAATTGTTATAGATGAAATCAAAAAGATTAAAGGAAAAATATACAAGTAATCTCCAAAGCCGATGTAATATTTATAATTATATAATATGAAATATTTTATTAAATAATGGTCTTTGAAGTTTATGAGTTCAAAATGCATGCGTAAATATATTTGTAGATATAGTTACTTTTAACAATAACCACATACCAGTTTGATCACTACTGATCCAATGTACTAGAATTGATGTATTATTACAGGTGTTTCAGCTACTACTGCAATTGAATCAACAACCAACAAATTCAGAAAAATTGAGCACTGTAAGGAATTAACAAATTACACTCCAACTAATATTATCATCAGACATCAACGTCAAGGTAGCATCTAAAAGTTACATACATCATAATACAAAAAAAGAACATACATTAAAGCAGTATTATTAGCTCAAACTAAATTAAAATAAAATACAGATATCGATAACAAGCAAACTCGAACCATTCTACAGAGATGGAATAGCTGCAGAACTTAGAAGGGCAGAACCTAACACACCATTGTAAAGACCACCATTTTCAGGCCCCTTATTGTGCGGGCTATTTCCCGAGCTACTAGTAGAAGCTGTGCTGGTCAAGACCTCTGCCAACGGGCCGCCCATAATTGGCATCCATGATTGTTGCTTTTGACCCATATCATGACCCGTTCCCAGGCTCATATGGGTCGGGTCGAGCTCGTGTGATGAGAGCCTTAGACTCGAGATTGTTGATTTCTCTTTGATGGACATGGAAAGTTGGGTCCAATCCGATTTCAGTTTTTCGGGCCAAGTGGGGCCCGAGGCTCGATTCGACTGATTTTTGGGGCAATCATTGTCATTGAATCCAGAGAAAGAATCAGAATTAGTAGTGGTCATGTAGGAGATTCTTTCGGAGGGATTGAGAAGGGAATCTGAGGAGACTAGTCCAAACTCAGATTGAACATGTTGCTTTTGAATGGAGAAGTGTGAATCTTTCGGCTTTAGGGAAATTGTAGGAGATATCATCAAGGAAGGGCCTTGAAATCCTTGCTTTCTGGCCATATGAATTTTTTGTTAATCTTACACTAAATGTATGTGATAAGTGTATGATGCAGGGATGGTTAGAATGCGAAAGCAGAAATTCTAATTTTTGCTCCACATCCGAACAATCTTTGTATCTCTGACATCCTAACCACATACACTTGACGTACGCCTATACTGTAACAGGAAGTGTTCCATGATATGCACAGATTTGCACCTAATACTCACTATACCCTAAATTTGTGGTCATAACTGAACCAACAGTTCATTTCCTAAAAGTGGGATTTTCATCCAAAACCACTACCACTCTTTTGGTTCAAGTAATAATGGTAAAACTCCAAAGCACTAGTTTCAAAGGCAGCATTGCAAAATTACGCGGAACTTTCACGTTTTCAGCTCTCATCGGAAGCTACTTATGGTTTAATGTTTACATAACAAATTAAGTCATCTAACTTCTAACGCTAAGAGTAGTCACCTTCACAGCTTCACCAAATTAAAATAGGGTCCAATTTCAAAGTAACGAAAACTTTAATAAAAACCACTTTAAATCTACATCTTTGGTTATTTTTCAAATGATTAAACCGATAGATATGCAGAAAGAACAAACAGGTGGTGAGATATATATATATATATATATATATACCTGTTAGCAAGATGATGCAAAGAAGCATTGGCAATATTGGTGGAATTCGGAGATGGTTTTGAGGAAGAAGTGAGAGCATGGCCAGTTTGGCCTTCCACAGGCTTTCTTGAACGGTGACGGCCCCTATTTATGTGCCTTTCACAGTACTTGTGATCAGGAACAGCCTCTCTAGAGCACCGCCATTTCTTTCCATCTGTCCTTCTACACCTATCCGGCTCCGAATCATTACTCCCCGGGTAACCTACATGGAAAGGGCCCCACCCCACTCCACAAACAAAAACCCGCACAAAACAGTTAAGATCCACTACTGTGTTTCATCTCATTTTTTGTTTGATATGAACATGGCTCAGCGAATCAAATATACGCCAGTTTACATATTTTAGGAGAAATTGATACAGATGACGAGCATGTAATAGGATTAGCAAGTAAAGAAGAAGCTTACAAAAGTTGGAGGCATAAGATGTAGGTGATCCATAAGAGTAAAGGGATCTCTTGAGAGGCACAAGTAAGTTTGAAGGGACAGGGACATTTGCAACAATGTGTTTATAGATCAAAGCTTGATGTTCAAGTTCCATCCACTGTGAGGGACTAAATGCCCCTTTCACTCTTTCATTTAACCCTCCTGAACCAATAACCAAAACAATCGAAAAGTTCCAGTGAATATCTAAACAAACCTAGATCAAAATCGTTTATATTAAGCAAAAATCTAATCTTATCTTCACAAGACCCGGAAAAGATGGGAGATACAAGCAAATAACAGCCAATAAATTGCCATATTTATTAGTTATGCTATCAAACTCAACAACCAAATCTCAAAATCCCAAAGTAACAGAAAATCAAAAAAATTCTTCACCTCCTATTCTGCTGGGATGTTCATTCTGGCCAATGGAAAATGCTATACTCCTGCTGGAACCATTACTATCCATCCCACTATTGCAGTGAAGCTGAGAAGAAGAAAAAGAAAGCATCTTCTGGCCATCATTAGGCCACAGATTTGATCTCCCAAAATCAACTTCACTATGAGGCCTCTGCATTTTGGGTAATCTCCAGTTATCCTCAACAAGCGCAGCAGATAGTTGGTGTTTCAGATTCATAGCAGATCCATTACTATGATCTTCATTTCTGGGCTTCAGAGCTATAGCTTCATTAGGAGAGGCTTGCTTGTGGCTCACCACCCCAAAATCCATTTCTCATGAAAAGTGTATCTAAAGTTTACAGCAGAGAGAGAATGAGTCCATTTCAAGCAACTTTCTTCCAAAGATAATTATCAGACAGAGAAAGAGAGAAGGCGCTGCTTAAGGAAGAATTATGTTAGCATTATTTTTCATCTTCATATAGTTTTTACACACATATATATATATATATATATATATGTGTGTGTGTGTGTTTAAGTGAATAATACTGAAGGAAATGTCATGTTTATCTAGTTTTTGGGTTAGATAAAATTACTAAAATATCCTTAATGATGTGAAGGAAATGAGAAGAAGACAAAATGTGGGGGCAATAATAAACTTAGGACATGATTTAATGGGGGCATATTTAAATTTGGTGATACATTAATTTATGTGGGGAATTTTGTTTTATTTGTTTTTGGATAGGGACTATTAATATAGGGTAAAGTGCACTATCTATGGGAAGTGTTTCGATTTTGATGCTTTCACACAAAGATGAACTTTGAACTTTAGGTTGCTTGGTGTTACATGTCATGGTATCTCTATAGGTAAAAAAAATCAATTAAACGACATAAATGATTTAATTGATAAAAATTTGTAAGCTCGATTATTACAATTTTATTTAGTTTGATTAATTGTTATAACAAATATAATTTATAAACAAATGTACATGTCTCTTCTAATTTGTATTTTGAAAATATCAATAAAAATAATGCTCGTGCTACTACACGTTATTTGCAGAACCAAGCAAACCGTTACTATTTACATGTTTAATTTTACTTTCGACATTCATTCATCTTTCTTGATTCGTTTCCAAAATTAAAATAGATTTATAAATATATAAAACATGAAAATCAATTGTTCAATTGCAAATGATGAAGATGATGTAATACCAACAAATAACATGGATAGCTACTAACATGACATGATACTTAAATTTTATATACAATCAAATGCTTACAAAACTAAATTATTTTATACTTGTAATGAATCTTGTATCTCATAATTTAATATCGTAATTTGTATCGTAATATTGTTCATTTAAAAATAAACTCGATCCATAAGAAATTTAAAATTAATAATAATTCGATCATTTTTAGTAAATTAAAAAGGAAGAAGAAAAACAAATAAAAAAAGGACCAACATACCATTTCGTTAATCAAGATATATCTTGTTGGAAATGTTTCATAAATTCAGTCCAACCATAATAAATGTGCATTAAAATAGTTTATGGCCTCAAAGTGTGAAATGCTCTAAATGAAGATCGAATTAGAACAAATAAGTCAAGAAAAGTAGTTGGGATATAAATTGGGATCGATATTGGAGCTTGGGCTCAAAAATCTTTTCCTTTGGAATTTGAAATTTAATTTGAAATACAAATAAAACTTTTATTCTACTCATACATATATTTCACTTTTTAAGTTGCTTCCACACCACTTTGCTTCATCCACTCCCTCTAGCTCGCTTAACAAACCATTTTGGTATAGAAACTGAGGGTAGTAAAGTCATCTTTTTTTTGATAAATTAAATTTTTATATTAAAAGAGGGGCAAAAACCCAAAGTACAACCTAAACAAACATACTGAAAGGAAAGAATGGTAACAACAATTACCAAACAACAAAAACAAAGATCTGCTTTACACTGAACGAGAAAAATGTTCGGAAGCAAAAAGGTACCACAAAGACGGTCGAGGTCGGAATATTTGCTTACAGAGAAGCATTCCAGGGGTTCCCTACAATTGGGAATATAAATCGACAAGGCAGCCTCCAAATGAAGAAAAAGCCTCCAACAACCCTCCCTACTGATAAATCTCGGCATCACTGTGTGTCTAGCAGGTAAGCTAGAACAAGCCCACCAGAGAGTCACCCTAATCTTCCCTCTGAGAAAAACGAGCAGCTCCCCATATGGACAAAATCCCAACAAAAAAGCACCATGAACATCTCTAAGAAACCAAAAAACTCTTGCTTCACCATACAACAAGTTGAGACCACATATCACAAGAGATCGAGAGTTCACACCAAACAAACCAAAACACACAACACGAAAGCAAACAACACGAAAGGAAAAACAGAAAAAAAGCCGAAAGGCCAGCTGCAGTGGTGCACCAAAAATTGTCAAGGGTGGCCCAACTCCTTGACTACCGCTTACTAGAACTTTCTTAACTCGGGGCAAGAACACCGAACAGGTACGCTGCTCTAGCGATGGTGACGAAAATGCCCGGATCTGGTGGAACCTTGAGGAGCAGGAGGAGAACGAGGGACAAGGAAACCACATCAAAAGGTTGACGAAGGGTCTCCAAGAATGCCTGATGGAACGGGGAAATGGTTGAGGATGGGGAGGTGGGAAGGGTTGAGGATGGGGAGGTGGAAGGCACGAGGGAGGGGAAAGAAAAGCTGCATATTAGCAGCAGCCATGGAAGCTCACTTGGAGGAGCCAAACCCTAGAATAGGGAGCACTATTCTCTTAGAGAGAGAAAGTGCAGATGCAGGTACTTTTGGTAGTAAAGTCATCTAACATAGCTTGCTTCGGTCAAAATAATAATAGTAGGTTTTTGGTCGGCTCCAAGTCAGACTCACGTGACCTAATCTTAAATAATTTAGTTAACAATATTTTTCTTTCATCTTTATTCCCTCTTTTAATTTTCTTAATCTCATATATCTTTTTTGTCAAAACTCGGTTACCAACTATTAAGCCTAAGAGCATCTCTAGCCCACGCCAAATTGGCGTGGGTGGAGTACGATTGGCGCTGGGTTGGTCTCCAATCCAGCGCCAATCTTGTTGAGATATAATTTTCCTTGAGTAATATTATTAATCAATAGGTGTTTAAATAGAGGATTACAAAGTGAGAAATAAATCTAAGAGTATCAAAACAAATATATGGAAAACAATAAACTAAAACTAAATAGAATATAAAATCTATCATAATCTAACATCCCCCCGCAGTCGAAACGGGAGGTTCCTGAATGTGAAGACTGGAGTGGAAGCTGGTAAAGAGAGACGTCGGGAGTCCTTTAGTGAATATGTCAGCATATTGATGGGCAGAGGGTACATGCAAGACACGAACCGCACCCAAAGCCACTCGTTCACGTACAAAGTGTAAGTCTAACTCAACATGTTTGGTACGTTGGTGATGTACGGGATTAGAAGAAAAATAGACGGAGCTAATGTTGTCACAGTATACCAGGGTAGCAGTAACAAGAGGATAATGAAGCTCAAGAAGAAGGTTGCGAAGCCAAGAAGTTTCAGCAACAGCATTGGCAACGCCACGATATTCAGCTTCAGCACTAGAACGAGAGACAACAGCTTGTCATTTGGAAGACCAAGAGATGAGATTGTCACCAAGAAAAACACAATAGCCGGAAGTGGAGCGACGAGTATCGGGACAACCGGCCCAGCCGGCGTCCGAATAAGCAATAAGCTGAGAGGAGGTAGAGGAAAAGAGACAGAGCCCGTATGAGAGAGTGCCTTTGATATAACGGAGTACTCGTTTGAGCGCATGCATGTGCGTATCACGGGGAGCGTGTAGGAAGAGGCAAAGTTGTTGAACAGCATATGAGATATCAGGACGAGTGAAGGTAAGGTATTGGAGGGCACCAACAAGACTACGGTATGAAGTTGGATCAGAATAGAGAGGACCGGCGGAGACGGAGAGCTTGGACTGGGTGTCGACAGGAGTGGTGACCGGATTACAAGAGGACATGTTAGCACGATCAAGGATTTCATGAGCAAACTTGGATTGGGAAAGAAAAAGGCCTGAGGAGGATCGTTCGACGGAGATGCCTAAAAAATAGTGTAAAGGTCCAAGGTCTGTCATGGCGAATTCAGTAGAAAGACGGGTAGTGATGGAAGAGAGAAGAGAAGATGACGATGCAGTTAAGACAATATCATCGACATAAAGAAGAAGAAAGGCACGGGAGGTGCCCGTATTGAGAATAAATAGTGATGCATCGGCACGGCTTCCAACGAAGCCAAGAGATAAAAGATATGTAGCAAAGCAATGGTGCCAGGCACGAGGGGCTTGTTTAAGACCATAAAGAGCCTTTTTAAGGAGGCAGACATGATCAGGAAGGTCAGGTTAATGAAGCCTGGGGGTTGTTTCATGTACACGGTTTCAGAGAGAGTACCGTGTAAGAAAGCATTTTTAACGTCGAGTTGATGAATGGCCCAAGAGTGAGAGGTAGCGAGATTGAGAACGGTGCGAATTGTAGCGGGTTTGACGACGGGACTAAAAGTGTCATAATAATCAATACCGAGTTGTTGGGAAAAACCTTGAGCAACAAGACGAGCTTTGTAGCGTTCGAGTGAGCCATCAGAGCGAAATTTGTGACGGAATACCCATTTGGAGCCGACAATATTTGCAGTTGGTGGGCAAGGAACTAGGTTCCATGTGCCATTGGAGTGTAGAGCAGAGAGCTCGGCATCCATGGCAGCCTTCCAATTGGGGTCTTGGAGAGCATGGGCATACGTACGAGGAAGTGGAGAAACAGATGTGGATGTCGAGGCAGATAAATTCAAAAAATGACGAGGTTTAGTGATTTCGTCTTTGGATCGTGTTGTCATAGGATGTTGTGAGGGACGCGAAGACGATGGAGGCACGACTGGAGGCGATGGGGGCACGACTGAAGGCGCAAGAATGTCAGCCGAACAGCTGTCGGGGGCATGAGGGGAGTCTAGGTTGGTAAGGTGTACGTTGGTCGAGGGGAGGCCGTGAGGTTGGTCGAGAACGGGCGAGGGTTGGCTGGGTCTACAAAGGTGATGGCGAAGAGATGTAGAAGGGTCATCATCGAGGACAGAAATATCGGAAGTCGGTGATGTGGTGGAAGCGTTAAAAGATAAATAAGGAAAGATGGATTCGTCGAAGGTGACGTGACGTGAGACAATGAGCTTATTGGTGGTGAGGTCGACACACTGAAAACCTTTATGATGAGGAGGGTATCCCAAGAAAAGGCAGGTTGAGGAGTGAGGGGAGAGCTTGTGTGCAGAAATAGCAGAGAGGTTGGGATAACAAAGACAACCGAAGACACGCAAATGAGAATAGGTGGGAGGAGTTCGAAATAGAACTTCGAAGGGAGTGCGTAGAGACAGTGTGGTGGTGGGCAAAATGTTGATTAAATGGACTGCCATGTGTAGTGCTTCAACCCAAAAAGATGATGGAAGTGAGGCATGAAAAAGGAGAGTACGGAGTACGTTGTTAATAGTCTGAATGGAACGTTCAGCTTTTTCATTCTGCTACGATGTGTGCGGGCAGGAGAAACGAAAAGAGATGCCATTTTTATTAAAAAATTCATGAAAGGCACGGTTGTCGAATTCACCCCCATGATCACATTGGAAAGATTTGATTTTGGCATGAAACTGAGTGGTGGTATAATTAAAGAAATTAGTAAAAGTTTTATAAACATCAGATTTATTGCGTAAAGGAAAAACCCATAGAAAATGTGAAAAATCGTCTAAGAAAAGAACATAATATTTAAAACCACTTAAACTAGGGACCGAAGAGGTCCAAATGTCAGAGTGAACAATTTCAAAAAGAGAATTACTAACAGAAGAAGAACTAGAAAACGAGAGACGTTTGTGTTTGCCCAGCTGACAAGCATGACAAAGAGTACCCGTATTATTTGCATTACAAGAAATAAACTTTTGTTGACTAAGGAATTTGAAAATAGAGTCGCCGGGATGACCAAGTCGACGATGCCAAGTAGTAGGTGAGATGGCTAGGAGAGAGCTGGATGCAGTGGAGATCGAGACGGGAGCATTGAGAGAATAGAGAGGGCCAGCGCTATCCCGACGAATGAGAATGGTTCCAGAGTTAAAATCCTTCACAGAAAAGCCAAAAGGGTCAAACTCAACAGAACAGTTATTGTCACGAGTGAATTTACGAACAGAGATGAGATTGGTAAATAAGGATGGGGAAATAAGAACATTATTCAAATCAAATGAATGTGAAGCAAGATGGATAGAAGTATTACCCGTGGAGGAGACAGGGAGTACAACACAATTACCAACAATAATAGAATTAGAATTATGACAATGTACTATATTACAGTGTACCTGGATGATGTGTCATGTGCGAGCTAGCACCGGTGTCCAAGTACCACTGATCATCCGGTTGGTGGAGCTGCATTGCTTGAAAAAGAGATGAAAGATCCGTGGATGGGACATTGGTGTGAGTAGGATCAGCTGTGGGAGCGGAGTGGTGAGGCGGGCAAGAGGACCAAGATGGAGGAGGACCGAGCAAACCGGCTGGGGAAAGTGACGGAGATATAGTTGAGGCAGGTGAAGGTGCGGTGTTAGCCCACTGAGCATTGTGAATGGCGGGAGCGTTGTGAGGTCCCAGAGTAGTGTGGTGGCCTAATACACGTGGACCTTGAGGAGTGTGTTGAACCCATTGGAGCGAGTAACCGGTAGGTGGACCAAAACTTGGAGAAGAACCATAAGGAGAACCCGTGGGTTGGCCGATGCCGATAGCCCGATTCCCGCGACCAGGATTTTGGTTATTTGAACCACGCCCCCTGTAATGACCATTATTTCGAGAAGTGTTTCGGTGGTAGGGAGGTGTGGGTGTTTGCGAATAAAGAGCGGTTTCAGTGGATGACGGGGATGTTTGGAAATGTTTTTCACGAGACTCATGAAGGATTAAGAGGTTTCGAAGTTCGGAAAAAGTAGGTAGAGGAGATTTTGTGGTGATAATAGTGACTAAGGGAAGATAAGACGCGGGTAAACCTTGGAGCAATTGTAAAACGAAATCATTATCGGAGATGGGGCAGTCAAGGTCCGCTAGGTTGTCGGCTAGAAATTTCATTTCTTGACAATATAAAGAAATTGATAAAGAGCCATTTTGTAAGTTTCGAAAACGTTCACTTAATTGTAGGCAACGAGAGGGTTTGTTGTTTCTAAAATTTTCTTCAATAGCAAACCATAATTCATGGGATGTGGCATATTCAAGATTGATATTTTTGAGTAATTTGAGATCAACTGTAGAATAAAACCAACGTTTAATAGTTGCATCTAAAGCAAACTATTCATCATCTTGAGGGTTTTGGGGTTTAGATAGACCGGTAAGGTGATCGAGAACAGAATAACTACGACATAGATCCATAAACATGCCTCGCCATAATTTATAATTAGAATCTTGGTCGGATAATTTAAAACCAAACGACGGGTGGATATTGCCGGCGGCTAGGGCAGGGTGCATAATGAACATTCGAGGAGATTCATTGGTTTGTATAGTGTTTGGGGTATGTGTTACGGTATCGTCAGACATGGAGCTTGATAGGTGAAACACCGAAACACAAAACAAGAAATAATAATCGATACAAAAAGAGCAAATAATTCAAAAGAAAAAAAATAATAAGCAAAATAACCTGTACGTGGGAAAAAAAATATTTTTTCCACGGCAGCAACAATTTTGATGACCAACTCTTGGGCAACAATGATTTTTGGCAGCAATAATTGAGAGACGGTTGTATGGAAAAAAAATGGGCACGACAGTGGTAATTTGAGCAGCAGCAATTGGGAGCTTCAATTTTTGAGCAATAACAATTGGGAGCAGCAATTTTTGACCAACAATTGGGATGAGCAATTTGTGACTAGCAATTGGGATTGTAGTAGAAGAGAGGGATAGAAGTATAGTGTCTGCCGGTTGGAGACGGCAGATTGGAGAGGAAAAAATTAGGTTAGGCTCTGATACCATGTTGAGATATAATTTTCCTTGAGTAATATTATTAATCAATAGGTGTTTAAATAGAGGATTACAAAGTGAGAAATAAATCTAAGAGTATCAAAACAAATATATGGAAAACAATAAACTAAAACTAAATAGAATATTAAATCTATCATAATATAACAAATCTTTGCGCTAAAATGGAGTGCAGCACAGTGTTGCACCAAATCTAGCGCAGCACTGTGCTGCGCTATATAATTTTTTTTTTTTTTTAATTCTTTATTTAATTTTGCAAATTGGTCCTTTTTCTTTTTGTTTAATTTTAATGTAGTCCTTTTCAAATTTATAAAGTTTAAAGTATTTTCAATTTAACCCTTATAAGTTTAATTAGTTACAATTATATCCTAATTATTATATTTTATTCAATTATACTTTAATTTAAGTTTATAATTAAATTATAAATACATATTTATAATCTAACTTATATAAAATGCATATTGTATTATTAATTAGTTTTACTTGCTTTCAATTTAGCCCATCATATAATTTAATTCAACATATACTAAAACATATAATTTAATTCAATATATACATAAACATATAAGTTATATTTAATTGAACTTGAATAAAATACAAATTTGCATAAACTAAAAGCATTAAAAATACATTACTTGGATTTGCATAATTAAAATATTAAAAAACATTAATAGGGGGGATATCGGTGTCGTCTCCACCAATATTACCAAAATATTGGCCAAAAAAGTTTGTCGGATTCGACTGTTGGCTTCGTTCAGCTCGTTCCTGAGCTCGTCTTTGTAAAATTTCTACTCTTTCGGCTTCAAACTCAGCCCGAACTCGCAAATCGCTTATAGTATTCAAATCGCGAGCCAACATATCATCTTCTCACCTAAGCCTTTGATTTTCTAACATAGCCCTTGAATTTGCAAGCATTTCTTCTCTACCATGAGCTATCCCCTTCATTGTATCCAAGAGAGACGAAGATTGATTTTTCACATTTTCAATATTAGATGCCATATTTTCTTCAATTTTTCTCTTTTGTTTGGATTTTTTTTTATCCCGGAAGGTCGAGGTTGTGAAGATCCACTACCAAATGAAAATCCACTAATATGATCATCATTTAAATCCACAGAGTCGAGGGTGAGATTATCCGACTCAAACGAGACATAATTTGGACTAAAATTTGTAGGAATTTGAGACTCATTTCTCCTAACATCATCTTTAAATTTTACAAAATCCTTAAACAAGTTCCACACATGGTCAAGTTGAAAACCTCTTTTGTAGTTTGGATCTTGTATTAACAATATTTTGGCCCGATCTAACTGTAAACAATATTCACACGTCAAATTTTAAATAATTAAAATATATGAAATCACAAGTCATAGTAAAATATTTGTTATACTTACAATATCCTGTTCTGATGCTCCACTTGGATTGGTGTTTTCGATTTGTCGGATGCACCCATGTAGTTTTTTCATATCTTTTTCTATGATCTGTATTCGACACTGCACTGATCTGCTAGTACGAATCACTGAACCATCGGGTGTTGCACTATTGAATTCTTCAGCCACTCGAGCCCAAAATACAGTCCGTGATTGGTGTACACCTACAATAGGATCTTGTGCAATATGCATATAGCATTTGCACAAAGTGATATCCTCATGACAAGCGTATCCAGCTGATCGAGACATGATTGAAAATAAAAAGAAGCAATGAAAGATATTTGAATAAGAAATGAGTTGTTGATTAGAGTATAGAATGAGGTGTATTAAAAATTTTGGTATGGTATACTATATATAGATAAGAAACATGTACTATATAGATATCTTATCCATAATCCTATCACAATCTCAACCGTTTTAGATTTCATCATGATCTCATCCGTTGGATGAATTTTTTTATTATCCAAACTTAATAAATATAGAAATGTAAATGTGGAAATAAATATGGCCAATTTGAACAAGACTTGGCAATTTTATAGTCACAAATAATGTATATCTATTATTTGAAATCCTATCACAATCTCAACCGTTCATTTAGATTTCATCATGATCTCATCCGTTTGATGAATTTTTTTATTATCCAAACTTAACAAATATAGAAATGTGAATGTGGAAATAAATATGGCCAATTTGAACAGGACTTGGCAATTTTATAGCCTCAAATAATGTATATCTATTATTTGAAATCCTATCACAATCTCAACCGTTCGTTTAGATTTCATCATGATCTCATCCGTTGGATGAATTTTTTTATTATCCAAACTTAATAAATATAAAAATGTAAATGTGAAAATAAATATGGCCAATTTGAACAAGACTTGGCAATTTTATAGCCACAAATAATTTATATCTATTATTTACAATCCTATCCAAAATTATTCTATAAATAACATTTATTGAGGGATGATATTATTCATATCTCAATATTATCTTCGTTTCAAATACATCTAAAATCAAACGCTCTTTCAAAATGAATCACAATATTGGAGGTCCTTCTAATACGCAATCCGAAAATGAATATGAAAATTCATTTTTAGATAATATGAATGCTTTTATTTTAAATGATCTCATGCTAGAGGAAGCAGCTCTCAAGCAATTGGAGGAAAATAATAAGGTAATAGCGGAATATTATAATTACACAAATAATTCTACCCACGGTGGATCTATCCCAGGTCATAGAGTGATCAACCGAAACCGTGAAGAAGCAGATCGAATTTTAGTTAATAATTATTTTTCTGATAATCCAGTATATAATGATGAAATGTTTCGTCGACGATTTCGAATGTCTCGAAGTCTATTCCTTCGTATTGTTGATGCAGTGAAAAATCATGATGGCTATTTCCAGCAACGAAGAGATGGTCTTGGAAGACTTGGATTATCAACTCTACAAAAAGCAACTGCCGTATTTCGAATGCTTGCATATGGCTTACCTGCAGATGCAACCGACGAATATATTAAAATTGGTGAGTCAACGGCAATTGAAAGTTGTAAGAGATTTTGTCGTGCTATTGTTGAGATTTTTTTCAGCGCAATATTTTAGATCACCAAACGCTAATGATATTGCAATACTACTTTATATTGGTGAGAAGCGTGGTTTTCCAAGAATGTTGGGAAGTCTTGATTGTATGCATTGGAGGTGGAAAAATTGTCCTACAGCATGGGCTGGACAATTCTCAGGGCGTAGTGGAAAACCAACTATTATACTTGAAGCGGTGACAGATTATGATCTTTGGATATGGCATGCGTATTTTGGTATGCCAGGCTCCAATAATGATATTAATGTGTTGGAGTCATCACATTTGCTTTCCAACCTCGCTCAAGGTATTGCTCCTCCTGCACACTATGTTATTCAAGGAAAGGAATACAATATGGGATATTATCTAGCTGATGGTATATATCCAAAATAGTCTACTCTCGTGCAAACAATTCATAATCCGAGTGGCCCAAAGAAAAGATATTTTGCAATGAAACAAGAGGCATGCAGGAAAGACGTAGAGCGTGCATTCGGAGTTTTACAATCCAAATTTGCAATTATTGCGGGACCAACACGTTTTTGGAGTAAAGAAGTACTTCATGATATAATGACTGCTTGCATTATCATGCATAATATGATAATTGAGGATGAACGTGATCTTAATGCACCAATTGTTGATACATTTGAAACACCGGCTCCGGAAGTTGAATTGGTAATGGATGAAAGTGTTCGATTCCAACAGTTTCTAGCCCGACATAGACAAATCAAAGATAGAGATGCACACTTTGCTTTACGTAATGTACTAATAGACCATTTATGGGAGCAATATAGTAATAGTGCGGATAATGAGTAAATTTGTGTCATTTGTACCGTGTTTACATTTGTGTCATTTGTACCGTGTTTAAATTTGTGTCATTTGTATCGTATTTGAGTATCAATGTATATTTTTATGTATGTCTTTTTTTAATCAAATAATAAAGTTTAACTTTAATTATTTATTCATCAATTAAATAACTTATACAATTGTTAATTAATATTTAAAATATCGAAATACAATTAATATAATTTTTAATAATTTAATAATAATTTTATTTTTATTTTTGTGATTTTTATTAACAAAGTATATTTTTTTTGGGTGAAAATGTACAATACGTAAAAGTTTTGGGCTTTATTTGTGATAGATTATAATATTATAAAAAAGATGGAAAAAATTGAATATTCTGTAAGATTCCTTTTTGGTGCAGTGAATAGTGTTCTGGGTTGGAGAGGATTTACTGTAGCTGCGCCAAATTGGTGCAATTTTGCACCAAATTAGAGTTTTGGGTTGGAGATGGCCTAAGACTAGATTTGCATGGTTAGTTGATCATTAATGGCTAATTAATTGTATGATTGATATTCTAATATGAAGCAATTAATATTTCCAAAATAGAAACAAAAGTAATCGAGCACAAAAAACAAATGGAAGATGTTGGCATTTTAAAAAAAAATTATTGATTCGATATTGTCATCGTTACATTAAAGAAACCATGTAAATAATATCATTGATAATTGAAGTTATATAAGGCTATAAAATTTGATTGTCAAGTCAAAACAAACTATAAATTAAGAAAATGAGGAATCATTATAAATATTAAACTAGAAACCAATACTTTTCTCGAGTCGAAATGTGAAGGTGTTGAACATGTTTGAATATTGAGATTTGACTAAAAAGCCAAGAAAAGCAGAGATGATAGTTCAAACAGTCTTTAAAAAACCTGTTGAATATAGAAATTTTGACGAAAACTCTTCTCAAAAGAGAATAGTTTCATCGCAAAAATTACTAATATAAGCTACTGATTTGAAAAGAAAAAAAAAGTTTTCAATATGGAGCAATTTCATAGGAAATTATTCAAACGGTGTGAAAATGCTCATAATATTCTTTCTTGGTCTTCAAATTGGATTGGTACATGCACAAAGAAAGATGAGAAAGAGACATCCTTTTAGGTGATATTTAAGATATTCATTTTGATTTGTATAATGAATTTTCTGTAAGATATATAGACAGATACTTGGTAGATATATACTCCACAAAAGCAATTTACCAAAAGAATACTCAGAGTTGTAAGTTGTAACGAAACTCGTGTAGATAAAAAATGATTTTACTTACACTACTTACTACTTACTAGTATCAATATCACTGGACTTGTATTAAATTCTGCTGATTCAAATATTTAATAATTCGGCCTATATAAATGATTGAATAGCCCAATTGCGTAGAGACTTGGTCTCAAGCCCAACATATAATCGGGCTCAATACCTTTTCATCCCTGATCTAATTCAACATTTCTGAATATTTGGTGTGTGTTTTTTTAATTAAAAGGAGTTGCTTTGTTTTACATGCATGTTTGCGTAAAATGGGAGCATAAATATGTTGATAGAAAAAATCAGCGACAAATAATAATTTAACAAATATAGCAGTGGTATGGCTACCAAATCTTGCCAAAAAATAAAATAAAATAAAACCAACTAGATTGCTGGCTTAGTTATAAAACAACATCATTCAATAATAGACCAAAGAACTTAATATGGAAATGTGTTAAATCAATGGGATAGTGGTCATTTTCAATATATAGGGATCAAACTTATTGTTGGTTCCATTTTAGAAAAAGAAGCCAGTTCTTATTGATAAAATAATAAGCATTTATCTTGTTAAAGTCATATTATTCCTTGTTAGAGGGACAAAAATTTTATGTGGCAAATCAACACTCATGTCAAAGGCGCATATTAGCAGACATGAAAGACATCAAAGGCCGAAGGGTTTTGGATTTTTGTCTTAAAGAAAAACCCCACCACCTATGACTATTTGCAGTTGAATTCAATGCTTTTTATGTGATAATAATTTCCATCTTTTTCTGTGTCTTAAACTTCTTTCACACCTATTGGGACCCTACAATTGTGGGTATTTTTGTGTTGCCTTTGAATATTACTAGAGAAAATAAATAACATTTTCAACCTTGGCTGTCAATGTTTCTTATACTTGAGTACCCAATTTTATTATAAAAATGTAATCGTTCTTTATATATTTTTCTTTTATTCAACCTATGAATAGTGACGATTTGAATTTTTGTATTTTTATTGGGTTTTAGGATTTATATTCTAAATAAAATCTCAAGCTATGGAAAGGTTCAAATTGGGCGTCCCATGCCTCCTGGTCGTGCAGATCTAGTATTTAGCCCATCTGGCCTAATTCGTTCTATTAATTGATTTATCAGTTTATTTCCCAATTAATTAATTCTCAAT
This sequence comes from Verbascum thapsus, assembly GCA_963669365.1. NCBI lineage: Eukaryota > Viridiplantae > Streptophyta > Magnoliopsida > Lamiales > Scrophulariaceae > Verbascum > Verbascum thapsus. The sequence goes on along the minus strand of OY770107.1, from coordinate 4,506,964 downwards.
TATTTAATCCAACTGTTATTAAATTAATCTCATTAGTTTAATTGGTTGAACAAATAATTTAATTAATTATTATGTAATCTAATTAAATAACATAATTAATTATTATGGTCTTTTTTTATATTGTAATTTCCACAACCTATATGAAAATACCTGAATACCCTTAATATATAAATGAGAGATAGATTTTCGTATTTCTTCTTAGTGCACGACTCTCTAGACTCGTGTCAACTGGCATTGGAAGGACACCAAAGATATGGTTATCACCTAACGAGCCTATTAGAACCATATTGTAGCTCAATTGACTCAAAATTTCAATACAATCTCTTTGTATAGGATAAGTTTGTATATGAGTTTTAGAGTGATGACGTATACTATTGGTTATGATTTTTAAATTTTTAATTTCTTTCTAACATCGTGAAAGTTACACACAATAAATGCGTTTAATTTAATTTTACTATAAAAAATCTTACTATATCAAGTGAAATGAAAAATTGATAAAAACATAAATAATGATATACTGCATTTCTCTTCATTTTATTATGGTGAGTAAAATGACTGGAAAAGTTTTATGTGTCTACCCATTTGACACAAATTACCAAAACCAAAACATAACTAATCATTCTCCCATAATTGTGGAAGTAATAGAGTAATAATATTATGTTTTTCTCCCTTATCTAACATTTATTGTTAAAATCTCTATTTTATGAGGTATTTTTTCTAAAGAAAGAAAACTGTTTCGATAAAATCAATGATGTGAATGCACTAATTAAATACAACTGATTTGGTTCTTCAAAATTGAACGTTTGTAACTTAATCCAAAATTCCGAGGCAAATTTTATAATAAAATATATCATTTTGGTCTTTATTCTTATAACCACGGTGGAGATAGAGAGAATCTTATAGTGAATACGACATGACACTCATGCTTGGACTTCTTATGACAAATTGACAATACACAAGACAGATAAAGAGGATTATTTCTATTAATTTAAAACAATTTCTGAAAATTGGGCATGAAAGTTTTAAATAAATGGCACTTTAATGAGGATAAGTCACGTCCATTTTTCTCTCTCACACAGACACACACTATAAAAGGGAAAATAAAACTCAAAGAGCTTTTGGTCAGATAGATATATAGAAAGAGCAGAATTCTATAGTCGTTCTCAGTTGAGTTGCTTTTTCCACAGTTGACTTAATCTTATTAGATCTCTTGCTTGGATTTTCTGCACCATATCTAACATTGCAATATTACATCTATCAATTCCACACTTACAAATTCCACAAAATTATATTCCAAGGTAAAACCACTGATGTGGCCCATAAAATTAAATAATAAATAAACATAGGTATATTTTTAAAATTTTAATATTTACACACTCAATTTTATAATTATCTTCATACATTAGCCACACTCAGTTCTTGACTCCGTCAGCGGTCGCAAGCAAGTAAATACTATGTTATATTGAATTCAACGCCTCTATTGTAACATACATCACATGAGGTGAATAATGAAAATCAAATTACTTTTCAAAAATATAATATATGTCACATCGGTCCTATTGAGTTCGTTATGGCATATATTTTTTCATCACAAGCCTATTAAATTAGGAGCTAATGTGTTCTTGGTATATCAGTATTATGTTATTATACATTGACTTATATACCATCGGGATAATTAATGGCGATTAAATTCAAATTATTATGTGTTTATTATGTTGAGTTACGGGTGTTGTGCTTGCACAATGAAAAATAATTATATTTCCATGTGGATATTTCTGATTTCTCTATATGACTGCTCATTAAAGGACATTTTCCTTCTTATCTGAATGGAAACAAGGTGAAATGCATGAGCTATTCATTTACTCTTTATAAGAAAAAAAGGTTAAAAATAACATATTAAATCATAGTGCTAAAATGATTTCTAATGATGTACATAAAGTAGTAGTAATAGTTTGACATTTTAAGTATTGACATTCTCAAATTTAATGCCAAAATGTGTTTTTTAAGTACCTAAATCGTCATTATTTAGAAGTTGTATGACTAAGTTACTACCTTCAAAAGTTTGAGGACCAAAAGTTAATATCGAGCTTTTTTAAAATGCAATTTATCACTTCTTATTTAACATGGGCTCTACTCAGGAGGGTAGCACCGAAAATCCCATTATTAACATGAAGTGACATTTTGAACATATTTTTCTTACACTAAAGTTTGTAATAATGTTATTTATAATAAAAAAATAAAAAAAACTGTAATCTTATCATGATTTGCATACATATTACCTGAAAACTTATCACTAATTATATATTTTTGTTAGAACTATTTATTACATCACATGTATAAGGTTCTGAACGGTACCATTAAAGTGGGGACTAATAAAAGTATATCCCCTATTCAAACCCACCAAACTTGTGGATAATATATACTCCACCTGAATAATTTAGTTAAGTTCTTATCAAAAATATCTTCGGCCCAGCTACGAAATAAAAGTGATTTTTTCTTGATCAAAAAAAAAGAAATAAAAGTGATTTTTTCGTGACTATAGTTACTTGTTATGAGAAATTAATATTATATATTTTATGTGAATTTATATATGAAATCATGTACATATATATATATATATATATATAAATTTAAAAGGTATTTTTGTCGTCTTATTTAAATCGTACATTAAATTGCCAAGAGTTATTTTGCAAATATTAAACAGCGACAACACTTTCTGTCTTATTATTGGAACATTATCAATCTCTTGATAATTGAGCAACAAATTTGTAGCTTATATATTCTTATTGGTACTATAAATGAAATCCAGCCTTTTATATAGTGTGTGGGATTGTATTAAATGTTGTAAATACGAATACATTTTAGATATATCTTGAACATTTGATATTGATCAACTAATTTTCTCAAAATGATTCAATAATTTAAGCCTTCTGTTTTTTTATTTATTTATTGACATTATGTATGTGAAAATCTTTTAGTACTGGCAAGTCAATATCATAAATTAGAATTTTAAGTTGATGGTAAGTTATCGACATGTTGAATTAAAAGATAAAACCATAAATGCTTGTTATTTTTTTTGGCTGAATATCACAACTCAGATTGGGCAAATTGGTAAAGTAATCAACATTTTGAGTTTTATGTATTGCCAAAAATATTCGACAATACCATTGATATAATAATATTATCGCGATATTATTGATAATATACTCGGGCAAAATTAGATATCTTCCATGCTATTTTTAAGAATTATTTTTATTTTTTCTGGACATAAGTTGTATGACAAGATCTAGCACATGTTCTTATCCAAAAAAAAAATATTTAGAGAACGTGTTATTATATACACAATGCATGTTTGTTGGTATAATTATTATAGTGAATTCTTTTTTATTCCATATCACACAATAACATTTTGAATGAGTAACAATATTATAATTGGTTAAACAGTAAATAAAATAATTTTACAATATTTTATAGCCAGATGACAGGAACAATAAATGCATATTATAATGGAAGGTACAAAAAATTTCAGAATGAGCAATGCAACGCAATGTACAAAAGTTAATAAATTTGGGAAGTGATGAATAACTAGATTTGGTTTGGATAGTGTGCCATTCAAACATTGGCTCAAATCAAAACCTCTTTAATTACAAAAAAACCTCTCTCTTTTGTCCTGACCACATAAAAATAAAAATAAAAATAAAAATAAAAAATAAAAAAAGCAACATAAGCATGCATCCAGTCAAAACTACTTTCCTTACACCAATTTTATTTGTAATTCTAACATAACTTTTACCAAACGGCACCGTTTCAGGCTTTCTTTGTCCATTTATGCTGATATTTTAGCTGTGTCTATAGGAGTAGTAGATACCTATAGCCCAGTTGCTTTTGTTCTATAACTGTATATAGTATAGTATAGTATAGTAGGTCCTGAACTTACAGAACCCTATATGTATATATGTATATATGTATATGTACTTGATCTTGTGAAAAGACACGAGAGACAATTTGTCTTCTGCCTGCCCGGAAAAAATCTATGCTAAAGATTTTGTAATACAAAATTTGATCCAATCCATATAATTAATATTTAAAAAGGATAAATAATAGTGTTAAAGAAAAGGATTATTATAGATTGTTAAATGATATCATATTAATATCCCCTCTCAATCAATCAGTAAACAAAAGAGTAAGACTGGCAACTGAACTGTGTTCAATAACATTATAAATTAATGGTATATACTTATTGCTTTTTACACAAGGGTTTATTTATGGGATTTTAGCATGAGCTATTAATATTATTTCAAAATTAAAAGAGAAGGCTAAAAAGAAAAAGGGAGCGCAGCACAGATCCCGATGGGAATGCAGGAAGGATACCCAGCATTGCTTGCTGTAACTCATTCTTTTTGTTTAGTTTAAAGGGCTTTGCTTTCTTCTCTTTACAAATCTCTTTTCAGAGAAAGAAATAAAGAAAGAAAGAGACTATAGATTCAAACACTAGATTTTGGTTTGGATTTCATTTCTTTTTTTCTACTTAAAGTGATCTGCAGCTACAATACAAAATTAAAATAGAGAGAATTGGGACATCATTAGTTTATTTTTTTCCAATCATTGACTAAATAAATAAATAAAAAAAAAAATCCCCCTTTTTATATTTATCCAAGTGAGAAAGGAGATTGATTCATAATAGAGAAAGAATGAGTAATGAAAGTAACAGCAGTAACCAAAATAATAATAACTGGTTAGGTTTCTCTCTTTATTCTGCTCCCGCCATGGAAGGCTCATTATCAGATCATCAAGAAGCTCAAACTTGTGGCTCTAATGGCGTTACTAATACTGTTCCTATAAACTTCTCTTCTTCTAGTTACGATTTTCCAGGGATTTTCTATGGGGCTGAAGGTGATCAAAACCCTGGATTTTACTCTCCTTTAACTGTCATGCCACTCAAATCTGATGGCTCTTTGTGTTTAATGGAGGCCATTAATCGCTCTCAACCACAAGGTAGTTTAATTCTCAACTTATTACTTTCTTTTTTATTTTATTTTACTGTTTTTACTTTGCATGGACTTTATTTTATTTATTTTTTTAACTATGAAGGTGTGGTAAATTCAACACCGAAACTGGAGGATTTTTTCGGTGGTGCAACAATGGGGTCCCATCACTATGACAGAAATGAAATGGATCTAAGTCTAGACAGTATTTACTATCACCAACAAAACCCTGATCATGAAAACCAAACCAAAACTGGCCAAGATTTTCTCAACACTTTTCACCACCAAATTCAAGTTCCAGATTACCCACATTACTTCAGGGGCCAAGATCATATTTACCAACCATCAAAAGAAACCAACTTTCAGCACCTCACAACAATGGCCACCACTGCTGCTGATGATGAAATGAAAAACTGGTTTTCTAGAAACTATCAAAATGGGCTTGCACTGGAGCAGAAGATGGACGTTTCTGTTGAAGGTGAAACTGGCCCCATCGGTTCGATAGGGTACAGTGATTTACAGTCACTGAGCTTATCAATGAGCCCTGGTTCACAATCAAGCTCTGTGACTGGCTCACAATCACAGCATGTTATGGTAGCTGAGTGCATGGGGATGGAGAATAAGAAAAGGGGGCCTGAAAAAGTTGATCAGAATCATAAGCAGATTGTTCATAGGAAGTCCATTGATACATTTGGACAGAGAACCTCACAGTATAGAGGTGTCACAAGGTAAGATTTTTTATTTTATTTTTTACCTTTTTTTGAGTTTTTACAATGTTTTTTTTTTTTTTGGGTTGATTTTATTGAATATGAATTTGTTATACTGGATGGATCTGTGATTCAGGCACAGATGGACTGGAAGATATGAAGCCCATTTATGGGACAATAGTTGTAAGAAAGAAGGCCAAAGCAGAAAGGGTAGACAAGGTTAGTAATTATTTTTCCAAAAATATTGTCTAGTTTTTTTTTTTTCCCCAAAATGTTGAAATATGAAGTCTTTTTTTTTTTTTTTTTTTTTCAGTTTATCTAGGGGGATATGATATGGAAGAAAAGGCTGCAAGGGCTTATGATTTAGCTGCACTCAAGTATTGGGGACCTTCAACCCACATTAATTTTGCGGTATGGTTTAATTTTCATTTTCTAGTTTGATTTTTTTACTAAGAAATGAGAAATTATTGAACCTCTTAAGTATATATTTAGTTGGAAAATTATCAACAAGAACTTGAAGATATGAAGAACATGAGCAGACCAGAATATGTTGCTCACTTAAGAAGGTACATCTTTTTTTATTTTTTTTTCTCCTTATTTTACTGTTTTTTTTTTTTCAATTCATTGTTTTGATTATCCACTTGTTTTCGGTTAATATATTACAGGAAAAGCAGTGGTTTTTCCAGGGGAGCTTCAATATACAGAGGAGTTACAAGGTCTTCATATTAAAATAAATTATGATCAATACTTTATGGATTAAAAATTAAAACTTTATCTTGTTTGAAACTTGATTTTCTTTATTGTTCATTAGCAGGCATCATCAACATGGAAGGTGGCAAGCCCGGATCGGCCGTGTGGCCGGGAATAAAGATCTTTATCTTGGCACATTCAGTGAGTTTCTTAATTTCTTTTTAATCATAATATCAAATTTCGTATCTACAAATTGTTTTAATCATAATATCAAAAAAAAATTTAATCATAATATCGAAATTTGATTTAGGCACACAAGAAGAAGCTGCAGAGGCATATGATGTAGCTGCAATTAAATTTCGCGGTGCAAATGCCGTAACCAATTTCGACATATCGCGTTATGACGTGGACCGGATTATGGATAGCAACGGTCTTCTTTCCGGAGAAATGGCTCGAAAAAAGAAAGTTCTAGAAGCTTCTAATGACAACAATGTATCAAATCCTAACAACATCATGGATTCAATTGAGGAGTTTAAGGTTGCGAATTTTTCACATGGGATTGTAGGAATCGAGGGGTTGACTTCCGGGCAGCAAGATTTGGACGGGTCGGGCAAGACGAGTCATCACTTGTTTAGTGGTTCTTCATCGGTGAGAAGCTCGGGCAGCCCGGATAAACCTGACCTGCCAATGCAATTTGCTTTGCCTCCACATGCGTCGAAGTTTTTCCCTTGCCCGACGAGTAATGTGAGCCCTTGGATCCCATCGACGGCCCAGATTAGGCCTCAAGTGCCACTATTTTCTGCATGGACTGATGCATCATGATGTGTTATTGATTCTTGAAGGAATTAGTTGTTGTGTGTTTTTTCATGTAGGAATTAATGTTTTGGTTGGGATTGGGGCTAATATCTTTATGTCAAAAAGTTCCAATGATTTTCAAGGAATGTAATATGGCTATTAATGAAAACTATTAAGGTATTTATGGAATGATTTTGACTACATGGGATGAACCATAATCATTAATTGTTGCTTTTTATGGTCTCAACTCTTTCATAAACAGCTCAAAATTTACCACAATATGACAAAGATAAAGTAAAATGCTTTTGACTAAAACAGCAAATGCACATACATATACATCCATAGTGTTCAATTTATCATTCACTTTCATAATCATTGCCAAATTCTAGTTAAATATTCATAATTAGTTAAAAGTATATATTTACCAAAGTTCCTTAATACTTACCCTCCATTAATGACCAGCTAATTTAGCATTCTCCCTGTAATTGGCATTTAAGATCAGGGACAATTCAGCAAAATGGCATCATGTTTTGGTGTAATAAATTGTTTTTTTCCTTTTTAATCATCAAGTTTTATTGCAAGACCTTTTTTTTCTATCATCATGAAAATGATTCCCAACATGTCTCTATAATAACAACTATAATAAATATGCCAAATTTGTCCCACTCAAGCTTTACCAATGATAATCATCAAGTTTCTTATGTCGAAAAAGACATTTGCAATAAAAAAAACAACAAAAGAATTATGAATTATAATACAAATTTAGATGGAACTAGTAGATTAACAATAATGGGTTCTGTGAAAGTTTTTGATTTGCAGGAATCTGAAAGATTTGCCGGCCAATATAGATAGAACTGGGGTTAGGATTTTTTCACATTCATTGACTCATCATTACTATTATAGCATCATGAGGTTTTCTCGAACGAATGAAATTTCATCATTCCTTCCAAACTCCAGTTGTCTCTTCTTTGAATCAAATGAAATTTGATAGAGACTCAATGACAAGTTCTATGTACATGTTAAAAAAGAGGATATTGACTTTAAAATCATTACAAAGATTTATTATATACTCCCTCCTAAAATTTGTGTAGTTATAAAGAAAAGTACATGGAGATCAAAATATATTTTGTATTGTTTTATTTAAATATATTGTTAAATATCTCACAAGATTATTTATATAATCATTTAGATATATGAAGCCTTAAATATTAATAAAAATATATGCACTCGCTTTTGTCAGGTACATAAATTTATAAATATATTCATGTTTGAGTACATCATTCACTTTGTATTCATGTCAGTTGACTAATAAATTTAAATTTAATTTATTTAGCCAACAATGCCTCTCATAAATTGAATTTGCTCATGCCGCACAAAGCAAAGATATTCTTGAGAAAGAGGGTCCCCAAAGTGATTTAGTAAAAATATCGGTAAGTTCTGGGTTATGACAATATTCCATATTGATATCAATTTCACTCACAAGCTCCCGTAAAAAATGAAAACGAGGTTCAACTGTGTTCGTTTCTACCATGTAAAATGGGGTCTTTTGAGACCAAAATAGCGGAGCTTTATCACAATATAATATTGTCAATGCTTGAAATTTAAACTCCGTGGAATACCTCTCATCCACAAAATCTAATAGCAAACTGAAGAAGGTGCGATGTATTTCGCCTCGGTGGTGGGAAGAACCACTATCGGCTATTTTTGAAAGAAATTGCTCCACTTTCAAGATTAAAAACATAGTGAGAAGTACATTGAAAATCATCAATGCTTCACTACCAGATTATCCAAAAGATTTTCTAAGAACTTGTGCTTCATAGAAAACGTCATGATAATTTTTTTTTTTGACATATTCCAAAATTCTTTATGCCGCCTTCGAATGATTTTAGTAAGATTTCTTCATGAACATACTAATCAAGCTTACAACAAATGAATATCGGGTCTTGTGGCGATTGAATACATCACATTTTCAACTATACCTCGAAACACGGTGGAATTCACAAGTTTTCCTTCACCAGTCTTCCTTAGCTTCAATCCAGTAGTACAATACCAAATTTTAAATTCTCCATTTTATTTCTTTAAAATATCAGTTGCACAATTTTCTTTTGAAATAAAAATTCCTGACTTTATTTGTTGAATATTAATTCAAGAAATTGATGTAATTCTTCATGATCAGTTATTTCAAATTGTTTCATCATAAAAACTCAAAAATCTTTCAACATATCCAAATCATTTCCCGTGAAAACAGGATCATCAACTTATAAACTTACAACCACAAAATGACATTTTCATTTCTTTTAATGTAAAGAGTATCCTCATAAAGATATCTTTCAAAATCATACTTAAAGGCATAATCATTCATTCGATCATACCAAGCGCATGGAGATTGTCTCGACCCATTAGTCTTTTTAAGTTTGCACACTTTATCTTTTTCGCCCTTATAAGAAATTCGATTGGCTGCTCAAGATAGGTTTTTGCTTTCAAACAACCATTAAGAAATTCAACCAATATAACTCTTATAGCCTAAAAAATATTCTATTGATTAACAGTAAAATCTCTTTCTGATGTAAAAATATTATTGCTTAAATATACCAATATAATTCAAACTTTTTTTATAAATCTAAACAATTCTAATTTTCTTGTTTTAAAAAAGGAAAGCGAAAATATAGAAGTAAGAATCTAGCAAATCTTTATTCTAATACTACGAAGAATTTTAATTCTATTTACACCCTAAATTTTAAGGTAAGAATTCGAGATATGGCTCGATCTCGGTCATTACACAGACTCCCCATAATGCATACTAGCAGACGAGTTCATGTCCTACTCACTGAACCTGGTAAATGTTGGAAAACAGTAAGCTATTTTAAAGCTTAGCAAGCCATTGTGTGTTGTCACTTTGTGACTGAAATTCGAACACGGTTCGTATCCGAGATACGAAATATTATTTGATATTTTTGTTCTACTCCGGGAGTAGATGACTTTAGCATTTCGAATTTCTCGATTCGGAGTTATAACGAATGAGAAATTAATGGTTAAAGAGAGGATACTCAATTGGTTAAAATGGGTTGAAATAGTGCTATCCCACATTGGAAACATATCAATGTTTAAGATAGTATATCAACAATTGTGTTTGGAATTGGGTTTGTGGCCTTGGTCATAACATGTTTGTGTGGGTTTAGAGGGGGGAGGACCTAGCTATGGTTAACCATGGCTAGACCCGCCTCGCGCACACACGCGCACTGCCGACCGACCGGGCGGGTCCGGGTCCGGGTCGTGGCTAGACCCGCCTCGCGCACACACGCGCACCGCCGACCGACCGGGCGGGTCCGGGTCGTGGGTCGTGGGCTTGGGCTCAATAGTATTATCTTTTTGGGCCAAGTTTAATTGGATTATTTTAATCAATCTTGGGCCCAATTTTTTTTGCTTCCAACAGAAAAATAGACCAATGGGTTATACACACTACATAGAAACGCTGGCCACGTTTTTATGCAGATTAATTATCTTCATCAGTTAGTCAAAAACGTTTGGACGTTTTTTTGGAACCTCCAAAAACTGCCTTACGTTTTTGCTCTTACTAATGACAGAAATTAATGGTGTTTAATGGCTGGTCTGTTTTAGAGCCTATATAAAGGCCTCCTCCAGCAGCAGAAGAAACACACCAAGCATAAGTCTTCTTCTCTTTTCTCTTCGTCTCTCCAGAGTTCATAAGCGAAGTATTAGTCTTAGTTTGCTCAAGTATCAAAAGTGGTTTTGATACTACGCTGATATATCGTTGTATCTTGGGACGTTGATTGCATAAACCCTTTCAGAATTCGTTTGTATTACGAGCAGATTTTGCAACAGTAAAATCATATCGTTGACTTTTTTCCCAACATTTCTGAAATTTGCATTCAAAATAAATAATACAAAATCAGTATAAACACAAAAGTACATAAAAAAATGCAATAATCCAAATCAATACAAGTTTAAATAGATAAAATCCTTAATTATCTCCAAATTTGCAAAAACTAGTACAAAGAGCAAATAAACATCAATTTTTTAATTAATTAATTACATACCAAATAGGTACGTACACAGTTTGTAGATACTAAATACAGTCCAGAGTATAATAACATATCACCCAATTTGTCAATAAGTGTTTTTTTTTTTAATGTTTATAAACATTTGAATTAATCATATAGGAGTAAGTAACAAAGATTTTGGTAAAAAGCCCAAGTATCTCTATATGATTTAATTCAAATGTTCACAAACTACTTTCAATATATTTCATCACCAAATGAAACTAACATTTTCAAATAGAAAATCTGCAGTGCCTTAAATAATTGATAATCTTGCAGTTTTGATGATTGACAAAGCCAGATAAGGATGTGACCTTGGGGTAAATATTTGAACAAAAAAGTTCATTCAAACCTAGCAATGCAACAGCAAAATAATTGTCGTACAAAGGACTCTAAGAGATCTTTAAAATAATTGATTAGATTCCATTGTCACTTTGATGCCAATCAGAAAGTGTGTAATTTGCTTTATTATTTCACTGTAAAATTCTTTTAAAACTACTTTATTATTTTCGTACTGGAAAAAAACTTTTTGGTAGAGTATACCAATCACTATTATGAGTATCGAATTCGAACCGAATTTGATTAGTTTTTCTGATTCAATCTCGATCTTGAGCCTTATTACATGAGTTCGAGCTCGAGCTCGCGAGTTGGAGTCGAACACATCTCACAAACTTGTAATTATAGCGGAAAAATTTGAAGTTTGAATATTTTTATTAATTTTTTAACATATATTTTTTAATATAATAATTGATATCATATCCATACTTCATATTTGATTCGGGCTGATTGTTTGGTACTGGACCGGGTTCAATCTTTACAGATATATGGACGAATATGATTACTTTAATTTGCTAGTCAAAGATCTGTTGCTAATTGGGCTTGGTTGGGTAAATGGGTCAAGTAGACCCGAAAGTAAGTTCCTGGTGCATTAATGATTAATCTAATAGGTAAATTTAGTTCATGGGCCTATACATCAAAATTCAAAAATAATTTTTCGTTAAGAGTTTAAATGAAAATGTTGTTGATGATAGTCATTTATGCTAATAAATTTAATTACAACTTCAAATATAATATAATAAATAATTATTAAAATTGTCTTGATTCATAAACTTATCTTACACAGAGTATTATTATATAGAAAAACAATATCACATCTTTATAAACTGAATCCAGGCTGTAACTAATGAAAGGCCTACCGAGAAAGTAGACAAGAGTTGGTTGGATTAGTCTATAATTTTTTTATTTTTTATTTAGTTTTTCAGAAATTTATTTCATCGAAATTATATATGGTTGATACATCTTCAAAATATTTCAAGGAGTTCTATAATAGAAAGTTCCAAACAACATATCAAAGATACTTGAAAAATTAGTTTGATTTGCATTTCTCATAAATTTTTTTCCAGAAAACTTTAATTTTTTTTTTACTATTAATAATTAGACATTTCATCCAATGATGAAAATATTTTTATCTAATAGTACCTCAAAGTGACTATCAAAATAATTACATATCTTGATTTGTGGGAACGCAATGTGTAAAATAAGATCCACTTTAATTAGTTCTATAATGTTTAAATTTTCTTGAAAAGAAAGAACCCATCTATCTATACAATGTTCTCAAAAAAAAATAATTTTTTTTTATAAATAATATATTGCATCAAACTTAATCATTACATTTTTTTTCTTACACAAAAAACATATCAAAACATTCTTTCACTTATATATTTTCACTCCCTAATCAATTTCCATACAATTTTTTTTTTTTTTTTTTGATAACCCAGGAAGCCACAGCCGCCACTGGCGGAGCCCGACCACTCTTAGAGCGGAGCCCGACCACCAGTGCGCACAGGGTAAACCTGGGGGTTGGCACAAGACCCGCAACCATACCAACCAGGTAAATCTCCCCAAAGGGGAGGCGGATGTCTCCAGTGGAGTTTGAACCCTTGTGGAAGCAAACCTGGAAATTTCAGGCCATGCCCTTAACCACTCGGCCACACACCTTTTGACAATTTCCATACAATTTCGTCATCATAAGATGGAGACCATTAGACAAAGGTGGGGGTCAAATTGCTGTGCCTCAATTGACATTTCTCCACTGAAGATCAAGTTTTTGATTTGGATATCCAGCTGGATTTTAATTCATTTTATTTTGTGTGCTTTGTGTTATGTAATGTGGTTTAATTTGGACCTCGTAGATCAGATCACTAATACCAAGTCTAGCTTCATTTCATATTAATGAACTTATTTAAACTATTTGTCTCAATTTAGTTTGTAAATCACCATCCAAGCAACACACAGATTCAATTTGTCTGTCTACCAAAAGACAACCCAAATTAAATTACTCTTCCATTTATAGGTGGTTGTGTATAATGCATGCTTCTAGAGAGTTCTATTACTACCTAGTACCTATTGAATTGTCGAAAAATACTTTGGTTTTGAATGTGCACCCGACTAATTATACATTGCATTATATGTACACTTTGCAGCACCCAACTGTCTATATATTGCATGATTTGTGCGTTTTAGTATATGATGATATAAATCATGCCTGAGACACGTGACAAATTCAAATAATTCCTCTTCTTGTTGACTAATTTTTAACACATTACATGTAAAAAATATGAAATACTCGAATACACTTAACGTCGCAAGTGGAATACTTTTGGAAGACCCCCACAGGCAAGGCAGGTGTCTTTATCATGCTAGCTAGAAGATGAATGGACTTCACTAGCTACTCAAATGAATTCTAGCCCACATATACGTTACTGCAATCCAATGCCTAGTACCAATCATCTAGTACTCTTGCCTTCAATCGTCAATTAATTTCTTGATATGTTTTATACCAAAAAGGGATAAAAAAACTGGCAAACTTATTTCATATTGGATCTTAGGTTGATTCCTAAATATTAGGTGGATCTAGGTTCAAGATATAATGGAATTTAAAATTTAGATTTAATCTCGACTCAGTTAATAAAAAATTGAAAAATATGTAAAGTGGATAAAACTACTCAAACTTAATTGTGCTAAACATGTTCTCACTTTAAATAATATACAATTTATTATCCTAAAATAATACATTTGTCGTAAATACTTCCCGTTAAATAGTGAACTTAATTTTCAAAACAAAGAAAGACTCATTTACTTAAGTAATGGCAAATTGAAAAAAAAAAAGAGAGAGAGTAGATATAGCAAAAAAGCCCATTTAATAGTTAACCAAAAGAAAGAAACGATTACTTAACTAATGATGTGGTGATATAATTAACTATGGTTAAGTTAGATTAGATAGAAATCCTTTTGTTGGTATTGTTAGAATGAATTTTGGCATAAATTTTAACACATGCAAAATTTTGGTTAAAAGAGGATTTCATTTTCTATTGATCTCTCTCAAAAAAATTCTTATGCATACATAGATAAGGGTTTGAACATAAAATTTGGTATTAAATAACCAGGCTGATTTGTAATATGATTTAAACAAACATTTAAACTGAATGGAATTTAAAAGAATGTAATAACTAATAAAAAGCATATTATAATTATTGAAATATGCATTCAAAAGATACATACTTATACCTTCTTGAAGCAAGACTGCAAGAAGCTTTGGAAAATGAATGAACAATATTAGAGATACCAATTAAAAATGCATTACAAATACAACATTTTGTAATGTTGGATAAAAAGATACTTAAATATGTTTTTGAATTGTCGATGAGGTTTAATTTAGTTGATCGGTTGAGTCTTAGAGATCGTGGTTTCAACCCCTAGTGGTGTATGTAAATTGCTTTCTCAATTTAGATGATAGTTTGTAGTAGTTTATAAATACAACTAGAGAATTCGATGATAAAGCACGGGAAACTAATGATTACAATATAAAAATAATCAAATATATATATATATATATATATATATATATTGATATAAAACGAAATTTGTTATTGTAAAATGCAAATGAAAAAGTTTGATTCAAGTTTGTCGACTATTAATGAAGATTAACTTAAAATGCATACTAAATCATAATATTTTAGATTATCAAATAATAAAACAAGATCGTTAAATTGACCAAAATGATATTAAAAAATAAAATCATTAATAAATATCACTATTAAGATATATATATATATAAAGTAGTTTTTTTAATTTGAAATGAAAAAGATATAGGGTGTCAATAACAAAAATTGGGATGCCATTAATAACTCTCCACAGTTTTTGCCATAGTGTTCTAAAATTGGAGCATACCTACTATTTGTTGATTGTGTCACTCTAACAACCAAAATTCAATAAATTGGATTTAAATATAATATTTGAGGTAAAGAATTTGAGTGGTGTTGGTGCAGAGGAAGACCAACAAACAATACCATTTATATACAAAATACTGAATAAAGATTTGTATTGAATTGACAAGGTTTGGTGTTGAGAAAAACTACCTGG
The DNA here is from genome assembly GCA_963669365.1 of Verbascum thapsus. Taxonomy (NCBI): domain Eukaryota; kingdom Viridiplantae; phylum Streptophyta; class Magnoliopsida; order Lamiales; family Scrophulariaceae; genus Verbascum; species Verbascum thapsus. Next base: position 4,491,307 of record OY770107.1, on the reverse strand, counting down.
TATAGGGACCAGGTGGTCCAAACCCCTTATGTGCACTTGGGTTATTCGTTTCATGGTATGTATGACAGATTAAAATATTTTCTTATTAATGACTGCGGTTTATTTGATAATTATATTTGTAGTAAAATAACAAATAAACACAAAAATAAAATTCCAAAAGACTTGATTGGGCCCATTTTAAGAAAATGAGATTTGAGTTTCGTTTTGGGCCAGAAGACATGGACATGGTTGTTTGACCTTGACTTTAGTCCCCAACAGAATGTTGGTCTTCTAGCGTACCCTTGTTACTATCGGTGAATTGCAGTTAGGTTTGCTAATGGGTAGGGATTGCCCATACCCGAACCTGACCTGATTCATAGATCTGAACTTGACTCGGACCCGATGACACTAGGTAGTTCGGGTTCAATACTAATTTTTACCCGCGAGTATTTTACCGGAAAAATATTCGAACATTACCAAATTTTTCCCTTTAAAAATATCCGTGGGTCTATACTTAAACAATTCCCGAAGTTTACCCGTGGGCATTTGTCCGACACGGACCCTGACGCGAAATATACCCGGCCCATCGGGTCTAACTTTTTTTGGACCTGTGGGTATGCAATCTGGTCCGGGGTAAAACATTTTTTTTTTTTTTGGTATTTCATGAGTTCAATTTGGGTTTGTGTATTTCCCACCCATTGACAACCCTAATTGCAGTCTACAGAGATTTCATGGCCAAAAGCTTTTTGTTTATCGTGTTTCTTGTTTTTGGTGGGGAAAACATAGGATTATTTATAGGTAATTCTATATCAGATCGTATTCAATTGAATTGATTTGTTGTAGTTCACTAATGCGCGATATATATGTTGTTTTAGCAAAATAGTCTATCATTCAATGATGTATAACATATATGTTCAATTGAATTCGATGTATTATAGAATTTCTTATGATGTGTGTTTGAGTAATTGGAAGGTAAGATGGACCATGATATTATTTATATACATGACTTGATTGGAAAAAAAATACCATCTTTTTATCCATTTTCACAAGTTAATTTAGTTGTACCGCATAATCTTGATTTTTTTAGGATTTGTTGAATTTGATTTTGACCAAGTCAACTTAAAAGTCGGCGCCAAATTATTAAATATCTAACTCAGAGATTGAGCATTAAATGCTTATTTAACCTAAATATGTTGATATAACTAATCAAACTTGAATACATGTTTGATAAAGTTTAAAAATTGAAACTCGACCTCAATTCATTTCAATTATTAAAATAATAAAATACGCAAGAATAATCCAAATTATTCGAACTTAGTTTATCTGTTCAATTAAAATTCTTGTGTGTTAAATCAAATTATAATCAACCTAAATATTGTAAAAAGTCCACTTCCACTCACATGTTCCCACTCGCCTTTGTCAAAGAAACTATAGATAGTTTCTTGAATACAATCCCACCATTTCAACCGAAATTCAAGTCAAGGGCTTACAAATCCTAGGTATCATTGTTCCATTTTCATATTCATGTCATATGTCTTTCATGTATAAACAAGGATTGCTTTAGATTACATTACTATTCACTTATTTGTAACATAATAATTGGAGACTATAATATAAGGTTGTATTATTGTTAAAGGAAATACTATTTTTTCCTAAGTATTTGTTGCTTCCATTCTAATTAACATTTAGTCCGTATATAAAATTCTTTAGATTACATGTTCAATTCAACGAGTTGTTTTGCTGAAGTATTACTCAAATTTAAAAGCCTTTGCTTTTTATATGAAAAGTTAGTATGAACAAAATCATGTTGACTTACACAAAATGTTATTTCATCTAACAGATTAAACATGGATTATATTGAAATACAGTGCTTCCCTACAATTCATTATAGACATTCATACAAATATATTACATGTTTCAAATAATATGTTTTACATGGAATATTTAGATTACGAATATGATATCTATTTACTAAAATTCATTAATACCACTCTCACTTTTCCTTTTTCATCATTTGGTTGAGTGACACCATCCTTTTGTCATCATTACGCAGAAAAGCAAAACCCTCTTGTTTATTTACCTGCTTCACCACCCCTACATTTTTGGAAGAAACTTTTATATTTATTTCAGAAAAATTTATTTGAATTATAATTGAAAATTTAGAATTGCTACTTCTATACGGAAAATTCTATAAGGTCTCGGTCCATTTTTAACCACAAGTTTTGGGGGTGGTGGGTTGCATTCCCACATGAGGTACCCTGTGAAAACCACCCACCTCCTCCCAAATGTATGGTAGGCATGGGCCGGGACCAAAGGTCGGGTCCGTGAAAGAATTGCCCCTTCTATACCGTTAGCTGCCCTTGAGACCAAATCAGGCATTGTCAATTGTCACTTATCACCATCTTTAACCCCGATCACCCTATCTTTGTATCGATATGTATAATACCTTAAATAATTCATATCAAACTATTTTATCCACAACATTTATTCATAACAAAGGAAAAACATGCTATCTTGTGACATTTGGTGTATATATATCGAATCAACTTAAATATTTTCTAATCGATCTTACAATGATCATAATGCAGTATTTAATTTATTTGATGGTGTATATTACATCCATTCTGTTAGATCCAGTGTATAAAATTTTCCCACCTGACCCCTTATCCACATGTGCCCTATATTTACAATACAATACAGTATAATATCCCCCCCATAGTTTCATTCATAGCCATGCTAACATGCACCTAGACATCACCAAGCAAACCAGCAAATAACAATTAGATTTATTAATCCCCCCTTCTCTCTCTAAAAACCCATTATCTTAATCACCAAAAACTCTAAAATTCCTGCCGAACAGTACGTACACAGTGTACGTCCTAAATGGGTACAATTTGGGGCCAGCAGTACCTTCTCGCTGTCGCCCTCCTACTCCTCTCCGCCACCACCACCGCCGCCGCCGCCGATCCAGACGACGAACAGTGCCTAACCCACCTCTTCCAATCCCTTCAAGACCCTCTAAACAGCCTTCAAAACTGGACCAAAACCACCTTCTCCAGCCCCTGTCAAGGCCTAACCTCCTTCCTCCACGGCGCCACCTGCAACAATGGCCGCATCTACAAGCTCTCTCTCTCTAACCTCTCTCTAAAAGGCACAATTTCCCCTTTCCTCTCCAACTGCACCAATCTACAATCCTTAGACCTCTCCTCAAACCAAATCGCCGGCCCAATCCCGCCGGAGCTTCAATTCCTAGTCAACTTAGCAGTCCTTAATCTCTCCTCGAACCGCCTCTCCGGTCAGATTCCCGACCAATTGGCTTCGTGTGCTTATCTAAATGTCATCGATCTCCATGATAACCAGCTCTCCGGCCCTATCCCGGTTCAGCTGGGGCTACTAGCGAGGCTCTCGGTTTTCGATGTGTCGCATAATAGGCTTTCCGGGCCGATTCCGGCTTCGTTGGGGAATCGGACCGGGAACTTGCCCCGGTTCAATGCGAGCTCTTACGAGGGGAATAAGGGTCTGTTTGGGTACCCTTTGGCCCCCATGAAAAGCAAAGGGCTTCCGATAATGGCGATTGTGGGGATCGGTCTGGGAAGTGGGCTGATTAGTTTGGTGCTTAGTTTTACGGCGGTTTGTGTTTGGTTGAGAGCTACTGAGAAGAAATCCGCCGATGAAGAAGGCAAGATCACTCAACTCATGCCTGATTATTGATGAGATTATTTTTATTATTAATTATAATTTTGCAATTCTATTGGAATTTTAGGGATTAATTGAGGTATATTTCTTTGAGTTTGAGGTGTGGGTTTGATTTTTGATTTTTTTTTTACCACCAATAGATACCGTTTTCTCAGATTTTGGAATTCTTTTTCCTAAGTTTAAGGTTTTTTTCTCGTCTTTTTTTTTTGTAGTTCTTGGTAATTTTCTAGACAACAGTTGTTAATCCGTACAAATATGTAAATAGTTTGAATGAACGTATTAAATTTTGAGATTTTAGTGAAATGCTATTGTTGTTTCTCTGTTTTTTTTAATCCATTTAAGCTTTACAGCTAATTAAGTGCATGATTGAGAAGCATAATTATCAAATAAAATAGTAATGTACTCTAATTCGTAATGTTAGTTAATGGGCATTCTGGTAGACTACCAAAAAGTTTGAGTCCAAAATTCTGGTAAGAACGCACATAAAAGATAACATTAAAATCTCTGATTTTGGATCACATTTATTTGTGACTTCTTTATGTTATCTTGTTTGATTAGGCATAATATTAATTAGTTGGATTAAGAAAGTTGGGGAAAGTTGGTAGAGTTGGGTTTAAGTGCCACGTTCATTAGGATTATTCTTGTGTATTTCTTTTATGAAAAATAACCTTGTTTTTTTAAATTAATCAATCAAGTTATTTTTTTTAATAAAATTATAATAAATTATAATAAAATCAATACGCAAGTACTTGCATACATAGATAACATTTCATATTACTGTTGTTGGATAGAAAGTATGAAGGAAAATTGTAATGAAGCACGTTAGTGTAGGATGATTAAGGTTGGTGGATGAGTGGATTGACATTATACTACAACTGTGCGAGCAAATTTTGTGGTCCTCTTTTTTAGTACCTCAAATAATTAATCAAAAAATAGATATGTGTACTTTCTTTTATTAATATCGTACTTATATTTAAAATCACATCAACATGGTTGGGGACACATGTAAATTAACATTTCTTCTTAGCCACAAAATGTCCCCTGTTGTATTCAACATTGTCACATTAAATGGGCTACAATATTCCATTCCATTGCATTCATACTGTTGTATAATTGCTTGTATGTATAGATATTTGTCTAATCTCGCGTATTGAATAGTAACTTATTCAAATAGTTATTAGTTGACTACATGATATGAAAATTCGGGGTTTCTAACTTTCAGAATAAATTTTATTTTCAATCTTTTTTCCGATTTTTTTAAAATTCCAATGAGAACTCATCATTTTCAAAAATTATATTTCAAACCTCATTTCCAAAGTTCTAAATATTATTTAATTTATGTTACTAGACTAACTTATGTTAGTAATAATACTTCAAATAATTTTAAAATACTTACTCCTTATGTGTTTAGTTCTTCGTCCTTTGGGCTTAACTTTTGAGTTTCAGCATGATTCATCAATGCAATAAGAGTATTCGAATCACTCTTCTTGATAGGTGCAATGCAATGTTGCTGAGGTCAATATACGAGGATCACTTTTAATCGATTTGATCCCTTATTTATTATTAGATGACTTAATAAAAATATTTTACCAAAACACTCAAATTAAATAGTAGAAAAATGATCAACCCCATTTAAACTGATACCTTATAGAATTTTCACTTAATGTTATAATACTAATAATAATGGTACAGATAAAGTCCCAAATGGCATGCATGTTTGTAATCATAATATGGGGCCTCTGCGTGCGTCTGTTCGTTTTACCCTTTTTTTTTTCTTCTTAGATCCAAACATAATGCTGTCATATTTTGAGTGATCCCATTCACTGCTCATTACAATTATCAATAACAGAAAAGCTTTTGATTTTTGATCTCAAATTTCATTTTTTAAGAACATATTATATATATATATATATATAAGAATAATGTTTCTGGGATATTTGCCTTAATGAAAAGATTCTAACGTTTTACTCTGTCTAGCGTTCAACACCTTCTCTTAAGGTTTTAATAGGCTTTTTTTAAAAAAAAAAAAAAAAAACTTTTTGGGTACCTTAATATTTTTCTAACTAGAAATCCTATTTTTAGGAACAATTATATCTTTTTGATGTTATTTGCAAACTTAGGTGATTCAAACATTTGACATCATGTGTGATAAAGAGAACCATTATTAGCTTATTTGCCTTATCTACTGTGAGCCTGTCAGCTATGGGCAACCTAGGCTGGTTTACCTCTCCTGTGTGTTTTGCAGGCTATTGCACAAGAGTGGGGTTTACCCAGTGAGCACCTAACGATAGCGGCTGCGGGTTCCCTTGTCATTAAAAAAAAAAAAAGAGAACCATTAACTAATTGGACAACTAAGTTTTGTTAAAATATTACAACCAATAATAAATAGTATATTGGTCCAAGGTGGGCCTATTTTGGGCTGCTCTTGGGCTAGACCACTATTGGGCCCAATACAAGCCTGCTTCGTTGGGCTAGCCCAATCAAGGCCCATTTGAATTGTGTTGGGCCGGGCCTAAGTGGCAAAAATATTATTATATTTTAGTTTTTTAAATTACTTTTTTGTGTTTTCTTTTTTACTGAATCACATTGTTACGGGCAAAAAGGTCAATTTACATTTTAAATCCAACCTTACGTCATTAAGGGCCCATTTGGATGGATGGATTTGGGCCTAGGGATTTACAAATCATCATCTCAAATCCATTTATTGGTGGTTGGCCCAAATAATAAATGCGTGAATTTGATATCCATTGTTGGGATGAATGGATTTGAAACTCATTTTAATTGGATTTTAAATTCACTCTTAAACCTTGTCATTTCAAATCCATTTCCCATTTAGAATCAACTTTTACCATTTTCTCCATGAGAGTTGAGAATTCTCTTCTCTCTCTACTGTATGATCTTCCAATCTCTCTCTCTCTCTCACTTCTCACTATGTTCTTAAAATTTCACGATAAATGTAGACAAATGGAGATGTTTCTTTTGCAATGATTTTTTAATTTTTCTTCTAAATTATTATTAATATAGGCATATATTTCATATTATTCAATAGTTAGTTTTAAATTAAGAATAGTTAAATGCTTATTATATGGGTTTTTATACATTAAAAATAATTAAGGTCAATGAAAATAAGTATTAATTTGTAGCTTAAAATGATAAAGATAACTTTTAACAATTAATAGTATAGAGAAATCAAGTAAAATTTTGAAGGATTTCAATTCCTCTATCATAATTTTTAACCAAACAATGAAGTTGAAATATATGAATTTGAAATCGTGACAAATACATATAGATTCCCAAACAAAAGATTTTCAATTGTATGGATTTCAAATCTAAGGTGTTTGAAATTCATTCATTTCAAATCCTTAGCCAAATCCAAATCCATCCATCTAAACGGACCCTAAGTGAAATTACAAAGTGTTAGTTGTAATTTATTAAATTAGGGGATATTTTTATAATTAACAATACCTCAAGACCTTAATATAAATTCCTATATATATAAATAAAATCAATGACCGATATATTTTTAGAATCTTCTTTTACACATAATATCATATGAAGAAAAATTTTGTTGCTGAAAAAAGAGTATTTTTTTCGAGTTGGCAATGTTAAAAGCATAAATCTTATCAAATATGATTTCGACCATGATTTCTGAGAACACTCCGCTCAAGATGAACATAGAAATCGGAATTGAAGTGTGCAACTTCATATTAAGGAAATGCTTTAAAAAATGAATTCTTTTGAGATTTCATGGTGTATGAGACCTATGATGAAATAAAATATGCATGGAATAACATATCATGCAATATAATATGGACTAATTCGTAAATGCGTAATCTGTTTGCTACATGCAACGAAATGCACGAAATGATCAGCATCTTGTTAAATGAAGCAGGATTTTCATATCATGTTGAATTACATACATTGTTGAAAAAGTGAAAAGACAAAAAAACACAAAATTTATGCGGTTCAACCATTTAGCTTATGGTTATAAAACAATGTCCAAAAGGATATAACACTTTTATTATAAATTTGTCAAAATTTAAATTCAATGTCAATATTCAAATTCAAGATTATCATGCTAAGCATGATAATTTTGAAGGTTGAAGATTTGATGATGTCATGCATGACATAAGCGTGGACGTAAATTTCAAAAATGGCGGGCGAAGCTCTCCTATAAATAGAGCTTCGTCCATTGTTAAAATCCATCCCGAAAAACATTTCTATTTCTTCCTATAAGCTTTCTTCTCCTTTTGTTTGTTATAAAAGAGAGTGTGAGTGTTTTACTAGTTCGAGACGGATAAAATTATTCCGGCTTTGTGATTAGTAAAGAAGTTTGTAATTCATTTCAAATTGATATTATTATAGCCTTGTCCCGTGGACGTAGCCTAAATTAGGTGAACCACGTTAAAATTTGTGTCCCTTATTTTCTATATTTTATTGTTGTCTCAACTCAAATAATGTCATATTCCAACGCTTCCGCAGCGCGTACCGCCTAACAGTGGTATCAGAGCCACTAGGTTGGAGTACCGTTCACAAGAAAGTTTCCGTTGGTGTATACATAATTTTAGTAGTATAAATTAAATACTATCGGGAAGTTCTGAAAAGTGAGCTTACTCGGGGGAAAGTATTATTTATATGGTACTATATTTTGTATACTACGGTTCGAAGTGAAACGGTTGTTTTAAAAATGACGGCGAAATTTGATATTGAGAAATTCAATGGAAATAATTTTTCATTGTGGAAAATGAAAATAAAGGCGGTGTTACGAAAAGACAATTGTCTTATGGCAATTGAGGGTAGGCCGGCGGATATCACTGATGATAAGAAGTGGGAGGAGATTGATGGTAATGTTGTGGCCAATTTACATTTGGCATTGGCAGATGGAGTTCTGTCCAGCATTGCGGAAAAGAAGTCAGCCAAAGAAATTTGGGATACGCTGACGAAACTCTACGAAGCCAAATCGCTACACACTAAAATATTCTTGAAGCGGAGACTTTACACTTTACGGATGGCGAAAACCACGTCGGTGACCGAACACATCAACGTTCTAAATACACTATTTTCACAACTCACTTCAATGGGTCATAAAATAGAAGCAAGTGAACGTGGGGAGCTTTTACTCCAAAGCTTACCTGATTCATATGATCAACTTATCATCAACCTGGCGGGAAATTCTACGACAGATTGTCCAGTCTTCGATGATCTTGCGGCCTCGATTCTAGAAGAAGAAAATAGGCGCAAGAACAAAGAAGACAGATTGGCAAGAGGCGTTGTTGATGGCAAGAGGAAGGTCTATGGAGCGTGGGTCGAGTGGGAGCCATAGTCGTGGCAAGTCCCAGACACGGAGTAAGAAGCACATTAAGTGTTACAATTGTGGTGTAAAGGGGCACTACAAAAGTGAGTGTCCAAATCCCAAGAAGAAGGAAATTTTCAAAGGAAAGGACCCCGAGTCATCTAATGCTCAGGCTAATATAGCAGAAAATTTGAGTGATGGCGATATACTATGTAGCAAGGCATCAATATCTGCAGATGGCAGAGCGAAGTTTGATGATGTGTGGCTGATCGATTCCGGTGCAACATGGCACATGACGTCCCGTAGAGAATGGTTTCAAAATTATGAACCGGTTCGTGGGGGACAGGTGTACATGGGAAACAATCATGTTTTGGAGATCGCTGGCATAGGTACTATCAAAATAAAGATGTTCGATGGTACAGTTCGCACTATTCAAGGAGTTCGGCATGTAGAGGGTTTAAAAAAGAACTTGTTGTCTGTTGGACAACTTGATGATCTTGGGTGTGTGACTCACATTGAAAATGGAGTCATGAAGATTATCAAAGGCGCGCTTGTTGTTTTGAGGGCAGAAAAGATCGCATCGAATTTATACATACTTAAAGGTGACACAGAGCAGGGAGCTAATGCGTCGATTGCATCGGCCAGTTCGGCAGAAGAGATGACGATGTTGTGGCACAAGAAACTAGGCCATATGTCGAAGAAAGGTCTCAAGGTTCTCTCTGATCAAAAGTTACTCCCAGGGCTTACAAAGGTAATATTACCACTTTGTGAGCATTGTGTTACAAGTAAGCAACATAGGGTTTCGTTTGGACGATCTATCAATAGGAGCAGCTGCATCTTGGATCTGATTCATTCAGATGTTTGGCAATCACCAGTTTTGTCTGTTGGAGGAGCAAAGTATTTTGTCTCTTCATTGACGATTTCTCGAGGAGATGTTGGGTGTATCCAATCAAGAAGAAAGCAGACGTGTTTGAGTTTTTCAAAGTTTTCAAAGCGCGGGTGGAACTTGAATCTGGAAAAAAGATCAAGTGCCTAAGGACAAATAATGGAGGAGAATATACCAGTCATGAGTTTGAAAAGTTCTGTCAACTAGAAGGTATCAAACGACAGTTAACCACGGCATACACTACACAACAGAATGGAGTGGCAGAGCGGATGAATAGAACGTTGTTGGAAAGAACAAGAGCGATGCTAAGGACTGCGGGCCTAGATAAACCATTTTGGGCGGAAGCAGTCAGATTTGCCTGTTATGTGATCAATCGATCCCCGTCAACGTCAATTGATCTAAAGACGCCGATGGAGATGTGGACGGGAAAGCCAGCTGATTATTCTCGGTTACATACATTTGGAAGTCCTGTGTACGTGATGTACAATTCACAAGAAATCACGAAATTGGATCAAAAATCCAGAGAGTGTGTATTTTTTGGTTATGCTGATGGTGTAAAGGGGTATCGCTTGTGGGATCCCACAAACCACAAGGTTGTCATCAGCAGAGATGTTATATTTGTAGAAGATAAGCTGCAATTGGTAAGGAATGATAGCACTGGGAAAGAAAGTTCAGAGACTACGACGATAATGGTGGAAAATAGTCAAGAAGATCATGATACAGATTCCTCAGAAGCAGAATCAGAGCACGAAGAAGATCCAGTCGGAGGTGAGGTTACGAAAGTCCGCCGGTCAACTCGAGAAAGACGAGTACCGGGCTGGCTCTCAGAATACATTACTGAGAGCAATGTAGCATACTGTCTTTTAACGGAAGATGGAGAGCCAACAACTTTCCAAGAGGCTTCCAGAAGCCAAGACGCGGCTCTATGGAGGACAACAATGCAAGAAGAGATTGAAGCCTTACATAAAAACCGAACATGGGAGCTTGTTCAGTTACCACGAGGAAGGAAAGCCATTGGAAATAAATGGGTCTATAAGATCAAGCGTGATGGCAATGACCAAGTGGAACGGTATCGTGCTAGACTGGTGGTGAAAGGATATGCTCAGAAAGAGGGTATTGACTTCAACGAGATATTTTCCCCGGTGGTTCGACTTACAACAGTCAGAGTGGTCCTGGCGATGTGTGCTGCGTTCGACTTACACCTGGAGCAGTTGGATGTGAAAACTGCATTTCTTCATGGAAATCTTGAAGAAGAAATCTATATGCTCCAACCATAAGGTTTTGCCGATGTAGGCAAAGAGAACTTGGTTTGCAGGTTAAACAAATCTCTATACGGTCTCAAACAGGCGCCAAGGTGTTGGTATAAGAGATTTGATTCCTTCATTATAAGCCTTGGATACAATAGACTTAACGCAGACTATTGCACGTATTGCAAAAGATTTGGTATGGATAACTCGTTCGTTATTTTGTTATTGTATGTGGACGACATGTTGGTCGTAGGGCCCAACATTGGTCGGATCCAAGAGTTAAAGGCACAGTTGTCTAGGGAGTTTGAAATGAAGGACTTGGGACCAGCAAACAAGATTCTAGGGATGCAAATTCACAGAGACAGAAGTAGCAGGGCGATTTGGCTGTCACAGAAGAATTATCTGAGAAAGATCTTGCGCCGCTTCAACATGCAAGATAGTAAGCCAATCTCAACCCCTCTCCCTGTTAACTTCAAGTTATCCTCTAGTATGTGTCCTAGCAGTGAAGCAGAGAGGATGGAGATGTCTCGAGTACCGTATGCATCAGCAGTGGGAAGTTTGATGTTCGCTATGATATGTACTAGACCAGACATTGCACAAGCAGTGGGAGCGGTAAGTCGGTTCATGGCGAATCCTGGAAAAGAGCATTGGGGAGCAATAAAGAGGATTCTGAGGTACATCAAAGGTTCCTCGGATGTTGCATTATGTTTCAGAGGATCAGATTTTACTGTTAAAGGCTATGTAGATTCGGATTATGCAGGTGACCTTGATAAAAGGAGATCCATCACAGGATATGTGTTTACTCTTGCAGGCGGAGCTATAAGCTGGGCTTCAAAGTTACAGAGTGTTGTAGCTCTGTCCACTACAGAAGCAGAATACATGGCAGCTACACTTGCCTGTAAAGAAGCAGTTTGGATACAAAAGTTGGTTGAGGAGCTCGGGCACAAACAAGAAAGCGTTACTTTGTTTTGTGACAGTCAGAGCGCCTTGCACATTGAAAGGAATCCGGTCTTTCATTCCAGAATGAAACACATTGGTGTTCACTACCACTTTGTTCGTGAAGCGGTGGAGAATGGGAGTGTTGACATGCAAAAGATTCACACTCGGGAAAATCTAGCAGATGTATTGACAAAGCCAATCAGTACCGACAAGTTTGTTTGGAGTAGATCCTCGATTGGCCTTACAGAATCATAGGCAACACGGACGGACAAGGCGAAAGGATGTGTGAAGAACTAATTTGTCATTAGTCTTCAAGTGGGAGAATGTCAAAATTCAAATTCAATGTCAATATTCAAATTCAAGATTATCATGCTAAGCATGATAATTTTGAAGGTTGAAGATTTGATGATGTCATGCATGCATAAGCGTGGACGTAAATTTCAAAAATGGCGGGCGAAGCTCTCCTATAAATAGAGCTTCGTCCATTGTTAAAATCCATCCTGAAAAACATTTCTATTTCTTCCTATAAGCTTTCTTCTCCTTTTGTTTGTTATAAAAGAGAGTGTGAGTGTTTTACTAGTTCGAGACGGATAAAATTATTCCGGCTTTGTGATTAGTAAAGAAGTTTGTAATTCCTTTCAGATTGATATTATTATAGCCTTGTCACGTGGACGTAGCCTAAATTAGGTGAACCACGTTAAAATTCGTGTCCTTTATTTTCTATATTTTATTGTTGTCTCAACTCAAATAATGTCATATTCCAACACTTCCGCAGCGCGTACCGCCTAACAAAATTTAATAGCCACTTCATAGATATGTTAGATATAAAGTAATGAAATGTAAACAAAGTGATTAAACGAGGGTTTAAGCGAAAGAGTAAAAGCTTGGAAGTTATAGTTCTACATCATTTTCTTGATCATTGATATGTATTTCATTAAGTGGGTTTAACATATGAACCCCTTAACACTTTTCTTATTCGTGATTTACTAACGGGTAGCTAAGCAATAATATCTTTGTTCTAAAATACATTTAGATTAATTAAAGGAAAAACATTAATACTAGAATCGATCTAGTCGTCATAATGAAATGGAACCATAGTTTAAGCTCGTTCTTATGCATGCTTATTAGAGATTTGGTAGTCCATATATAATATTGATATAATGTGGCAAATTAATTATGTATAGTGAGTGCATTTTCAAGTGTCAACATAATCATCACTATCAAGCAAAGCTGGAATAGTCCCATATCCACAAGGCCAAGGATGAGACTACATTCGAAATTGATGTGTCGATCAAATAATTTCGTATGAATCTTTGACATTATAGTTTTCTTCATTACATGCGTGATTGTTACTTCTGACAACCAGTTTATATACATACGGACAAAATATTATCTAGTCTGAAAGAAACATGCTAGACGGAAATTGGCTTGGCTTGCCTGGGGACCTTAAAACATAAATGAGCAGTTTTCAATGATTTAATGACATTTTTGCAATGTCAAAATGGATTGCTTTTTTAGTGATTTTCCCCAAAATTATATGTATTCCTAAACCATATTAGACCTGTGTAATTTTATTTGCTTTGGGTTAATCCATTAAAAGTTATAGTCCTCAAAATAAATAATGTATACGTTCACAATGATAGAACACTCGGCCTTTATTTAAACAGTAAAAGTGATGAACCACACTCACTAACCACTTGTTGGCTTGCTTTTTGTTGACCGATAAAAGAATTTTTAGATAATTTTTTATTTTTCACATCTACCTAAGTAAAAAAACTATTTTAACTTTTTTATAAACAATTTTTGATATAGAATTAAATTTTAAAAATACAATTTCAATACTTTTCTAATTTCCTTTTGCAATTTTATCTTCACAAGGCTATAGGTGATTTTGACTTTATCCCTCATTTTACTCTAATTTTGGGTCCCATATTGATAATTTTCCCTCTAAAATAGACATTTCCAATGGATTTCAAAAAAAAAAAAATATCCAGCTTATAATTTGTACTCAAATTACCAAAAATTGTCTTGTAAGTAAGCCAAAATAAAAAACACGAGCCGCATTTATTGCACCAAATGATCGACAAGCACTCTCGAAATTACTAATCATGCTTAACAAAAAAATTCTTTTGAGTATATATCTTAAACCGTGATGGAGATGGTAATACATAAATGCTTTATATAGTCAAAATCCAACTTGTAAGAGCAAACGTGAAGGATGGAGATTGATGGCAACAGTTGTATATATATAACATCCTCCCGCCTTAATTTTGATAAGAATTATGAAGATGTAAGCACAAATATGTTGACTTAAGGGACAATTAGAACATCAAACGACTCTCGAAAGCCATTCATATTTGTTTTGCACTTAATATGACTTGAGTTGCCATGCATTTACGTACGTGCAAGTTGGTAAGTGTAACTATCATTGACCTTCAAGCAGTTGTCTTTTGATGCAAATAATACATCATGTTTATCTTCAGTTATCGCTAGAGACACACTTGAGAAGAAATTATTTCCAGCTAAACATTTATGTCAAATAAGGATTTCAAAGTATAAATGAATTTCACCTGCTAAAATGATTATTTAATGCATGTATATTCTAATTAATTCGACCATGTTATGTCTAAATAAATTATACATAGCTGATTGTATCCTAAATTTGATTAGTTCTTCGTGATTGATTCTATTTTGATAAAATGATGTATATAATCGGTTTCGTTAAATAGAATTTGACAATTACTTGGCGAAATTTCAACTTTGATACACTAAGTTAGCGTGTACACGTTTTTGGTACTTTATTTTGGACCACAGACAATTTGGGTGGGTACATTATATTAAAAAAAAAATTCAGCAATTAATTCAATACAAATTAACCGAAAATTTGGATTTTCACTGGAAAAAGTCACATGCATTTTGGCGGGACATTGGAGAGATTTTACATATGTTTTTACCGAAATGTCCCCAATCCTCAATTGCCCCGATTTAAATAATTTTTATTTATTATTATATCATGAAAGATAGCTATTATATAAATAAAAGTTGTAAGAATAATACCTAAGAATATAATAATCTTCAACCAAAATCATAACAAAATTACTAGGAGGGAGCAAATGGTCCATAGTTTGTATGCTAGGGAGTCTTGTTGAGGGATGGCAGTCATGTTAGTTGTTACTATAAGCAAGCCCTTCACGTGTCCTAATCACCCTTCTCCTTCAACAAACCACGTGGCCCCCTCTCCATATTACTTTTATACCATTTAATTTTAATTTAAATCTTCTGTTACACAATAATTTATATCGAATACTAATATCATTGTGTGTCCATAACACAACGACAAAAAAAAATCATTTATTTTTTGTATAGATGTTTATCACTTGATTATATATGTACATTAAACTACTGACATCGTATATATATGAAAGATAACATAGTTAGATTTTTTTTTTTACTTTATTTATCTCAAAACTAGATTGTATTTATATATTTCATCAATTTTTCAAAAAATACTTGGGATCGCGTTTCAATAAGCTTGCTCTATATGTGGATTTAATTGACTTGAATTATGAGTAATCTTTGTCATTTAGAAAAGTGAGAT
Source organism: Verbascum thapsus (assembly GCA_963669365.1). Lineage (NCBI taxonomy): Eukaryota > Viridiplantae > Streptophyta > Magnoliopsida > Lamiales > Scrophulariaceae > Verbascum > Verbascum thapsus. Next base: position 4,475,669 of record OY770107.1, on the reverse strand, counting down.
TTCCTTGTAATATTTTAAGAAAAATGAAGATCATAAAACTTGTCAAAGATAACTTGGGCCGGCGAGTTTTGTATTTTTAATTTTTAAATGTTGGTTGAGCGGCGAGGAAATCGCATGTTTTTCGGTTAGGATTCTACATGTGAATATATTCAACTCCCATATGCTTATATTATTAATATTATGATAACCAAAAGGGTCCACTCCACTAAAGTCAATTGGTTGACTAAGCCCACCTCCTATAGATACTAGTTTAATTTGTTGAATATATTTCCTATTTTAGTTAGATTTAACTTGATAAATATTTTTGTTAACTCTTTATTACATTTTATCATTCATAAATATTATTTATGAGGTTTTATTTTTTTTGATGACAAGGGAACCCGCAGCCGCTACCGTTAGGTGCGCACTGGGTAAACTCCGCTCTTGTGTAATAGCCTGCAAACCACACAAGAGAGGTAAACCAGCCTAGGTTGCCCATAGCTGACAGGCTCACAGTAGAGAAGGCAAATAGGCATTCCCTCATCAGAATTCGAACCCGTGACCTAGGCCACAACATTCACATGCCCTTACCAACTCTACCGGGGGTTGCCCCCAGGTTTTACATAATGTAATATGGTATCGGAGTCATGTATCTAGATTTTTGCTTCGACCATCTTCAAGTAGTCAATTCACTGATATCGTACGACACATTTTATCTAGTTTAACTTAATTTAGTTTCTTCTCTATATTTGATCGCTGGCGTTTCAATCTCTAAAGGCCGTTGTGGTGCTCCTCTTCTCTCTCTGGCTGCTCTACCGCCGTTATGTAGTGTTAGTCGTTCATCCATACATAAAGCGTTCAAGTTCTCAAAAGATAACGACCGAGAATACCCTGATCATTGAAGTAATCTTATATTGTTTCTAGAATTAGTTTTTTTCTTCTTTCTCTCTCTATTTTTCTCATCTCTCTCTTGTATTATTATTTTTTATTTTATATTATAATCATTCCAACTTTGAAAAATAAGGAATTGGAGTTATAACTATCGCACCACTTATGTGTCACCACCTTTTTATTATTGTTACAGCCACTTACCATTGAAATACACAAGAATTTATTTAGACCATTACCGCCGCCTTCAAGGTCGGATGCTACATTTTATCGTTTTACTATAATTTTTTCATAGTGTTTTTATTTCAATCTTAATGTTCGAATTCCTCACACACTTCGACTGTGGGGCAGTGTTAAAATATATCAAGATATTTTCATTAATTTTGTATAATATTTTTTCTTATATATTATGTTTCCTTACATTTATATTTTTTTGTTTAATTTTTTTATTTGAACATTTGAAGTATTTAGCAAAAACTCAGAAAGAATAAGTAAAAAGAAATAAAACTTAAAGTTCTATTTAATTTGGCTTTTATTTAATGGTCAATTATTATAATCCTATATATACCTCTCTTATCTATAATATGAACAACAAGAGAGTTTTTCTCTTATCTAACGGAAATAAAGAGTACTAGACGAATCTAAAGCTAAGTAAATGAAATTTATCAATTATAAAAAAGCCCAATAAAAACAATGAAGTTGGTGAGGGGTGAAAATCGTAAACAATATTATTGACTGTTATAATCCACTATGACATTGTTCAAATTCTACATATATACTCACGTTGTGTTTGGATCGATGGATTTAGATTTGAGGAGTGGATTTAGGGGAAGGATTTCAAATGACACTTAAAATGGTGTAGAATTTGAAATCCACCGTAGTTGTAGAGAAAAGAGTTCAAAATGAATGGCGAGGGATTTGAAATCCATCATCATCCAAACGAACTTAAATGGATTTGTCGATGAATTGGATTTCAAATCACTCGATCCAATTTTTTGTCACTACTGATGTCAACCCATATATGTCTTAGGTCATATTCGACGTAGTGATACAATTTCTTTTTCTTTTTTTATAGAACATAAAAAATGGAAAAAACAAACAAATAGCTTCTTATTTTCTCAACTGAAAGTCCAGTCAAACTAAGGCATATGTTCGAATTAGATCAAACGAAGATTCCCAGATCGTAACCAGATATTATAGTTTCCTCTAATTTAATCAAACTGATTCGGTGCTTAAATAATATATCTATTTCAAATTTTAAATGTTCAATATTAACAATAAAAAAGGCAAATCAAATATGCCTGAGTTGTCTCTCACTTTTATTATGGTTTCAGATTCTTATTAACAATGCCAAAAAGAGAATAACTACAACTCCAAATCAGCCGCCCGGGCTCACATTGTCACCTACTTTGCTATTTAGATTTATTTTCAGCTTTAATCATAATTTAGAAGTCCCTTTTAATCACTTTTTTTTTTTTACTCAAAATGGGGTTATTTTGATGTTGTAATTTGTTTAACTACTTAGTTAATCAGGTGATTATGACGCTAATGAAATAAATTGGCTAATACTAAACTCATTTTGTGATCGGTTAGAGATTATTTCTTGAATGTTATATATACATCACTCAAATAATAAGATCAGATATATATTCTAAATAAAATTATAATATACTTACATATGTAGAAGAGGTTGACTTTTACTTAAACAAGCTAGCATTAAACAAAATTAAGCATGTTAAAATTCTACTAAAAAGAAAATGAAAAGGATAGGGTAAAAAGAATGGTCGACATGATGGGCCCATGTAGCTGGGGAAACTATGGACTTAGGGGTCCATCTTTGTATGGGCTTTGAAACTCCCAGGATTGCATGTGTCGGTACACCTTCCCAACTATGTCAAATTAAAGAAAAATAATTAATTAAGTTTTAATTTTATTGTATCTCATAACAAAAACAAAATGATGGAATAGTAATATATATATATATATAAATTTATGTTAGCTATGTATTTAGTTTGGGGAATAAATTATAATCTTATTCAAGCCTCTTAAATGCTATCATCTTTCTTTCTAATGGAATTTCAGGTTGGTAAGGCAAATACACTTTTGACTGACTTGCAATTTACTTAACTATTTGGCAATTATAAGAAAATAAATTATTACATCTTGATTTTCTTTTTTAAGTGTAATATATTTGAAAATTTTGTAAATCTTGAACACTATTCATATTCTTACCAATATAGTAACTATATAAATTGCCCTCCTCAAATTTGCGAAGAAATTCGAGTAAGTCACAAACAATACTACCAACATAATTATCACTTAATTCTAGGAATGAGTGAGCATTAAATTACAAATTTTTTGTTACAGAAATCCGTGAATAGGATTAGTATGTTCAGATCCTGTGATGTATCTATAAAATTCAAAAAATTTAAATATTTCATATTGTAGCATTTCAATAAGTATGTTCTTAAATACTATTCACAATTTCAAAAAGTTGCCAATTTTTCTGTCAAAGATAAAAACTTTGCAATTATAGATTTAAACTTTAGATAAGAATTTTATATATCTAATTAGTGTGAACATTAATTATATAAGTAATCAGGACACCTGACGCGCCGATTCCTTTACTGCCAAACATCTATATATACCCACAAAAACATTACACAAAAACACAAAATATATACCTTCTCTCTCTCTCTAAAATATTTCTCTCTCTTTTTGACGCATATAAATGTTCAAATAACCAACATATCTTTAATTCTTTGATCATATTCATATCCTTCTAATATTGATCAAACAATAAATTTTGACATTTTGATCATAATAACGCAAAATGACGCTGTCGAAGAAAGCCACCTGTAATTCACACGGCCAAGATTCTTCCTACTTTCTGGGATGGCAGGAATACGAGAAAAACCCATACGATGAGTTCACTAATCCCAAAGGAATTATTCAGATGGGCCTTGCTGAGAATCAGGTATATATATATATATATATATATATGTATGTATAATTACATTTCCAAAAAAAAAAAATAATTTAATTATTCAAAGTTCTTACTGATATTGACATTTTTTGCAGCTATCATTCGATCTACTAGAATCATGGCTAGCTGAGAACCCAGATGCAGCAGGCTTCAAGAGAAATGGAGATTCCATTTTCAGAGAGCTTGCTCTCTTTCAAGATTACCATGGCCTTCCTGCTTTCAAGAATGTAAGCCATGCAACACTAATTTTAAAAAAAAACAATGATTTTAATGCACAAATTATATATCATGTGATTTACTTACAAATCTTTATATAAATGCAGGCTATGGTACAATTCATGTCTGAAATTCGAGGAAACAAAGTCAACTTCAATCCAAACAACCTAGTACTCACCGCCGGCGCCACATCAGCAAACGAAAGTCTGATTTTTTGCCTAGCTGACCCCGGCGAGGCCTTTCTCCTCCCCACTCCATACTATCCTGGGTACGTATCTTATATATATATTAATTGACTTCACATACTTAATTATTACAAATTAAATTTTCTAATTAGAAATTGGATATTAATAAATGCAGGTTCGATAGAGACCTCAAATGGCGAACCGGAGTTGAAATTGTACCAATACAATGCACGAGTGCTAATGGGTTCAGAATCACTGCACCTGCACTAGAAGAGGCTTATCAACTTGCCCATAAACGTAATCTCAAAGTTAAAGGCGTGTTAGTCACTAATCCTTCGAACCCATTGGGCACAACCTTGACTAAACACGAGCTTAATCTCCTCGTTAATTTCATCGACGCTAAAGGAATTCATCTCATTAGCGACGAGATTTATTCTGGAACTGTTTTTAACTCGCCAAGCTTCATTAGCATCATGGAGGTTTTAGTGAACAAAAACTTAATGGATAAAGAGGTTGCTAACCGGGTCCACATTGTTTACAGTTTGTCCAAGGATTTGGGCCTTCCGGGTTTCCGGGTCGGGGCGATATACTCAAACGACGATGACGTCGTATCTGCAGCCACGAAAATGTCGAGTTTCGGGTTGGTTTCTTCGCAAACTCAGTATCTTCTATCAGCCATGCTTTCGGACAAGAAGTTTGCGAAAAACTACGTTGTTGAAAATCAAAGACGGCTTAAAACCCGCCATTCAATGTTGGTTAATGGCTTGAAAGAAACCGGGATTTCATGCCTGGAAAGCAATGCCGGGTTATTCTGCTGGGTCGATATGACCCATTTGTTAAGCTCCAAAACTTTCGAAGCTGAAATGGATCTTTGGAAGAAGATTGTATACGAAGTCGGGTTGAACATTTCACCCGGTTCATCATGTCATTGCTCGGAGCCGGGTTGGTTCCGGGTTTGTTTCGCCAACATGTCTGAAGATACGCTGGAACTCGCAATCCAACGGATGAGATCTTTCGTGAATTCCATGTCACCGTCGAATAGAAATAGCAACGGTTTTTCCGGTAATAATTCAGTCAAAAGTTCGAGAAGAAAGGCTTTTACCAAGTGGGTTTTTCGGTTATCGTTTAACGATCGTGAACGTGAACGATAATTCAGTCACCACCAGTGTGAACACCCACAATTATTTCAACATTTTTTTTTTACTCAATATAATATTATAATATTGAGTTCATAGTTTAGTCGAAAGACTCTCTTTTGAGTGCACTCTGTCCATGTGGACGTGAAGTGTTTTGTGTTTCGTTAATTTGTAACCCCTTCTCGAATTTTACAAACATTATTAATTTGATCTTATGATTGATAATAAAATTTATCTGATGAATATTATTTATATTGCATATATTCTCATTTTGCTGACAAGTATCTTGTGTATCTGATATGATATAATTAGTTATTTCATATTTAATTATTATATTTTAGTTTATTAATTCGAGTTCTTGTTTAATTAGGTTTATTCAGAGTCCTACTGGGTTTAGTTATTTAGTTTCTTCGGAGTTTTACTTTGTTTAGTATTCTAGTTCAATTAGGAGTCTTTCACTATTTATAGTTGTTATGATTAATGTTTTTTTCGAAGAATCATGGAATGAAAAAGTTTTCTAGTTAGATTTTAGTTTTTATCTCTTCTCTCTAAATTATTCTGAAGTATTGTCTTCTACTCGAATCGAAGACGTATCAATTTGGTGCTTTCATCCAGAGTTATGCCTCTCAAGCCTACACAAACGTCGAATTCCACCCCACCAGAGGATTCACTCGCCACCATCACAGAATTGTTCGATAGATTCAAAGCTCAGCTTATAGATCTTATGACTCAAAAGATGGAGGACTAAAAAAAAGAGACAAACCGACGCGTAGAATTGTTGACCATACAAAATCAAATACCAAATCTAACTAGAAAACTTTTTCATTCCATGATTCTTCGAAAAAACATTAATCATAACAACTATAAATAGTGAAAGACTCCTAATTGAACTAGAATACTAAACAAAGTAAAACTCCGAAGAAACTAAATAACTAAACCCAGTAGGACTCTGAATAAACCTAATTAAACAAGAACTCGAATTAATAAACTAAAATATAATAATTAAATATGAAATAACTAATTATATCATATCAGTATCCATAATTAAACCTCCAAATGAATTTCTTTTATCGATAATCCCAATTAATAATCATAGCAGCGGCGGGATCAACGGCGAAAGAGGGTTGCCGACGTTGGAATATGGCAAGTTTTTCAAAGTTAATATAATAATGATTGTCAATTAACCGACATTTTAATATACATTTTAGTATATGTGTGTGTTCCATGACGATAATATGAGTCAAAGGATAATAGTTATATGATTATAATTTTTCTTATTACCTTTTTAGGGATTAGAAAAAATAAAAAATATTAAAATTGTAGTTTGTCAACCCATTTTTTAACTCTAAAAAAGTGGAAAATGAAGAGAGAAAAGTTTGAACAAGTTATCAATACAAAGGGTCAGTAACTCTACGCAAGAAAGTAGGGGTACTTGAGTTGCCTTCAAGTAATTAGTAGTTCAATCTTCTTTTGAATTTGACATTTGATTTCTAATTTTATAGTAAAAATGTTGATCAATTGTACTAAGACATTTTTTGATTTCAACTCATAACTAATCTTTCAAGAAATCACTAGGTGTGACCAAATTAAAAGATCTCTTCCACACAAAAATCTGCATACACAACAACTGAAACTAAAAATTTGTTACTTAACCTAAACATCAAGAGGCATATTTGATATGTAAATTGTAATATAAGATACAATATTAAATTCAAATAGAATACACTAATTTATAAATTCAACTTATTGAACTTATAAAACAATTTTGACTTTGTAATACTTTTTATTCGGTTTCTTCAATCAGATGTCAATCATTAACATACCTCCGGATATGAGTTGCTTTATAAAGGGACATAATCTTCAAAAAGCTCCATTAATTTTCAGTGATCTAATCATAAAGATTCCATCTTAGTCTAGTTTCATTGATTCCTTTTGAATGACTAGATTTTGCTTATGTCCTTTTTGTGCTTTTCTGGACAATATAAATTAATTAAAAAAAATTGTATTTTGAAGAAAAGAAATGTTCAGTGTCATTTATAACTAAAAGATTATAAATGAAAATTGAATGGTAATTTAGTATTTAACAAGTAGAAATTATGAAAAACTTTATTTGTACAATATCACTATTATTGATTTGGTGAAATGATAAAAAAAATATTAGTAAATTATGACAATTTAAAATGCAAATATGGATATTCTCCAAAATCTTCAGCAGTCAACATCTCTACTTTGGTTCCAGCATCGAACAATATTTATCATAAAATAAATAGAGCGTATCTTCTTATTTAGTTATTATCTAATTCATTTAATAATCTGTTGTATTTTACGGCAATTAATATAATCTGAGCCATAATAATGCACCAACCTACATAACGGAACATGTTGTAATAATAGTTCTTCCAAGTCTTGTTCCAGAAGTCGGTCGTTACTTCAGATATTCAAATACTAAATATCAATAATTCACTTATTTTTCTAATACATTTGGCATTATATAAATATAATTATACAAACGCTTTCAATATCCTAATATAGTGGCATGTGATACAAGGACTTTTGGCCTAAAGTCTTTTACCATCCCAATTTATTTGGGTTTTTATATTTTTGTAAATATTTTTTTTTTATATTTGAACTAAACAAGTTTTACATAGTTTTATATTATAGCATTCGGGTGAGATATTCCGTCAGAATTTTAGTCGATGGAATTTAACAACTTTTTTATCTAAACATTTTAATTTTGCACTTTTTTTATCTCATCTTCGCCACTTGTGATAGAATATGCATATATTTATATATAAGAAAGTATAATATCTATTGAGTTGAGATAAACAAATGCGTAAAAAGAAAAATTAGCTTACAAAATTATAAAAATCCATAAGGAATTTCTCAATCTGAACAAGAATAAAATTGCCTATCCAACTAAATATAAATTAGAGATTGCGAATTTCTGTCTCTTCCAAATGATTTTGTTGACCATATCCATGTGCCGAAAATATGATTAACTAGATTTTTTTTTTTTTTTTAATGTTAGTTTCTCAATTTCTTTTTTATAAAGTTGTTAGGATGCAAATAATGTCCAATATACTATTTATATTCTTTGTTAATTTATAATTAACTAATCATATTCCTTTTAACGTATGTATATAAATGCATTAACATGACTAACATTATGCAGTAGCCGTTGACGTGATTTCCTTGATCTCATAACGATTTCAACTACTATAATTCTGATTTGGTTGTTCGTCCCCGTTAATAGTGAGTATATATATTAAAATGTATAAACATATTAAAAATAAAGCAAAATATTTGATTGGTATTTTGGGTGGGTAATGATATTAAATCATCCGAATTTTTTGAGTTTCTGCACTTCTGAAAATAATTTTTTTTTCTACATTTCTTTATTAGAAGTAAACGAGTTTTACATAATATTATCTTTTGGCATAATCTGGCGAAATATTCCATCTGAGTATACAATCAGAATTTAAATGATCTTTTAATATTTGTTATCCAAACCTTTTTTTACGTTGTTTTCTCAACTCACCATATATATTTGAATATTCCATCGAAATATGTTAATATATAAAAAAGTATAAAATTTATTGAGTTGAGATAAAATAATTAAAATAATTTATTCACAAAAGTGTAAAAATTATATAAAAAAAATTGGTTATATTAATTAGCCCTATTTATTTTAGTATTCTTAAATGTCTTAGTAGTCGCATACCTACTCTATTTTATTTTCTAGATTTTAAGACAAACATGTCATATGAATATGGATGTTGTAGCTAGCTTATTTGGATTCTTCTATATTACATCAAATATATATTAGCTATATCCATTTATTAAAAAAAATATTAATTTGAAATAGAAACTTAATTTAAACTTACAAAACGTTTGACTAAAATTTGCCTCATATTGTCATGATGCTATATGTTAAATTACTGGTTTATATTGAAAAACATAAATTACTAAAAAGATTTAATTTAATATAGTTATAAAACATATCAGTATCAACACTCCAAAAGGTGCTTTAAAGTAAAACAAATCATAATTTTCATTATAGTAGATGATTTTCGTGAATTAAGATTACAATTCTTATTAAACTTTTCTTCTGCAGACTACAAAATAAATTAAGCCAAATAATCAGCTTTAAAAAAGGATTATAATTGGTGGGTTTTTGAAGCAGAGACATGAAAGCATTAGCTCTGTGGAGCTGTTTCCTGTCGTACCATTAGACCAAAGCCATGGCCCATTTAAAGCAAACAAGTTGAGACTTGACACCAAGTAGAGATAGATGGACAAGAAAGCATTTGTTTCAATTCAACATTGTAAGTGTTTTTTTATTTACAAGGATAATTAAGTGTCAAATATATAATTAATCATGCATTAATGTAAGCTAAATACAAACTATTGATCTTTAAGTAACTAGTTTAGACATCTAAATAATTACTAGGTGAAAATCTTTCTGCACTATAGAAAAAAGAAGAATGTTAGACAACGTCACAAATTGTGAATGTTCAGTGTCAAAATGAAGATGTTTACCGGTTTGATAAGGGGTATAATTTAGCAGCAAAATATATAATTATTATCACTATACATATATAATGAAGATTGTTAAATCTATTATTTTTCTCAAGGAGCTTAAATATGTTAGTTAAGTGCATAAAATTCTATCGTAACTCTATATTTCTCGAGCTTTATCACCAGTCCCCTAAGTATAAAGTGGCAAATTGACCCATGCAAACAAGGAGTATTAGAAATACTAAATATTAAATGTCTTTCCTTCTCAATAGTTGAAGTAAATTTTTGATACTAATGTCATTCGATATGTATACGAGTCAAATTGAGCATCGTTTCAAATGTCTTCGGACCAATCCCTATTTGTATCTATATATAGAGCATGATATAATGTTGAATTTCTAATATTGTATTTTTTAACTATTTAAATTTTTTAAATGAGATGGCAATTTGAACTTTCATATAGTGATACATAATTTTGAAACACGTCAAACTAGTGTAAGCATTTAATAACACAACAACAAATATTACAAATCCCAGTCTGGAATTAATTTTTGAGCTGAAAGTCAAGTTTGATTGAATGGTATGGTGTTCATGTGGGTTTCACATGACTGATCCCATGCAATCACATGCAAACAAAACATTAAACACCTGGATAATGTGTGAGGATCAGTAAATGAGTCGAATATATGTATTTATCTGTATATATATGTATATATATCTGTATTAGGGTTTTCCCTCGTGTTTCACCCAAATGAACATGACATCTTGTCTCATGTTATTACATAAGTCATAAACATGACCCACTCCCCATACCAGTGGCGGAGCCAGGAATTGAAAGTGGGTGGGGCGAAAGTACGATGACGTGGATCGATTTATTTCGGGTCGAGTTGTTTACGTCGGGTCGAGAGTTCGGATATTGAAAATCGCCCAAAAGAATATAGAATTTGCACGCACAAGATAACCTTGTAATGACATATTAGATCCTGAACTAATCAAAGAAATTATACTTCTCATAACTAACTAAAAAAAAATATGAATCGTCTCGACCATCAAAGTCCAAAAGCAGATAATACTCACAAGAGTCATACCGCTTTCTAATTATAGTTTTCAAATTATACAAGCATCGGAATAGCATAGTACTCTTATAACTATTAAAAGGCAAATCCATTGGACTACTACATGACTAAAATCTTGAAATTTGAAGTCACTATTCATCCCCTAATTTATAGCCCCGTCTTCATTTTTTACTTGAACAATCGATTTTCGATCCCCAAAATTTCAAATTTAAGGACTAACGTGATATAATCTAATTATGAAAAAGTGTAAAAAAAAATGTATAATTTAAATGGGTGATGGTTTAACCTCCACATAATATGAAAAGGTTAGTAATGTTTTGATATAAGTTATGTTAGATTTTATTTTGGGCATGTTTCGACCAAATTTTGGATCAAGTAGAATTTGAACTAGACAAAACCATATATTTGACAATTTTGAAACCATTTTTTATTTGGTTTTGTTTAGTTTTTATTTTATAAGACAAAACCATGTTTCAAGCTGATCTATCGACTGAATCAAGAGCTCGAATCTATTGAAGCATCGACAGTTAGAATCGACCCAAGTCATGCACAATCGAGACCATATTAATTAAGAGTTATATACAATTATAATCAAACAAGAAAAAAACACTTGGATATTTTAGGACATTTAGGTATAATAAGAATGTCAAAATTATTGAATTATGTACATGATGTTGTAGTCGTAACCAAAAGTACACTTTAATCAGTTGTAATTGTTAGCATGTGGTTAATATTTAAAGACGATGACTTAATCAGGTCTCAAAAGCCTAACCTTTCTTAATCAAAATGCTAAAAGCAATTTAGTCACATTTCAGAAGTCAATAAAAAGTTGCATCATTAATAATATATCTTATTTTGTAATTAGGTTAAAGATTCACAAATTACTCTAGGAAAAGGAAGGTATGATTGAGGAGATATGGTAAAGTTAATAGACGAAATGTTAAATCAATTTGGATTGACAGTAAGTGGCGGAGCCCAAAACCAAAAAAAATATAAATTAGGTGGGGCAATAGTTATAAATTATATAATAATTAAATAAAAATTTAATAAAATATATATAAATTTAAAAAAAAAAAAAATTGGGTGGGGCGGTGGCCCACCCGCGCCCCACCCTGTCTCCGCCTCTGCCCCATACCATCATATTCAATACCTTAAACATAGGCCCAGTGAATTTAGGACCATCACCAGAGTGGATTTAATTTTATCTAAGTGAAATTGTCTGAGTATTGTAGGACATTATTGTATATATAGCGATTGATTTAATAAGTTTGATGTCTCCAAGTAAAGCCTTTGCCTAATTATGCCCTTTCTTAGACACAAAACAAAATATTGGACATTAGAATTTGTTTTTATTAGCTTCTTGGGCCTATGGCTGAGAGAAGGAATCCATTTTCTTCATCCAAGCACTAAGATCTAATTTATTTTTTTTCCTCTCTAAATACGTTAATAAAGATTTTCAGTCATATACCTTAATTTATCTATATATAATATATATATATATATATATATATATATATATATAAGTGCATGGCATGTTTAAAAAAAAGAGTAGTCCATGATTGAATTATTAATTTGTTTATTTTGGGGGTGACGGAACATAAATTAGCTTTTATTGAATAAGTAGGGGAAGGTTATTTTGGGAAATTATAATTACAAAACATGTTAATACAAGAATGTGGTATACAATTTAAATATATTAATACTTGTGTTCTTATGTTTTTTTCGAGTTGTGTTCCTGCAACCACTAAAAATCACTCGTTTGTGGACAATTATAATTAGAACATAAGAAATTTAATTGATTTTATTTTTCTAGACTACTAAAGATAGAAAATAAAGAGCATAGGAATTCTTAGTTGCAATTTTCTAAATAATCCAAACTAAGATATAGTGTAGAGTGACCAATAAAGAAATTTATCGGAACTTAACTTAATTGATCAATGAATAAACAAGTTACCTATTTTTAACGTAATATAATCAGATTCAGTTCGACTTTTCAGCAGTTGGGAGGTTTGTTATAAATAATAAACAAAGAATATAAGAAAAATAAGCCCGTGAGACCAAATTAATTTGGTATTTTCCTTAGGAAATAAATACATACACAACAAAAAGCTATTGTCTGAAGCAAACAAAAGTCCAGTAATTAGAAATTCAGGGAATTGAACTCAAATTCAAACACAAGAACCAAACAGGAAATAAAGACCTACTTAAGCTCAGTAATCCAACCCATTTTATCCTCTGTAAGTCCCATTTGTAGGCTGGTAAGTGCCGAATAGAGTTGTTGCGACACACGACCAACACCCTCACTTCCATAACTTACCCTGCCCCAAGTTAAAAAAAAAAAAAAAAAAAACTTGTGTTATTATTAACAACATTAATAAAACCAAATCAATTTATGTCAAATAGTTACAATTCTATCAAATTTTATTTATAAAATGTAAAAACGAATATAAGATGTAACCTTTTATCTTGATAAGTGATGCTGCCAACAGGTGAAACCACAACAGCTGTTCCTGTGCAAAAGACTTCATCAGCATCAAGCAGTTCCTCCACGGGTATCAGTCGTTCCTCCACCTGCATTGGATGAAAAAAAAAAAACTATTACATATTTGATTTTATTGTTTATATGTCGGTGTTGGAAAATTTTGCATTCACATCTATAATATAAATCCCGGGATTTTAGTTCCGTGTGAAACAATGTAAGTGCACAAAAACCTCGTGAAATAAAAATACGCAATTTAACTCCTCATAGGTGCCACTCGCGTATCTTGAGTGGTTATGATATTATTTGCATTAATAAGACCATTTTGCCCCTATTTTAACCCTTTGATCAAAGTGGTAGAAACCTGCGACTCTGGAAGGGAGATATTACGTAGGTAGTTTTGGCGGAGCAATGGTGGGGGTAATTTGGTCTTTGTATAGATAAATAAAGGTTAAATGTGTTGAGGGAGGCTTTGTGCTCCATTATTTTTTATATCGGGAGGTAAATTGCCTATTTTTATTTCACGGGGGTTTTTGTGCACTTAAGGGATTTCACAGGAAGCTAATTTTCATTTCTAACAGAGCCCTCTGTTCTCCTGGGTAATAGAAATAAATACCTGGAAACCCTGAGTAGAAGCAACATCAAGAATGCTCTTTCGCGTGATGCCAGGTAGGATGGTCCCTTTAATTGCGGGAGTAGATATCACATTGCCCTGAACATTTAACAATTTGTTCTGAGTTTAGATTCCACATTTCGAATGATTAAATGAATCTATAATATGGATGAATAATGAGCACAAAGAAATATAAGGGAAGAACAAATGCTATGAGAGACTTTTTATAGATAGTCAACAAACACACAAAACGACCATGTTTTTCATATATACATATATATATATATATATATATGTAAAAGATGGTGGTGTACCTTTACAACAAATACGTTGCAGGAGGAGACCTCTTCCAAGTATCTTTTGTGAATACTATCTAAATACAGCACATCCGAGTACCCTTTCGCTTTTGCAGCACCCTGCGCCTGTAAAACCTGTAAATGATAGTTCCAGAATATAAACCAATGCATCAGTAGTATTCCCGTTTCAGAATACATAATTTAGTAAGCAAAATCAAATCGGAAAATGAACGAACAAATTAACAAGTGATAAAAGCACAATTTTCCAATTGGACAGGACTAGTGAAACAGCAAACAGAAATTGATTTAGCAGTTAAGCTTTCAATTGGAAAAAATGGCCACTAAAATTAATCAAAAAAGGATAAAAAAAAGCCCAGAAATCAAAATCGTTAGAGTTGTAAGCAGCAATGTGAACAAAGTACACTTTTTATGTAAACAAAAAATAGCCTCCAGCAAAAAATAAAGAGCAGAATAACAAAAGGATATAAAGAATTAGAAATCACTTACTGCAGCATAATTTCCAATAGTCTTCACTCCGCCAGTACCACCAGGAGTTGCTCTATGCATTTCAGTCTCAACTATCAAATTTATTGGTGCCAATCCTTCCTGGAAATATAACAGATAATAAACCGAAATATCAGATGCGTGCTATGAAAGACAAAATGTTCAAGAAAATATCACATATGAGCTCTCTTGAAAAATTAAATAATTTTAGAAACACAATAGAATAATGTCAATATTTAAATAATAAAACTACCATACTATACTTGTTTTGTAGGTTAGAGATTATCATGCTGATTAGTGTAAGTTCAATTTTAACCACAAGAAGTACTTCGAGACACGGACAATGATTCCAGATTGGGGTAAGCAAAAGATATATAACATGTGTATAAAATGGTCTGAATGCACCATAAAGAAAATTAATTGAAAATAAATGTTAAAATGGTCGGACAAGATAAGTCCAATATTCAGAGAACCAGTTTGGCAATTCAGTGGTGCAAGTAGCCTTAAATAGCATCTTTTTTCAATATCTCGAAGGTGAAAGTAGGTAATATGCTAATGAACATCTTCCAGGTCTAATCCTTTACAATTTATATGCAATGAGTTCATATATATATATATATATATATATTTCACTAAAACAATCTCGACCTCTGATTGTAAGGAAGGCGTGAATACTTGCATGAAACACTCACTTTCAATCTTTCAATTCTCACTTGTAACTTCACTTATTGGAACCAAACATTTTACTTGGGATGGAACTATATATATTGTTAGAAATCTGCTGTATGATGAACAGGCTTTTCTTCTCAAATGATGCAAAGGGTCAGTGAACGAATTTTAAACATCAGTCTGATTTAATGATCAGCTGTCAACATGTCTCGTGGTAACATACAACGAAAGTAAAATGATTACAGAAACCCAATAGAAAGACAAGTAACAATTAGCATGCAATTTAACTAGAAAATTTATTCAGATTATTGAGACTTGTTCAAACAGCAGCAGCATAATGTGACACTCAAAAGTGACATCCATGCAAAAGTTTAAATACATCCAGTATACATGAAGCGTCAGGAAGAAATTCTCTTAATTTAGAGGTTATTATAATGACTAAATACTGATGAACTTCTTCCATGTTCCATGCGCTTTGTATTCTGTAAGAACATTTTTCAAAGAAATTTCAAATCCAAACTTGAAAATTTGGTTTCAATCAGGTCAGACTTCAGAATTTGTTGATAATTGAAAAAAAAAAGAACATCTCCTATGCAACTTTTCATGTGCAACCTAAATCCTAGAAGAAAAAGTATTCTAATCAAATCATGAATGTTAATGTTAAGGAATTACTGGGAAGCCAAATAGTTATAATTAAAGGACGGGCAAAATTGAGCTCATCAAATCCAGGGGTATGATCAAATATAAAAATGTGATAGTCCGGAATACAATTTTCCCATGAAATTTTTGGTCTCCAAAAAAAGTGCCTGGTAAAGCACCCTACAAAGATATATGATAATCTTAATCAATGTGCAGATAAGACTTTATATATTCTTATGCAAAATAAGTGCCTGGTAAAGCACCCTAACTCATTTTCTGTCAAGTAATAGTTAAATATCAAAATACCATTAAAGCAAATAAGCACAATGGACAAAATTGCACCAGGAAGATCTCTCAGCATAATTTGTTCTATTACCTGAAGTTGTTAATCAGCAAGAATGTAGCCTATTCAACAATGTTTTCAGACAGGAAAATGAATACTCAAATATGCAAGCCACCTAGCCAATATCAATACATTCAAATGTTTTCTTGAAAGCTTAGATTTAAGCACAACAAAACATAGTCTAGTAATTATCCTTGAAGAGTCTAATTTAACTGATAATACACAAGATAAAGATGGGATTCAATTAGAAATCATAGTCGGTAATTTGATGAAAGCAATTTTACAGTTTTATAAAGGAAAACTGATTTTACCTTGAAATAGTTGCCCACAGGGGAAACATAAATCAAAAAGGTGTATTCGGGAGCTGGTGCAAGACCTAGAACAGCCCCACTCCCCATAAGCAACGGTCTTATATACAAAGAACCTTTACCTGGTGGAGGAATCTGAAATTGCAAAAGGTGAAAATTTTGAGCTCTTAATTGCATAAAAACACTGCTACAACATATGAAAAACCAACGTTAAATTGAAAATTAATTACCCATCTTTGATTTGCTAAGACGGTGGCTTTAACAGCCTCCAAAAACTGCTCCACTGTCGGAGCAGGCATGCACATCCGTTCTGCACCCATCCTAAGTCGTTGTGCATTTTCCTCTGGACGGAATAGTAATATTTTCCCGTCATGTTTCCTATAAGCTTTTAAGCCTTCAAACAATCCCTACAAGTTTATTACAAAAAGAATACTTAAACAGTGCTGAGAAAAACACACTTTCAAGCAACAAATTTCTAGAAATTAAAAGCTCAAAATTGAAAATGGGTGCCAAACCTGCCCATAATTCAAAATGCCAGCAGACGGGCTCAATTCAATGTTACCAAAACGCTTCAATTCACCATCAGAAAAGGTTTCTTCTTGGGAACACTTCATGATATACATATAGTCCGTGTGCATCAACCCAAAACCGAGATTGTCCCAATCAATATCAGCTACTTCTGATGTTACAGTGCTGTCACATTTAAACATAGAATGAACCAAACCCACCAAAGTAAAACTATTTAAAAAAAAAAACAAATAGCCCAAGAATTACACACCAATTTTCGAACATTGTAAAAATTAGTACCTGGCAGGGAAGGCCACACAAAGAGAACTAACATTGTTATTGCGGTGGTTAACAATTGAAGCGAATAGCGAATTCTTCTGTAGCTGCACAAGCAAAGAAGCAATTAACAAAACAGAAATCAAACACAAACACAACAAACAAGTAGAAGTACCTGTAGAGGGAGAGGGTTAATATGGAATAATTTTTTATCGGTCAAATGAGGAGGTAGAAGCTTAATCCCGCCGCGCGAAGGGCCGAGAAGGTGGTGGTGGGACGACGGATTGGGGTGTAGCCCAGCAAACACAGCGCCGCTCTCCATCTCTTTCTCTGTGATTTTGCTCTAATGGCGGCTCTAGATTTTCGTTCTGTTTTACCAGTGTTGTATCAGTTAAAGGCTAGGCCTTGTATGAAATATGGGGAAGTAGTGGCTCACAAGGTCTCAAGGGGCAAACTATAGAAAGTCAAGGGTAAAGCGGCGCTTGGGGAAAATAATTGAGATTTCACAAGGTAACATGTCCAATTTCATGAAATCAATAAATATACAATATATTAAAAATTAAAGTATGGTTAGAATTTATTCATATACAATTCTTATTATATTTTAATAGTTGATGTTTTCAACTCTTTAGAAGGCTAGAACTTTATTTGTTTGTCGATGAAATGGAATTTAAATAAGATATATGATTCTAAAAATCAAAAAGCATTGGTATTTTATATTTCATATTATGAAATATATTCTAATTCTTAAAATATGGGAATCATCATCTGAAAAAAAGGAATCACAATATCAAATACATTATAAATTCAACAAAAAGAGGTATTTCTTTATTCATTTGATTTAAATTTATTTAAGTTGCATTTATATTATTTATAGTGGATTAGTTGATTATTTTAATTTATTTGAAATATTTTTATCATCAAAATAGACCGTGATTTATATTTTGTTTGAAATTTATTTATTGAATGGAATTGAAATATTGCTCATATGATTTTGATGATAGTTCCTTTGAAATGATTGTTAGAAAGTACGAGTAATGTATTTTATTTGTTAAGAATAATGTGTTTGTATCTTAAAATATTCATCAATGCATTGTTATATGAAAAATCTATTTATGTATCTCTTCTTTTAAAAATCAAATAATATGTAAGTCAAAAAAGTAAGCATGTTCAATTTAAAAATTATTTTCGAAAAGAGGATAATGCAATTGAATCAAATTATTATCTTTTTTATTTTTAATTATTTAACCAAATTAACATATATATGTTCATACACACATATAAAAAATATCAAATATAAAATATTCTACTACAATTCAAAATTTATAATTAGATTATATAAATACGGTAAAAAATAAGAGTAATTAAGTCTAAGATTTTAATTTTTTGTTTCATTCTTTATTATATGCGTTTGAATCAAATACAAAAAATGAATGGCATCTATTTACTTGTCTAATTTTATGTAGACAATCAAACATTATTCATGAAATCAAATTTTTATTAGTCAGATTACTAGAAATCTGATTCACATTTTAAATTACATTATCTATCAAACAAATAAAGCCTAAAGCCTAAGAGTCATTGAGAAAGAAAAAGTGTAATCAACTTGCAACTTGCAACCATTTCATTTTCATACTAATGTATGAACTAAAATACTGTGGTTATTAATTTACAATTTGATTTTTATATATGTACGATTCGATTTATTTAAATAGAAAATATTAAAGATGAGTGTAGAAGCTTTTAGTCACTGTTTCCACAAATTGGACCGGACCAATTGATCCGTCCAGTTTAACCATCGACCGACCAATGGCCCAGGGCCGGTTATGCTGCTGGTCCAAGCCGCGATTGACCCAATGCGAACCAGTCAAATCCAATCAAGAACCGGCCAAACTGATTAACACAATCACTGGGTTCAGATGGTTTTACTTCTTTCTCCATATCATCACAAAACTATAATGGACGGCGTGTTGCATGATTCAAAACCCTACCCTCATTGAAATTACGTACAATTACCACTAGACTATGAAAATTTGTTGGTGTAAGATAACATTACAATTTATATATGTTCAAATACAAGTTTTATTATGTGAAAGCGTATAATTTTAGTTTATGGTATTTTATAATTTATTTTTGTATAGATTTGTTTTGAATAATAATGATCTTTCAAAGTTTTTGAATTTAAAAGGATAGTCGTTATTAGATATCTTATTAAATATAAATATAATTAACTATATTACTCTTTTTTTACATGTGATTAGATTCGAATTTATTTTATTTATAAAACTAATATGTATAGCATATGGGTATATATACGATATATATAATTAGTGTCAATCGATTTTCCTACACCGGTCGAACCAGTGACTCAATAATCCAATAAATTATTCGATTCGATGATGCAGTTTTAAAAACATTGCCTTTAATTTTTTTTGCATTATCTACTCTCTGATTCTAGACACTCTATTCAAACCCAAAACTTAAGTAAACAAAATGAAATTTGGTAAAATTATTTTATGAAAATGTTGAAAAATCAAAAAATAAAATCTAGTATATCATTAGATTATTTGTTAGTCAACTTAATTATTCTTTTAAGTGAAATGATAAATGAATTAGTTTTTTTTTGCAACATAATTGAAAAGTATTTATTTTTATTATATATACTAAGATTTCGACTTTTAGTAATATAAAAATAATAAATCTAATTTATAAGTTGAAAAGTTAGATAGTTTCACTTCATTTTGCCAAAAGAAATTGACTTTCATAGTAAAAATAGCATAATTTTGGGAATAACGAAACTAATTTTTTAATCCATAACACGAACTAATTTTGGACAAGATCTGCAAGCCTTGCATTATCTTAGGTCACTATAACTTTGCTCATGCTTTTTATATTTCTAAACACAAAATAAAATCTTTGATAAGAAAGGAGAGCAATATAGCAAAGAAAAAGATTTTTGGAATAAAAAATACACCTAAAGCAAGCCACAAAATGTTTTAATCGAAAACTTGTCAAATTCTCTAATTTGGTTTTACACTCATTTCATATACTAAATTTATTGTCTTCATTAGTTGCCTAAACTTTTGGTCATTATAAACTTATTACCCAAAGGTTGGTTTATAATTTATTTTATTCAGTTAGGGGCATCTATGTCAATTAAAATATGAATATTGGATATTAAGATCATAATTAAAAGTTGACTTTTGACTATTTTGTGTAGACATCATAAAATATGGGTGCAATGTTTATCTAGCCCATATTTATTCGACTGAGTAATAATATTATATATTGTCATTTATATACTATTAATATACCAACTCTTCTAATGCTGACAAGAAAGTTGTTACACTAGATTATTTTTAACAGGGTAATATATAACTATTTTACAAATTAAGGAAAAAAAATATTGTACATTAAATAGTAGTATATAACATTTCTTTTATATTTAATTTGATGTTTTTCAGACATTTCAAGAAACTAATTATAAAGGAACGACTTGAATATCCCAATGTTATGGGCTTGTAAATCCTGTGTAGTAGTTCACAGCTTAGTTGAGCATTTGAACTTGGATTGGGCCTAAGCTTCAACATTTGGACCAGGCTATATATTTCAATTTGTAGGTAATGTTTCTTTTCTGGGTTATATTTTATAGAGGTTTAATGAGACATATTCATGGACATGGTGTGCTAAGATGTACTGACGTGAATATGGAGATACAGATACAATAAGATCTGGATACGAAATATAAGAATTTTTAAAATTATAGGATACGATTCGACGATGATATATTGTAAAAATTTGAATTATTTTACAATTCTCATTAATAAATTTCACAATCAATTGATTATAATAATTACTAAATATATAAAACTTCTACAAATAATAATCATAAGTATATGCAACAAAATGATCAACTAGTTCGATCAATTACTCAAAATAAAAGTAGTATACAAGAAGAGAGTACACCGTGCGAAAGAATAATTTAAAAGTTGATAAGAGACTTAAAACAAAGTAATTCAAATAAATGATGTGATTATGCTATTAGATTGTTTGTTAATATATGTATTTAAGATATATAATTTGGCCCAACACTTAGATAGCTCAGGTCTCTTTTCCTTCATATAGATATATATATTTATAACCTCAACTGTAATTTATATGCATAACAATCAAATAAAGAAAATTGATTATTTGTTTATTAAACTAAGCTATTGCATCATCTTTTAGACAACCAGACAAGATAGAAAAAATGAATATCTCTAATTTCCTACTCTGTTTGCCCAAACATTTTATTTTCTCCATCAAAATCCTTGTACGAGACAATGATATAGTAATGGTTCAAATCATAGTTCTAATTTTCCTTCTTTTCCATCGAAAAGTTCGAAAAGTTTCTATTTTTCAACTAAGCGAAAAGAAATTATAAAATAGTTTCGAAATTACAATGTTTCCAAAAAAACTCGTAATGTTTTCATTATTTTTATTGAAACATTCAATGTTTCCATAGTTTCCACGAAACACTAAAAGGTTCTTATTTCTTAATTCTTTTCGGGATAGAGTAAAAACAGAAAAGAGTTATAAATCTCACAATTAAGTACAAAATAAAATCAAATAAGTTCTAAATAACATAAAAGAGTTATAAATCTAACAATTTACTAAATTAAGTACAAAATAAAATCAAATAAGTTCTAAATAATTAATCAACGAAATCATACACAATATTGTTTATATTCAAATACGCACGTACGGAAACACAAAAAGTTAAGATATTACAATTTTTCTTATAACGATATATGGGTTATTAAATGATTACTTTAACAAACACATAATACATACTTACATGAGCAATTTTTTCTTTTAATAATTTAAAAATATATATATATATATACCATAACACTTTTACAATTTTGTATTTTATAGGTTAAGTTGCTTGAACTTTGTCGATTGTATGCTGTAAGAGCACTAAATTTGAATCCAATATTATCACTTAGTTCGTTATTGAAAATTTTATCAACTATTGGTATACTTTTATAAATTTTGAAACAAAATATTGATTTTTAAAAATGAATAGAGATGTTTAGAAAGATGTTTAGAATATTTTTCATAAATATCTAGATAGAATGTTCTAGATAATTAATTACAATTGTTAAATCAAGTTGATCAGCATAGGGCTGTTCACGAGTCGAGCCGACTCGCGAGCTCGGCGAGCCGGCTCGAAAAAAGCTCGACTCGAGCTTGAGTTTTTTCGTGCTCGAGCTCGAGCCTAACGAGCTCGAGCCGGCTGTCGAGCCGAGCTCGAGCCCGTTTTAAGTTGTTCGGGAGCTCGCGAGCCGGCTCGCGAGCTCCCATTATATTTTAATATATATATATATTTTATTATATAAAATATATTATATTATATATAATATGATAAATATATATAAACTAACCCTAAAAAACAGAGCCGTCACCACTCCCATTATATTTTAATATACTTTATTATATATAATATAATAAACCTAAAAAGCAGCAGCCCTCACCCCTCCCATTATATTTTAATATATATATACTTTATTATATATAATATAATAAATATATATACACTAACCCTAAAAAAAAAGAGTAGCCGTCACCCCCCATTTAGAATCTCAGATCTAACTTCCAAGTTCCACCTCTAAATCAAATTTGAGAAGAATTGAAGAGTAGAGATTGGAATTTGAGTAGAGAGTGATGAGATTGTTGAAGAAAGCTCGGTTTTGAGGTGTAGCGGTTATGCATTTCTTGATGGCGTCTGCATTTCTTGAGGTGGGTCAATCTATTGACTCGCCATTGTTGATGTGGTTTTCAAGCTTTGTTTGCACTGTCATTGCCATAGCTTTGGGGACAAATTAAAGCTTTCAAGTCGAGCTTTCGAGCTCGAGCTCGAGCTGAAAATACACACACGAGCTCGAGCTCGAGCCTTGGTAAGCACAGCTCGACGAGCTCGAGCTCGAGCTCGAGCTCCCTTAGACATTTTCGAGTTCGAGCTCGAGCCGGTCAAAATCGCCAAGCTCGGCTCGAGCTCGACTCGTGAACAGCCCTAGATCAGCATCGTACATTGAGGAAGGAGAATTGAATAAATAGAAGATAAAAATGCATTTATTGTAAGAGCGCTAAATTTGAATCCAATATTATCACTTCGTAAAATTTTTATCAACTATTCATATACTAGCTGGTGGGTGTCGAATCCAACAAAAATAAAAACCTACTTTAAAAAGATTTGTAATCAGCGATAAGTAGGGTCGATCCACAGGGAATGGTGTACAATTTAATTCCTAAATTACTAATATCGATAAAAAAGGGGGGTTTTTGGATTTGATTAACTAATTAAAATAGAAAGACGTAATTTAAAAAGCATAAGATTTAAAAACGCAGTTTGAAAGAATGCAATTAAAGTGAAATTCGGATTTTAATGTGATGGAAAATTCTAGTCTTCGGATTTTCTCGGTATTGATTCAATTAATTCGATCACTGATGCAATGATAATTCAATGTTCTATAGATAAATTGGCTATAGTTATTAACAAGCTCTAATAACCTAGTCTTTCCTTAAGTCGTCGATAACCAAAACAAGCTCTTTGATTACTTCTCTTACCAAGTAGACAACCCTAAACAAGCTCTTAGGATTTAGCCTATTGATAGCATGCATGTATTAGAAAGACACCAATTCTAGCCAACAAACACATAAGCTCGGTTTATTTAGACCAGATTACTAATTCCCATAACGACTAATCGAAAACGATTAAATAATCAACGTCGCTAACTGCTACAAAATTAGGGTTCACCAGTCACGGATTTAGTCCTAAATAGCTAAATACGATTTCAAAGATTAAATAATTGATCAGGTTATCTAACCTATTGAAACATATTGTCAACAAAGATCAGGGAAAAAGTAAATACCTAATAACAGAGAAATTATGGCACAATTCGATCTCACGAATTTAAAGAATCAAACCTTGAAGAATCCTCGACTAGAAGTATGAGCTTAGCTGCTCATAATCGAACGTGAACAGTAACGTGAACAGTAAACGTGAACAGTAAATAAAAATCGAGAACTTCCGGAATAAAGGGAAAAACGATGCTGGAATTAAAAATAAAATCAAAGATGTCTTATGGAATAAAATTCCATATACTTATAATAGTAGAATCCTAATCTAAAAGGTAACTAACCAAGATTAGGATCCTAACAAACTAAACAAAATCAAATCTTGCAAAATCTAGAAATAAGGAAATAAAATCCTAACAAAATAAAAGGGAATAAATCCCAACAAGATAAGGGAATAAATCTCAAATATTCAGTAATTCCATATCAGCCAAAAATCCGAATTCAAGATTTTCTTCCAAAATTTCGTCCATATGCTTTATGGGCAGAAGCTTTCCAGCAATTAAGCGTGGGCGCGCTGGAATCTGCAGAGTTTTCTGCCTTGTTCTTTTCCATCTAAATCTTTTCTTCGTCATTTTTCCTCTTTTTCGTATCTTTTGATTATTTCTCCTTCTAATCTTCATAAATCCAATTATCAACCTAAAGTCACAAAATAAGGAGAGTAATCGTAACAATCAACCTAAATATGGACATGTAAAATATGCACAAAATATAACTTAACACTAGCCGGCGGAGGAAGGGGTAAAGAAAATGTTTCTAGAAGGGTCTTTACCAGAAGTTCTGAACCTTTAAGAACGTACTCATGGCCGTGCACAAGGTAGATGAAATCATTCTCCGATAGATCGTGCCACACATATCGGTTCTTGTAACTCCTAAATCAAATTGTTCAAACCTAAATACTTAAAATCACGAAAAATTAAAGGAAAAAAAAAAGAGAAAAATTAGGTTACCGTTTGCAAGACCAGGAATACATGGAAGCCATGCCTTTTCCACGAAGAACATTCAAGCGATTAATCACATTGTTATGGAAAAACAATATGATTTTAGATCTGACTTGAAGAAAACAGTCTGAATTGAAACTACATTGATTCGTTGAAATCACCATTACTAACTGACCTGTTAGATAGAGGCATTAAGACGAAGAAACAGGGACCTCCATGAAATGAGGATGCTCGAGCTGTCCATTTCTGGAAAGATAGTACACCACAGCTACTCTTTTCATCTCTGCCTTTAAAAAAGATTCAGTGGAGCTCTCCGAAGCCAGCGGAGGAAGGGGTAAAGAAGAAGATGTTTCTAGAAAGGTCTTTACCGGAAGTTCTGAACCTTTAAGAACGTACTCATGGCCGTGCACAGGGTAGATGAAATCATTCTCCGATAGATCGTGCCACACATATCGGTTCTTGTAGCTCCTGAATCATATTGTTCAAACCTAAATACTTAAAATCACGAAAAATTTTGAAGAACCAAATTAGTTGTATTTTAGTGCATTCACATCATTGATTTTATCGAAACAGTTTACTTTCTTTAGAAAAAATATCTCATAAAATAGAGGCTAGCTTATCTGAAGGGGGAAATAGGTTTTAAAAATAAATGTTAGATAAGGGAGAAAAACATAACATTATTACTCTATTACTTCCACAATTATGCGAGAATGATTAGTTATGTTGTGTGTCATCCTTTTTTCTTTGTTTTGTTTTTGGTAATTTGTGTCAATTGGGTAAACACATAAAACTTTCCAGTCATTTTACTCAGCATAATAAAATTAAGAGAAATGTAATATATTACTAATTTTTTTTTATTGATTTTTCATTTTACTTATTTATTGTATGTAATTTTATGATGTTAGAAAGAAATAAAAAACGAAATATTATAACCGATGGTATATATTATCATTCTAAAACTAATATACAAATTCATCTTCTACAAATAGATTGTATTGAAATTCTGAGTCGGGCTACGATATGGGTCTAAAATACGCTCGTTAGGTGACAACTATATCCTTGGTATCCTTCTGATCCAGTTGACACGAGTCTAGAAACTCGCGCTCTAAGAAAATCTATTTATCATTTATATGTAAGGATATTCAGGTTGTGGAAATTACAATATGAAAAAATATCATGATAATTAACTATGTAATTTAATTAAATTACATAATAGTTAATTAAATTATTTGTTCAACCAATTAAATTAAATGAGATGAATTTATAAGAGTTAAAATAAATAATTGAGAATTAATTAATAAATGAACTGATAAATCAATTAATAGAATGAATTGTGTTGAATGGGCTAAATACTAGTGCCATAGACATGGGAAGCCCAATTTGGACCTTTTTCTACTTTGAGATTTTATTTAGAATATAAATCCTAAAACCCAATA
Source organism: Verbascum thapsus (assembly GCA_963669365.1). Lineage (NCBI taxonomy): Eukaryota > Viridiplantae > Streptophyta > Magnoliopsida > Lamiales > Scrophulariaceae > Verbascum > Verbascum thapsus. The sequence continues at coordinate 4,448,777 of OY770107.1, read as the reverse complement.
AAAATATAAGAATTCAAATCCTCACTATTCATATCTTGAATAAGAAAGAAATATACAAAGAATGATTACACTTTTATAATAAGATACATAAATTGGGTAGTCAAGTATAAAAAACATTGAGCACCAAAATGCTCCGAGGTAGAAAATGTTATTTATTTTCTCTAGTAATATTCAAAGGCAACACAAAAATACCCACAATTGTAGGGTCCCAATAGGTGTGAAAGGAATTTAAGCACAGAAAAAGAAGGAAATTATCACATAAAAAGCATTGAATTCTTTGGTCTACTGTTGAATGATGTTTTATAACTAAGCCAGCAATCTAGTTGGTTTAATTTTATTTTATTTTTGGGCAAGATTTGGTTGAGTTAATTGGTAGTTTGTGTTCATTCATTTATTTGCTGCTATTTTTTTCTATCAATGATATTATTTATGTAACCAGGCCAAAATTGAATCAATGATTTTTTTTAAATAAATGCCGACATCTACCATTTGGTTTTTGTGCTCATTACTTTTATTTCTATTTTTAGGAAATATTAATTGCTTTAAATTAGAATATCAATCATACAATTACTTAGCCGATCAACTAACCATACAAATTGTGATGCACGAACACTTCAAAAAATCACAACGTGTCGTGTCGGACACCTGATCGGACGCGACACTCTCTGACACCGTGTCCAATATAAAAAATATTTATCAGCTTAAATAAAATAAAAATAAAATAAAATATGAACACCGTAATGGTCGCAGTTAGAGGATATGTCTATTATGTATGCATTATTTGTGATACTCTATGTTATTTTACTATATTTTTGTGATTTTGAAAATTAAAATATTTATTTTTCTTTTTTTGTTTGGTTACATTTATTTTTCTTTCAAACAATATAAATTTACAAAGTAAATACAAATTTATAATGCACAATAGTCATTCTTATAGTTTATTTCTCTAACAAATCATATTTTAATTAAAAAGAAAAAAACTAATTTATATTTTTAACGTAAATTAATGAACATATATATGTATATGATATATATACATTTTATTAGCAGTATCGAGACTGTGTGTCGTGTCCTGATATCTTTCAAATACCATATTTCATACCCGTGTCGTGTCGTGCACCGTCCCGTGTTATTGCATCATACCAATCTAGTCGTAGGCTTAATAGTTGATAGCCGAGTTTTGACAAAAAAGATATATGGTAAAGTGAGTTTAAGAATAATAAAAGAGGGAATAAAGATGAAAGAAAAATATTGTTACACTTAACAAAATTATTTAAGATTAGGTCACGTGAGTCTGAGCTGGACCCGACCAAAAAATTATTTTGACCAAAGCAAGCTATGTTAGATGACTTTATTACCCTCAGTTTCTATACCAAAATGGTTTGTTTAGCGAGCTGGGGGGAGTGGATGAAGCAAAGTGGTGTGGAAGCAACTTCAAAAAGTGAAATATATGTATGAATAGACTAAAAGTTTTATTTCTAATTAATTAATTTAGTATTTCAAATTAAATTTTAAATTCCAAAGGAAAAGATATTTGAGCCCAATCTCCAATATCTCTTTCATTTTGTCCTTTACAATCCCAATTTATATCCCAACTACTTTTCTTGACTTATTTGTTCTAATTCGATCTTCATTTAGAGCATTTCACACTTTGAGGCCACAAACAATTTTAATGCACATTTATTATGGTTGGACTGAATTTATGAAACATTTCCAACAAGATATATTTTGATTAAGGAAATGGTATATTTGTCCTTTTTTTTATTTGTTTTTCTTTTTCCTTTTTAATTTACTAAAGAGGATGGAACTATTATTCATTTTAATTTTATTATGGATCGAGTTTTCTAACTATTATGACATATAAAGTATATTATTTTCATTAACTTTTTTTTAATTAATTGATCAAAACATCAAAACTAACAAAAGAAGACTTATGTTTTAAGTTTATTATAATAACTAATCGAACTCAATAAAATTGTAATGATCGAGCTAACAACTTTTTATCAATCAAATTATTTTGTTGTTCAATTGAGCATTTAACCTATTAATCTTCATTTCAAAGTTGTGTATAGAGATATCAAGACATATAACACCAAACAACCTAAAGTTCATCTTTGTGTGAAAGCATCAAAATCGAAACACTTTCCATAGATAGTCCCTATCCAAAAACAAATAAATCATAAATTAATGTATTGCAAATTTTAAATATGCCCCCATTAAATCATGTCCTAAGTTTATTATTGCCCCCAAATTTTTTGTTCTTCTCATTTTCTGATTCATTAAGGTAGATTTTATATATGTAGTAATTAATATACCAACAGTAGATGTATGAGATGGATACATATTTTTATTTTTACCCTAACATTTTATTTTCTTCATCAAAATCCTTGTACAAGACAATGTTATAGTAATAGTTCAGAACTTTTTTTTTTCCACACAAAAAACTTTGGTCAAAATAAAACTAATGACATCATTATAGCCATAACCCATAGCTATATTCTTCCCTTTAACAATAATAAAGGGAATAGACAAAAAAAAATCAGCTACACTTGAAAAACAAAGGTACATCAAACATATTTAACACAATAACATCTCAAAATACACAACCAAACTACTATCTATGAACACTAGCCACACAAGAGAGATCTACATGAACATGATCGATCAACAACTTCAACAGTCCGCTCTACGCCTGAAGAAAAAATTAGTAAGATTATTAATAAAACAAAGACATGAGAGAAAGAGAGAGAGAGAATGAAAAGAATATATACCTAGATGTTAAAAAAACCAAGAAAACTATTAACTAAACTTGATCCTTTCAATCCTTGCCATTTATCTCTAATTCAACGCCACTTTTGTTCTCAGCTTTTTCGTAATTCTGCTGGATCAAATCTTCCTACATATGCAAATAATTCGCGTTTTTCACAAATGTCACAACTACAGAAAAAAAGTAGGAAAATAAAACCAGATCATATAACACAAGAACGTAAGCCACACGATAATGTCCCCAAGTCAACAGACTACAGACCTATAGGGTCTCCAAATTAAGGGCCACTTTATAATCAGATGTATTTATCTGTAATCTTACTGAACGTGTTTTTGGATTGCACGCTATAAACATAAAAAAAGACATGAACATTCAGAAGTTGAGCCAGTCACCACACGCTTTAATTGTTACAGCAACTAATGTGATTAATTGGAGAATTATGGGTTTTCTAATCTAACAAGTTCCAAGAATGTGCCGAAATTTGCCAGTACTTTTGAACAATTAGTCAACTAAGAAACATTATGCAATACAAACGAGTAAAATCACTAATGGCGATAAGAAGACATCTCAGTGTTATGTAAATGATAGTAAAAAGACATCTCTAGGACTTAAACACCCTCCCTCTACCCAAAAAATAAATAAATAGAAGTCAAAGTGAAAGTTCATTTCATAACCAGAATTTACCTCATTGTCCCCTTCAACTCTTCCAATATCGACTGTTGTTACTTCCTGAATTGTGACGATTTTATCTATATACACAGTGGTCTCAGCACTAACGGGAGTCTGATTGAATGGCATAACGGTGTGCTCAATCTTGGATGTGTTTGAGTTCTCTAAACTGCATAGAATTAAATCAATTATTATATAATCAACAATAATACCAATAAAAGAAAATGAACTCGCAAAGAAAAGCAATATGCAGCATAGATACCATGGGGTATTATCCTCCGCTACAAGTGGCGTCAAATCCTTTTCTTTCCTCCTTTTCTTGTTACTCTGCGTTTGCTCAAAAATTGTATCAGCACACCGTTTTAGCCATGAGAGAGGAACAGAGAGGGGAGATGAAGATATATCCGTCTCTTTTATATCAGACGCATCATGTCCAAACCCATTGTTAACATTTCCATCATTATCTAAAGCGAAGTCCTTTTCCCGATTCACAAATCTTTTAGCAGTTGGGTTCTGATTGTTAGACCACAAGTTCGACTGATGCATTTCCTGTACAGCAATAGAATCCAATTTCTCTTCTAAATCTTTCAATTTCTTTAAGCTTTCAATCTGCGCAAGAATCTCTTCTCTATCACCTCGTAGTAATTCCCTTTGTTTCTCCAATTTCTCCCTCTGCAACTTCAGTTCTTCAATCGATTTATTAAGCTCAGCCCATTCATTGTCCCTCTTCTCGCGATCTAAGTTTATCTCTCTTCTTTCGGTATCAAGTCTCTTCATTTCTGAGTTAACATGTTCCATTTCCTTTCCTAAACTTTCTTTAAGGGAATCAATATGATCAAGTTCTCTCTTCTTTTCTTCCTCAAATTCCTTTTCTCTATCTTTTAAATAATTTTCAATATCTTCACGCTTTTTCTCAATACATTTCTCCAACTCTTCTTTCTGCATCTCTACATCTAACAAGAAATCTGCACGTTCTTTCTGAATCTTAGTGAACCACTCAGTACGTTCACGCTCAAGTTCCTTCATGAATGTTTCTCGATCGTGGGAAAGTGACTCGAGATCGCGTTTATAGTGGGCCCTCATTGAATCCTTCTCTGCTTTCAAGCTCTCACGCTCATCCTTTAAAGACTTGGCGATAATTAACCTTTCCTCAGCAATACGTTCTGCTTCTTTTATAAGCTCTTGTCTTTTCTCGTCGATTAATTCCCACTCAGATTCAAATTTTGCCTTCTCTGCTTTCAAGTGGTCTGCCTCAGCCTCAATTTCCCGTTTTTGAGCACTGATAATATCAATCTCTTGTTTAAGCTTCAATTCCAGTGCCACTAAGTCATTTGTTTCACTCCTTGTTGCCTCCACTTTCTCTTCTGTATGATTAATTTGCATTTTCTTCTCCTCTAGCAAATTAGAATTCCTTTCAAGGGCGAGTTTCATCTGACAAATAGCATCACTCTCTTGTTTGAGAGAGATTTTCTTCAATTCCAACTCTTGTTCAACGGCCAAAAGATTATTCTCTTTCACTTCAACTAAACTTGACCTCTCTTCCACTTCCCTTTTACTTTCTTGAAGACGTCTCGATTCAACATCCAATTCACATTCTCTTTCTGATATTAAGTCCTCTCGTTGCCTCAAATCTAATTCTCTCAATTCCCAAGCCCGCCTCTTGGCATCAATTTCATCTTCCACTAATTTACGCTTCGTTTCCAACTCTGTTTCAAGAGCAGAGTTCTTCAGTGCCATAGTTGCTTCATTATTAGATATTACTTGTTGAACATTATCCTGCAAACGCACCAAGAGACAAATTGAGATTAAAATGGCGGGTTCATATGTAAAATTGTGAGTATCCGATCAAAGTCTTAATCACTTAAAAATGGAATTATTGAACTTAACCCATTCAATTCAAAACCTTCAGTTACTGCAAATTTTAAGAAAAAATATGATGACACTAAACCACTGAGCAATCATATACAACACCTCCACAGAAAGACCAATTATTCCTCCTGAGTTAAGATCCATAATTAAACATTACCATAAGCATGCACAAATAAACATCTAAGATCAGTAATGTATAGCAATATAGTAATAGACACTTATAATATAAACTACATCATATAATAACGAAAGAAAGAAAATATTAGCACCAAAAACTATTATGGTAGTTAATAAAAATTATTAACACCACAATAATATTACTTAAGATAGTTTGCTGCTGGTACTATTGATATTTCTTGAAATTATGAGACATTTTGCACATTTTATTATTCAGCCAACTTGGTCGAAAGTTTATGCCTAACCAAACAGGTTTGCCTGAACATACGACGTTTCCAAAGATCAATGCATATTTCTTCAGTTTTCAGTTGTATCAATTGAACAATAAACATCTTAAGTAGTTTCATACTTTCATTTTACGAAAGTCGACTTACAGATTCCTTCTTCGCAACTTTAGCTTGCAACACAAGTACCTCTTCCTCTTTCTTGAGAAGATCACATTCTCTTTTGATGACAGCCTAAAAGCACAAAACTGAACTGCATGAATAACCTTTATTCAGGAATAAAAAACAACCTAATGATGCAAAATGTCAATATATTGACATGAAAAAGAAAAAAAAGTTAAAATGAAAAAAATATAGGGAGTCAACCTCCTCCCTTGCTGACAAAGAACTTGCTTTTAGATCGAGAGCTTGCTTTTCTTCATTCAGCACACACCTTTCTTTATCCATGCTCAACTTTAAATCCTCCAACTCTTTCTCAAATCTGTTAAACTCCTGAGTTCTATTAAAAACATATTCTTCTCTCTGGTTTAGCAAAGCTTGTGAATCAAGTATTCGTTCTTGTGTAAGCTGCAGAGATTTTTGCCTTTCAGATAAGGATTGCCTCTCAAGCTGGATCTCTTTCTCTTTAGCTTCAAAACTAACATAATAGCAACAAACATTAGACCTTGTCAATTTGTAAATAAGTGGTTCAATATTGACACACACGAGCACACAGAAGGAAAGATTCATACATGACTAACAAAACAGAGGACTAAAAATGACAATAACTGTGACTTCCTATTGAATTATTGAATGGGCTCACGGATGGTTTGTAGTCAATCACAACGACATCCTGAACACTAACTCAATCAAAATACTTTATTTCCCAAACGCACAACTAGTTAGATATGTTCTTGACAGAGAATAAATGTGTATAGACATTTGAAACAATATCAATGCACCCAAACATTGGTTCATAAAGGACACCAAAGAGAACCAACCTCTTTGAATACGATCAGAGTAAAATAATCAACTAAGTACTTACTCAGATTTGGACGCCATAATGCGCCTCCTTAAATCATCTTCACGTTCTTCAACTTCATGCAACTTTCTTTCCGCAGTTCTGTGATACCTACTTGCCTCAGCTTCGAGAGATTCTGCTGAATGCAGTTTGTTCTCAGCCTCCGTCAACTTCTTCTGGGCATCCTCCATCATACTTTGTGCTTCAGCCAATTTAGTTTCAGCTGCAACCTTCACTTCCGCATATTCTGCCCTCATCTCATGCAATGTCTTCTCAATCTAGAGAAAATTCAAAAATCAGAAACATCATAATGACCAATACAAATAATCACAGAAAGAATAAATGAAAAATATTTACATTCTTAACACATTCTTTCTCAATTCCAAGAGCCTTCTTTAGACCATCTTCCCGTTTCTTGGCGTCGGCCATGTCGGAGACATGGGAAGCCCTCTCACGCTTATAATTCAGTTCAGCAGAATCAGCCGCAGATTTGGCTTCCTCATACTTCGAAAGCCACTCCTTTCTTTCCAAAATGAGAAGCCCCATTTGATATTGGTGGTCATATATCTACCAAATGACAGGACACAGTCAAAAACCCGGAATAAGGGCAACAATGCAGAAACAAAATGATTGTTAGGTCGACTAAATTGGAGAATCCGACTAATTAACTCATAAAAAGAGAAAGAGATTCTTCGAAACTCATTCAAAGTTACGGACAAGATAAATATGTTAAAATCAACCAATAACGGAGAGCAATTAATGAAATATCTCCCGCCTATTAAGACTTTGAACAATTGCAAGTAATGCAAAGCATAACACCCACTTTGTCATATTTTTCACGAAAAAGGAATTAAACCTACTCCAACTAATAAGATCAAACTAATTATAAAAACCCAAATCAAAATCTTCTCCAAAAAATATCACAAACCAGAAGAATATCAAGAAAACGCTGACATCAAATTCAGTAGTCCACACACATAAATAGACATATTAGCTAGTTACAGTTATAAATGTGTTTCAAAATCAGATACCTCAGCTTCAAGTTTGGCAATATAGGCGATGAGAGCGGCTTTATCACGGCGTTTAATAGACTCTTCATCGAAGCCTGCTTCTTTGAGGCGTTTCCAAATGGTTTCATCGCTTAAAGGAGGGGTTTTCATCAAAACCCTAGCATAAGAAGAACCTGAATTTGCAATTGCAGCAGCACTCCTCGGAGTCACTGCCAATTTTTCCGAGTTCGCCATTCAAATAGCAAAACACAACCCTTAATTTGTTCTCTTCTTCCTGCAAATTGATTGATTTTCGTCTCGATGAAGGGGTTTGTGTACTTTTTTTCTTCACTCAGTTGGGGTTTCTATACTTTCTCTCTCTACTCATTTTCTGCTCTCACTTTATTTAACTTTTTTCGGTGGGTCTCCCAAATGCGACGTCGTTTGTGGCTCTGTGCCTAAGAATGGGAATGGGATTATTTTTGTTAATTATATAATTAAATTAAGCCCGTTGATAATTATTACCTTAATTAAATTGTAAACTTTGAAATTTGAAATAGTAGTGGTGTTGGGGAGGGCTACAGTCTGGCATACCGCCAATCTCTGCTGTCTCCGTTAATTATTTGACTTTTTGACTGATTATTAATTACTAATTTTTTTAATGTACTTTAGAACTCAGAAGCATCACATTCATTTAATTAACTAATTATTGATTTATTCTTTCTTTACTTCCTTTGTTGTCACATGACTGACTGTTCTTTATGTTATTGATATATATATATATATATATTCTTTTTATTTACTAATTTCCATCCACGTTTAGCCAAGTTGGGCTGAAGCTTAAGATTTCGTGCATACCGAGGCCCAAAATGTTTTGTTAGATGCATTAATAGCCCAATCATTTGTTCCAGTCCCAAGCGTAATCCTCTTCTCCAGTTTATTATTTGATTTCCTATTTCGGTCGAAAACGTTTGCTAGCAAACCTAATTGAAAATGTTAGGCCCATTAGATATGTTTTGATTTAGGCCCATTCTATGTATAATTTAGGGCTCTATTATACTTGTATATATACAACATATGGTATCATGTTTTCATTTTCTTATACATAATAATAATATTGAGAGTTCTTTTATATTACGATCAGAAAACTCTAAAAATTTGAGACTTTTCTCTTATCACTAATTAAAACACTAGACCAGCCAGTTGAACCAGTCAGACTGCAAACCCGATTTTATATCAGTTCAGTTTGGCCGTTAAATGTCATCACCCAAAAATAGATTAAAACCGTGGTCGAATTGGTGAACCATTCAAAGTATTGCATGTTCGATAAAGTTGGAAATTCTTCAAGTGTTTTATCTAGCTCCAGGAATATGATAATTGGATCATTTCTCCTTGAACTAAGAATTCTTCAGAAGTGCTAAAATATCTCATTTGTGTTAACTTTTAACTAAATGTTGACTAGCACTCAAAAACCATTTATCTAGGCTAATTTTCAAATGAGAAGTCTAAAAAATTCAGTCGAATCAAGCGCTTTGTTTGGCTACTTGACATTTGAATAACGATGTTTTTGAAGTTCGAAAAAACTTTAGGGTCTATACAGCCCCTTTTATATCTATCATCATAATACACGGGAGTATGGGACCACCAAAAGGTATAAATAGTATATATGTTGTTTTATAAATCTTTGAACTTAGGTACTTTCTCTTCGTGCTACATGACACATGTTTTAATCTTCTTCTGAATAAGGGTTTTTCAAATGAGAAATGGTCAATAAAAATAAAAGTTAGCAATTAGGTAACCCCCTCTTGAGTTTTCATTTTTGTTTTATCTTTCTAGTACTTAATCAAAAACATATAATAATTTACCTCAGCATGATTCTGATTCATTTAATTACTAAATACTATGAATATGTAGTAAGTTATAATGACTTTCGTTAAGCATTTAAATCAAATCCAACACTCAGATGTCCAAAAAATTATATCTTTATGAATAAATCTTGATTTGATAATTAAATTTGTGTTCCACTTACCGAATAAATTGATATTATCTTCAACGAGACATTATTATGGGAGTAACTGTAGCTATGCCCTTTTACTTTCAAACAATATTTTCAATTAGGAAGAAACTTTACAGTAGAAAAATAAAACATTTAGTATAGAATAAGTTCTTGACGAATTTTCATCGCCACGAATCCAGAATTTTTCAGGTTCTAAATCATATTCTAAGTATTATAACTATGTTGATAATAATAATAATATTAATAATAAAATATTGTTAGTGGGACTGGGAACCAATTATTAATAATATGATTTATAGCAAATATTTCCTTGTTTACCAGGTTGACTGCAACATATATTCTGCCCCTTTTTTATAGATAACAAATAAAAAAGGATGGCAAGTTGAATGATTTTATGCTATTGCAAACATTATCGTACGGTCTCAGAAAAGATTATTCGAAATTTTTTCTTTGAATTAATCATTTGAAAAGATCAATACTTTTCTACTACATATACCATACGTCCTGTGCCATTTAGGATGGCAAGAAACTGAAAAAATGCATTGAAAAGTTGAGTGTTTGATTTGTAAATATAAGGGAAAATTACAAATACCTCCCCTAACTAATGTCGTAATTCCAAAAAACACCCAAAAATGACCATAATTACAAATACCTCTCCTATTTTGTATTTTGCCTCCCCTGCCCGTTTTTTCGGTCAGCTTTTTGCTGACGTCAGTGAGAATTTTTTGTGGTTTTCCTATTTTACCCCTGATGATGTCATCAATTGGTGACATCATCCAATGTCATATATTTTTTGACAAAAATACCCTTAGGGGGTGTAAATGTAATATTGTTTTCAAAAAATGACCATAATTTAGGGTTTCAAAAAAAATTCCAATGTCATATTTTTTTGACGAAAATACCCTCAGGGGGTGTAAATGTAATATTGTTTTCAAAAAATGGCCATAATCTAAGGTTTAAAAAAAAATGGAGCATTTTGAGGGGGCTAGGATTCGAACCTTGCCTCCCTAAAAAATTTTCAACCAGACTTACCATTGGACTAGTAGTTACTTCTAATACTTAAACTCCAACAAACAGTATTTGACATTACGTGGGCTGGGCTGGGCTGGGCCATAGTGAGCCGGGCCGGGCCATGAAATTTTGTGGGCCGGCTCGGCCCGGCCCATGAAAATTTGTGGGCCAGCCAGGCCCATCACGGCCCACGGGTCGCGGCCCAACGGGCCAGCCCGGCCCATTTAACATCTTTAGTAAGGATAATTTGGCCATTTCTTATTTCAATATTTTTAAATTTTTTTTTCTCAGAAATTGTAGGGGCATTTTGGTATTTTCATCCTTTCGGGCAGGTAAAAAAACGGGCAGGGGAGGCAAAATACAAAATAGGGGAGGTATTTGTAATTATGGTCATTTTTGGGTGTTTTTTGGAATTACGACATTAGTTAGGGAAGGTATTTGTAATTTTCCCTAAATATAAACATTATTTGTTGGAAAATTGGAAATATTTTAACTCTTAATGAACAACTCGATCAGAGGTGGCTGACTTTAATAAATTTAGTACTATCTATAGCTCTTTTATCATTAACTTAAAATCTCTAAAGATTATTAAAAGTCCCGAAATATTAAAGCTGTTGGGTTGTATTCATTTGGAGTCAGTTAATGATCTTGTTACTTTTTGTGTCACTGTCTAATATTGCATAATAAATATGCATGGAAAATCTAATTTTATTTATGCAAAGAATATAAAAACTAGCTAAAAGCCTAAAATAATTGCATTTCTATTTCATTATTCCAAATATCAAATATGTCGCATCAAGTCAATGAAGCATGAATTGAACCAATGACTTATCCAAACAAAGTCGTACATATATATATTGTATTCCAAAGTATTATCAAGTATTTTGCACTTTCTTCTTGTTTATATACCCCTACAAAGTAAACGTTTTCTAATGTTGAAGGATAGTTACCATTAGCATTTGTTACTTTTTTTCACAATAGCGACAAAAGTCACAAAACACAAGTGATGACTCAAGTACATATGTATACACTTAATTCTTATATTTCATTAATAATTTATTATGCATTAACTATTAAGGATTGATTGGATTATGGGATGATTAGCATCATGGATTCGTAGAGCTTTAGTTATTCCCAATCATGAATCATCCCAATAAAGTGCAAGTTGGGACGGATTCCATTAAATAATTTGGTACGACGATAATTTAAAAATTCAACCATGTCAATGCCCACTACAAATTTAATTTTTAAAAATTGTGACAAAGTCAATGCTAATCTAATACTAATTGCTTTTGGAAAAATATCAGTCTTTCAAATACACAAAGATAAAAGTTTCGGATTATTTGAAATAATCATGTTTTGTGCATTAACACTAATTAGAACTTTGCACTAAATAATTAACAATAATCGCACTTTTCATGCTCTGAAATCTTTGAACCATTACTTGGAAGCATGATTTATAGCATAATTTGATTTTTTATAATAATTGGTGGCATTAGAAATTTAGATATCATTAAAAGACTCATCTTCGTTATTTGGACTCACTATGATTACTATTTTAAAATTAATCAGAATCTTAGAGCGTGAGGAATATATTTGTCATTGGTGAAAAATAATAATTTAATATGATTAAACTATTAACTGATGATGTTCACGATTTTATCCATTGTGGATTATGGAGAATGGGTGCATCACACCTTCCAAGTCCTAATTCAGATCACTTATTTCATATTTTATTTATGCACGACGTATATAGTGGTCTAATCTATAAAAGTAACATAAATTATGTACACATATAATGCTCTAACTCCACCTATTAAAACAAACGAAATACAAGGAGCAAATATTGCAACTATTTAGAAAAGACCAAAATTTTATTATTAAAAAAAAATCAGATATTGATTCAATAATATATTTTCATATCTAAAGATCACGAATACTATATTGCTTTAATAATACAAAATTTAGAAAAGACCAAATAACACGATCTTCACACGAATTCAATTTTTATAAGCACAGATCACACAGTTGTTTCATCATTATTAGTTCCCATTATTATAAAAATAATGATGGACTCATGGTTATTGCCTTTTTGTGGGTTAGGGGCAAATATGTAAAATAGAAGAAGTTGGGGGCAAAAACATAAAGAAAAAGAAGTTGAGAAAGAGGAGTAATAATCAATAATCATGCTTAACTGGTGACCTAACTGAGCCGACAATGCATTATTGAAATCCATCTTTCTAGTTAATCAAAGATCCTCATTCGTGTTTTTGAATCATATTCTACCCACCATTATAAGCTCCATTCGTGTATTTGCCCTACTTTTCATCTTTCCCAATAAATACCACATCATATTAGAAAACGACCCCATGTTTTTTATATTTGTGACTCAAGTTTGTTCTTGTGATATCGAAATGAAAAGCTAAAAGATTTTACAATTTATAAAAAATGGAATAAGAATAGTAGTGGACAGACAGGCCTATCTCATCTTCCAACATTATGAAGTGGGACAAATACAATCCATCTTCCACATTGTGGTGTTGATTAGAAAAGGGGTAAAGAGCTAGTCACCAAAAGTAACATGAAAAACCCATTTCAAAAAAAAAAAAAAAAAAATATTTGTAGCTTTTATTCAAATTCGTTGAGTCAATTTATATTTAATTTAGAAGGATATATCTTTCTAAAAACTACATACTAGTATATATTTAATAATTACACGTATAATTCATCTAATAATAATATTATTTTGTAATAAAGTGGATAAATATACCAGAATAAAAGATGGGGTAAAAGAGAGTTAGTGGTAAAAAATGGGTAGCTGGCTAGTCACTAAAGGGTGGCGAAAGGGCAGACGAATCATTCTCTTGGTGTGAAATGAATCATTAATATACTTGACTTCTCTATATTCTCTGTCAAATGGTTTGTTTAGGGGTCTTGTTTTAGTTTCCTCGTTTTTGATCATCATTATTGGAGATAACATAAGTGGGGTTTGGTCCAAATTGTCAACCAATCTCTCTTCTATTCATTCTTAATTTATTCATTATTAATCATTCATACTTTACAATCCATTACAAAAGTCTACTCACAACACAAAAAACACTCTTTATCTCTCAATATATATATATTATACTTTGAAACTCCATTTTTTCTCATCACAACAATTCTCCTAAATCTCCCAACCAAAAACTTAAATGGGTTTTGACGATTTATGCAATACGGGTCTGGTTCTAGGGTTAGGATTTTCAGATTCATCAACTGTAGAATACAAGTCGAAAGTGAAGAAATATACTGAGCCTTCATTGACACTGAGCCTATCTGGTGAAACCTATGATGTGAAAAAAGGTGGGTTTTTGAATGATCATTTGTACAGGCAAGACAGCGGTGGGGCCTCGTCCTTCTCCAACGTTAGCGTGAAGCGGGAGAGAGATTTCGGGAGTGAAGAGGTTGAAATAGATAGAGTTAATAATAATAATAATTCATCTAGGTTTATTAGCGATGAAGATGATGATGATGGATCCAACGGTAGGAAGAAACTTAGGCTCACTAAAGCACAGTCTGCCCTTTTGGAGGAAAGCTTCAAAATACACAGCACTCTCAATCCTGTACGTAATTCTCTCTCTCTCTCTCTCTATATATATATATATATATATATATATATATATATCGAACAGCTATTTAGTTCTGTGTGTAATTTCTGATATTACCTTTTCTTTTTATATGATTGTTATCAGAAACAAAAGCAAGATTTGGCTAGGGAGTTGAAGCTTAGGCCTCGACAAGTTGAAGTTTGGTTCCAGAACAGAAGAGCAAGGTCCGATTCTCTCTCTCAGCCAATGAAAAAAGATTCTAAATATCTCATTATTGATGAATAATATAAAGGAGATCAATTTATCTTTAACATAATATTTTCAAAAACAAAAAAGCTGAGACATATATATAATAAAGATGATTACGAAAATATTTCCAGGGCCACTTTTAACAATTATCCAAAAGCAATTGTTGATCTGTTCATCATCCATAAATCTTTATGTTTGGTCACAAAACCCTGAAAACGATTTTTATTTTATTTTTGATTTCCTTTTACTACAGGACTAAGCTAAAGCAAACCGAAGTTGACTGTGAATTCCTGAAAAAATGCTGTGAGTCGTTAACAGATGAGAATCGACGGCTGCAAAAGGAGCTTCAGGATCTGAAGGCCCTAAAGCTGGCTCAGCCGATGTACATGCAGCTCCCAGCCGCCACCCTGACTATGTGCCCTTCTTGTGAAAGAATCGGCGG
The DNA here is from genome assembly GCA_963669365.1 of Verbascum thapsus. Classification (NCBI taxonomy): domain Eukaryota; kingdom Viridiplantae; phylum Streptophyta; class Magnoliopsida; order Lamiales; family Scrophulariaceae; genus Verbascum; species Verbascum thapsus. Next base: position 4,433,776 of record OY770107.1, on the reverse strand, counting down.
CGGCTCAGCCGACAAGTCGGCTAAAAGCTCTTTTGTTGTGGCTCCAAAACCCCACTTCTATAATCCCTTTACTAATCCATCAGCAGCTTGTTGATTTAATTAGCCTTTAATTACGTAATTAGAAAAAGAAGAATATAATATGATAGTAAATGTGAAATATTGAACCGGAACCCCACAACCCTCTTTTTGATTCGGTTGTAAAAAAGATAAGTGTAGGTAATTATAGAAATTAGAGAATGATTAATAATGTTTTTTTATGCATTTATTTTGGTTATTCTTATGTTGAAATCGTTGTATAGATATAATTATTTAAAAAATGATACAGACTGAAGGGATTATTGTTTATTTGTTTCTTTTGTCCATCTAATTACCTTTTTGCCACTATGGTTTCCTTTTAATTGTTGGTCTATGATTGGCGATTGATTATTTGGACCATAATATCTACTAGACATAGATTTTCATATGATATGGTATACACAATCAATTTCTCAAGAGCCAGAAAAGAATTTTTATACTAAATGCAGCAAATAGTTTAATCTTATAGTATATTATCTTATTGAAAATATATTCCTTGATTATCTTAATTATATATCATTTATTATGGAACCCAATTGGCCTTCTTAAGCAAGACTAGCACAGAAGGGGTTGAATCACGTGAATTTGTCCCTGCGTTATTCTGTTTAGCATTTGAGCAGACATGCAAAAGGCAATTTGTATTTCTAAAGAATATTTTTGTTCACCCAAATAAGTTTGGTTATATTTAATTAATCACATGAGAATTTTGTGGTTGATTTCTTTGTCCAAAAGAATATATGTATTACAAAATTATGTACAATTCACTCCTGCCACTTTCTAAACCACTTCATCACTTGAAATTGGAGCTCAAAATTAAATGCCAATAATATAATATTATATTCACATAATCTTGCCACGACCATTATTGTGAATTGTGATGTACCTATATATATTCAATAATAAAAGTCAAAAATTCCCAAAAGAAAAGAGAGTATATGAAAATTAGTGTTTCATCCGATATTCTATTTCTTTTAATATGTAAATGAAGTATACCTATATGTCTTGTATATTGAAACTGAAACACCATTTTCAATATATGAAATAAATAAGATATACGTGTGTAATTATAATGCTATTTCCTTTAATTAACTGGGTAAAAAGTAAGAGCAACATAAACGCGTGAGACGGCCAAACTTTTACGGGACCGGTGGGTCACTCCCCACGTTATGTTTCGCTGTCCCCTTCTCCTCTCTTCATATATATATATATATATATATATATATATATTATCGAATTATGATTTTTTTATTGAATTTTAGGAATTTCGAATTATTTTTATGTCGTAATAAACCCACTTAACCATCTTGATGTTAATTTATCAACCATCTTTGTAGCGTAGTCTTAAAGATATCTTTTTTCTTTTTCTTGGAAAGTTTAAAGCTCCAAGTTTTAATTCAATGAACATCGTAAGTTTATGTATATATAAATTATCTTTCAAAAACATTATGTCACAATAATTGTTCAGAAATTTTTCATGATCAACATACTATATTCACCAAATAATTTATTCCCGATTAATAATACTAATCATGAATTTAATTAAGAATTTACGAACTAGAGCGAACTCTTAAATTTGCTACGGCAATTATATTTGAAGGGTTGTTAAAACTTAAAACTCAATTGTTTTCAATTTGTACTTTGGATTTTAGTTATCTTAAATTAGTTACATATGAATGCAATTATATAATTGTTATTTCCACCATAGTCTATAAGGATCAAAGGAAAATATAGTTTACTTTCTATATATAATATAATTAACCTAAGTGCAACCAAACATAGTATGTTACATTCATGATATAGTCCAAGAAGTGTTTGAACAAATTTTCAATAAATTTATTAGGATGTTTCTTTTATGGCAGTACGAATAAATTAACTAGGGTTTCCACGGTCTAAATGTAGAAATTTTAGAGGGTTCTTTTTGATTTGTTTAGTCAACAATTATGTCAAGATTGTACGGTCAAAAGTAGAATATATCTTGTATTTTCATGCGAAAACGAGTAAACATAGTGCACTGATTAATCATTTCACCTTTGTTTAATGCAGACTTGGTAAAAAGAGAGCCTAAATAAAAATTAATCTTTGATTTAATTTAAGCACGTCATTTGGACTTGTACGTACCAAATGATATAAGGACTAAATCATTAACTTAGAGGGTGTTTGGCTAAGCTTATAAGCTCTTTGAAACATTTTATAAGATGTTTGAGAGCTTATAAGTTCATTAGTGTTTGGATAATTTTGTTTAATAAGAACTTATAAGCCCAAAAAATAAGATGTTTGTGTCTTATAAGCAAATAAAATATAAGTTAGCCAAATCCACCTTATTTCAAAATTTTAAATTTTGGATGTTGTTTATATTTTTAAAAGACACAAATAACCTTAGCTAATTTTCTCCTTTCCAATAATACATTTCTCCGAAAAATATTTATTTTTGTTATTGCACAAATTCTCTCGTATTATATTTGAAAACATCTTATAAGTCCAATATGCTTATTTTTTTTTTTTTTATTTTTTTTATGACAAGGGAACCCGCAGCCGCTACCGTTAGGTGCGCACTGGGTAAACCCCGCTTTTGTGTAATATCCTGCAAACCACACAAGAGAGGTAAACCAGCCTAGGTTGCCCATAGCTGACAGGCTCACAGTAGAGAAGGCAAATAGGCATTCCCTCATCAGGATTCGAACCCGTGACCAAGCCACAACATTCACATGCCCTTACCAACTCTACCGAGGGTTGCCCCCCCAATATGCTTATTTTATCCAAACACTTAAGAGCTTATTTTTTAAATAAGACAAAACATCTTATAAGCTCTTAAAACATCTTATAAGGTGTAAGAGCTTATAAGATGTTTTAAATAAGTTTAGCCAAATACCCTCTTAGTCAATAGCAAAATTGTAGTTTTCGTAATTACATAAATATCATTACAAATTGAATTTTTGAAAAGGTTGTGGAAAGTAGCTTGGTGGGGTGTATGGTTTAGTATTTCCCTTGTTCCCATGTATAACTTTATATACTGACCAAATTCAATTAGGACTTTTATAGTTAGTCAAACGAAAAAAGACATAAATAGTGGATATTTAGAAATATGATAATATGTCATAAAACTATTGCAAAAATAAAAAACACTAAAAATATATACATATTAGAAGTAGCAAAGATTATATATATTTAACAAATTTTTAAATTTGAACAATTTTTTTCAAAGGCAAAAATATTATCTTTATTAACAAAAACTTTAATTAATCAAATGTTAATTATTAATAATCAATATTAAGTTAAACATGAAATAATTCCAAAGAAGATCAAGGAGACAAGAAATTTCTTCTGCCGTGTGTAAATTTTCCTATATAAAAAGGACAGGGTCTTAATTTTAAACCTACTTATAATTAATAAAAGATGTGTGGTTATAGAAATTAGAAAGTAGATAACAAGAAATGTTTGGCAAGTCTAAAGGGCTGCTTGTCTAGATTATATATAAAGTGGTCATTAATTTTCCAATAATTATATATATATTATATATATAACCGATTTTCTTAGAAAATTAAAAATGGACAACATTGGTCCTGCACAATATGAAATACCACACAATTAAATAAAATATTATAATTAGTGAAGGACATAGTTCAACACTAAATCATTGGTAGGATCTATCGAGGTCTTTATGTGGTGCACTTAGTGTTTATTCATCATTTTTGGCATTTTTTTTTTGTTTTTTTCCTTTTCTTTTTGTTCTTGGTATGGTCCACGAGGCTCACGGTCCAAGTCCAAGATTTAAAAGTCAAAACATAATGATTAAAGTATAAATACAATTTGAATAGATTTTGGTCCCTTTATTGAAATTTGATTGAATTATTTTGTATTGCACATTTCCAATAAATTAAAATTTAATTTGCAATGATCATTTTTACGAGACAATCAATTATATATCCGCACAACCAAACTTGTCAACCAAACGTCAAAATTTTTATAAAAATTGTATTATTGATGATCCATTTAAAATAAAATCATAATAGATAAATGAAAAAATGGGATAAAGCTAAATAAATAAAATATGATGCTAAAAAATATAATAGGATCTAAACTATTAAATATATTATCAAACCCTATTTATTCTATTAGGAGCTAATAATAAAAGAATGAATGATTAATTGATGGTATATAATCTGTGATGCATGGATATTTCAAAAACTCACAATGTGTTGTGTCGGACATTTGAACGGGCACGACACTCTGCGACATCGTATCCAATATGAAAATAAATTTGTCTGCTCAAATAAAATGAAAAAAATAAAATATAAACATTGTAATGGACGCAATTAGAGGGTATGTCTACTATGTATGCATTATTTTGTGACACTTGATGTTATTTCACTTATTTTATGTGATTTTGAAAACTGAAGTATTTAGTTGTCTTTCAAGCATATATAACTTTACAAATCAAATATAAATTTATAATGTATAATAGTCATTATATTTTATTTCTCTAACCAATCATATATAAAATAAAATGAAAAGATTAATTTATATATTTTGACGTAAATTAATGAACATATATATATATATATATATGTATATAATATATATACACAATTTATTAGCAGTATCGAGGCCATGTCGTGTTCTAATATTTTTAAAATGCCGTATTTCGTATCCATATCGTGTCGTGCATCGTGTCACGTGTCAGTGTATCATAATATATACTTTTTTTTTTAATTTCCAATTCTTATTTGAAAGATAGAATTTTAGATGTCATGATGATAAATAATTCTCATAAATAATTCTCAGGCCCATTTATAGGTATGAACAGCTCAAATTCCAAAGGGACTCTTACGTATTTAAATTTTACTCAATCACATCCAATTCAATATCTTGGAAATAAAATCCCACGATTGTGACACCAAATTGCTTCCCGTTTCTTTGTTATAGATAATATACATTTCAGTTTATTATAGGGTCTTTTCAATTGTTAGATATTTCCTTAGCTTTTCGATCGATATATAATTGATATTGAGTTTGCTTAAATCTCTATATAATATGATTGATACTGTTTTGAGTTTAAATTTGTACTATTTAGAATAAATCGTCTTCAGCTTATGATGTTGATGATTTAAACTTGTATGGCCTAATCAAGGAGTTAAATAAGATTTTGAAAAATAAATTTTGATCAATTTAATTTTTTTAAGGAATTTTTAAGGTTTAACTAGTTTGGTGACATTTTCTGGATGAGAATTCAGATTCTATATTCACAATTTCTTTATCAGAATATCACATTTTTCAATATACACCAACTCATTAATTTTAATTATTTCTGATATTCAGTGATAAAAACTTCACCTTTTTCTTCGATGATTAAAGCTTTGCTAGAAGTCCAAATTCAACTCGGAATTAATAGGAATTATATTTTGTTTTTCATTCGTTACATGTTCAGTTATAAAAACTCAAACTTTTACTCAATCACATCTAAGTTCAATTTTCAACTAGGATTTCATCACTGAGATTTAGTTAGCCATTTGAATTTCACATTATGTTTTAGGCTAACTGCAAATGAAATACTAAATAGTAACATTCTATTCTCTATAGAGAGTTTATTTTTCATTTTTTAAGCTCCCTTTAGTGGCTTAAGAGCGAGAATTGATGTGTCACATTCTAAAAAAACATAAACTCGCACTAAAAATTGGAAGAATAAAAAAAACAAAGATTCTTTACAAATACCTAACATTTTGTGTACATTAAACAATTTTTTTTTAATAATAAGCGATAATATAGGAGAGATGTCCACAAACACGAAAGAACAAAACAATTTGTGTGAATTTTTATGTTTGCATAAATAAAATTGTTTCAATAAACATAATTTTATATCATCATACTTAAATAATTACTGTTGTGTTTGAACAATCCAACAATTCCTAGCTTTCTAGAATTTAGAATATCATCAGTAGAAAGAAGAAAGTTAAATTGCACTGCAATTATACATTGTGTCTCAATGCCACTCTCAGTCTAATACCTTTACATTATTAGGAAATCAATTTATACATGTAGTAGCTACGAATGTAACTAACATGCTTATCTGATATCATAAATTTCCATTGAACAGGTTTGTTTGTATAAAAAATTGAGAAATAAATATGTAAACTGATGGAAACATATTGTTTCTAACCACTTCAAATTAAGTCGATACTTGTGCTAGGGACATTAAGCGTAGAATGCATATATACTGGAGATGAAATAGAATAGTAGATATCCTCATGTAGACTTGCACTGTAGGTCATTCGATGGTCTGTTCATGTCCTATTGCACTCTAAATTAGCACCAAAAAATAAAAAATAAAAAGATATTACATATATTTCTGGAGAGTATTTATACTAGATAAAGGAAAATGTAAACATTTTATTCTCACGGTTTTTTTTTTTTTTTTGAGATTTTGCTTACAAAATTTGAGCAGATTTTTGTCCTAGAATTCTGCTCCAAATTGTTACAGTAATTTATCTCTCAGCCGACACTGAAAATTATAACATGAAACCAAATTATAAAATAGTTAATGTAACTGTGGGCTCCTGCTGAGTTCTTGCAGATCAAGTTGTTCTTTCATGGGGTCTTTCTGCTGTGTCTGATCCATATACATATATATATATATATATATATATATATATATATATATATATATATATATAAAAGGTCTTTATATATGTAAAGCAATTGCATGCAATAGTGCTCTTTTCTGATGAATTTGCAAGTGGACACATTTATGTTAAGCACTGTAGTCTCTTTGTCTGAAGGGCGTTGTAAAAAAATGAGCGATTTTGTGTGTGTACTTAACACAATATGTGAAAGTCTTATCAGAAGTTACAAGATCAGTTGATAAAAATAATAATTCAAATCAATGAGAAACAGACAAGTTTTGTATATTATTATTTTTACTTTTCATATAAATTTTTATAGACATCTGTTTTGTGTCCATCTGTTTGTTGTCTATTGGTGTAATACCAAAACATTACAGAATCAATAAACATGTCCTCTTAAATTATGAGGTAATACAAAAAGGAAAATTAGTCTTCTATTGCCTATAGTTAATATGATGCATAATTAATCTCATTGCACTTTAATTATCGTTGTTTACTAGTTTGCGAAATTAATCTCATGTGATTATTTTGTTTTGTTTTTTAGAATTTTTGGTCTCAAACGTTAAAAAGCGGATAGAAAATGATGATGTGGTCACGTGCATTGCACCTGATTAATACTTAATTTATTGATATGTGTATTCCATGCCTAATATTCCATCCATTTTTTAATGTATAATATCAAAATTTTAAAGATATACCTTATAGAACTAATTTTTAAATTTATAAATAATGAGATTAATATTACTATACACAAAATATTGTAATTCTTTATAAAATAAAATATCAGACTTAGTGATATAGACTAATTGGGCTTGAATATAGCCAAAGTGAGTTAATAGGGTTTAAAACCTAATTGAGAGCCCAAATCATACATTTGCTGGGCCTAACCCTAATTTAGAGCACGTGGAGGGAACACTGTGTGTAACCCTACTTACCGTACATCATGTACAGTTTCTATAAATAGCCCCATTTAATAATATTAAAAAGACTTCTGACCAATTGAATAGTACCTCTATAGTAAACAGTACGATTTGACAGTACGATCTCATTCTCTATAGACCGAGTTGACAACCTCGTATATGACTTTAATCAATACATTGAACTACATTTAGACTTGATCCTAATATAAAGGTACGTATGTAGTTCAGTCCATCTGAGTGCAGTCTATATCCGTTATACGACCCTATCTGGTCTCATACGAGTCTCGGCTTGATTTGGTCCGTATATCATTTTACGAGCTATATCATATATATACTTTAGTGAGAGAGAGAGTAGGAGAGAGAGAGATAATATTTCTCACTTTCAATGACTAAAAATACACTGTGGGTTGGAGGAGCAGTGTCATATTTCATTTTCATCCCCTACATCCCTACTTATGTAGAAAGTCTCATTCTTTTTCCTGCTTTTTAAGAGAGCTTTCTTGCTTTTCAGAATTTTTTATTGGGGTTTGAAATATTGAATGAAATGAAAATTCCACTTCAATTTTGTTTAGCTTCTCATAAATAAAGTTTACAAAAAAATTTCTCAAAAATACAAATAATAATAATTAAATTAAGTTTACAATAATATATAAAAATATACAATATTTTTTATGATGTTAATATTTTCATAGTTATTTATATATACTATTAAATTTAAAGTAATACATGGTGGAAGATGATGTAACATTGTAGGTACAAAAGAAGGGTTTTAGGCTTTACCATTAATATATAGTTTTCTATATATTTGAGACAGTACTCAACGTTCAGGTCAGGTGACAATGATGAAATCTGAAAATGCTGAACTTAGCATGAAAAGTTGAATGCAAGGACTTACAAGTCTCTCTTTAAAAAAAAGTGCATTAAGAAAATTGTGCCAGGTAAATTTTCTTATCTGTATTACTGCCTCCATTCACCCGAACACTGTCATTCAGAGAGTTCTTAATTTTGACATGAGTATTCTAATCCAGTAGAAAGAATGGCTACGAATTGTTATTCTTCTGAAAATATAGATGCCCCTGAATCAGAAAGTTCAACTTGCCTAGCAAGATCCCGAGATGGTTTTGTAAGTTCAGAAAGCAGTGAGAAACATACTTTACAACCAGCTAGTCAAACTTGCAATCTTCTGGGGACTTGTCTTCTATGCTCTAAACCCAAAAAGATAGGGTATGATTCACCAGAACCGCAACTTTGCTCTTGCAACTATATAGGAGATGAGGACCTAGGCAGATTCTCTACTTGCAAGGATGGAGGTGATCATGGAGCTGTTTCCCTAGAATTTGCTGATGTTAGTGTCGTGTGCAACAACGATGGCGAACTCCTGTCCTACGTAGGGAAAGGTTGCAAGAGATCCTATCATCTCTGTTGCTTAGATCCTCCGCTTACTGATGTTCTTCCAGGTGTTTGGCATTGCCCCCAGTGTGTGCAGAAGAAGCTTTTATTCGGCGTGCACTCTGAATCAAAGGGAGTTGAGTCTATTTGGGGTGTCAGAGAGGTGGAGATATCAAGTGACAAAGGAGTTAGGCAGGGACAATATTTTGTTAAATATCATGGTCTTGCACATGTTCACAACCTTTGGGTGCCCGAGAAACAAATACTTCTTGAAAATCCTTCTAGTGTCTCAGACTACAATGCAAAGGATCAGGTTAATTTACTCCCTGTATTGTGATCAAATCCAGGTCGCTTTAATAAGTGATTTCTATAGATGCAAATATGTATCCATTCTTCTGACTTGCAGAACATGAGGTGGTCCACAAAGTGGACAGTACCACATCGCTTGTTAAGGAAAATACCTATTCAGGAAAAGATCTTTGTAGCTTCTTCTGCTGTTATTTTGGCATGCAACTACGAGTGGCTTGTGAAATGGCAAGGCCTTAATTATGACCATGCGACCTGGGAGTTAGATATTGCCAACTTTCTAAGCTCATCTCTAGGTCAAAACTTAATGAAGGACTATGAAGTTCGTCACGAAAAAGCCAAGCAAGAAGTGAACAAGATGTTGCACTTGTCTCCTGTCAAATATGCCAAAAGATATTTTATTCTTGTATTTAGTAGTAAATGTATGTCTTGATCTGACATTTAGTTTGCATATTGACTATTGAACTTTTTGCGTAATATGCACAGAGGTTTGATCTTCGAAGGACATTAATCATGTTAACATTCATATTCATAAGTGCATATAGTATACTTATCTTGTCTTTAGCTTTGAAGAATATTGTATACAGGTGGGGAGTGAGTATTTGAAAAGGGAGGATGACATAGGATAAGTGCAGTTTTCTTATCTATTATCACTATTGCGTCAATGCATAGGTTCTACAACTATATAATTTCATCTACTTACACCTCAAAGTTGTGTTGTCTTTCATTTCTCTAATTTGTTCATGGCGTCATGCATACTTTTACATATTGATTAATTGTAAAGGATATGCATGTGCTGACATAGGTCATATCCTATATTAGAGTTTTCTGAGGGGAAAATAATTTGAGGAGCAACACTTTTTTCCATTGAGGGATGTTGTCTATAAATAATGACCCAATTGAACAAGATTCCATGATGACAGTTTCTTCAATCCATCGGCCTTCCCTAGCTCGCAGGAGCTCGTCTTCTCAGCTGCAAGGCGCCATTGAGCTAAAAATAATTATTTTTGGCGTTCAATATCATCAGCTCTCAACTTGTCGTACGCCTCCTTCAATTTCACAAACCCACTTTGAGCCGAATCTCTCTCTAACCGCGCGGTATTCAGATCCGCTTCAGCCCTCTTCAACCCCTCCTCCGCCTTCTTCGCATCCTCTTTGCTCGAAACGAGCTCAGCTGTAACCACATCACGATAGTCCTTCAACTGCCGCTCGAGGCTCGTAGCCTCAAATTTGTAATGAGAGCAAGTCAATGAAAGTTAATGGATGCATAAATTAACCTGGATATACGGAAGGATAATTAAACATACGATGGATATAAACAACAATTATTTATAATAAACAATGAACAGAACTCGAGGCTTCATACCCGACTCGTCAGAGCAGCTGCCTCCTTCTCGACCCATGGGTGAGCATGTTTGAGTAGGATCATCTTATCGCGTGGTAGCATGGAATGGCTATATAATTCCATGGCGATATCCCCCGTTGGGTCCAATAAGACACTGCTCTCCTCGTACAGACGAGGTTGATAATTCAGAGGCGTTAGCTCCGTGTTAACAGGAGGCATCTCCGAGAGATTCACCTCCATAAAATCGGACAACGTCATAACCTCCAACTGGTACAAGATGTCTTTCACACCAGCTTCCACGGTGGTATCATAGGAACATGGATCGGGGGCCATGAATCTGGGCCTGATGAGGAAGAAGCAGCACCATCGGTTTGCTCAAACCTGGATCATTTTTGAGCTCGAGCATGGTCGGGAGACGCAGGCCGACGAGGCTCAGATTGGGGTGGAGGCGATGGGAATGTAGTGCGTTGGGGCCAGTATGTTGGCCACTACTCGAAGCCACGGGAGGAACCACCGGCTCGGAGATATGAATTCCGGGGGCACAAGCCCGTGTTGATCAAGCACTAGCAGCCCGACGAGCCTCACTGGCCTTCCTAATTTGTGCGAGACGAGTATACATAACTGCACAGAAGAAAATGAAGGTTAAAAAGCTAAACCATACTAGAAGATGAATAGATAATTCAAACTTTGCTTCACAGGTTACCTATATCGGAAACTGGATCGACATCAGCAGAACTAAGTCCACAAGCTCATAGCATCGGCTCAGAAACCAACTCATTACTATAATAAAACTCTAAGATCCCCTCTACCTTGTCATCTAGAATGGTTGCAGAACCCTCTCGCAACCTCGTAGGAACATTGAGGTTCCACTTACGCAACACTCCCCAAGGTCCCTCGTCGGTCATTGCAACATAAAAATATTTATCTTTCCATGCCCCGTACGATTCTTTGGGAGTGGTCTGCACTCGATACCCTTTTTGCTGAGTGAGATAATAAAAACCTAAATCGGCATTCGACTTACATTGATTCAGACACAAGAACTTGTTGAAATTTTGGATATTAGGCTCGGAATTATAGGCTTGCATGAATACAATGAAATAATTCACATGACGATATGAATTAGGTAGCAGCTGGGATGGACAAAGTCGAAGATGATTTAGTATTTCTATAATGGCAGGATGTAGAGGGAAAACGCAACCCAGCCATCAGATGAGCAATATGAAATGTACGATAACAGAGTGGTGGGGTATGAATACGATCTGAGGACCATGGAATTATCGCTATACGATCCACTATGAGGATCGTATGGCTAGCCATTTTACCCTACCGCTCTCCCGAAGAGCAGCAGGAAAAAGCTCAGCATTAACATCGTTTCCCCCCTCTAAATCGACGGTGGACGACGACAATAATCCCCTACAGAGGAATCGCTACTCGACCCGGCAGACCCTGACCCAGAATCAGATCTATCACGAAGATGACCGACGTCTTGATCATCCATGATATCGACGTTTTCATCTAGTATCTCACGTTCCATAATTTAAAAATAAGTTATGAGAGAGAGAAAAAGGAAATACCGAATATTGGGTCGTGAGGATGAAACAAAAAATAATACGACGTTGCGCGTTGTGAAAACGAGGCTTCAACAATTAATACGAACTTGCAAGAAATTTATAACCGTGGTAAAAATAAATTAAAAATCGGATCTATTTATACTAAGAATAAACCGCCAAAAGGAACGGTTAAGATTGCGCCACATACGTAAGTTGAACGGTCGCCTGCGGATAACGCCTTCTCCAGCCGCCACGTGTCAATCACCCGATGGTTCTTTTCCATTAGTGCTTGACACCATATCATTACTGATCGCCTTCGAGTAAGACGTGCCGACAAAGTAAATGATGAAAGACAAGCTGACCGCTGTTAAATCAAACATACCATAAATGTGAATGATGACAGAACCATTTCTTAGGCAAGGAAAATTAATAAATTATAAATAAATGATAATACATTAATTGGGGGACTTAATGATATAGACTAATTGGGCTTGAATATAGCCAAAGTGAGTTAATAGGGTTTAAAACCTAATTGAGAACCCAAATCATACATTAGATGGGCCTAACCCTAATTTAGGCACGTGGAGGGTACACTGTGTGTAACTCTACTTACCGTACAGCATGTATAGTTTCTATAACTAGTAATATTAAAAGGACTTCTGACCAATTGAATAGTACCTCTATAGTAAACAGTACGATATGACAGTACGATCCTATTATCTATAAACCGAGTTGACAACCTCGTATATGACCTTAATTAATACATTGAACTACGTTTAGACTTGATCCTAATATAAAGGTACGCAGGTAGCTCAGTCCATCTGAGTGCAGTCTATATCCGATATACGACCCTATCTGGTCCCATATGAGTCTCGGCTGGATTTGGTCCGTATATCATTTTACGAGCTATATCACTTAGATAAATGATTTGATTTATCTTTCAAATTGTAAATGTATGCTAAGTATATGATAATTCCGCAAAAACTGCATAATTGTCAATGGGAATAAGATTTTCTGTTCCAAACCATGTTCCAATCTCCTATTCCAACAATGTAGATGTGTGACACATGTAATTCACAAATCCATTTATTAAGGGATGTATTACAGAAAATGTTCAGTGAAGATCTTCTATTCCAAAAAGCTATTTCATCTTCTATTCCATCGTGTGGATGTTTGACACATGGAAGATGCATTAAATACACATTAATCTTTGTTTGTATTTTACTTATGGCTATTTTATGAATACAAAGAAGAGTTGAATAAGGAAACATAATAACATATATAATTAAACATTACAAATCTATTAAGAAATAAAATAAATCACAAGTATGATTACAAATTCGTAATCTATAACTTTTTGGTTAGTTCTTACAGAAATCTATAACTTTTGGTTAGTTTTTATAAATTATAATCACCTAATTCAGTTTACCCAATATTGTTCTTCAATAAAAACATCAACACTTGCTTTCAATTTCTTATTATATTACATAATTAAAAACAGGATATCTTATTATATATCCAAGAAATAATTTCTTATTTTCAAAATCAAATTCAATCAATGAAAGAGGAGTGAGGCAATACAAAGTCCATAATGAAATGCTAAATATTGGATTCACCACCTACTGTAAATGATGCACAGAATTTCTTATCATGGAGTTGGTAAATAAAATGAGGGAGATTTGTCAGATCTTTCAAACCTAAAGCCTTTGATAATGAAGATTAAACAACTATTAGAGTCATAATTCTAATGACGGAACAATAGTTGAGCATAATCTCTTAAAATTGAAATTCTAGTAGGTTTGGATTATGATGATTTTGTCTAGCTACATGGAATTTTTTTATTTTTGATTGTTACAATTAGATTTGTAAGGTCTGCATTTCAAGAAAAAGAATTAACATTCGATATATGTTAGAATTAGATTTGCAAGGTCCTGCATTTTAAGATCCCACAATTATGATATTTCCAAAATTATTTGATTGTGTTTCCTTATTTATCTATTCTATAATTTTGGTTAAGTTAATAAAGCAAAATGCAAGATAATAAGTACAAAGCAAACAAGGATTAATGCATATTTAATGCATAATACACATGTCAAAGATCCACGCACAATGGAATAGAATATGGAATAACTTTTTGGAATAGATGATCCGGACGGGATAATTCCGCAAAAACTGCATAATTGTCAATGGGAATAAGATTTTCTGTTCCAAACCATGTTCCAATCTCCTATTCCAACAATGTAGATGTGTGACACGTGTAATTCACAAATCCATTTATTAAGGGAACTCGAAGTATACATAAAATAGAAACAGAAACATTATACATAATTCCACCACATAAATAGAAAGTACATTGATTAAGAAAATAAGAAAGAATAACAACTTTCTTTATATATCATCACTTCGAAATAAATACATCCCTTTCACAATCATGCAGAAGCCTTATTACCTCTATCATCATCAACATGCAGCAAATTACAAACACACAAACAAATTAAAACATTGTACCAAAAGAAAACGACGTCAACTTTTTGAACCATCCCATGCAGATACAAACATAAAGGGCCATTAATAGGACAGCAAATTTTCAATTCGCAATCCCCTTTATACCCTCAATATATATAACATAATAAAAATTTGACAACTATTGATTTGTCAAATGATGGGAAATTTTGTCATATTCCAGCCTCACATTCAGGCGGGGTAACTGGGTATCTGGATTTGTCCGTGCAGTAATCGTAGATCATGTGGTTCACACGCACCCAACGGTATCGTCTAGCTTCGACAGGGCTGAGTTGATGGTAAGATGAACCTTCCCACCAATTGTTCGGGTTTGAGGCACAGCTTGCGGGCCCCGGAACTTGACAACCTTCGATATCGAAATCTTTGTAATAAGCATAAAATGGGGCTTTGGACCAATTTATCTTTTCGAGACCGCCTCTCGTGGCCCAGTCATCGGCTTCCCAGAGAGTGGAATAAACTCCCATGGGCTGGAATTTAGGGAATGGGATTCCTTTGGCTTCGTTGTTCTTGTACACTCTGATTGGCACTTCATCCACGTAGAACCTGCAATATATATATATATATATGTTAGTGTATAATTTTTTGTAGACATGTTTTGGATTTTTATTGGTGTAACAATAAAGTATTACAATGAAATGTTATGGAAAATTTGCTACTATTAAATGAGAGGTTAGAAAGAGTGCAGGATGAATTAATAGTAATTTGTAACATTTGTTTTTTGATAATGACTTATTAATGTAACTACTTTTGTTAATACATAATTAATTATAAATATAATGACGTTATATATCACTTCTTTAAGTTATATGTCACTTCTTAATTAGTTCAATAACCGTTAATTTGTTAAGATATAAATGCAATAAAAGCACTTAATGAGCTTAGCAAAATCAAGGGTTATCATAAAAAAATACAATTTTTACCAAATTCATTGTCGGTGATGAAACGGTGATTGATGCTGGTGACTTATAACATTTTTATCATAAACAATGTGGTCAATTTTCCTAAAGTTAATCGAATAATCACATGAATCAATATTATAATCAAAAGATTAAAATGTTTATATGATCATGCATGGCAGATAAGATTATATGATGTAATAATGGACTTACACAACATGATGATGGTTCCACATTATGGAATAAGTGTGAAATTCTGCAGCTGGATCAAACCAAAGGTTGATTCTTTGTTCCCTATCACCTTTCCCGTGGGCATAAACATTTGTCTGAACAGTATAAGGTTGTCCCGTTCGATTGCCCAAGAACTCGAAATCTAGCTCGTCTCGTACTGTATCCGTATCAGAGTTCATCTATTTACACATTTCAAAAAATAATTCTCAACAAAAAAATTTGTAATAATTCCTGAAAAATAATTATGGGTTTGTTAATTAATTAACATACGTAAAATGCAGTGACTGTTCCGGCAGAATCACCGGGCACAAGCTTGATCTTCATGCTGACACGTCCGAACAGATATTGATACTTTGAAGCAAACCCACATCCTGAAAATCCATAATTTGGTTCAAAAAATACAAATCATATTTTTATTTTTTATTATTTTTCGATAATTGTGAAAAGGAAAATGTGTAGATATACCTGAGTTTTGATCAAGAACGAGTTGAATGGCCCTTCCACCCTCGAGTTGGCGAATGTGAGAATCGGACCATGTGATTCTGAAATCCTGTAAGAACGTGGCTGGTCGAGCTGTGACAGTGCATGAAAGTAACGCAAAAAGACTCAGAATTAATTCCAAAGACCCCATTGCTGATATTAATTATCAACTATAATTAAAGATTATTAATTCAAATAAATCTATATTTATTTATGTGTGTGTTTGTGTTTATGAATACGAATTCGAGCTTATTTATATAAGCGTAAGAAAGAGAGATGAAACTGAACAGTTACGAGATAGTGAGTTTTCAATACAGCTAATGGTAAGCAGACACTGGACCCGCTCATCTCTACCCAACCCTATTATTGTGATCTCTCATTAATTAATTTTATTTGTAATTATAATCATCTTCCCATTAATGCATGTCTTCCCGCAAATTATTTAACCTCTTCTCTTCTCTTCTGTTCTTTTCTTTTCAATCCATACATTGGGAAATAGTAGCAGCATGATTGGTCGTATTCAAATCATTCAAATTATACATACATGTCTGTAATATACAGTAACAATATTGTATATACAATTAATGATAATGAAGCTGTACGTTATGACAATCAAGAATTGTGTTATATATCTAATTAGTGATAGTAAATATAGTTGTCAGTCTATTTATAAAGGAACAGGTACCAAATCGTAAAGTAATAAAGTTACTGGTAAAAAAAAAAAAAAGTAATTTGACCACAAATTAAAAGGAAGAAAAAGAATCACTTAGATAACAAATGCACAAAGAGAAAACAAAAACAAAGAAGGGAAAAAAGGGGAAGAAAATGTTAAAGATGACCATTTTAAGAATTTTTCATGTTGGGAATAAATATTATTGCAAAAAGTAGTGGTACGTGTGGTTAATATTTTAAATTTGTATTGAAATTTAAGTTGGTGTGATATAAAGTTGATATATTAGAATTGGATTTACTAAATAATTGATGTAGTTATGAAATACAAAAGAATAAATGTATAGTATTTTGGATTAGAATTACTATAATAAAAATAATATGAATAACGAGTGAGAAGTGAAGACGTGGAAATTGTCACGTAATGGGTGAAGACAATAATTTTTAATTTAGCATAATAAATATTTTTTGTAATAATAAAATTATTAAAGTTGTCACTATAAACATTTTGTGTCATATCTATATTAGCAACTAATTGAGATTACAAATAGTGAGACAATCATAATTGTTATCACTAGGGCTGAAATTAAAATCAACTAGTTGAGATATTTGACTCGAACTCGATCGATAAAATCTGGCTCGAGTTCAGTTCATTAACTTGTCAAACCAAGCTTGAACAACCTTTCTGTGCTCGATAAATTTTGAAGTTTGGCTCGAGCTCGACTCGATTAGTTAAAAATAATAAAAATATGTACAAAATGATCGACTATTAGAGCACGGCTTGTGTTCGGCTCGATTAACATCAAACCAAAGTTAAATATAATTTTTGAAGATCTATTGTAATTTAAACAAGTTTGAACAATTATGTGTTCAACTTAACTCGATTCATTTACATCCTAGTTAACAATACACTAAATGTGTATCAGAAATTGATAATATTGACAATAAATTTCTTTGTTAAATATTTATGATTAATGACAACTTTTACACTGTCATTATAAAATGTCTGTTTATTTTTAGTGGATAAAAATTTCATTGAAACCTAAGCTAAAAAGTATAGAATTGTTTTGTATTTGACATCACATATTTGTAACTCTAGTATCAAAATGGCCAAAAATAAAATCTATATCTGGTAACATGGATTTAATACAATCCAGTCCAGTCACTATCCTCATAATAACTCCTAAAAATGAATTATATCCACAGCCATAAGAATTGCTATGTATAGCGCCAGATAAATCTCTTACGTGCCAGAGCATTCCAATTTGCAGACAATAGTCACTCCATCGAATGGCAAACTACGCGTAAGGGTGTAATTGTCAATCTGCATAAATGTTATCTGGCGAAATGAATTAATGTTTGGCATTAAAAGGGTAGTGTGTCCATTGTGGCTTGCTGTCGTGGGCCTAATAATAACATCTGGGTTCAGGTTGGCCTAAACTTGTGACGTGGTCACTGGACCACCATTTGAATTATATCCATAATAAGCCCTTTTTATTAATATTTAGATAATTATTATACTACTCTATTTCGATGAATTATGATATTATATTAAAATATTATTACTATATTTACTATATTAATACTTTATTAGCACTACTTTGAATAGATTAGGCCATAAAGTAGATGTTAATAAGGTTTATTTTGTTAGATCCATTTTGAACCGAACCCTGTACTAAATTCCAACTTCTGTAAAATAAATTGGAATTATTTTACAAAAGTAATGGAATTATTATGATAAGCCCAATCCAGTTGCTGAGGAACCAATCACGTTTTTATCTAATCATTTGTCCTAATTATCTATACGTGGCGTACATGGATTGGATATCTGGCTTTTAAGAAGGTACTAAGATTTAAGTCATTGCATGAGAGTGACCAATGAGCTGTGGAATTATTTTACAATAATTAGTGGAAGCAAATCACTAAACATCATTATCAATATCATTGTCAATGTCCTTATAATAAAGTTGTCATCTTAGTATTAGTTGTTAATAAAATTAATCTTGATGTTACTCTAGTTTGTTTTTCTTTTTCGTTTTTTTGCCAAAATTGTGTTGGAGTTTTCCTAAATTATATAGGTTTTACGTTCATACCCTTACTATTGATTTCTTGACAATTATATGTGTGTTCTTACACGATAATGCTACAATATAGTAAATATTTGCAAGTTATTATTTGATGAGCCCAATTTGATTTTTAGTTATTAATTCCATTTTGAATTAGCTATTCATAAACTTGTCAAACTAACAATACCCAGTGTAACCCAAATGGCATCATTTATGAGTTATAAAATGAACAAGAGAATCCACGGAAGAAATTAATTTTTAGGGATAATTACATATATCTCCTCTTTACGATATCGTAACTACAGAAAACCTCCAAAAATTTTCATAATTACTCGGACTTCCCCTTTCACAACTTTTTCATAACACGGGCAACCCCTGTCCTTTTTTTGGGGTCATCTCTTTGCTCATGTCAACAAAAACTTTTGTACTTTTCCTATTTTACCCCTGATGACATTATCAATTGATGACGTCATCCTCTTGCCAATGATGTCAGATTTTTGATTGACGAAAATACCCTTAGGGGGTGTAAAGTAATATTTTAATAAATGATATATGTTTTTTTTTATTTACATAAATATTTTGTACTCTATTAATTATAATAAGTATCCATTTATTAATGTGTGACAAATTATCATTTGAATTAAATTTTAAAAATAAAAATCAAATTATGCACATGGAAAGATATTTTATTAGTGAATAGAATAAAATACATAATATACCATAACATAGTTCATGCCATCGTTCAAATTTTTCAACAAAATATTTCATAAATATTATATTTCTTATATTTAAAATTTCAATATAAATTCCTATAAACTTATATAAATACTAACAATCTACATCAATACTAATATATAATATCTTGCTTATAAGTTATATATATATATGTATGTATCTTATTATATGATTCAATTTACATAAAAATAAAAATGAGTTAATAATAAATAATTATAACGTAGAAATGAGTTAATAATAAATAATTTAGAAATAATAAATAATTATAAATAATTAATAATATATCTTATAAATAATTATGCATCTGAGCCACACGATTTATCCATTTGCTTTTCAATAATTCTACACATCCTTTTTATTTATAAAAAAATAACTTTTTGTATTCTCAATCTATACCATTGCAAATGGCTTCAGTGTATAAGTTCCTAATCAGAGTGTACACATATCAAAATATATTAGTTGCCTCAATAATGCTCCATCTTTTTGTTAAATATCTAGTCCAATTTCCAAAAAGAATTACATGATCGGGCCGGGCTGGACCCATGATTGGACGGTCCGTGATAAAAGTATGACGGGCCAAGCCACTGTGGGCCTTGGCCCAGCTCGGCCCATTTGACATCACTGTCACTGGTGGGGGTTGTTATTATTATAGGTAAGGGTATTTCGGTCATTTCATATTTCACATTTTTTTTGTTTTTTTTTTCTCAGAAATAGTAGGGGCAAATTGGACTTTTTACCTTCTCGGGCAAGAAAAATGACGAGCGCTCGTTAGAGGAGGTATCTGTAATTATGAAAATTTTCGGAGGTTTTCTGTAATTACGACATCGTAGAGGGGAGGTGTATGTAATTATCTCTAATTTTTACTTCATGATTATGAAATTAAAAAGATATATCAACGCAAATATATCGCATTAAATAATATTAATATTTTTCTTTTCTTGATTTTGCATGCCCATATATAAGGTCAACGTCAATGATGAAAATATGGGACATGAATTTAGACATTTTAGCAAATGGATATATAGGAAATAAATGGGTGTGAGGCCATATATATCCACTTGATAAACTAGACAGAAATAAATAATTGGTGGAGAAGAGAAGTGCAGTGAGGGGGTTCATATTTCCAAAGGATTTAGACTATACAACCACTCTTTGTCCGGCTACCAAACCATAGTCTTGGGCCATTTCCATCAATATGTGGGGGCTCTAAGAATTATTGCATTTTACTGTTACTTCTCATTTTAATGACTATATATTGTTTGAGTATGTTCAACAATTAATGTTGGTACTTTATAGTGTTATGCATTTTTCTTCTGTACTTTTTTTATGTTATTTTAAAAATATGTTGAAAATCTTGTTAGGGAAAAATTTGGAATGTAAGATGTGGTGTTAATGAAATTGTACAAGTGAAGCTTAAGAAAATATTGCTCCGCCTTGGTGAATATGAAATACTGCAGTTGATTATCTCTCAAAATAGAACGACAATGTCTCAACAAAATTAGTATTACAAATTCACGAACCTACTGCACAAAAAACTTGTTTTAAACTCTCTCATTGAATACGGATTAATTAAATACATATCCAGTTATTAAACATGCAAGATTATTCTTGAAACATTAAATTAATATTTAGGAATATTCAAAATACTCAAGTTAATACTAAGAAACTCTTCAAATAATAATGATGAATTTTAAAAAAAAATATTTAAATGCTAAATGTACATTTAATATTCATCACTATTTTAAAAAAAATATTAAAACTAATCTTTAAAAAAAATAAAAGATCCTCAAAATACTCAAAAATAGTATTTAAGAGAAAAAGAAAGATGAGACTGTGATTTTGGAGTGAACGATTCCAAACTAAGAAGGCATGTTTCTTGAGAATGAAATGTCTTTAAGTTTAAAACGTGCAACTAAGCTCTCAAAAGGTGTGGATTCTAGATAAAAAAAACCCTTGAAACAACTTTTCAAAACAGGCCCAACAATTTCCTTGTTTATCGAAGAGCTCGCCCCCTCATTAAGAATGAGACGGTGTGGGCGGGGGTGCACCACAAACACGCTCACAAACCAATTAGTTCCTTATTAAATGAGCGATCACGAGGTGCACCAATTGTGTAATTCTGCCCATAATTTTCTAGAGATAACAAATTAAACTGAAAATTTTAAATCTTAACCTATATGCTCTTTCAAATTAGTCTCTTAAATTTCAAGTTTATATTAATCTTTATTAAAATTTAAAAATTATATTTATGTTTGGTTTTATTGTTAATTAAATTAATTGCAGATGATTTTTATTTGAGTCGGATACAAGTTTAAATCAGGTAATTTTATATGATTATGTATATATATATATATTATTTTTTTATGAATTAAGTCCACTTTGAGCAAGATTTCGAAACTTACCAATCATAAATCGTTGTTAAATATCTATAAAAATGAAGTCTAATAAACTTTTAGCATATAGTAAACTCAGTAAAGGCCGGCCATGCCTGCTTGGCCTGCCCCTTAAGGCCAGTCGGCCTTAAGGGGCCGGCCTTAACCGGCCCAGGCCGACCCATCCCATGACATGGAATGAGCCGGCCTGGCCCATTATTATTAATTATTATTATTTTTTTATTTTTTTTTATTCTATAAATATTAAATCTTATAATATTATATTAATAAAATTAAGATTTGTCTTTAATATTCACATTTACATTAAATGATTTAGTCTATTAATACATATTTAATGTTCACATTTAATGTCCACACTTACATTAAATGATTTAGTCTATTACTACATATTTAATGTCCACATTTACATTAGATATAATACATATATTTAATGTCCACATTTACATTAAATGATTTGTCTTTTTTTAGATATTTTTCTCTATTATAAATACATTATATAAATTATATACTACTAATTATATATAAGTAATATAACTAAATTATATTAATATTTACAATATTTTGTAGCCATATATTATAATATGTATTAAATCAAAGCAGATAATCAGAATGAAACGAAGATTATCAAAATCAAAGCAGATATATAAAAATTCTGAATAAATAATTTGTATACAAAACTACTGTCGATTGATTTTCAATTTAAAAAGTTAAATCACAATTAAATCCATATATTTTCTAACACAAGTAGTATATTTTCCCCCACCGGTAAGATAAACACAAACATTATTTCATTATAATGATTTTTTTATATTTGATACAAGTTACTAAACATTTATTTACAGAAAAATTATTTTTACAAGTTAGATAAAAGTTAACTATAATTACTAAACAAAACCAATTTGATTATTTTAAAAATAGAATTAAAAAAAACGAAATTCAATAAAGGAAAAGAAAAAACAAAAACATAACATAAAAAAAAATAATAATAATAATAGTAAGGCAAGCCTATTGGCCGGCCCATTAAGGCCAGCCTGCCACAGGCCGTTGTTGGCCGAAATGGCCTGCCAGGCCTAAAGGAATCGGCCTGGGCCCCTTTAGGCCTGGCCGGCTAGCTTAGGGGGCAGGCCGGCCTGGCCCCTAAGAGGAGTGGGCCCTAACGGGCCGGCCGATTCGGGCCCATTAGAGCCATTTTGACACCCTTAGAGTAAAGTGTCAAATAGTTTGACTCTACTTTCGGCTATGTCCACATTCCACGGAGAACTTGCATTTAGAGGCACCGAATTTGTAGCCCAATTTTGTTTGGGTGTGATTAACTATAGAAACGTCTAACTTTGGTCCACTTTGAAGCCCTAAAATATGCCCCTTTTAACTTTGGGCTAGCCCATATCAAATAATAGAGCTTGATTTGTCAAGAACATGTTTTGGACCTTTGGTAGGCTAAAATAAAATCTTGAATTCAAATAGGAAAATTTCATTGATTATGATCTGCATTAATACATTATTCTTTGTGTTTTTTAGTTTTATGTTTTGAAATGCGCAGACATCTGATATTACTCGCCACATGTAAAAATAGGCAATTTTTACATATAAATATGTGTTACTTACTCCACACATATTGATATTGTATAATTAACACATCCTCTTCAAACAATCTTATACAAATTGGCAATGCAATATCTTTGATTATGATAGATTCAATTATATATGCATGCACGTTTGCTAAATATATTTGAGAACATGCATGCTACTCACCTAATTATTAGTTTTGTATTTTCCTTTACATTAAAACACTATGATGAAAAGTTACTAAAATGTAAAATTATGTATGAAGAATCTATCTCTGGTGTTTCTATTTTTTAGGATAACGAGGGAAAACCCGCAGCCGCTACCCTTTCGGGCGCGCACTGGGTAAACTTCGCTCTTGTGCAATAGACTGCAAACCACACAAGAGAGATAAACCAGCCTAGGTTGCCCATTGTTGGCAGGCTCACAGTAGAGAAGGCAGCAAAAAGGCATTTCCACAGTGAGAATCGAACCTATGACCAAAGGTCACATAACTGAGATACCCTATCAACTCTATTAGGAGTTGCCCCTATCTCTGGTGTTTTTTAAATGTATGGAATAATTGTTAACCTTTTTATTGTCAAAATTAAGATTTAACTAAGTGGTTCATATTAAAATTTTACCTTCCAATTGAAGTTTACTTTTCAAATAAAGTAAACTTCAATTTGAAGTGACACCATACATATATGTGAGCTTACAACCTCAATTTGAAGTGTCTTGGGAACCTTATCCTAAAACTATCAGACTTTGTTTTTTAATTTCTAAATTGTTTAAACAAAGTCTGAAATTTTTGTTTCGATATATAAAATTGTGTTGGTCTAAAGTGAAAATGGACAAAGTTAGTTGTACAATTTGATTGGTCCAATCTCCAACTCAAATATAATTTGCTTTCATAAGTATTGATATTCAATAAAATAAACTACTATTGTTTATTATATTTGGGCTAGCCCAACCTCGATTGAGATTTACCATAGCTGGATAGAGTTTAAAAAAGTGCTTTATTAAATTGAAAAACTGAAACTTTAACTAATTAGCACTAGGGTGCAAAATTGTTGAGTGGAATCGAATAAACGTTTGTTCAAACTTGTTTCATTTCAATTGAGTTTTAAAATTTGTGTTTGAGATTGTTTGATTATTAAATGAGTCGAGTTAATATGACTTTTAATCGAAGCAAAAACGAATAGAGCTCGAATAGTTTGGATTTTTTTATATGTTTTTATTATTTTTTAGCTATCGAGTCAACCTCGAACGAATTTAAAAGTTATCAAACGCAAAGAGTTATTTAAATCAACTTTTTCATGGCCGAGTCGCCATAGACCCAACGTGAACTGGAAAAATTCGATCAAGAACCAGCCTAACCGATTGAAACAACCGGTATTCAAGTAATTTTATACTTTTCTCCATATCATGTAAAACTAATCTGTATAGAATATATATATATATGATATACATATAAACTGGGTCAACTAATTTTTTTAAAACCGGTCTAATCAGTCGGACTTGTGACCCAATAACCCAATAAATTATCTGATTTAATCATCGATTCAATTTTAAAAACGTTAGATTTATGTTTGTGCGATAAAACTTTTAACAATTGAAACCAACCTCAATATCAAATAATTTGATGTGGGTTAACACATCCTGACACACTAATAGTGTAAAACTAACTTTCCATATATTTCAGTGTAAATATCTAATATATTGAAAGTGTTCATGTCGGCTATTTAGGTGTGGGTCGATTGGGGGCTAAACTGCAGGGAAATAATGGTAGTATATTTCGACGCGCATAGAACTGCGTGGATACGACATCGTATAGTTCCTCAAAGTTCACGAACTGGTTAACATGTTGTTTTTGCCCCTCTCTCACTCTACAATTCTACACACACAAAATCACTATATATACACATAATAAATCAGATTTCAGATCTACTTCAATAACAAGCATTGTGAATTGCAAAGTCCCTATTGAAAGTTTCATTTTAACCTTCCAGAAATTTACTTCATACCCACCTCAAATCATTTATAAGAAGCCATATTATAATTTATATCCACATTCTTGGATGTTAATCATAACCCAAAGGTCATTTGTATAAGAAGAAGTGCGATTTTTTGGAAAAAAGGATCTACAGTTTGGATCAGGTGTGGATTTTCTTCTAAACTTTCTCGATCTCTATTTATAGCATTTTCTTGATTTCATCTTTCCGCTATTAATTGTGCAATGCCATGGAATGAATGTATATGTAGATCTGTTTATTAAAATCAATTACTGGATTTGGGAATTTTTTATCTGTTTTCTCGCATTAATTTCAATTCCTTTTTCTAACTACTTTGATTTATTGTGCTGTGCTGGGTTTACAAGTGTTTGCATTTATTTTACTGTGATTCCATTTGTCAAACATAAGATGATTCATTAACATTTTTCTTGTATTTTGTTTGAATTTACCTATTTTTCTCATTTTGGACTTATATATATTAATTAATAACTTAGTTTCACTGCTAGGGTGGGATTAGTTAGGCAGATTTAAGATTATAGCTTTGGTAACATCAATTTCCTGTTGTGATCTGTACTTTTTTCTTGTTAGGCAGCCGGATTTTAGGGTATTAGTAAATATTATCATTACTAGTGTGTTAATTTAATCTTCTAACAGAACATTTTGCAAATTGGAGCTTTTGTGGTGAATAAGGCTTAAAGGGGGATTCATCATGTTTAAGCATTCGCCACGCAGGAACCCGAGAAACAAAGGGATAAAAGTGAAGCATGTGGTGCAGGTATGTTTGTTGCTTGGAGTTGGGATATGGCTGCTTTATCAGGTGCAGCAATCGCGTGATAAGAAGTCATCATCATATCAAGAGATCAAAACTTGGGATAAAATTGATGATAATATCAAATTTGGTAGAAAAGATCTCCGGCCTAGGATAGAAGATGAGGATAGTGAAGATGAGAAGCAGAGAGAGGATCATAATGTGCATTTTGATGATGAAAACAAGATTGATGATCGTGGGCAAGAAGGGGAAAATTCTCGGGATGTTGAAAATGAAACCAAAGAAGAAGAGAATAGAAATAATAATGATGGTGAAGATAAGTTAAACAGTGAGAGAAATAAAGAAGAGGAAAATGGAGAGAATGTTGATGAAGATAAGAATAGTGAAAATGAAGCTGTAAATGGTGAAGTGAAGGGAAATGAGGAGAAAGAAGAGAATGAGAGCCAAGAGAACAAAAGTGAAAAAGAAATGGAAGAGAGTGTGAGTGAAGAAAATAGAAATGACGAAATAAGAGAAAACGAGAACAAAAGCGAAGAAACAGAAAGTGAGAGCAAAAGCGAAGAAACAGAGAATGAGAGCAAAGAGAAGAGTAGTGAAGAGAAAAATGAAGGGATCGAGGGCAAAGAGAACACAAATGATGTAATAAGAGAGAATGAGAACAAAAGTGATGAAACAGAGAATGAGAGCAAAGAGAAGAGTAGTGAAGAGAAAAATGAAGGGATCGACGGCAAAGAGAACACAAATGATGAAATAAGAGAGAATGAGAACAAAAGTGAAGTAACAGAGAATGAGAGCAAAGAGAATGTTATTGAAGAGAAAAACGAAGGGATCGAGGGCAAAGAGAACACAAATGACGGTATAAGAGAGAATGAGAACAAAATTGAAGAAACAGAGAATGAGAGCAAAGAGAATAGTAGTGAAGAGAAAACGGAAGGGATTGAGGGCAAAGAGAACATAAATGAAGAAGGATCCGCAGAAAAGAATGAGACCAAGGAGAACAAAAGTGAAGAAATAACCGAAGCAAATGAGAGCAAACATGAAGAAATAACACAAGAGAATGAGATCAACGAGAACAAAAGTGCAGAAACAACACATGAGAATGATAACAAAGACAACAAAAGTGAAGAAACAACAGAAGAAAACCGGAGCAAAGAAGGCAAAAGTGAAGAAATGACAGTAGGTAAGGAGGGCAAAGAGAACAAAAGTGGAGAAACAGTAGAAGAAAGTGAAAACAAAGAGAACCAAAGTGAGGAACAAAAGACTGAGAATGAGAGAAAGGACGAAAGTGAATCTTCACAGAGTACAGACGATAATGGCAAAGGCAAAGGTGAAGAAGACCAAAAAAAGCCCGTGGATAATCAAGAAAATGGTTCTACAGAAAAATCTACTTCATCGGAGGGCTCAATTGATGAAACAGTTGAGAATAAATTGGAAGAAAATGTCTCTGCTAACACAGTTCAGAATTCTCAAAATGTAACAGAAACAGAGGGCGTTAATTCGGCTAATTCCAATGTGGACGAGAAGTTAAATAGCGATAAAGACAACGAGTCTCAGGAAAATAGTAACAATAGTTTGAATTCAACCAATGGGACCCAAAATGAGGTGGGCTCGACTGACACTGATAATGGGACCATTGAGAACAATAATGAATCTGAACAACAGCATGAGGTTAAGGATTCCTCTACTAACTATGAGAAATCAGATTTGAATTCAGATTCATCTTCTACAACTGGGAATTCTGATGTGGAAAACGTGAATTCAAACGAGTCCTCAAAAAACATAGGCTCTGCTGAAGAAAATGAGAACAGTGGCAAATCCGAAAGCAATTCTGAAACTTCAGATGAGAACCAAAAATCTGAGAATGATTCTGAAACAGATGGGAAAACGGGGTCCTTTAACGACAGTAATGGTAATGATGTAAGCGAAAGTAGATTGGAAAATTCTTCTGATACTTCACTTCCTCAAGAAGAAAAAGAAGCTCGTACGGACGTTGATACCCTTCCAGAGTCGGGAGTCGAAGCTAACAACCGTGATGCGATTGCTTAATCTGCTTGTGTCAATGATTTGTAGTTGATGAGGTATTTGATTTACATTCTCTGTTTTTTCCTATTTTAGCATTTGCAAAGGTAAATTTGATAGAAGTTGAAATTTGGGTATGACAGGTATAGTGTTGAATGTGAAACTTGCCATTTGTGTCAAGTAAATCACAAGTCATTTGTGAGAAATAATGATCTGTGATCTAATTAGTCTTCTTTACAGTTTGTAATTTCAAGCTTATAGATATTAATAATAATAATCTGGTTGTTTGAAATTCAACTTCTTTCCTAGCAGTCATTCCAAGTTCAGATGTGATTGTGCTTTTCCAATGTCATAACAAAGATAAAATCTTTATATGGTAGTTTTTCATGAATCTATGTGTGTCTAAAAGACATTATGGTTTCATAATTTTGTTTGGTTGTGTCTGAAATTGCACACTAAATTTTGTTTATCAACCCATTTCTTTTA
Organism: Verbascum thapsus; assembly: GCA_963669365.1. Taxonomy (NCBI): domain Eukaryota; kingdom Viridiplantae; phylum Streptophyta; class Magnoliopsida; order Lamiales; family Scrophulariaceae; genus Verbascum; species Verbascum thapsus. The sequence continues at coordinate 4,404,750 of OY770107.1, read as the reverse complement.
TAAACAAAACTATATCATCAATTTCAAGAATAAATTTTCAGGATCATAGGATGATAAACAATTATTTAGAAATATTAATGCTTTTAGTTTATAAAAGTTGTATTTTAGAAAAGCTTTAGCATACATTTTTATTTAAAATTATATTATAAAATTTGTATTTTATACTAGTTGAATTAAATATAACTTATATGATTTATTTACAACTAATTGAACTTATATGGAATAAATTGAAAGCAATTCAAACTAATTAATAATAAAATATACATTTTATATAAGTTACAGTAAAAATATTTTATTTATAATTTAATTATAATCTTAAACTAATGCATAATTGAATAAAATATAATCAATATGATATAACTATAACTAAAATTTTTAAGGACTAAATTGAAAATAATTCAAACTTTTACAAATTTAAAATCAACCAAATTAAAAACAAACAAAAAGCCGAAGGACCAAAGTGCAATACCTAAAAAATTTAAAACATAAATAAATCTGTTGCGCCAAAAATGGCACATCAAATTTGAAGCTGGGTTGGAGAAAACTTACCCAACACCAAATGCATCTCCACCCGCACTATTATAGCGAGGATTGAAAATGTCCTAAAAGAATCGAAACACTCATTCGACATAAAAAAAAAAAAAAAAAACGAACTCCCATTCAAGAGAGAACAAAAAATTAAAATTAAATCAGAAAATTAAGTTTAAGATTGAATCATCAATCTGTTTTCAAAGTGATTATTTTAATAGCAAAAATATATAAAATTACTAAAGAAAACCTTGAATGTTATTTAAGAATATTTATTTCCCCTAAAAAGAGAAAGGGTGATATTGCCATGACAGCAATGCCAACCAGTTTCCTAAGTTGGAACGGAGTAATTACTGAATAAATACTCCCTTTAAAGATATACGTCAGCTTCCGAACTAATGTATTTAAATGTTAACTACGGATATTGGTGTAAAATTTAATGTAGAAAATTTAGGATATTTTGATGAAATTTAGGGAATATATGAAATTTCGACTTAGATTCTAAAAAAATGCTCATAAGAATAATTTAAAATTTTCTATGAAACATTGGATATTTTTAATTAATACAATTGAATGATAGTGTATATATAAAATATACAAAGCTAATTTTATTAATTAATGTCATTAAAATCTATTGATAATGAAGAATAAGTTGAATGTTAAAAGTAAACGAATAACAAAACTCTATAAGACTACCTCCAATAGCAAGTTTTTGAAAAACTACCACATCATCAAATTCATACTCCACATCATCAAATATCTTCAAAAACTATCACACTCTCCAATAGCTAGTTTTTCAGAAAATAATTCAATCTTCTCTTTCCTCCACATCATCAAATATCTTCAAAAACTATCACACTCTCCAATAGCTAGTTTTTCAGAAAATAATTCAATTTTCTCTTTCCTCCACATCATCAAATATCTTCAAAAACTATCACACTCTCCAATAGCTAGTTTTTCATAAAATAATTCAATTTTCTCTTTCCTCCACATCATCAACATATACCCCACTTTATTCATTCACCCTCCTTTCAATTTTACAAATGTTTATAAAAAATAAATTGTTCATACATAAATGAAAATATTTTTATATAAGTTTAGTTATAATTAATTTAAATTAGTTTAAATAAAAAGAAAAAAATATTTTATTAAAAAAAAGTAAAAGAATTTACATAAATTATTTAAATACATTATGTAATAATAAAATAGAACAACACATGATTTTATTAAAAAAAGGTAAAGGAAGCATACATGAATTATTAAAATCACACGAAATACATAAACTAATTATAAAAGTAACGACAATTTGAAATCTAATTTTGGGCTGCGCCAAACTTTTGCCAAATGTGCTCCACGAGATCCTCCTTCAATTGTATATGTTTGGTCTTGTCACGGAGTTCAGATCTACTATGGATGTCAGAGTCGGACCTACCTTGGATGTGTACTTCAAATTGAGGTAACACTTGTGTGGTATAATCGAACGATGAACTAGAGCTAGCAGAGTTTGAAGGTTCGAAATCTACATGGATAAGGATATGGCATACCAAAATTTTGTGGCGTCATATATGGCATTTGAGCATTATTTGGAGCTCCAGTATTCTGAGAATTTTGAGGACGTTGCATATTATTAGGATTTTGAGGTTGATTATGAAACATAAAATTAGGTGGGAAATTAAAATTTTGGTTAGGATCCATTAGGCTAAAAGTTACGAAAAAGTGTTTAAAAAATGAGATAGAAAAAATATTATTATAGAATATGGAAGAAAAGATAAGAGATTTTTTTTTGTGGTGAAGTGTATCAATATTGGTGTCTATTTATAGATATTGAAAAGTTAGGAATTTTGGTTAAAAAAAAAAAATAATAATAATTTTATTAAACCTAAAAAATTGTAATTTTAAAATATGAAATTAATTATTTTCAATGTCCAATAGAAATGTGCCATGTGTCACTTGGAGGTAGAAAAGGAGGAAGTGAAAAAAAAAATTTGTTGGGCAAAAACTACCTCAAAAACTACCTATTGGAAGTTTTTTGGTAGTTTTTTGTCTCAATTACTACCTATTGGAAGTTTGGAAGTTTTTTGGTAGTTTTTTGCTCAAAAACTATCCCAATTACTACCTATTGGAAGTTTGGAAGTTTTTTGGTAGTTTTTTGCTCAAAAACTACCCCAATTACTACCTATTGGAAGGTTGGAAGTTTTTTTGGTAATTTTTTGCTCAAAAACTACCCCAATTACTACCTATTGGAGGTAGTCTAAGAATTCCATTAAAATAAAGAATTTACAGTCTCGACAAAATATATCATTCAAAACTACACATGCGATTTTAGTAGGACCAAACAGACATAGTTCCAAAGAAATAACAAGAATATTTACAAATATCTTTTCATAATAAAAATAAACGTGAAATATTTAAATATATTATATATACAAATTATTAATACTATCTTAAATTTTGAGAAACTTCGAAAGGTGTAGATCGAAAATTCCAGTAAATAATTTACAAAACAATTCTAATTGTTAATTAAGATGCTCTTTATATCTTATTGTCTTAGTTGATTTTAAACTAACTCATTCTTGAATTTGAATATTAGGTTTGTACGAAAAGTGAAATGTCATTTAATTTTTTATTAACTTAAAGCTTGAATTAGCAATAAAAAAAATTATCGTTAAAATTACATCAATCTCCCTTAAACTATTAGTATTTGATATCCAAACCTCACATCTTTGAAACATTAGTATGTATCTTCCTAAATTGCACTTTTTCATAAATTTGCTTATGAAATACTAAAATGAGCTTCAAATTTGAGCTAATAAAGTTAAATTAAATAATTAGTTAAAAATAGAAAAGTGTCACTAAATAATATAAAACTATTAATAAACTATATTAATAAAAAGGTTTATAATTATATAACTCTTACATTCCTAAACTTTAAATTAATTAAAAGAATCCAATTGATCAATTGTGGATCATTTTATTATCTGAAAAATATTAATTTGAATTCACTTTTAATTCAACTAATGTGAAATTTATAATATGTTATTGTTTCAAAGTATATTAAATTAACTATAAATATGTCTTAATAATCTTACTTATGGATTTACCAATTTTTCATTGTAAGAATTTAAATTATTCAGGTTTATGAGTTTCTCTGAATTATATTAACATACGTGACCAATAATATTTTTAGAATACAAAACAAATTCTCAAATATTTGGAGTTTGAAGTTATATTTTGAGAATTTTGTTTACTATGGATGTCTTATTATTTACTTTATATTTCATTTGCTAATATTTGGATTATTTTTAAAATTTTATAAACATTTTAGGACTAAAATTAAAATGATTGTATATGGTGGGTCATGTATTAAAAAATGTCTGCGACAACTACACGAAAAAAAATACTTCTGATAAAGTACTCTCATCTCTCTCGTTAATAAGAATTTTTTATAGTTAATTACAAGAAATTCATCTCATGATCACAGCCGTCAATCATCATCATCATCTCCCTCACATCCTCCATTTTCCACCCTCCATCCCTCAACCTCCACACCACTTCCTCCAAACACCCTCCCAAGTCCCCACTCCACCACGCGCCCTCCTCCACACGCGCCGCCCCTCTACTCGCCATCTCCGTCCAAAACTCGATCCTCCTCGCCTCCTTCGCCGCCCATGCAGGAGCAAACAAATGGCAAAATTCAACTTTCTGAAAAAACCCGGCGATGTCAAAGCTCCAAAGCTTCACATCGCCGCCCCGCACGTAAAACACCGGGTTCCCCGCCATGGACGGCGACGAAGGGATGTAGAAGTGCCTGTAAATCGGCACAAGAATCGGCGATTTAGCCAAGAACGCTTTCGCCACGTTTGCTGCGCGATCAACGTCATCAGGCCTGGGGCCCCAAGACTCAACCCAGAAATGATCATTTCCTGAGATTACTTCTTTGCATATACCAAGAACGGGCAAATTAATTAGAATTTGGAGCTGTTGTTTAGAGGATGATCGCCAGTTGGGGAAGCCTAGCCCGATAGGCAGGCCTTCTCGGAGGATTGAACGGAGGTCCGGCGGGAATGTGAAGTTGAAGGATGATTCCACGGCGGAGAACTCGGCGTCAGAAAGTCCGGCATCGACCGGAATATTGGAGTGCTGAAGGTGGTGTATCAGATTCTTGGCGTAGGCTGCGTATGAAAAGCAGACTGTTAGTGGTTTTGGAACGGAGAAAGTAGCCATGGCAATTAGCAGCTGTGAGGGTTACTGCTGGTTTAATATTATTGTTGTTGCCATTGAAGAAAATTTGCATATATATATATATATATATATATATATATATACACATAATACATATATATATTATATGTGTGTGTAAAGTGACGTGTATTGAGTGGAGAGTCAGTTGTGGGCTATTTAAAAGGATGGATAGTGACTCTTTGACTTATTTGGTAAAATTCTATAAAACAATACAGCAAATTTATTGTATTATATATCTATAGATATATTTGTTGGTATAGGGTTGTGAATAGATGGTTAAAAACACTTTGGTCACCTGGAATGTTTAAATTTTGTGTATCAGAAAATTATCATGGGTTTGTTTTGTGTATCCAAGCCTTTACATGTATTATACACATTTATATGGATATTGATATATTCATATAAATTGATATATAAAATATGGTTGTGTAGTTTTTGTTTTGAATTTTTTTTTAGATTATAAAATATATCTCAATATATTTAATTAAATATACATTTGGTCACTTTTTGAACAAAATTAATCTAATATAATTTCTTTTTTAACTTCTGATGAAATTGGGAATTGAAAAATTGTATTTCATTACCAAAATACCTTGTTAAACATATATTCTTTCTCTTCATTTTTAGAGGGTGAATGACATTTAGCATTCACGTGTTTCGCATTGATAAGATTTTTCAGATTGCATTTATTAGTATTTAAATCGTAAAATTTGATTTTTGAATGAATATAATGCTGGACTGACTTATTGCCGCCATTCTTATAGTAATAAGCTGCAACTTCATTTAAATATTTGTCACCGTGCACGCCGGCAATGATCAATTACTGGTTATTGCTTTTAAATACAATTTATGTATCATAAATTCTTGAACAACAATAATATTTCAATTTTTCTGGGGGAATTCAATTCATTCACCATATCATTCTTTTTAAAAAAACTATTTTTTAAGTGGATCAATGGTGTATATCAATAATATCGTAAATAATAACTATCATTCATCATTTAGCAATTAGTATCAATATAATTCATGACTAACTAATACAATTATTTAACAACTTTTAAAAAAAATAAAGAAAAAGCACATGTGTTGTTGTTGATTAGAATTCAACACCTACATCATATTTATAATATCATTCAATACGTCAAGCATATATAGATTAGTGAAAATAAACAATTAAATAACAAAACTAGTACGGCTCTCGTAATAATTTGTCTTCTCCTTGTAAACATTAGATAACATAATTTAATTGTTATTAGTCGACTCAAAATATTATCCACGAAGTAAAAAAATGTGATCTTTGACCCAATTGCTACACATATATGCCTATCCAATCTTAAAATTCTCCGATCTCTTTCGATTGATAAAATAGGTGTCTTTCCAAAATCAAAAGTAATATAGGTCAAATATTTTACTATTTTTTAGCTTACCTACTTTACATAAGCACAAACAATGCATCCTATCCCAAAGATATAAGCTATATTTGGATTTGTATTGGAAACATTATGGAGAAAATATTGGGCCAAAGAAGTCCCCGACCACCTTAGAGTGAGAGGAGAATGGACTCTCTTTGTTTCTGACCAAAAAATCCTTTTTGGGCCGACCAAAAAAAAAAATCCTTTTTGGGCCCAAAATTGTGTTAAGTAAACACTATTTGCACAAAAATTCAGACAAAAATAGCTTTAAAAAGTATCCAAACATATCCTTAATTTCTTACAAGTCCTTTCCAGATTTAGGTTCATGGTCTTGGTTCGGGAGATTCTATCCTGGACCAGGTTCCGGTCCAGTTTTAACCACATATATACATTTGGGGTGGGTGGTTTACACATGGGGTGGTGAAAAACCATCCACCCCATGCAATATATGTGGCCTATCTTGGCCAAGACCAATGGTCCCGGACCAAGATAGATTTTTCCGTCTTGGCTCGGCGTCGTTTGCCAACCTTTTTTGTTTCTTTTTTCAGAAGTATTTAATTATTACCAAAGTTTTTTCAGATTTTGGGTCTTGGATTTGGGATAACCAAGTTTTTTTTTTTTTTTTCCTTCCAGATTTTGGGTCCTGGATCTTGGGCTAACCAAGTTTCTTTCAGATTTCGGGTCCTGGATATTTGGGCTTACCATTTGAACTTACCAAGTGTATCTAATACTTCAAAATAATTTTAACAATAACAGAAAGATTAAGATTCCTTACAATTAGATGTAATCCATCATTTAGCATCACACATTTCTGGCTTTTATCTTACAATTGGACAAAAGGCATAACATTCGGTAATATTCTCTACAATTAGAAAACTACAATAACAAACGCCACACACAATCCACAAACAAAGTCTGAGTTTTAGCCAAATCTAAACCCGCCTCCAATATACCTCTATCAAATATATCTCCTCAGAAACTAGAAAATATTTAAAACAAAACATAAGTCTTTACTTAGAACGACTTGGGGAACGGTCCTTGAGCAATTCAACGACCCGCCTCATTGAAGGCCGGCTGATGGGCAATTCAGCCGTGCACGAGAGAGCAACATTCAAAACCCTCTCTGCCTCAAAATAGTCAATTGTGGTCGAATCCATTCGAGAGTCTAATAGCTCCCCAACACTTAAGCTCCCAATAATAGCTTTTTCAGTTTCGTGTTTTAGAGGCGATAATGCAATATCCGTCACCCACTTCACTATGTTCTTATTCACACCAAACGAAAGATCGTTTGGCCTTTTACCAGTTATTAGTTCCAGTAACACCACCCCAAAGCTGTACACATCACTCTTTTCACTCACTTTCATCGTGTACGCATATTCTGCAACAACATAAGTCGAATAAAATAAGTGCAATTGCCTCAATCATTATCTAATATCGACAACTAGGGGTGGCAATTTGAGTCCAAACATATATCTGGACCCAAACTAACTAAGTTTTCAATGGGTTTAGTCCTAATATTTCAAAATTATAGTTCCAATCAATGTTTTGAAACCCAACCCGGTCATCGAACCGGAAAATTGACCGGGTCACGGGTCACTGGTTCAACCGTTGGGTCAATATTGGTCGAACCAGTGATGTCATAATTACGCAATAAATATTAAATAAAATACTAATATTTATTATAAAATTTTAAAACATAAAAATTTGATATTTCCTATTTTCAAAATCATTTTTAGTTCATATATTTATAACAAAATCATGAAAAAAATTGAGAGTTTTTTAAATAAATAAGCAAAATTATGTTCAAGTGATACAATTTTCGAATTCATGGAACAAAAAACAAATGTACATCACAAATGACATAATTGCTACATCATTGTATAATAAACCAACAATTTTAAAGAAAAAAACTTAAAAGCTTTAATAATTTACAAACCAACAAAAATTAAAACGAAAAAGACTAGAGTTTTACAAATAATATATTTTGATTTGATTTGATTTGTTCGAATAAAAGATTTTCTTGAGAAATTTTCTTTGAATCATGTTGGATGAGCAAAATAATAGAAGGTTGGTGATTTTTTGCGAAAAAATTAAGTTTTAAGCTTGAATTTTGGTATTTATAAAAACCGAACGGTTCGATTGACCCGGGACCGGTTTTACCGGGTCACCGGTTCGACCGGTGGGTCGAACAGTTTTTGACCAAATTGACCGGTTTTGAGCCAAAAACGGTTTTGTGGGTCTGACCGGTTCGTTTTAAGGACCGATTCCGGGTCAAACTGGTTGAACCGGGCGGGCCAGGCTGGGTTTTAAAACCTTGGTTCCAATTGAGTTGGTTTTTAATAATATTCGGTTCCAACTGGGTTTTAAATTGGGCCCAATTTGGGTCCTAATATTTTAAAACTATAGTTCCATCTCAACCCTTGCACTTAGAATTAGAAACCTAATTTTGTATACTTATTTAAAATATCTTATATTCTAAATTTGGGTCCTTATTGAGTTCATGATTGGTCCTTGTTGGGTCCAATAATAATACATGTGTTTTGTCAATCGACCCAATTGGATCCAAACCACTTTGAACCCAACTTAAATGAATCCAACCCAAACTAAACTCGACCCAATCAACTCAATTGCCACCACTAATGACAACCATTGAATTGAAGGTGAAATTAACTAACATTTGTACTTTTCTTTGTAGTAAAAGAAAAGTAAAAATCTGTATTAGTCGCCCCATTGCAATTCCAAATGTGAAAACTAGAGATTTCGAAAAGCGTCTCACCTGGTGCAATATACCCATAAGAACCCGCAACACGAGACATGACATGATCACCATCCTCTTCATCATGTTTCAATATCTTGGCCAACCCAAAATCAGCCACTTTCGGCTTAAATTCCTCATCCAACAGTATATTGTTCGACTTAAAGTCACGGTGCACAATTGCGGGCACACAATCATGGTGCAAATATGCAAGCCCTTGAGCCGTCCCTAATGCAATACGGAACCTTTTAGGCCAATCCAATAACATCCCACTTTTCTCCCCATTCAACACGTCCCCCAAACTCCCGTTTTCCATGTAATCATAAACCAAAACCTTAAAATCATCACTAATACAACTAAACAACAATCTCACAATGTTAGAATGCCTAATTCTTCCCAATGTTTCCACTTCGGACCGGAACGAACCCTCCGATTCACCTAAACCTTTTGTTTCCCAAAGGCGCTTAGCTGCAACGGCCTGCCCGTTCTTCAATCTGACCCGATAAACCCGACCCGACCCACCGGACCCGATAAGGTTCTCGTCTACCAACGAGGCCAACACTTCTTCATTGAACCTTACCCTTTGAAAAGATGTGATTTTCCATGACTTTTTGTTTTTGGTAGTGAAAGTGATGAGCTTTTTGGTTTTGATTAAGAGCCAAAGAAGGGACACAATAAGTATCAATGCAAGAGCTGATAGAACTATAATGAGTACCAAACTTACGGGTTTGGGTCTGGAGCAAGGAGGAAGCGGGTCAAGATCCGGACTACACAAATCCGGGTTGCCCGTTAGACTTGAGAGAAAAAACTTAGAATTGAAAGCAAGAGGTACTCTTCCTTGCAGCCTATTATTCGAGACATTAAACTCGTTGAGCTTGAGTTTACTCAATTCCACTGGAATCTCACCGGAAAGCAAGTTATTCGACAGATTCAAAAATGTCAACACAGGCAAATTCCCCAGGTCAGCCGGGATTTCGCCGGAAAATTTATTTCCCGACAAATCCAGCTCCGTTAACTCTTTCCAATCCACAAGGCTTTTCGGAATTTCACCGGTTAATTTATTCCCTTCCATGTGAAGCTCCTGCAACTTGGTCAGTTGAGTAATACATGCCGGAAATTCGCCGGAGAAATCATTCCAGCTCAAATCCATTTTCTTCAACTCTTGCATATGGCAGATTTCCGCCGGAAGTTTCCCGGAAAAACTGTTACCGGAAATCAAGAACTGCTCCAAGGCATTTGCAGTTGAAATCAAAGGTGGAATAGATCCTTCTAATTTGTTATTAGAAAAATCAATGTGTTCAAGTCCAGTGAAACCCCAAAACCCATTAGGTACAACTCCAGACAATTCATTTTCTTCGATACGAACATATGTTAGACTAATACACTCACCGTAAGACTCTGGTATTGTACCTGAAAACCTGTTTCCAAATATTACCAAACTCCCAAGTTCCTTTTTGTAGCATAAGTTCTGGGGCAATGGGCCTTCTAAATTGTTGTTAGAAACATCAAATTCTTCCAGGGGTGAATTCAAACCCAAAAATTGCGGCAGGGATCCAGAAAAATTGTTATTAAATAGCTTCAGATCATAAAGAACTGTATTCAAAGCTAAAATATCTGGAATTTCACCCTCTAAATAATTATCATTTAGATGCAACGATTCAAGCTGCAAACTTGCCAAGCTTTTTGGTAATTTTCCCGTGAGATTATTTTCCGAAACATCGAACCAAATCAATGAAGTGAGATTGGAAAATGAGTCCGGGATTTCACCTGAGAGATTGTTATCGTACAACTGAATTTGTTCGACATTTTTCAGCATGCTAATGCTTTCCGGGATTTTTCCAGAGAGATTGTTGTGAGATAAATCCAGGATTTTGATGGAAACAAGATTTCCAATAGATTCTGGGATTTCACCGATTAGGTTCGTGTTTGATAACACGAGGGTCTCGAGCTTTGTGAGCCGTCCTATGTTCCTCGGAAGTGGGCTTGGTCGGAAAAGATTAACGGACAAGATTAACTGGTTTAATTCAGTCAAATCGGAGAGCATCTCAGGGATTGACCCGTTTAGCAGGTTTGAACCCAGAGATAAAAATTGGAGCTTTTCTAACATCACAAAATTCGCCGGGATTTCGCCCGAAAAATTGTTGTAAGAAAAATCCAAGCTCGTCAAATTCATAAACCTCATCGGAAACTCCGGTAACCCGCCGACGAAATTATTGAACGAAAAGTTGAGGGACACGAGATGAGAGCAAAGGGAAATGGAATCAGAACTTAGACCCCCGCCGAGATTGTTTTCGGATACGACGAGATTCTGTAGGGTGGAAATCCGGCAAAAATCCGCCGGAAAGTTCCCTGAAACGTTGAGTCCCGTCAAATCTACGGCGATGACGTAATCATTCCGGTGGTCACAAGAAATGCCAGTCCAATTGCATGGCGCACCAGGGGTAGATTCGATCCAATTACTGAGTTCTCCATTTGGGTCTGTGAGTTGGCTGTTCTTGACACGAAGCAGGATGGCAGCGTCCCTGTTTGATGAATTTGTTAGATTCGTAAAACTTAAGAAGAAAAGTACTTTTGTCAGAAGTAAGAGCTTATTATGTTTGTGATAATGTGTCATTTTTTGTTGTTGGCTGTGGTTTGAGAAACTGAAGAAATAAAACTGATGTAATAAAATGGTGTACTAACTATTTAAGTTTGAGTTTGACTGTGTTAGGGCAGGGTGGTTGGGATTTAAGGACAAAAAGTTGATTAATGAGGCTCGAAATTAATGGGGGTGGATTATGAGATTTTGTCTTGAATGTAAGTGAAATGATGCTCTGCTTGGACAATTAAGAAATTAGGATTTGAGAGGTGAATTTAGAGAAAGAATTTTAAATGAATATAACAGGAATTTATTTGAAACCATTATAATAGCTAAAAATGAAATTCATTATAATTTGAATTTATCCAGAAAATCTCGATGAATTTATTGAAAATTTTGAAATTTATAGCTTTCAAATTATATCTACTCAAAAGAGTGCTAATAATCTGATTTGTTTTAAAAGATAATTTGGGGGTGAAAATGACTTAAAGAAGAGATAGTGACAGTATGAATTGTTGCATATGGGATTTAGTGTTTGAGTGTAAGTGGGAAGAATGGTATTTATCTAGAAGAAGGAATTTAATGATTTTGTTCTCTAATGTAAGGGATCAAAAACCAGAAAGGTGTGGATTCTTGGAAATGGAAACCCAGTTGAAAATATGAAATGGCTTTTTGGGAAGGTGTGAAATTGGTGGAAAATGTGGGAAAAAAGTGATGGGATTTGCTTTAACATAAGGCTAAGTTGTTAAGACTTAAATTGAAAGCAAAGGAACAAATCACAAAATATGTTGGTGAAGTGGTTGAAATTGAATGGAAAAATATATAATATATTGAGTTTAGATTCGATTTATTATAAATCACCTGTTTCGATAAAATGTTCATACTCAATGAGTTATAATATGTTTGAACTTGATACGTTGTTATGATTATTTATAGTTCAAAATGTGTGAAACAACTCAATTAGTGTAATAGAGAACTTATCACTTCTAAATCATGTTCATTTTTAACTAAATAATTTCTCTGTTACATATTTACAATCTAATTAAAATAATAGTGTAACAACTTTATGGGCCTTCACAAAATTAAGTAATTATTGTTGTAGACCTTGTTCTCTGTCCTTATGGGTCTCGACACCTATGACGTCATTCAAACAGTTTAAAGATAAACAAACTGTTTTCATTTCATCAACCCAAATCAGTGGTCATCAACAAGACAAGTGGCAACCAACGTACACAAACACGATAACTAAATTAAGAAATTGTTGTGACAAACCAAATCAACGTCGCCGTCAAGATTACGTTCTTTTTCTTACAAGCTGACAAACACACACACACACACACCCGCATGTGTTTGTGTTATGTGTAATTTATCATCCCTCCTTATCTTAGTTAATCATATATTTTGGGATTTGATTAAATGTTTTTTTTTTAAATGTAACTCATCCTATTTATATATAAATAAATGTATACTTGAGAAATGCACGTAAGTGTCACTCTGTTCAAGAGAGTAACATAAAAGACAGTTTTTGAATAATTAAGGCTTAAAATATCCTTTAATCATCCATTTGTTTTTTACCAATTGATGCGGCCATAAGCATATAATATGATAGAGGGGTCCTTTGTTTTTGACTTGATGATGAGCAGAAAATGTTGAATTAGCAGTCTAATACGGGGCCATATTTAGGTCACCTAATCCTGTCCTTTCAACTCAAATTTTGTACTCTAATTATGTGACATGACATTAATCGAGAAATCCTCACCGTTCAAATTGTTTTTTTTATATACTATTCTTCTTCGACAGTCGATAGATTCCCTTCTTGAAGGAATTTGAAATTAGTCAAAAGAAACTTTTACTTTAGCAAAATGATCGTGCTTTAATTTGTTGAATACAGATTGGATAAAGGGATCAAAGATGCCCAGAAAATTAATTACTAACAAACGAATTAAATTGAATATATAGTTTCCAATATTCATTATTGGCAACCATTGATGTACATTTCAATCCTTTTCTTTTTGACTAAAGACAATTATAATTCAATCTTTTACTTTTTGACCAAATTACAAGTGTTTTTATTGATGATCACTTTTTACATGCAGCATACTTTGAGAGTCATGTGATTAAGACTGGTTTTTTTAATATATGAAAGAGAAATCATACAGATTGCGACAAGACATGGACTTCTTTAAACTCAAGATATTAAAGATTTCTGGGATAAATGCAAAAAAACCCCTATTAAATAATTTATTGGCTGAAAACCCCCTGTGAAATAAATATAGGCTAAAAACCCCCTGTGACATTTTTTCGTTGCAAAAAACCCCCTCGGTCAATTAGGTGAGCTACACGCGTCGTATGTGCGTTTTTTTGTGATTATTAGACATTAAATGACTTATTCATTTACTTTTATGCCCTTTTTATGTATTGTACTTATATATTCATTTGGGATACACTTTTACTCATGTTTACACAAAAAAACAATATTAAAGATAGTTTTTCATAAAATGTTTCTTTTATTTTTAGTAAATATGCATCATAATATTTAAATTTTAGATCATTAACATATAAGTACTTATATATTCATTTGGGATACATTTTTACTCATGTCTACACAAAAACGATATTAAAGATAGTTTTTCATAAAATGTTTCTTTTATTTTTAGTAAATATGCCTCATAATAGTAAAAACAATAATTACTTATATATTCATTTGGGATACACTTTTACTCCTGTTTACATAAAAAACGATATTAAAAATAGTTTTTCATAAAATATTTCTTTTATTTCTAGTAAATATGCCTCATAATATTTAAATTTTAGATCATTAACATTATTGTTTTTACTATTATGAGGCATATTTACTAAAAATAAAATAAATATTTTATGAAAAACTATTAATATATCAATTGGGGATAAATGCAAAAAAACCCCTGTGAAATAATTTATTGGCTGAAAACCCCCTGTTAAATAAATATAGGCTAAAAACCCCCTGTGAAATTTTTTTGTTGCAAAAAACCCCCTCGGTCAGGGTTTTTTTTTGCGCGTGTAGCTCATCTAACTGACCGAGGGGGTTTTTTGCAACGAAAAAAATTTCACAGGAGGTTTTCAGCCAATAAATTATTTCACAGGGGTTTTTTTTTTTGCATTTATCCCAAGATTAATCAAAGTACAAACAATGGCTATAAATTATTAAATTAGAAAAAATATAATAAACATGTGGTAAAAAACTAATTTTACCACTTGATCAAGAGTTTGGTTTAATTTGCCTTATTCGATACAGTTCTAGGAAACATGGGAAGTATTATTCTATTACGCATACCTAATACTTTGTCTAGCTTAATTCTAATTATTGGCACCAGTGTGTATTTTGTGCTATACATAAAAATAATATAATAGATCTTTTTTCCTAAACTAAGAAAGTATAGCAAATTAAGTTTGTTATTAATTTTAAAATTAATAATAATATCCAACTTCCATAATGTTACTATTTAAAATTAAGTTCAATAATTTTAATGTTTAGTAATTTCTCACAAACAATAAATATATTGAATGTAACTCCAATACACATTAATCTCAAACATAATGGACATAAAAGCATTGGACTAAATATTGGATAGAACTATTCCTAAATATACGGAGAAAAAACACTGAAAGGCCTCAAGGAGGCCTTTCTATTTGGACTCAAATATAGTGTAGACATATGGGCAATCTATAATTATATTTGGGTTGTAAATTTCATCAATTTGTATTTTGTAAAGAAAGCTAAAACATGTTACCCAAAATGACCAAAACATCACAAGTAGTATAGTGTAAAAAACTTAGGCTATGTTTGTTTATTTTTTAAAATTTAATTTCTAAGAATCTGAAAGAAAAAAAATACTAAACTAGTTTCATTCAAATTATAATTATTCTCATTTAAATTCACATTTTTAACTTTATTTTTTTCAATCCTTTATATGACTACCTACCTACCAATCATTACATTCATCATTCTATGCAATTTTTAATCAATAATAACTTACTCTAGTAATATTTTTCTATTTTTTCATACTTTACAATGGTGTAACATATTATATATCAACCACTTGTTTTAAAAAAAAGTTTCAACTCAAAAACATAAACAACAATAGCATTTGGCTATGTATGGTTGTGTTTTTGGGAATGCATTCTAAAATTTTATTGGAGAATGTATATTTCAGAAAATCATGTGAAAACATGACTTTAAATGTAATTTTGGTTGTGTTTCTTCGAAATTACCGAAAGTTATATAAATGGAATTGATGTGAAGTTGGTTTTATTGGTTGAACATTGTGTAGATAAATTAACTTATATAGATATGATATAAAGTGAAAAAGAGAATAAGTAGATAATGAATTATGTAATTAATGCAAAAAAAGAGTATTATGTGATTGAATGTTGAAATGATGTGTAGTTACATATAAGAATGAGGTGTGGAAGTTAAAATTGTAACATAATTTTTATATAAAATTTGGACATTTTTATTTTCTGAGGATTCAAATGTAATCCAAAAAAATACAATCAAACAGAGCTCATAAACAATCTTTTCAACAAACTTTAGAATAACACTTGTAATACATGATCATTACAACTATCCAGAGTTTACCTGTTACATTTATTAACTCCATATTTATGTGATTCATAGCTATTGTTTAATTTCTTGAGCTTCTTTAATCGAGCATCTTTTTCTCGATTATTGAATTCAATTATCATCCAATAAATTGAAAGTCAAATTTCAGAAAGAACTCAACAAGCATCCATAGTACGATAAAGCAAATAAAATAATCTGTGGCACTGTCACATCTATGTTATTCGTGTACCATGTTTTTTCATTAATAAATTACTGATAATGTTGCTTTAGTTAAGAACAAAAAAAAGAACTGTAAATTTATGCATATAATAGAAGAAAAAAAACAAAGCTACTTGGATAAATTAAGTAGAAATTAATTAATTAAAAAAGAAAAGTAAAAGTTAAAATTGCCTGGCTCCATTCTGTGTGCCTCCTCATATAGAATTCCTGATATTGTAACCAGCAAGAGCCCTCAAAAAACTAAATACTAGAAAACGTCGTCGTATTCTTCATTTTCCGACGAGGGCAGATCGGTCATTGCATGCACCAAAGTTGAAGAGATGAAAATCAACGGCGCTCCTGAATAAAAGACATAACAGAACATATTCCACTAACTCTCTCTCTCAAAAACTTGTATATATATATATATATATATACATATACATACAGCCCATAATGTAGGTTGGGGTGGGGTGGGGTGGGTGTTGGGGAGTGGGAGAAGGCGTAGAGAAATGTAAGATGGTGGTATTTGAAGAGGGTGGGCCCCAGCCGGAACAAGAGGAATTGACATTTTGTCCGTGCGGCTTTTGCTTCTTTTTTATAAGGTTTCTAAATTTATTTTGGACATTGAATCGAAAAATGTATCGAGTTATTGATTCAATTGTTGAATGAATTGACATTAATTACTATATTATAAATATTCAATAAATAATAATAATAATATATAAATATATAAAAATAAATATTTTAAAGTTATTTTCATTGTGTTGAGATTAAACTTTTAATAGGACATAGTCTTCCTTTAGAGTATCTTTTTTATGTATTCATCTCATGCTTATCGAGATTACGTAATTCAAGGTTATATCGTAAGTTTTGTTTTTTAACATATGTTTATTAGAAGTCATGCCTCGAGTTTGAACCTTATTTTTTAATAACAATTTTTGGTGCGTGACAATATACTAACTGAACACATGATCAATTCATTACATACATTATACTTCAAATAATTTTGGCATATTCATGACTTTGTTTATGACTTTTTTGAATGCCTTCTAGAGAGTCTATGAATGTAGACTGTTGTTAAATAAAGAAGTGTGAAGTTAGAATAAAAATGGAAGTTCAGTACACGAGAAAGCCCAAAATCAATATATGGGCCCTCAATTTATTAGTAGATCAAGTTTCTAAGAAGCCCAAACATTTCTCGACAGGCCCATATTCAATTTAGTATATGTAAGAACAAATATGAAATTGCAAAAAAACGTAAAGGATAAGAAGGCTACTCGATCCAACCACCGCATCCCATACGCTGCTGATTGTTGACAGCCCAGAATCAATATCCCAATTCACACATCCCAACGTATATATACGTATATATATATATATATATATCACAAGTCTTCTTCCTGGCCTGGATCGTTTTTCTGGGATCATCATAATATTTCAATAATTTTGGTGCTTTTGAAGTAGAAGAATTATTTATAGTGGACATAACTATGCAACAGGGTGCGGGTAATCGTATTGCCAGAATTTCGGCTCACCTTAACCCCTCCGCTAATCATGTCCAGGTAGCTATCAATTTTTGAATCTCAATTTCATTTCCATTTTATTTTTGCCTGTTTTAATCGAGCTCCATAATGACTCAATTTGAGTATGATCACTGAAAGTTCTCAACTTTTTTAAGTGTTTTCGCTCCAGTTTCCCTTTTTTAAAAAACCCTAGAGACAGTCAAAGATCATGATCATGATCATGTGACAGTTCTAAATTTCTCCTTCGAAAAGATCATGGGGAAAAGATCGAATTATTCCCAGGCTGAGCTGATCATTTTTGTGTGATTTGGGCTTTAAGGTTGAGGGGAGCTCGAGTTTATGGCGTGTGGATTGCCGGGCAAAAGGTGGAGCACCTGGTTTCAAAGTGGCGATATTGGGGGCAGCTGGCGGCATAGGGCAGCCCTTAGCAATGCTGATGAAGATGAACCCGTTGGTTTCGGTTCTTCATCTCTATGATGTAGTCAACGCCCCTGGGGTAACAGCAGATATCAGCCATATGGATACTGGTGCTGTGGTAATCTCTTCTTTTCATATCTCTTAGTTATTTTGCTGGAATTATTTCAGTTTGAGTTTCGCTCTAATTTCATGCTGTTAATTGATTGGTATTGTAGTATCGAAACGCTGCCATGTGGTTAAATGTGATCCTTTTGTTTGTTATAATTCCTATAGTTTCCCTTTATAGGAGATTGTAAATTGGTTTATTGTTTGACTCGGAAAGAAGATATAACTGAGTAGATTTTAGGTCCTCCAAGTTTATGGCTTCAACTTTAGCAGCTTATTCAACTCTTTAAGCTTTTTTTTGTTAAAAATGTTCTGCAAAAGATTGTTGAAGAGAATAAAAGAAGCTTTGGTTAGCATTATGAGGATTTGTTGGCATCCTTTAGTGTTTCATCACAATCATGAATGTCTCTCTACTCTGAACATGGTGGGATTTGACGTTGTATGTTTATGCTGCTTGTGATGTGCTGAATAGTTATAAAGTAATGTAACTATATTGAATCGGTAACTGATAAGATACACGATCATTGTCTTGCTTTAATACAGATGTAGTGAATACCGAGACTAGACTATAATTCTTGAATTGGAAGTGCATAGAAGCAACTAAGGTTGATGCAAATAGAAATCTAAGGTTGATGCAATTAAGTGTAGAAGCAGAATTACAAGAAAGGTGTTATTGGTCTCTTCTTTTTCACACTACAAACAATCAGATTTGAACCTTCTAAGACTGACTTTATATCCAAAATTTTGGTCATGCAATCAAAATGGAATATGGGATAATAGATTTTCATATTCTTTCTTGTCCATCGATGAAAACATTTAAGAAAATTTGGACCCAAATCCTCCATGTATCAGTTCAGTTTGTAAAAGTGTAAAGTTTTGCTCATTCACATTGGCTTAGTAGTTTCCTTGGTTTTATATTTTGCCATTTGATGAGGTCTTGTGCTGGCTTGAATGCTGCTTTTACCTCCTGATATCATTTACCGAGTCGGAGGATTATAAGACGGGGTGAGAATAAGATGTGAATTATAATATACAAAAATCATCTAATTATGTTGGAAAAGATTTGTTCGTATATATGTCACTCTTCTTCAGAGGATTGTTAAGGACGGAGCACAGACCAGAGACATGGCCCTTTCACATCGCATCTACACCTGAGAGGTCCTTTGTGTGCAATATACTCTTAATTACAAGTATATGTACCATAGTTGTTAATGGCGAATGGCGCGGCGTGGCGACAAGGGTCCCATGGCGCGGCGATGGCGCGGCGTGGCGCACGCCTTTTTGAAGAAAGAATTATATATATAAAAAAATTATATATAGCAATATGATCAATAATATGCAAATTTTTAATGTCTTTTTTTATTGGGAATTAGGTTAAAATTTTAACCTATTTTTGATTGTGTAATACCCAATTTACCCCGAATTTAATGGGTCACCTTCAATTTTGTTTAGGTTAAAATTTAGCCTATTTTAACCTATTTTGATTGTTTAATACCCAATTTACCCCCAATTTATCCCCAATTTAATGGGTCACCTTCAATTTTGACCAATTGTGAGCAATTTTGACCAATTTTGGCCGCGCACGTGGGGGGCGCCAAGTTGAAGCCTGGCGCCACGCCATGATTCATGGCGCCGCGGTGGCGCCATGGCGCGCCATTTACAACTATGATCTGTACAAGAACTTATAAAAAATTCATAAGGCGGAAAAAATATGGTCATCCTCCTCCCACCCCACCAAATAAAAAGGATATTTCACAGACCAAAATCTTAATAGCATGACTATCTCTTACACTTGAGATACCCATGGCACAGAATACTTCTAGCTTATTAGATATTTCAATACATTTTTGGGTATCTAATCAGAAGAAACACATCTATGAGATGGTCGAAACATGAGTGCACATGTAATAACTAATAGTCATTACATAGCTGATTTGGTTGTCTCTTGATGCACATGTCTTGTCCATATAACTGAAAGATTAAGTTATGCCATGGTCTATCAACATAATTGATCAAAGTACACTGAAGTTAACTGAATCGTTTGATATCCAGGTTCGTGGTTTTCTGGGTCAAAATCAGTTGGAAGATGCACTAACCGGCATGGACCTTGTAATAATACCTGCTGGTGTTCCAAGGAAACCTGGAATGACAAGGGATGATCTTTTCAACATTAATGCAGGAATAGTTAAGACCCTTTGTGAAGGAATTGCCAAGTGCTGTCCTAAGGCCGTTGTCAACGTAATCAGTAATCCAGTCAACTCTACAGTTCCAATAGCAGCAGAGATTTTCAAGAAAGCTGGCATTTATGATCCAAAGCGACTTCTAGGTGTCACAATGCTTGATGTAGTCAGAGCTAACACATTTGTGGTAACATATATTTTTTTTTTGACATCTATATTCTTATTTTTGTGCATCGTAAAGTAGTTTGTTTAAAATATATGCATATTGGGTTGATCGATTTTTGAACATATAAAATATATTATTTTTATTCAGGCTGAAGTTTTGGGGCTCGATCCACGGGAAGTTAATGTTCCAGTGGTAGGAGGCCATGCTGGTGTGACAATTTTACCTCTTTTATCGCAGGTTGAGATCTTATTGTTAATAACAAATATTTCAGAATAGTAATGATTAAGAGTTTGCCTCAGTTAATTTTTGTGGGGTGTGTAGGTTAAGCCTCCATGTTCTTTCACCCAAGAAGAAACTGAATATCTGACATCGAGAATTCAGAATGGTGGAACTGAAGTGGTTGAGGTAAAGCTTGCTTCTTGATTAGATGTCTAAAATTAATGTTTCTTTCTTTGTAATGAATTAATTTCAAGTTTACTCAATAAAAATGTTCTAGTCGAATAGATTGCATCTAACAAAGATTTCCCCATATTAATCTCCAATTAACACTCTCATCTTTTGCGCCTTTTGTCATGGAATAAGTTGCTGTAATAGAGCTTCTAACTGAAGTTCTTCCCCCTTTCTTTTGCAACTATAATCATTAATTTAAGACTTGTCTGATTTAGTTTTTTCTAAAATCTAAAGAATTATTAAACCCACAAAACTTATGTACTACTTTAAATCTTCCGTTGTTTATTTAAATTGGGCAAGTGTGTTGGAGCTTGATCACTTGAAAAATCAAATAAAATTAAATGCAAAAAGCAAAACTAAGGCTTTCATAAAAATGTATTACAAGAAGTTAAAATATAGCTGTTTTTTCATAAAACTGATTTTTTTAGTTTCCTTTTATGAATCCCACATTTTGTATGAAATTTTTTCTAGATCTCGTATTCATTTGGAAAAGATGTTCTATGAAAAGTACTTGCTGAGGTTTGTTATTCTTCATTGATTGCTCAAACAATGATAATCAATAAAATAATTTAAATGAAAATACTTGCTATAACTTTTAGTTGTATAACATTTAGCAGTTCTTGCTTGAAAGGATCTTGCTATACTTGTCAACGAGTCAAGCCCTACAGGATTTTTGGTCATGAACAAGAATTACTTGTTTTTTTTTTTTGCAGGCCAAAGCTGGTGCTGGTTCAGCAACTCTCTCAATGGTAGGTTTCTATTTTTCTATTATTAGTTCATTTAATTGTCTTTTCTGTGCAAAAAGAATTGTCGGCCTCTCATAAAGCTACCGAATTTTGAAGCAAAAATGTGAATAAATTTATTACAGGCATATGCAGCTGTGAAATTTGCTGATGCGTGCCTCAGGGGATTGAGGGGAGACGCTGGTGTTGTTGAGTGTGCATTTGTGTCTTCTCAGGCATGTTTTTTTTTTTTTAAAAGATGTTTCATAATTGTATCAAATAAATTTGATTTTTTGTCATTTAGGATACTGATATTAGGACTTTTATCTCTCAGGTAACCGAACTCCCATTCTTCGCTTCAAGAGTGAGGCTCGGGCGTAACGGGGTCGAGGAAATTTACCCACTTGGTCCTCTAAATGAATACGAAAGGTCTGTTCAACAATTTAATGTGTAGTCCAGTTATCATTCAATGGTCTACTTATGGTTTGTGAAATTATCATATCTTTTGTTATCATTCTCTGTTTTTCGAGTCACAAAACCTCAAGGGACTCGTGGTAATTACTAATAAGTTTGAGTGTGCACATGTAATTTATCCCTTATTTTGTAAGAAATTTTGAGATTTTTAGAAATGCTCTTATATGCACGTGTATTTCTTTTCAGGGCTGGGTTGGAAAAGGCGAAGAAAGAGTTGGCTGGAAGCATTGAGAAGGGCGTTTCGTTTGCAAGGAAATGAGTATTAAGGTTGAAAGAGATTCTGCAAACATAAGTAGCTAAAGATCACACACTTCCTGTAATAAATGGTAGTACCCTAAACTGGATTTCATTTAGTTGCCAGACATTTGAATTCTAGTTCTAGGAAAGTCGTCTCATATAGCTGTTTCGGGTGGGCAAAAAGAATAAAAAGCACATTGTTGGAAAATGCTTTATACTTGTCGTTTACTTTGTGCATCGATTGTGAGCTTAAGTTTATATTTTTACATATGGAAACTATTTGAAAGAATGAAGATTCTTGATTGCTACAGGCCACACAATACCTGAAATTGGTCCCTTCTGCTAATGGGTTAATTAGTATGTGAGGAGTTAGTTTGTTATGGTACAATTACTCTTACCTGAAATGGCTCTTTTTTTACACTTACACAGAACACTTTATGTGAATCATATGTGGTGTAAATAATCCCGAAATTATGAATTCAGAAAGCTAGCAAGCATTACCCTAAAGAGTCCTCTTATCTAATTTCTCCATATTGAACCAACACAATGACATGAGTAAAGAATATTATTCTTCTATCAAATTAAATTAAATTCTAGTCTTTCTTTAACTTAATTCAATCCTAATTTACAAAGGGAAGTGATTAAATGTCAAAATTATTTACTTTTCTTTTGATACGATACTGACGCGAGATACGATATTTTAAAAAATATTAAAACATCACCTGACCTGACATTGTTATCAAATATATATATATATATTATATAATATTATATATTTAATAATTTTACACTAAAATATATGAATTAGATTATTCATTTCGATGTTAATATAATTGGTTATAGAAATAAACGAGAATGATCGATTATACATTATAAAATTTGTATTTGATTTTTAAAGTTCCACATGTCTAAAGAAAAATAAATACTTTATTTTCAAATCCATGTGTGAGAAGGAAAATAATTATCAAACTACGAGAATGATTGATTGTACATTATAAATTTTTTATTTAATTTATAACATTCCACGTGTCTAAAAGAAAAATAAATACTTCATTTTCAAACCAACAAAAAATTTCGTTGAATGCCCAATTGGGTTATACATGAATTTGAAATTTAAATAAAGAGCACATGTTTAAAAAAGATCAATTAGTTATAACTCTACCCAAAAACCGTATGAGGTTGTTGGCATCCTTGGATAAAAGTGGAGAATTAAATTAGTTAAATTTGATATATATATATATATCTATACTATTATAAAAAGAAAGCTTGTTTTGTGTCTAAAATGGAAGTTATTTTGAGACTTTTTACGGATTTTATCCCTTGGTTTTTTATAGTTTGAAAATCTAAGTGTAATTTTGAGGGTAAAATAGGGATTTTATTGTAATTAAGTAGTTGTCATACCATTTTTTGTTTTGTCAAAAATACCCTTGGGATGTGCAATTGAAAACCCACGTAATCTCCACCAACCACCCCTCATTCTCAAATCTCAATTTCTCTCTCTAGAAATTATAATATTTGTTTAAAAATAATATTAATTAAATTATTTAATTATACTTAAAAATAATTATGCACGCGAGTACCGCGTGCAGAAATGCTAGTATATATATATAAATTAGGTTTAGGTCATTCCACATGTATACTTATTTGGATGGCTTTAAAAATTATATTTTGTTATATATAAACATAAATAGTCACAAGATAATTGAATTATATTTGGATTTGTTCTAATCGGCCAAGTTTTGGTGATTTTTCAAGTTTAAGTTGGGCTATTGCGAGTAAATGGTCTATTTCGTGAAATTTGAGGTCAAGTTTGAATGATTTGAATTTGGTCTAGCATGGAAACTAATCACAACAGACTTCAATGGCCCATTTATATAAATTTTATTTTCTCGATGTGTAGGGTTTGTACTTTGTAGTCGATTATTTTGGTATTTCATTATGTATTACATGCCAAAAATATTTTTCTAAATATATATGAATCGGCAAACACCTAACTCGTACTTATACAATAAAATAGTGGATGAAGCACAAATTTGAATTATCCTATATGGGTCTGGATCAAACAAATATTAGATATCATCAATTACTATATACACACATATATTTAAACTTAAAGTAATTAAATTGAGAAATGGATGATCAAAAACAATTTGTCAAAAAAAAAAAAAAATCCTGTCTTATATATAGTTATTGAAGAAGAATTATTATCTTTTATATACATAACACGTGATAGTTGGATGTGACCACATTTAATTTGAAAAAAAAATAGGAAATTACTGTGGACCACTGCATTGAGAATATATGCCTAAAACAGTGTGGTCCGATGACATAATTTGCAGTTGAATCATATGATAAACCCTGTATTTGGGGAGATGTTATAAACTGACACTTAGCTCCAAAGTCATTGAAAATCGGAAAGTATCTGATGATGAGGGTAAGATTATATTATGATTGGAATTGTGACATCAAATATTATATAAGTTGTAAAATATAAATTAGTTTGAATTACATGTTATACGAGACAAAATGCATATAAGATAAATGATATATGAGATAAATTGTATTATATTAACCCATTTAGACTATTATCACATGATAGTCTTTGTTTGACCAATTATCACATTATGAATAGTAATTGTCGAACCCTATAAATTCCGATTTACTAGTTTATTATGGGAATGATAATTATCTTTGAAAACTCTTTCAAACATCATTTTGATAAATTACTGATAATATTTTAGTCGATTTATATACAGATGATGGTCATATATAATACATATGTACTGCAGGTGGCGTAATGATTAGTATCTGCATCATTCTTATTGGAAGGGATGAGTTGCACGCAGAGGCATCTTTCCCTTGTACATATTTGGAGGCTCTTCCAAATAATTTCCAACAAATATATGTAAATATGTAATGTGGGAGATTTAACTTTTATACATATGAAGGTAATGGGGTGAAAATTATACTCGATATTTAATATTCGATTTGAGCTCGATTGCTAAAAGTACGGTTCAAACTTTGTTTGACATTTTACCAAACCAAGCTTAAACAACTTTTTCTGTTCGATAAATTTTAAAGCTCAACTCGAACTCGACTCGATTAGCAAAAAAAATAACAAAAATATGTACAAAATATTCAAACTACTCGAGCTCGACTCGTGATCGGCTCGACTAAAGCTCGTTTGAGCGCAGCTCGATGAACAATCAAACCAAATTCAAACACAATTTTTAAAGTTCGATTGTAATTCAAACAAACTTGAACACTTATGCGTTCAGCTTGATTCGACTCATTTTCACCTCTACTAAAGTGTAAGTAAATCTACCCAAAGTCTTTTGATCCCTCAAGTATCTTCCCTAATTTTAAAGGAACCTTATTTTAAAATGATAGTAATTATTCGGGGCAAATGTACTTTTGGTGCAGTAATAATAAATTTATTAGATTGGTAAATATAGTTTCCAACATAAGTTTTAAAAGAATGGCATATTTAGACTGATTTTACTTCAAAATTTTAATTTGGCGTAAAAAACAAGAGAGAAAAAAGTATACACCCAATCTATAGCTTGTGCACTTTACTGCTGAACCGTACAATCTTGTAAATATTCCTTATTTTACTGGTGGATGTACTTTACTTTGTCAATAATATCATATTAGAGAAAACTCCATAAAAAAACTTGTATTATAGAGTTTTAAATAAATATAAAATACATGTGTGTGATAAACAAGTAATCTCTAATTATGAACTACGAAAATATAAATAAAATGAAATATAAAACATAAAAAAAATATCATATACAAAAGTAATGAAAATATCATAATATTGTAAAGAATGAAAGCTTTCATGTATTGATCAATTGAATTGGGGGAAAAATTATACAGAACCCTAACACTCTATTCCCTTTTTATATCTAATGAGATAAAGGGAAAGATAAAAATAAACTAGCCGTTAAGGGAAAAGCGCTAAGAGCAATAACAACTCTATAAGTATAAGAACAACTTATTCTAGACTTAGACAAAAAAATAAACTCTTAACACCCCCCCTCAAACTGGTGGTCTAAAAAGATCAAGAACACCAAGTTTGCCAAGAAGAATATCAGATTGCACTCGTCCCAAAGGCTTGGTAAAAATGTCTGCAGGTTGCTGGCTAGTCGGCAGATAATGTGTAACAATGAGCCCATTCCTAATTTGATCCCGTATAAAGTGACAGTCAATCTCGATATGCTTGGATCTCTCATGGAAAACCGGGTTGGCCGCAAGTTGGAGAGCAGATTTGCTATCAGAGTAAACTGCAACAGGCAGCTTGACATCCATCTTGAGTTCTTTCAGCAAACTAACAATCCACATGAGCTCACAGGTGGCCATTCCTAAAGCCTGGTATTCTGCTTCTGCCGAACTCCGGGAGACAACATTCTGTTTCTTCACTTTCCAAGAGATTAAGGATCCTCCAACCTTGACAGCATAACCTGTTAAAGAGCGCCTGGTCATTGGGCAGGAACCCCAATCTGAGTCACAAAAAACAGACAAATCAAGGCTATCAGATGATGACATTAACAATCCCAAACCAGGTAAAAACTTGAATTTATTAAAGGACATGTGTCCAAATCTCTTATGCCACAAAATACCATCCCTAATGTTTACAGCTGAAGACTTATTAGAGACAACCTTATTACAGGACATTAAAGAAGCACTACTTAAATTGCATTGAGTGTGTGGGGCAGGTTGGAGATAATACAGGCCATTCCTCAATCTACCAATCCCCATCATCCTCCCATTCCAAGTGTCCTGTATGATACAGAAATTGTGAAAGAAATTCACACAAACATGGTTATCACATGTAAGTTTAGAGACAGACAATAAATTTTGCTGAAAATCAGGGACATAAAGTACATCCTTAAGGATGAGGCTATTCCCTAAATTGATTTGTCCCTTATGTGTAACAAAACTGCAGTAACCATTAGGGAGTTTCACAGAACAAGAATGAGTGCAAGGTTTAAAAGTGTCATTAAACATATTTTGATTAGCAAGCATGTGTTGATTAGCACCTGTATCAAGAATCCAAGTTTCCTTATTATACCTATCTGATCTATTGATGAGAGAGGAATTAACAGAAGCCATACCTGACACATGTGCAGCAGTAGGCTGATTACCTGGATTACTCTTATCCTGAGTCGATCCTCCTAGGAATTGCAGGAGTTGTTCCACTTGTTGTGCAGTAAACACTGGTGTGGAGTGATTGCTATTGGTGGTTGTCTGTCCAGCAGCAGCAGACTCATCAGTGTACTCCTTAGTTGTAGCATTGTTAGCTTGATCTTGAGCATATGATCTGCCCCCATTGTTGCCTCTGCCACCATTCTGTCTTCCTCTCCGTCCACCTCTTTTCCCTCCTCTAATCCAGTTAGGAGGATATCCAATGTCTTGAAGCACCTATCCTTGGTATGTCCTTCGATATTACAGTGGTCACAATATAGTTCCTGCTTATTTCCTGTGCCATTTCCAGATTTGGACATAAAAGCAGTAGACGATTCCATGTGAATTGTATGTGAATCTAATCCTCGTTGTGCCTCATCATTGCTAATGATAGAATATACTTGATTGTGCGTTGGGAGAGGAGACATCATAAGTATTTGTGATCTTAGATGTGCATAACACTCATTCAATCCCATAAGGAATTGCATCATCTTGAGTTGAGTGCAATAGTCGGTATATTCCTTGGCCACGACTACTGAAGGTGCAGGGATAAGGGACTCATACTCGTCCCATAGATGGCGGATCTTGGAGTAATATTCAGTAACACTCATGGATCCTTGAGTGAAAGTATTAATCTGCCGGTACAGAGAATATAGCCTTGCACCATTGACCCTGTCGAAGCGTTCCTTAAGGTCATTCCATATAACGTAGGCTGATTCGGTGTAAACCACGCCGTGAACTAGTTCTCGTGACAAAGATCGGTGAATCCATGATTTAACGAGCGCATTACACCGTTTCCAAAGCGGAAGAATATCTAAATCAGCATCAGGTTGTTTGCAACTGCCATTGATAAATCCGATTTTATTCTTGGCCTCCAAGGCAACAAGCATTTCACGACTCCAAACCTTATAGTTCTCTACGCCTTTCAAATGTTCAGTAACCAAATCAAGGTTTGGTGTATCGGAAGGGTAGAGATACAGAGGATCGTGGATATTGATTTGTGGCGTTGACACCATACTTGATACTGATTTCTCCGCAGCTCTAGGTAAATCTTGAGATTCCGCCATTGGTGATCCTTACTTCAATCTTGCGCACACGGAAGAGATAAAACCAGAATCGCACAAAAAAAACAGGAAGAAAAGAGAAGATGTACCAAGTAGCTATGTCGAATCGATCATCGACAGATAACAGGAACATCAATTAGCATAATACATCTTCATCAAGAAGCTAAGAGTTTGATAATGGCTCATGGTAGAATGAAAGCTTTCATGTATTGATCAATTGAATTGGGGGAAAAATTGTACAGAACCCTAACACTCTATTCCCTTTTTATATCTAATGAGATAAAGGGAAAGATAAAAATAAACTAGCCGTTAAGGGAAAAGCGCTAAGAGCAATAACAACTCTATAAGTATAAGAACAACTTATTCTAGACTTAGACAAAAAAATAAACTCTTAACAAATATATTCTAACTTTTCCCCAAAGTCGAATAGTCAGGATCTTGAATATGAAGACTAAAATAAAAATCTATGAAAAAAAGCTGTTGTAAGCTAACAGACCATATCCCGACCTTGAAAGTAAGCTAAAATGCACAATATAATATTTTTTTCTTTTTTTCTTGAAACAAACTGAAAAATAAACAGCCATATTATCACCCTAAATTCTTAATCAGTAATGTGAATTTATACTAGTAATATCTAAATAAGTAAAAAGAATTTAAAAAAATTATTGAATATTACCATAAAAATAAGAAATAGTATAATAGATTAAACTAATATAATTATAATAATAACACATTCTTTCACGAGATATAACACTTCTTGTATTATGAGATAAAATTAATATTTTTAAGTAATATTATTTGGTATAATATATTTATTCATGATTAAAAAAATTATTATTTTAAAGTTAAAGAACATTATAGTTATATTTATAAAAACTATTTTATTTTGTTTTATTACCATGTGAGGGGCATTTTAGTCATTTCATTAGTAAATATGGTGAAAAAATTGAGAAAGGAGGGTTGATGCCAACTTTTTAAAGATGAGGGGTGTGGATGCCAAATGCTCATAGTTCAGGAGAGGCCGATGCAATTATCCCTAAAAAAAGTTGAAGTGCGATATACTCTTCTTTATGATAAAATAGAAAAAAATATTAAATTCAACTAAATTGGAAATAACTTACATTATTGAGTTAAATATATATAGAAACACCGTGGCTCGTAGCCATAACTCTGATATTGTGTTAGATTAGAAAAAAACTCGTTGATAATTAGTATTATTGAGTTACATATTTATATAGATTAGTTAATCCAATTATTCACACATTCGAATAAACAGTAAGTTAATACTATGGAAAATTTCAAATTACCCATCCAAGTCCAAAAAGAAGTAGTGGATTTTGTGTATTTAGTTTTTTTAAAGTAATCTACATTTGATTGTAGATGAATATTTTCCAAGTGATCTAATGTACTTAGGTTTAGTTAATGTGTTTTGATATTTTTCATCTCTAATAAATTAATATTATTAATATTTTAACCTTTTTATCATTAAAAAGTAAATTTTATAGAGTTGTTATAGGCTGATAAAAAATATAAAAAATAATTAACTCATCGAACAAATATATGTGCTTGATAAACAAGTAAATCCTATGAAAATATAAATATAAGAAAATATAAAACATAATGAAAGATCATACATAACTATGAAAATATTCTAATATATTCTAACAAATATTTAAACCTTTTCAAGTAAGCATGTTTTAAACCTTTATTCACAGCCAGAGACCCCTTAAAATCCCGGTCATCAGATGGTTTAAACAAATAAAAATGCATATATTCTTTGAAGTAAATACGTTAATGATAAATATATATATATAATCACGTGATAAGAACCGATCGTGCTAGAGGGACAAGATGATCATGAAATAAGTAAATTTTATTGTAATTTATTACATAATAAAGACTTTATCGATCAAAACAATGATCAAACTTGTGATAACAAAAATCACCACACAAGTAACAAAATTAACTCCTAAGTTTTGTAATATTTAAGGTGATCAGTCCTGTAGAGTAGAATGAAGAACTTTTACTATTTCTTGTACTGACAAGCTGGATTCTTTCTCCATCTATAGGCCACAAAAGGAACAAAATAATATTAATTAATATTTGTGAAAATAAAACGACAAATGAACATAAAATTACTATATTAATTAGATTATTTAATTTACCTCGGCAATAATGGTAATATCAAGGGCAATATTTCCAAATGTGAGGACATTAGTGGTAACAACGGTTAAATTGAGGTTGTCAACATGGGCAAGCAATTTGACCAAAACACCCTTGGCTTTCTCACACTGGATCCTCACAAGTATTTGATTATTGCAAACTGTAACTTCGATTTCAGGGAGAGGATCGTCTTTTTGGTTGGAAGATTCAGTATCATCTTCGTCCATAATCATCTGAGATTTGTTGACCAGAACCGTTGACTTCATTGTTTGCTTTGTTGCTTGTTCTTCAAGTTTCTTAACTTTCTCTTGGAGCCCCTTCAGATAGTTGGTTGCATCCCGCAAAACCGATGTTTTATCCATCTATAATACAATTATGAATAAGATGAGAATATAATTTATCTTATATATCTTAAATCTATATTGATTATGGAATATCGATTAATTATGGATAACTTATTTACTGAGTACAACAAGATAAATATACAATAATTATTATCTTGAACTATTACAAGTTATAATGAAACAATAATGTCTATCAGTGGTCATTCCACCCTTATCTTCCAAATGAGAAATATTTTCTTTGTCTAGCTTTTCACTATTATATGGTCCCATAAAATGTCTAAATGGGTTATTTTTAAAGATGAATAATAGAATTAAAAATTAGGATTTCTAGTGCTTTATAAGATTTTTTTTTAGAATTCAATATTGACATATTAGTGTTTATACACATTTCAAGAATAAGAATATTTTTTTGAATAGTGTACAAACACAACCCGAAACCTCTATTTTATGAATTGGTTCCATGATTCCATCCCTATTCTAATTGTTTATATACATGTTAAATGTATAATTTTAAATTATTTAAGTTATTTAGATACTTGACATGCATATAAAAATAGAAAATAAAATAAATTTTGAAATAAATGTCCGAGTACAAGTGACTCGGAAAATTTATAACCAGGTCGTGTTAGTGAATTTATGTCAAATACTTCTTCAATTTTAAATTCTAAATTTGATAGTTTATACTTTATACTATACTTTGATCATGAACCCTAACCAGCATAGTAATACATGATATGGCGTTACAATCTTTTACAAAATATATTCTGACAAAAAAAATCATTATCAAATTATTGTATATTGAAATCTAAAACGTACCTTGGTGAGTCCAGGAACCATGGCTGAAAGAGTCGCAAAACGCTGGCTGAGCAGCTCCCGCCGCCTTCTCTCCGCCACAATGTGATCATAAGTCTGTGACGGCGGCCGCACACGGCTTACTTTCTTCATCGGCTCTAAAGTCAAAGCTTCTGAAACTGCACCATCTTCGTCGGAATTCAATGGCCCCTTTTCAGGATTATTTGTGTTCCCAAAATTAAGCATGATAGGCGCTGCAGGAGTTTTATTCTGTTTACGTGGTGGCTCAACGGCAGCTAACGGTGGTCCGGTGGACCAAGAGGCGGCGGAGCCACTGCTTTGGACGGTGGTGAAATTTTCCGATGAGGAGGAGTTGCTAACTTGGAACAAAGAGTCGGGAAAATCATCTCCGAGTATGGCTGTTAATTCTTCATTTATAGAGTCCATAAAATCACATTGCTCAATGAAGATTGAATCATCCAATCCCTGTGGGATAACTATTTAATTTTGATAATCTATAAAGAATATATTGGATTTTTCTTCTTAATATAATGTTTCATCTTTTATTCCATTTAGTATTTTTAAGATATTAGGCCACATTTATTGCAAAGGAACCAATGAACGGATCTTGACAATTTATGGCATCTCATTCACCAAAAAGGGTCGCATTATAGTACGAAACCTTTTATCCAAAATTTTATTTTATTCAAATAAGTTCAAAGTTTAATTCTTTTAATGTTTGATTAATCATCAAATCAATTCTTTCTTATTTTTTTGATTGTCATATAAAAAACTAACTAAACTTTTATTTCACTATAAGAAAAACTTTAAAAATTTATTGGGTATACTCTATGAGAGGAAGAGTAATGCTTATTCAAATGTAATAGAAATTAAATCATTTTGAAACAATCGAGATGATTCTGAGCTAAAATTATTAAAGGCTGGACCAATGAAATTTAAAGAGAAAAATATACATACCTCTTGAGAAAGCCAAGAGTTTGTTAAGGCATCCATGTAATATATATTGAAGAAATTAAATGCGTATGGTAAGAGCTTTGAACAAAAATAAATGTTTTGAGTTTCGGATTTTCTCCTTTGAGCTCTATTTCTCAGGGCCTCATTTATAACATGCAAGTGGTTTTTATTTTCTACTCTTAAGAGGATAGGATGAGCCCTAGCCTCTAATATATAAATAGGTGTCAGATGATAATATTATTATTTTATATATCTATATCCTCCAATGACAAATGCATTTAATTTCTTTTGATTTTGAGATATTTTCAATGAGTCATTATCAAAATTCAGTAGATTTTGTTATATATTAGACTTTACTATATGAATGAAATTACTAGAATATATATAGCACATATATTAATACTGTTTAGGTCATCCAGACTTGGGTCCTTATTCCTTTTACTGATCATCAAAATGTTATTAGCTCTTAATGTGTCTATTGTGTGAAGCTCAAATCTGACGGATGTGAACGTTATAAAGCATGTCTAGTTGGCTAAGGATTAAAGAACACGCTGGGTTGGACTTTAGGGAGACCTTTAGTCCTGTTATTAAACCACCACCAAGCCACCACCATTCTAACTGTTCTCTCTCTAGTTGTTTCTCGTCATTAGACCATTTGTCAACTTGATATAAAAAATGCATTCTTACACAGCTGATCAAATTGCACATATTTTCAATAATGCTCTCCCGATCTCCAAGTTTATACAGTTTCGCTCCAATTTTCGCGTTGGTCACTGCTAGGGTTGCAGGGGAGTGTTGGAGTATATATTGCACATATCTTATGTTTGTTTTCTTGCACACAAATAGGCTTAAAGATAGGTCTATTTTGTTGTTCTTTACCTTTACATACACTCCTTCATTGTATTGTATCTTTTTATCATTGAAATAATGTGCACAAGAGTTCATATTCAATTCGTGCTATGAATTCAAAGGATCTTAACAGAAATTATGGACCGATGATGTTTGTCGGGGTTGCTCTGATTGTATATGCATAGTATATGAGTTGCCATAGACTTCTTTAATTTTATATGATTAAGTTTTGATTATTTTACAGTATTCCTTTAAATTATTGATTGATATCACATTAATATAATATTTAGCGTTTATAAATTTTAATCTTAAATCTTGAGAGTCCCAAAAAAAGATAACCATTAAATTTGTGAAAGAAGGATTTCGTTCCATCTATATATATTAGTAAGTTAGCCATATTGCAAGGGTTGTTGATAATATACAAACCATTAGTACGAAGAATACAAGTTTTGTTTCACTTTTTGAGAATTGACCTAATTGAAATGGCCCAATTGTGAAATATGAATCATTTTATAGAGACGAATAAAAATTTAAAAGCCCACACACATGAAATTTTCCATTTGGGGCAGACGTGACATTACAAATTTACAATAACGAATGATCATTTTACTATTTAAAATGTTGGGATTGGTATTAAATGTGTTGAGTGAGAAGTGGAAGAGAAAAATGAAGCTGATATAGATACATAAGTGTGCTAAACCCAACATCATGGTACAACGAATTAATTACTTGAGGACAAACCAGAAGGACAATATTTTTGTGAGGTTATGCAGTACTGACTTGTTTGCGTCTAGAGTTGCAATAACTGTTTACCCCAAAAAGCAAAATAAATTATTTCACATGTATCCAATTTGTTTTTTAGCTGGATTCCAAAATTTTCTGTTCAGGTGTAATATTTTCATTAAGGTTTTTAGTGTTTGAGCAATATGGGAGAAATACTAATTCATTGGGGATTGAATTGAACTCCACTAATTTGTTGAGTTATTTGTTTAATATTTTTCCTAATAATGACGATTTGCTAGATATTTTGTTAATAAATAATAGCAAAGTAATAAGGATGCGGCTGAGTTAAAAATTATTGGGTACTCGCGCACGTGATATTTTTAAAAAAGGTACTTAAGACCATCTCCAATCCACGCTATTTTAGCGTGGGTTGGCTTGGAAATGGCGCTGGGTTGTCTTCAATCCAGCCCCAAAAGTTGCGTCAGAAATAGCGCTGGGTTGTCTCCAATTCAGCGCCAAAAGTTGTGTCAGAAATAGCGTAGTTACAGTATTGCGCTGCGCCAATTCAGGCGCAACTCTTTTTTTTAAGGGTTTTTACTTTAGTCCATTGATTTTATGTTTGTTTTCATTATAGCCCCTTTTAAATATATAAAGTTTGATTTAGTTTTAATTTAACCCCTTATAAGTTTAATTAGTTATAATTATATCCTATTCATTATATTTCCTTCAATTATATATACATTAATTTAAGTTTATTATTAAATTATGAATAAATATTTTATACTCTAATTTATATAAAATGTATATTTTATTATTAATTAGTTTGAATTATTTTCAATTTAGTTCATAAAAATTTAATTTGTTATAAATAAATCATATAAGTTATATTTAATTCAACTAGAATAAAATACAAGTTTTATAATTTAATTTTAAATAAAAATATACTAAAACTTGTCTAAAAATGCATATTTATATAAACTAAAAGCATTAATACATTAAATAATTGAATATCGAAATGAAATTAATATAATTTTTAATTATTTAATAATAAAATATTTTTATTTTTGTGAATTTTATTAACAAATTATATATTTTGGGTGAAAATGTACAATACGTAAAAGTTTTAGGTTTTATTTGTGAAAGATTATAATATTATAAAAAAGATGGAAAAAATGGAATATTCTGTAAGATTCCTTTTTGGTGCAGTGAATAGTGTTTTGGGTTGGAGTAAATTTACAGTAGCATCACCAAATTGGTGCAATTTTTGTGCCAAATCGGTACAAAATGCATTTTTGGGTTGATGATGGCTTAATTATTATAATTAGTTTAATTTTTATTGCATGAGCAAACAATGCATAATAATCTTTTGATTAGCTAACATTTTGATGGTGATTAATAGTACTCTACAATTAAGAGAGAATAGTGGAATTGTATAATAATAATGTTGGAAATATTTATGTGAGAGCACTTCGGGATAGTGTCTTTAGAATGTGTGTAGTCGAAGCAAGAGTTCTACTCTTTGTCTTTGAAACGAAATTGCCCCGCTCTCGGTGCTTACGGGTTGACGGCAATCGTTTCCCAAGATTCAACGACTATAATGTTTCGAAATAGTAGCACTACAAATTTCGAAACTCGGCGAATAAAACTTTGTTTTGAACTCTCAAATTTTGTAAGAATGTACTAATGATTTTAATGCAGAAAAGAAAGAAGAGAATTGTGAATGTGATGATAAATTCGGATTTATGGGGACCTATTTATAGAAAATGAAAAGATGTGGGCTAGCAAACACAACTTTTCATTTCAACCCCAAAAGACACCTTTTAGAACAAAAAGACACCTTTTAAGAACAAAAAGACACCTTTTAGAACAAAAAGACACCTTTTCATTTCAACAGGTACGTTTTTGATCCAACGGGTGTGTACGGACCGGGTGCATTATTTCGTATGCGATCTTGGCCATAAATCGCATTCAGACGCGTCTAGGGGTGTAAACGAGCCGAGCTCGAGCCGAGCTTGGAAAATTTTCCGAGCTCGAGCTCGAGCTCGAGCCCATTTAGGCGAGCTCGAGCTCGAGCTCGAGCTCGAGCTCGTCGAGCTCATAATTTCGAGCTCGAGCTCGAGCTCGTGAGCTTAAATTCGAGCTCGAGCTCGAGCCCGAGCTCGAGCCGAGCCCATTTGAAATTTTAAATTTTTGGCGGGAATTTTGAATTTTTATTTATTTTTTATTAATTATTTAATATATATTTATTAATAAAATTAAAAAATTAATAATATATTATATAATAAAAAAGGCGGGAATTTTGAATTTTTATTTATTTTTTATTAATTATTTAATATATATTTATTAATATAATTAAAATAATAATAATATATTAAATAATAAAAAGCTCGCGAGCCGGGCTCGCGAGCTTTTTTTAGAAACAATTGGGCTCGAGCTCGAGCTCGGTTAGAAGCTCGAGCTCGTGAAGCTCGGCTCGAGCTCGGTTAGAAGCTCGAGCTCGTGAAGCTCGGCTCGAGCTCGTTCGGCTCGACTTACACCCCTAGACGCGTCCATCCGTATTAAAACTTCATCCAACGGTTAGAAATTAATTTGGGAATTAAAATAAAATAAAGAATTTAATTTGAATTAATATTCAAATTAATTCTATTAACTTTGGACATTAATTTCTCATTCATCCCTAATTGGATTTGAGAATATAAATATACCAAATTAATCTACACAAGAAGTAGATTAATATTATCCAAAGATATTCCAATTTCTACAAATGGAACTTGCCCAAATAATTGGATAAAGTTATACAAATATAAATCCAAATTCCAACAATCCCCCACATGAATGAAAATTATGCAAAGTTTCATGCGGATGCAAAGTTTCATGCGGATGTTTTAAGAGAGTTCAAGCGAGAAGCAATTGCATCGAGAGAGGTAGTTTTTGGCTTTGAACCTTCTCTAGTGTAATACCATCGGATTTACTTGCTGGCAGTGAACGCGATGTCTTGAACTGATCAGCGTTTTGTGTAAACCAAGACAATGATACACACACAATAACTTCTCTAACAAGTTTTTAGTTCTCACTGTTGTGTCCGTTTTGGCCATGGACCATCTTGGATTCATAAGTGTTTACCTTTTGAAGCGGCCCTCACTTCACACTTATATAGGTGATCTCCTATTAAGAGTACCCTGCCTTACTCCATTTTATTACGTCTCACCATCCTTGAGACAGTATAGGAATCATTAAAAGCTTCTTTAGCTTAACCTCACCTACGCTCTGCAGGATTTATTTTTAGCACTTGTCTATCCTAGGAATGGGTTGGAGATTTATCTCCTTCAAGTGCGACACTGAATCTAACATAATTTGTTTTTCCCTTTGAACCTAGATCTTGGGATCTCCAGTCAACAAGGTAGGGTTACCCTTATGTTGATCCTTAAGTTGTAGGATTTAATCCCATTCCCCTTGATAGGCAGTATACTTGATCTCTAGGCAAAGCTTTTGTTAACGGATCCGCAATATTCTCTTTTGATTTCACATAATCAATTGAGATAATACTACTAGAGATCAACTGCTTAATGGTGTTATGTCTACAGCGTATGTGTCGTGACTTACCATTATACATGCTGCTTTGTGCTCTCCCAATTGCCGATTGACTATTGCAATGAATAAGTATGGGAGGCACAGGTTTCAGCCAACAAGGAATATCTTCTAAGAAATTACGAAGCCACTCAGCTTCTTCACCAGCTTTATCTAATGCTATAAACTCCGATTCCATTGTGGAACGAGCTATACATGTTTGCTTAGAAGATTTCCATGACACTGCTCCACCACCAATCGTGAAGACATATCCACTAGTGGACTTGGAGTCTTTTGTGTCAGATATCCAGTTAGCATCACTGTATCCTTCTAATACAGCTGGATATCTCTTATAGTGTAATCCATAATTTCAAGTATATTTTAAATATCTTAGAACTCTAGTCAGTGCCGCCCAATGGTCACTACTTGGATTACTTGTAAATCTACTCAGTTTATTTACCGAGTAAGCAATATCCGGACGAGTGCAGTTTACAATATACATTAGACTGCCAATAATCCGTGAATATTCTAATTGTGATACGGGTTCACCATGGTGTTTGGCTAGATGTAAGCTTCTATCCATAGGTGTCTTAGAAGGTTTACAGTCAAATTGATTAAACCTTTTCAATACATTTTCAATGTAGTGAGATTGTGTTAAGACTATTCCATCAGATGTTTTAGAGATCTTGATCCCTAGTATAACATCTGCTACTCCCATATCTTTCATTTCAAAATGCTTCTTTAGCATTTTCTTAGTGTCCATGATAATATAATGACTACTACCCATTATTAGCATGTCGTCTACATATAGACAAACAATTACATAAGCTTCAGGAGTGCCTTTAATGTAAACACATTTGTCACATTCATTTATTTTGAAGCCATTTGACATCATTGTTTTGTCAAATTTTTCATGCCATTGTTTTGGCGCTTGTTTAAGTCCATACAATGACTTAACAAGTTTGCACACTTTGCTTTCATTTCCTGGAGCTACAAAACCTTCGGGTTGCTCCATATATATTTCTTCATCTAACTCACCATTAATTTAGAAAGGCTGTTTTAACATCCATTTGATGTATTTCGAGATTATGCAATGCAGCGATTGCTATCAGTACTCTAATAGACGTTATCCTTGTCACGGGTGAGTAGGTATCGAAAAAATCAAGGCCTTCAGTTTGCTTGAAACCTTTTACAACCAAACGAGCCTTGTACTTGTCAATAGAGCCATCAGCTTTATATTTCCTTTTTAGAATCCATTTGCAGCCCAATGGCTTGCTTCCCTTAGGAAGATCAACTAATTTCCAAGTGTTGTTATGCATAATGGATTCTATTTCACTATTTATAGCCTCTTTCCAGAGTGGTGCGTCTGGACTAGACAATGCTTCGTTAATTGTCCTAGGCTCATTATCTAACATATAAGTTAGAAATTCAGGACCAAAACTTTTTGCAAATTTTGTCCTTTTACTACGTCTTGGTTCTTCGTCCTTTTCTTCGTCCTCTTGACGAGAATCACTTGTAGCTCTTTTATTTGAGCTTGATTCTTTCCTATCTTTACAAGGAAAGATTTCCTCGAAAAATACTGCATTTCTTGATTCTATTATCGTATTTTCATGTATATCAGAAATGTCAGATTTATGTACGAGGAACCTATAAGCACTACTGTTATGTGCATATCCTATAAATATGCAATCAACAGTTTTAGGCCCAATTTTGACTTGCTTAGGTTGAGGTACTTTAACCTTTGCTAAACACCCCCACACTTTAAGATAATTATAGTTAGGCTTATGACCTTTCCATAATTCATACGGAGTTTCAATCCTAGTTTTGTGAGGAATTTTATTTAGAATGAAGTTCGCCGAAAGAATTGCTTCCCCCCACATATTTTGTGGTAAGCCCGAACTAATCAACATAGCATTCATCATCTCCTTTAGAGTACGATTTTTGCGTTCAGCAATGCCATTTGATTGAGGAGAGTATGGAGCGGTGGTTTGATGTATAATGCCAAATTCTTGACATAAGTCATCGAATGGTGCTCCATATTCACCACCTCTATCACTTCGAATATTTTTTATTCGACTACTAAGTTGATTTTCGACTTCATTCTTGTAGTGTTTGAACACTTCAACGGCCTCGTCTTTGCTTTTTAGCAAATATACATAACAGTAGCGTGTGCAATCACCAATAAAAGTAATGAAATACTTTTTACCACCTCTAGTTTGCACAAACTTTAAATCACATATGTCGGTGTGAATAAGTTCTAGAGGTTCGGTATTTCTTTCCACCGAGTGGAAAGATGTTTTAGCTAATTTAGCTTCAACACAAATTTCACATTTTTCATGTGCATCAATTTTAAACGACGGTAATAATTCCAAACTCACAAGTTTTCGTAAAGTATTAAAATTCACATGTCCTAATCTAACATGCCATAAATTTGAATACTCAAGCAAGTAAGAAGAATTATTTTTTATTTCATAATCACCAAGGTCACGTTTGACCGTCATTACATTCATTTTGAAAAGGCCCTTATCAAGGTAACCTTTTCCTACATACATGCCACTCTTAGT
Source organism: Verbascum thapsus (assembly GCA_963669365.1). Taxonomy (NCBI): domain Eukaryota; kingdom Viridiplantae; phylum Streptophyta; class Magnoliopsida; order Lamiales; family Scrophulariaceae; genus Verbascum; species Verbascum thapsus. The sequence continues at coordinate 4,363,929 of OY770107.1, read as the reverse complement.
GAGTGCTACTCTATTAGCCTCAAACCCTATCTTAAATCCTGCCTTAACTAAAGCAGCTCCGGAGATCAGGTTCTTGCAAATATCCGGTACATGTAGCACATCGACCAGAGTCAGCTCTTTGCCCAAGGTCATTTTCAGAACCACACGTCCCAAACCAACAACCGGTGAGGTAGAAGAGTTTCCCATGTATAGCTTTCTTCCACTGATTGGGAGATACTTCGAGAACATCTCTTTATCTGAGCAGATGTGGCGAGTAGCTCCAGTGTCGATGAACCATTCTTTTGGATTATCAACCATGTTGCACTCCCACACAACAACACTGAGATCTATTTCAGATAGATCCACGGGGACACTCTTATCTCCAAGTTCAGCTATGTGTGCTTGGTTTTGTTCCCTCTTCGGTTTTCGGCAATCCTTAGCCCAATGACCCGGCTTTCCACAGTTGTGACAGTTCCCTTTGAACTTCTTTGCCTTTGCAAATTTATTGCCTTTGTTGGGACGTTTTCGCTTCTTATCAGCATTTGGCTCCACTAAGTTTGCCCTCGCCTCCATAGACGACTTGGTGTTTTTCTTGTCAGTAGAGCGGTTATCTTCTTCAATTCGAAGTCTGACAATCAAGTCTTCAAGACTCATCTCTTTGCGTTTATGCTTGAGATAATTCTTGAAATCCTTCCACCCCGGTGGTAGCTTCTCAATCATGGCTGCTACTTGGAAGGATTCACTGAGCGTCATTTCTTCAGCATGAATATCATGCATAATGATTTGAAGCTCTTGCACTTGACTCATAACCGTCTTAGAGTCAACCATCTTGAAGTCCAGAAATTTCCCGACAACAAACTTCTTGAGTCCGGCATCCTCGGTTCTGTACTTCTTGTCCAAAGACTCCCATAGAGTCCTTGCCGTTTTGAACGCCTTATACACATCATACAGTGTATCGTCCAAGCCATTGAGGATATAATTGCGACATAAAAAGTCACAATGATTCCAAGCATCCACAGCATTTCTAGCCTGTGGGTCCGTCTCGTCTTCAGACATAGTCGGAGCATTTTCAGTAAGGAACCTCGCCAGGTTCAAAGTTGTTAGGTAGAACAACATCTTTTGTTGCCACCTCTTAAAATCAGTACCGGCAAATTTGCCCGGTTTTTCCCCTTGAGATGGGACATGGGGAACCGCAGTTGGCATAGCAACAGTCACATTGGATGGAGGAGTTGAAGATGACGCCATTCTCAAAGACACAGAATTTCGTTTCAAAAATGTTGGAAATATTTATGTGAGAGCACTTCGGGATAGTGTCTTTAGAATGTGTGTAGTCGAAGCAAGAGTTCTACTCTTTGTCTTTGAAACAAAATTGCCCCGCTCTCGGTGCTTACGGGTTGACGGCAATCGTTTCCCAAGATTCAACGACTATAATGTTTCGAAATAGTAGCACTACAAATTTCGAAACTCGGCGAACAAAACTTTGTTTTGAACTCTCAAATTTTGTAAGAATGCACTAATGATTTTAATGCAAAAAAGAAAGAAGAGAATTGTGAATGGGATGATAAATTCGGATTTATGGGGACCTATTTATAGAAAATGAAAAGATGTGGGCTAGCAAACACAACTTTTCATTTCAACCCCAAAAGACACCTTTTAGAACAAAAAGACACCTTTTAGAACAAAAAGACACCTTTTCATTTCAACAGGTACGTTTTTGATCCAACGGGTGTGTACGGACCGGGTGCATTATTTCGTATGCGATCTTGGCCATAAATCGCATTCTGACACGTCCATCCGTATTAAAACTTCATCCAACGGTTAGAAATTAATTTGGGAATTAAAATAAAATAAAGAATTTAATTTGAATTAATATTCAAATTAATTCTATTAACTTTGGACATTAATTTCTCATTCATCCCTAATTGGATTTAAGAATATAAATATACCAAATTAATCTACACAAGAAGTAGATTAATATTATCCAAAGATATTCCAATTTCTACAAATGGAACTTGCCCAAATAATTGGATAAAATTATACAAATATAAATCCAAATTCCAACAAATAATTCATTCATTAGACCTAATGTTAGTATTTCATAATTTTATGTGTGAATTGCCATTGATTTGTTCTGTAAATTTAAAACATTCAATAGTCACTCCGTACCTTCATCTTTAATTAGAACTTTGATACGCTCAATTCAGGAAAAATGCAAAGTGTTACGGTTCCCCTCTATTTAAAGAGTTCAATGATACAATATTATCTATATATTGATAACGCAAAATAATTCAACAACTAACTATTCATGACTGAGGTTCTTAAAAACCCGTTATAAGCCAAGGAAATAGTTTCCTGGGGCCATTTATTGATTCATAAAATAAGTGAATTATATCTGATATGTATTTTGTGTAAATTTAAAAAAATGTGATCAATCATAAGACAATTATTTAATGACTAACACAACTCGACCAAGCCAATTGCATTTATATCATTCTCCAAAGATTCATTGATAAACAAATGTCAAACATATTAATTACATTCATTATGTAATTACAAATCATATTTATTCACATAAACCATTAATAGAATTAAATTCACAATATATGGAAAACGGAATGGTATGTTGGGTTCCATTTATTACAACACACTTGGTCCAAATTCATAATTAAAAGCAGAACAAAAAGCACTAAATATTTCAGGAACACTAACAGAAAATATATGTTCACGCAGTAGGCTTCAGAGCTGCACGAATATTCATCAGAACTTCTTTAACTGTCAAGTTGAATTCTTTTTCCATCTGCCAAAAAAGAGCAAATAAGTAAAATAAGAAATAAATAGAATGAAAATTTAATCCAATTTGTGTCACTATTCAATTTAAAGGGTTCAATTCAACAAGGTATTTAGAAAAAAAAAAGAGAGTGAAAATTAGAAACAAAAACCGAGGGGCTAAGAATTTTGAAACACCTGACATAATTGGCATTTTAGTAATTTTAAAAAATATAGGAGGGTTTTAGTAATTACACAATAAACGAGGGGTCTGCAAGTAAAAAACAAATAATCACCTCAGCAATAATTGTGATATCAAGAGAAACATCTCCAAATGGTGTGGCATTAGTACTGATAACACACATATTAAGGCTCTCCACTTTGCTAAGCAGCTCCATAAGAACTCCCTTTTGTTTCTCACAGTGAATTCTGAGAAGTATGTGGTTGCCGGAAACTCTAGCCTCGATCTCCGGCAGAGGTTGCTCCGCCGTGCTGCCGCTAGTCTCGCCGGAAGATCCTTCATCCTCCACCACAATTTGAGATTTCCTCACAATCACAACAGATTCCATCGCCTTTTTTTCTGCCTCTTCCTCTAGATTCTTCACTCTCTCTTTGAGCTGTTTCAGATACTTGATTGCATCTTCAAGAACTGAACTTTTATCCATCTGAGTTTAAAACCAGAAAAATTGGAGTTTCGTAGATATATATAATCAGTATGTAATGATGTATAATAAAACCCTTTTGACATAAATTTCACCAATTTTTTTATCGGCATGTGGGAATCGTTGTATTTCTTTATTAATATATGTATGATTCCAGGAAAAAAACAAGAATTCATATTTAATAAGCTGTCAGAAAACAACGAAAACATCAAAGTCCCACTAATTAATGGCTGGTCACCAAAAAAAAGTACCAAAAATTGAGATTTATTTTGTTAGAAAAAAAAAGAATAGTAATATAATATACCTTCTTTAAACCAGGAACAATGGCCGAAAGTGCAACAAATAGCTGGCTGAGCTGCTCGCGCCGCTTTCTCTCGGCGATGATATGGTCATAGGTTTGTGAAGGCGGTCGAACTCGGGTTTTTTTCTTCGTCGGTTTTTTCTTAGTTTCTTCAGAATTGATCACATTAATATCTGAGCCTTGAGAAATCATACCTTCTTTTTCTTCGTAATTCAAGGGCATGGCGTTCACCTGTTATAAGGGACATACCCACAAGTTTTAATCAACAAAAACCCAGAATTTTTATATGAATTATATAGCCTTAATTACCTGCTGGAGATTTTCAGAAGAGTTATTAAAAATGAATGCACCAGAAGAAGCTGGATCAGTGTTCATCATATTGTTGATAGTTGGAAAGTTGGTGTAATTTCCAGGGTTTTGATGGCTCATAGCTGGTTGCATTTCCGGGGAATTGAACAAGGAATTGAATGTGTTGTTGTTATTAGCATTTGATGAGTTGATCTCTGTGGACATGTAGTTCTGAAAGTTTTGTCTGAATGTTAAATCTTCATCAAAGGAATCGATGAAATCACATTGACTCATCAGCATCGAATTGTCCATTTCCTGCAATGAAACCGTTAATGCAGCATAATTAGCTAGTTCCATGATTTTGTAATGAATCCAGGATGTAATAAACAGTACTTGTGATATTATTTTGATTTCATTTTATTACAAATAAAAGTTATTAACTATTAGATAGGGACATCAAGAATTCCTTGCTTCAAACGAGTGGATTTGTCCTTAACCTGGAACTTGTACGCTCATGTTAACTACAGTTATCCTTAGGAGTTTACGGGGTCAGTTGGCCCACGGGGAGGCCACCTTTTAACTGTAGCACCGTTAGGGGTTATTAAGGTTAGACATATTTTAAATCTGAATGCGAGACACTTAACATACATATGTGCAATACAAACAAAATTAGACAATAAATTTTTTAACAAGAATTCAAAACGATTGTTTAGTGCCTTTATTAGGAGCTAAACGCTTCCGCATCAAGTCTTTGAATAGTTTAGAGCATCTCCAATGTTGTTCACTAAAATGGTGTAACTTTTTCACCATTTTAGTGATTGCTACAGTAATCTACTCCAATGTATATCACTATATCTCTCTCTAAAAGTATATTACACAGAATATTCATTTTTAACCTCATTTACTATTATTTCTTATATTTTACAAATAACACCCTACATTTAATTCTTTATTACATATTCATCCAAGTTAATATTTTTTTATATTTTATAAACTTATAAAGTTATACAATGATTATTTAATAATAATAATAATAATAATACGTTGTATATATATTTTTAATATTTTATCGACGAAATTAAATATCAATGAAATTAAAATTGTACGTATTATATAAAGCTCGAGTTATTTCCTATTTCATGTAATATATCCATGTTTTCAATTAATATTTTTATATATTTCAAAATTAAAATATATACAATTTTCAAAAAATAACATATATAAAAAAAATAGCGTGGGTGGGCCCCAGAAATAGCGTTCCATTGGAGCTGCTCTTATGCAAACTTAACATGCATGCAAATAGGGAAATCTTATTTTTCAACTCATAATTGTATTCTAATACATTTCTTATCCCGAGTTTATATAAGTATCACATTCATTTTCATAACTTTCTAATGAGCAAGATAGATATAAATATCATCTTTTCACACGTAATCCCTATCATGGTTCTAATATTTTTTTTATTTTTTAAAAGTTTTAATTTTTCAACAATGAGAAAAAAAATTATGAAATAGTTTGAAAATTACAATGTTTACAATAAACTCTTAATGTTTTCATTGTTTCCACCGAAATTCTCACGATTTTCACGTTGATAATTTCCTAGTTATTTTTCGGAATGAGTATCATATGAAATAAAATTAAAACCGAGAGTAATAAATCTTACAATTTACTAAATGAAATCTAAATAAAATCAAATAAATTGCTAAAGAATTAACAAAATTATATGAGAATTTTGTTTATATATAAATACACACATAAGAATACAAAAAAGATAAGATATTACAATTTCTCTTATAATTGATAATATGAGACATTTAATGATTATTTTATAATACGATGAACAATTTGCAAAAGAAAATTGTGCTTGAACTAGTTAACCAAACTTTTATTTTATGAAGTAGCAAGTTTTTATCATGCAATTAGTTGAACTTGCCAATGATAATGTTAATACTATACTTTTCTTTTGATAATCAAAATTATATATTGTAACACTTTTATAATTTAGTATTTATAAATTAAGTTGTTTTGAATTTTGTCGATTATATGTTATATGAATACTAAATTGAATGCAACATTATCAATTAGTTCGTTATTAAACTTTTATCAATTTCTGATGTACATGTATAAATTTTTGCATAAAATATTAACTTAAAAGAAATAAATAAGATAACAACTGCAGTTTATTTTCTTTTTCACCGTCTTATTTCATGTTTTGCAAGTCTTCTCCTATTTTCCCAAGACGTTTCCAGTATGTTTCTAATATTTAACAATTCGAAACTTAACTTAGAAACAAACTTTGATTCTTGATCCCTATCACTAAAAGATGTTTCAGTATAAAGTCTCACAATTTGTAGACTTATTTAGTACTTTTCCAAAGAAAATGGAACTTAGTATAATACTGAAGAAGCCTACTCAATAACTGCTAAATAAAGAGGAAATTTCGTTTCTAGTTAAGTTAGCATGTGCCAAATTTTATCCTTTAGCTCTCAATTTTGCAATTGAATTCCAATATACATTGGAATTTAGCTTAATTGGTCCACAAATTCAAATTTTGGCCTCAAACTATAAGTTGATGATATTCTTCTGGTAAATTGCATAAAACCTTGCAAAGTTTGTTAAAAACAATCCCATATGCTGTTTTTCGAAGACATGGGATATTTTTATTATGAAGTACAAATAATATACCAATCACCCAAAAATACTACTAACTTTATGAATTTCAAGCTAAAATTTGAATTTGTGGACTAAATTAAGCTAAAATTGTGATGAGTCAATATATGGTGGAGATCGATTGCAAAATGGATAGCTAAAAGATGAAACTTGAGACATGATAACTGAAAGGACTAAACTTATCAGAAAACAGCCAAAATAGTTCGATGGCACGGCTGTGGTGGTGGTCGAGATGAGCTTTATGACATTTTCATGGTACATGTGAATGTTTTTTTACAACTCTCTGCAAAATACATGAGATTTCATGCAAATTACCAACCATAATTTCTATATATGTACATATAATTTTTTTTATGCCAAAAATTTAATTAATCTGAAATTGCCATGCACGTTCATTTTCCTTTACACATATTCGTGAGAGAAGTTCCTTACAACGTAAAGCAAAAGCTTAAGGCAAGCATTAATTATCAAGTTTATTTTAATGCAATTATTTTTATTACAAATGAAACCCTAAAAAAATTTATAATCTTCATGAAATCAAAAGCTATATCTGTAATTACAAGAGTAGAAAACTCACCAATTCAGAGAGCCATGAAATTGCCGAGGAATTCATGCTGCTTATTTGCTCTATTTTTCTGAATAAAGACAAGTGAAAATGAACTGAAAACTATAAATTAAATGATCCCAAAAAGCAGAAATCAATGAATTGAGTATATCAAAATGAAAAATAAAGCAGAATTTTCAATGATTTAGCAGATAGTTATTAAAGTAAATAGCATGTCTTTTAGATAAGAGAGAAGAAGAAAACCTCCAAATGGTTTTGTCTGAGCTCAAACTGTTGGCCTCACACAAGGAACAATTTTCTACGTCTTATATAGTGAAATTTGTTTGTGTAATATATATTTTTACAATAAAAGGTTAATATTTACATGACATAAATTATGAAAATTACCCAAACTAACAACATCGTACTGCATCAAACCGTTTTGTTAATTTCAGATAAAAATATATAATAATATATATAATGAATCCAATTTAATTATCCTCATACTAGAAACAATGTTACTAATAGAGACGTAAAGAACATGTAGACCTTGTGAATTGTTTTTATTAAGTTTTGTGTTCCCAAAGTTTTCGAAATCAATATGGAATAAATGAATTATTTATGTTTTAATCAATATCTTAATTATCTATAAAAATTATGAGTTGGATTCCTGGTTTGATATAAATGTAGTTCACTCTCTTAATTTATTTATTAAAATTAAAGTTAGAATTTTCTGTTTTTTATTTCATATAGTTTTGCCACATGAATACATTTTCCATTTCTTAGATTACAATTTATAAAAGTGTCGGTGTGGTGAAGCCAAGTTTTAACCTAGTATCTCTCAATAACTGGAGAGTGCCGCTCTTATAATAATACGAAATCTAAAATTAAATATGAGCTTTAGGCGATTTAAAAAAGACATTTTAATTTTTGATTTTTATGTCATTTTACCACATATGTTTTTTTCATTTCACATTAAAACAAATTAAAGGTCACCATTAAGAACTACAGTATATTAAGACTGGTGGGGGTGGTTCCCATTCGATATTTCATTTTGCTTTTTGATTTGTCTTTTAAATACGGGAATTAATTATTCTTTTAGTATCCTCGATCGGTTTTTGCAAATAATATACTATATTGGAAATATAAATCTAACTAATTTATATAGTATTGTATAACTTTAGGCTTAGTTGATGTTTATGCAATTTTTGTTACTTTTATTTGCTAAAAATATGAACCTTCTTTGTTTTTCCTTCACGTATTTTCTGGTTGTTAGTTAAAAATCGTGAAATCGCATCAAACCACTGAATAATTTATTTCAAAATGACATTTTCATTTATCTATTTGACATGTTAATGTAACGACATAATTGGTCATTTCACGAGGGGAATGAAGAAAATTAAAAACAAAAACATCTTCAGGCCATTTTTGTTCCTTCTTATTTTAAATGAGATAATAGCTACCTATCTAAGATAATCAATAGCTAACTAAGTGCAATACAATATTGCTAGCGTTATTAGTTCGAATGAATTAGGTTGGTGACTAGGGATTACATATGATTACAATTCACTTCTTTTCTATCATAGTTGACATTAACGTGACAATATAAAAGTCTACCATAATTAAATTAATCAATGAATTTAGACTACAATACATCATAACTTCAAACTATAATGGATATTATTATTATTGTCAATACTTAAATTTTATTGTAGCTTATTTTAAATTATTGCTACCTCTTTATTGTATACCTCCATATTGGGGCCATTTGTGATGATTAGAGACATAAAGAATCTTGAATTGTCTCGATTAATGTAATGATGAGTATCTCATTTGTGTTATTTGTTTCCTCTGTTTGAGTTTTCTGTTATTCTGACAAATTTGATCTAAAACTACAAGGAATAATATTCTGAAAAATAAGAATGTTGTCAGTGAGATCCACGTGGCCCACGCTTCTAAACTTCTTTTTTTCTAATTTCTTTATTCTATATAAACCGTTTTTGGAGGGCAAATTGTACAAAACTACTGAACAATTTACTGATGGTAGGGCCACTCATAACCTTAAGAACGTCCAAACCACCGCTCTCGAATTATTATACTCATTTAAAAAATTCACTAGATTTAATATATTGTGAACCACAAATTTGGAGAGATTGAGTGATGAAAACTACTCATTTAATATAAAAGCTCCGCTATTTTTAATATTAAAAATTAAATTAATCGTATATTTTAATACAAAATAACATAATGTTTAAAATAAAATTTATTATTATTATTTTTTTACGTATAAATTGACGAATTTGATTAAAATATTTAAAGAAATTATATATAAATATCAACACAAACTAATTTCTCACAATAAAAAATATATCACATACAACCATGATCATTATATATTTTTCTCTAAAAAACTCATCTAAACACATATCTCACACCATGTTTCTTATTCTTAAAATACACTTTTTCCTCATTTCTTTCATTAAAAAAATTCTCTTAAATGTATATTTCATCCAATTTCTCATATTGTTAAAGAAACTACTTTTGTCCACCAATTACTCACCACAATCAATGCTTTGTCCAAATTGACTTGTTTTACTTTTATGTGAATGATCCTTAAATTTGGCACCCAACTCTGACATACAACAAGAGTGATGAAAATATATGTTCCATTTGCTATCAATCTATCATATTCATGAAACCAACTTCCATATTTGAAATTATTGGCTTGATCACCTTGAAAATTTTGTATTCTTTTAGCATTTAGAAATTTTATTGGCTAGGAAGATTTTATCATTGTTTCATTCTTGGTAGCTAGGCAAGAACCATCATCTACCTTTAAAAAAATATGTTATTATAACATTTTGTAATTTTGAACTCATTAATTCTAATTCGTGACTTTTTCTTAAGTTAGTTTTAATGGCTTTCGTTATAGGTTCTTTAATTAAATAGGTTCTTACTTTTTTGTGAGTTCTAATTCGGGCTAAATCTGAAATGTTTAATGTTTTTCTCAAATTTCGGCATGTGTTAAAAACTAATTTAATTCTGAAATTAAAGTTTATCAATATGTCATAGTATGAGATATGTAATATAAATTTAGGTAATCTATTGAATTCAAATCTTATTATTTTTGTTTTTATCCTTTTTATATGTTGAACAAAATGGCAGGACCTAGCGCATGAGTTTCTCAATCAATATGCTCATTTTTCAAGCTCACTACTCATTCCTATTAGGTAAACTACATATGATGATGCATCATCATATTCTTGTTGTTATCACCACTCTTTCCTATCGTGAAGTTAATGAACTAATCTTCCTAATTTTTTTTTATATTTCGATGACTTAGAAACGGTATAAGACTAAGAAAAAGTATATCCACTATCAATAGGTTATACTATATCAACCTCCTTTAAAATTTGCTCTTTGGCAAGAACTTCCCTAATATTTGAATTATTGAGTATGTCCACTATCAATAGGTTATACTATGTCAACCTCCTTTAAAATTTGCTATTTGGCAAGAACATCCCTAATATTTGAATTATTAAGAAGACACATTCCGTATAATGTTTGAAATAACCACTTACTTCATAAGTTAACTATTTCAAAATATTTCAATAACCACTTATTTTCACCATCAATTAAGAAAGTGTTTAAGTAAGAACAAACATTATATAATATGATCTAGAAATTGCATAAATGATATTTTTTCGATAAATCTTTATTTATATCTCTCATAGAAGATAATAATTGTATTTATCCTCTTCATTTGTACAGAAAGTATGCATATGCACTTTATTTCAAAAAAGTATAGTATAATAGAAAAATACAATCATATGCTATATTAATATTTTCAGATGTATTTTTTAGAGAAAAGTGTAAGATAGGATCATTTATTAATAAATTATAAATAAAAAATATATATGGTTAATGGTTTGCGCCAAAGGGCTAGTCCCATGATTTCAAATTACAAAATTGATGTTATGACAAGTCAGAAAAATGTACTAATTAACTTATAAATTTCAATATCCACAGCGTCATCAAGATTGCAATTGCAATTGCAACTAAGTGTGGGAAGTACTATTCAGCATGAAATGCATATTTCTCATGAAAGAATCATTACCTGAGTAAACATCTCATCTACAATTTTTGCAACATTGATAAATAATACATTAGTATACTCTCGAAGCTACCCTTAAATGCAACCCTTTAACCAAAAGTTTCTACTTTATGATTTCAATTCAAAAGAGACAAAATTTACATATATAATGTTAATTGTTTAGTATATATAAAGTTATAGTAATAATGTCTATACATTGGGGGCAACCCCCGGTAGAGTTGGTAAGGGCATGTGAATATTGTTGCCTTGGTCACGGGTTCGAATCCTGATGAGAGAATGCCTATTTGCCTTCTCTACTGTGAGTCTGTCAGCTATGGGTAACCTAGGCTGGTTTACCTCTCTTGTGTGGTTTGCAGGCTATTATACAAGAGCGGGGTTTACCCAATGCGCACCTAACGGTAGCGGCTGAGGGTTCTCTTGTCATATAAAAAATAATGTCTATACATTGAACAACCTTATTATTAATTGGAAATTCATGCTCCCATTAATTATTTGATAACTTTATTAAATAATTACTAATAGAATATGAGGGTATTCCGGTCTTAATAAAAAAGTGTAAATTATAATTTACATGGTAAATTACTTATACTTTTAATAATTCGATAAATTTAATGGCTAAATATGGAATGAAAGTTCGATAAAAATTAACGAATTTTTAAAAAAATTATTAGACACATTGAATACTCTTTAATGATGGAGTTCAAAAGTAAAAACAGTCAACATATGCGATCAAAAATAATTTTTGCCATCATACTGCAATGCTAAAATTGAGTTGTAACATTACAATCAGTACAAAAATAAAACCTATTAGGTATATAATTTCTAGTGACAATATTCAAATAGTCATCAATCACATATACTAATTGACTAGAATTTTCAATTTATCATAAAGGTAGTTCTCAAAAGTCTATTAGTGACAAAATTTATAAATAAATTGTCATTCTTAATAATTAATTAGTGATAAAAAGTTGTAAAACTAACAACTATTGATACATCTTTGATGCTAATTCAATGGCAATAAATATATTTGTCACTATTTATTTTTCATCTGTTATCTTCACCACCTTTGAATTTTGGCCCAATTTTTTTATTTGTAAATCTTTCTCGTAAATTTCAAAAAAATTAACTAGAGACTACCAATTTGATCTGAATTTTATATGTGCCGCTAATGTGAAAGTAAAATTGGAGATTTTCCAATCTTTCCATCAAAATGGAGGATAAATTAATAAAATTAATAAGGTGGCTTAGCTATATTGTTTATACAAATTTTGGGACTTGGGGGTTTCAAATCCAGAAAAGCACTAGTACAACCCAACAATTAAGCCACATACAAAAGTTGGTAAAGGTATTAGCATTTTAAATCTAACTATACACTATTATGTGGTCTTATATACCAATTCTATCTTTTGATGTTTATATATCTTAATATATTTAAATTAAATTATTAAAGTATAAATAATACTAATATATTATTTGAATTTTGGTTTTCAATTTTTTATTGTATCTAAGGTATAATAATTAATTTTTGTCATAAATGAAGAAATGTTTGAAACTTTTTCCTAAAGTGTTTAATAAATATGAAAAATTTAATATCAACTTTTTAAATAAATGTGATTTTTATAATTTTTTTCTCATACTGACAGATCCATTAGGTTTTGGTGGAATTTGATCGTGTCACTAAGTATGAGAATTTTAGTTAATTATAGGATTAAGTGCGAAATAAACAACAAGCCAGGGATCAAAGATATTTGTGTTTTCAATGTGCATTTATCAATTTTCTATAACAGTAACAACTTCAATACAACTTTCGTCAGTGTAACTCAACAACTTTGTGAAAATTATTATATTGTTTCAAAGATAAATTGTTTTCAATTTGAAAGCATACAACTAAATAACAAACACTATTATTATCACTCAATACTTTAGCACATTATTTTCAATGATTATTAACTCTATAATTTACCCGTTTAATACTAATTGATCCAATATAATTTAATGTCTAATAGTGTTATAATTCACGTGATACCATTATTTAGGATAAAATCACGTGAGCAACAAGGATGGATATTCCTTGAGAAATTTCCCTGAAACAGTCAATATTTTTCCTTTGTCAAGTGTATATATATATATGTGTGTGTGTGCATATATATATATATATGAATATATATACTGCTTTGTTATCATGATCAGGTCACAAAGTATTAAGCATACTTTGGGAGGGGATCTAGAGACTAATCATTTTAGTAGAAGGTTTTGAATTTAATTCTTATGTACGTAAAATGTTTTTCTGGAAAAGATCTCCAGAATTACTGTATAATATTTTAAGAGATTAATTTTAAGCTTTCAATACCTTGAAAAACTCAGAGTGAGAGAGGCTTAAAAAATAAAATGTATACTATACTTAATAGATTCTGCTTTACTTATATAGTTTGTGCATAATATTCTTTTCAACATCACAAAATTAACTTGTGAATATAACCCTAATTAATATTTCATAAAATTTGAAAAATTGAATAATCATACCTTAGCATATTCCAGGAAATTTATACTTGCATGTAGTCCATATACGTACATATAGTCCAATATTGCTGCATTCATATACAGCCAAAATCTTATTGGTGCATGTAGCAGCCTCGGACACATACCTACATGCATTCAGCAGATATTATTATTAATTTATATATTATATATATATATATATATATCCCCACAGCTATCACTCTCCTGCCATTAATTATCTTTGAAAATACTACAAAACGATCAGTGTCAGGTAGGACAGCAAGAAGGTAAAAAAATTCTCAATTTCTATGCAAACATCAAAATTCTCTACATATTAAATAATTCAGAGAAAGAAAATAATTATTTTATGATCATTTTGGAGCTAAACAAATGTTTTTAATAGATAAAAAATAAAAACAAAGAAGGAATATTTTGTAATGATATTTAACTTTATATTATGCGTGCATCGCGTGCAACAAAATTGTAGAAAGTATGTACAGAAAATGTATAGGACCCATCAAATTGCCAGATTTGAAAATTCCCAAAAGATGGACCCCAAACTTACACTGCTCATGCTTTCTGATCAAGCTGTCATTGTCTTAAAAGAGAATATGGTATAGAAAACATAAGATAAAACAAAAGATGCTTCATTCCGGTGAAATACTATTATATACCGGGAGTGTTGGTCCCGGTCTAATTTCCACCACACAATTCATGTGGTGATGGGTGGTGTGGGGTAGTAAACACCATCCACCCCCACGTGAATTTTGTGGTGATTTCTAGACCGGAACCAACACTCCTGGTCTAAGATAGAATCTCCCCTTCATTCCGTGGAAAGATGGGGCAAGTCGTTGCAAAAATCTATGGTAAGTCGGATTTTTTTTTATTGATTCATCACCGCATATTTGTATTGGTATAGATGATTTTCATTATGGGTGGCAATTGGGTTGAATGAGTTGGGTTTGTGTCAGGTCCAGATTGGACTTAAAGTGGGTTGGGTCTAATTGAATCCAATATAAAAAATATGCATTATAGTTAGACCCAACAAGGGCCCAATGTAGACCCAATAAGGACCCAAAATGTACCAATTATGAATCAAAGTGGTGTAAGAGGTTGTTGTAGAGTGTAAAATATAGATTATTGATCAAAGTGGAGAATAGGTTGGACCCAATTTAGACCCAAATTTGGCTCAATTTAAGACCCAATTGGCCCCAAATATTATTAAAAGTCAACCCGATTGGAACTAAAATGCTAAAATATTATTACCTAATCCATTAAAAACTTAATTTGGTTTGGGCCCAAGTATATGTATGGACCCAAATCACCACACCTAATTTTTATCACCCACCAGAATGTAAAAATCGCCCATCCCCAATACAAATTTGTGATAATCGGGACACTGAGATTATAGACCCGATTTGTCATATAATTTTCCAAAAAAGTTGGTCTTAAAAGAAGTCTATATGTGGCACGTCATCTCAACTTGTACTTATCTATTAATGTATTTTAAATAGAAATATTGACGCATTTCATTTTGTAGATGAAAAGTGAAAATGTATGCCGTTCTATTAGAAATACTCAAAGCTTTGAGTAATGTGTTTAAACGTTAATTTTTGTTGTTGATTGTTTTGATATCATCACTAACACTTCCCAAATAAAAACTATAAATATGTAGTTTGATTGGTTTTGGAAATAAAATAGATGCTTTTATTAGGTTAACTACTATATTTCATTCAATAATCAATTTCACTCATAAATTATTTAATATCTTAAGAGGATAAGTTATTCAGTTTATGTTTAACTCAATTATAAGTATATTGGCTCCATTAATTTGTTAAAATCCAAAATATTTTGCACAACTAGACGTGTTCAAACGGTTACGGTTCCCGGTTCCGGTTCCGGAACCGCCGGTTCCGGTTCCGGGAGGTCCGGGAACCGTATTCGAACCGGTTAGAACCGGTTCCGGTTCTAACCGGTTCCGGTTCCCGGTTCCACGGTTCCAGGGCGGTTCCGGTTCCGGTTCCGGTTCCGAACCGTTTTTTAATATTAATTTTTTTTTTTTTTTGACAATGTTTATAAAATAAATCGGATAAAATAAGACAAATATTAAAAATATTGAACAATAGACAAACAATTTTGTTATTATTAACAAATTTAAAACAATACAAAGTTTACAATATAACCCTAAACCCCGCTAAAGCTAAATTTTAAAATCTTATATACGATACAATTTTTACAACGAAATATTGGGAAAAAAAGAAAAAAAAAAAACGGGCTTGAGTTTTATTTTAAGTCAAAAATTAGTGACTAATTTTTAACTTAAAATAAAATTGCCTACGTATCATTCACTTAGTGTCTAGTGAATGAATCAAAGCCCACGTAGTTCTTCTTACCTTTCTTACCTTTCGAATGTCAATTCAATTGTTGATCAAGCATTGTGCCCATCACCATCGGAGGAACCGGTTGAACAATCCCACGGGACATAATCTCCCTCTTCGTCCTCGTCGAAGTCTTCCTCTTGTTGTCTTTTTTCGGCCTTTGTCCAATCTTCAAGCAAACATTGATTTTCCACATTTTCAACCGTTAATCGTGATCGTCGATCGTCCAACATGTTGCCTCCGATACTAAAAGCGGACTCAACGGAGACGGTTGATGCCGGGACGGCAAGAATCTCCTTTGCAATGATCGAAAGGATCGGAAACGCCTTGGATTTCTTATGCCACCACCTCAAAAGAGAGTTGGAGTGAGCGAAATCCAACTCTTCGAAGGTGGTGTAGAAATATCGATCGATCTCGCCATATGTGTTGTTTCCCGAAGACCCACGTGGCTTTTTTAAGGATCGCTCCTCGTACAAACGTTCAAACCTTTCTAGAGTATTAATAGTACTTTGGGAAGAAGAAGATTGGTTAGAATATTTAACATCACTAGACTCGCTACTAGACTCGCCACCAAATTGAATTTTATATTCTTTAAATAAGTCATAAAAAACTTTTTTCGCATTAGCGACAACATTTGCGGGATCAATATCCAAATCCAATAACAATGATTCATAATACATTTTCAAAAGTTCAAGTAGACCTTCCTCTTTCATTCGAGGATCTAACATTTTAGCAATTAAAAAAACATCCGGGATTTGATAAAAATATTTGACCCATTTTGTTTTCATATTGTTAATAGGGCCACTTAAAATAGGGTCATTACCATAATGAGAAAATATAAGCGCAATCTTGACACAATGATCAACTACAAGGGGTGAAGTGGGATAATAGCAACCGGAAAGTTGTTTTGTTGCATTTTCAAAAATTTTTAAAAGTTGAGTCAAGTTTGCACAACTATCCCAAGATTGTGGCAACAATTGAATATTGTTTATTTCGTTTTGTATAAAAAACTCACACAAAATCTCTTTGTATTCATAAGAATCATTCAACATTTTATAAGTTGAGTTCCAACGGTGGGGGACATCCCAAACAAATTTTTTCGGATGTTTTCCTTTGATTTTGCAAAATCTTGACCATTTCTTTAACAAATTTTGGTGTTGCATAATCAATTTTATTCCATCGCGAATAGGGGTGATGTGTTCACTAAAACAAGATAAACCATCTTGAACACAAAGATTTAGAATGTGACATAAACACCGAATGTGAAAAAATTTTCCCCCACAACTAGGTTGACATGCATCAATCAAAGTAGGCAAAGATGCCGTATTGGCACTAGCATTATCAAATGAAATTGAAAAAATTTTATTTTGCAATTTATATTCTTGAAGAATTGATAAAATTTTATGTGCAATTCCAATTGCATTATGTGGTGTTGGAAAATACCTATATGCAATTAAACGTTTTTGAATTGTCCATGTATCATCGATCCAATGAGAAGTAACACCCATATACGAATTAGTTTGGTAATTATCGGACCAAATATCCGCACATATTGAAACTTTTTGTTGTAGTGAAGCAAACGTACCTATTAAAACAATTTTAAATTCACCAACAACTTTTGCAATTTCACGTGTAAGTGTGGTTCGTGAAACTTTTCTAGCCGACGGGTTAAGAGCTAATTTTGCAAAATCTTCATAAAATTCATTATCGGCAAAGTTGAAAGGTTGGTGTGTTGCACAAACAAATTTTGCCAAATGGCGACGGGCGTTTGCTTCACTATAACGAAAGAGAGGGGAAGAAGAATCCGTACCTTGCGAGCTACTACCACTAGGAGTACCTCGAATTTGAGTTTGTGTAGGATCAATGCCCAATTTGTCGGGATGGTGGACTTCGAGATGCTTCTTGTAAGAACCATATCCTCCACCGGACCTCAAGGTGTAATTTTTTGTGCAATAGTTGCATTGGACCAAGAACGACTTCGGCATTCCGGCTTCTTGGGGAAGTTCGGTTCTCGTCATGTGATAGGCGAAAATTGAACTCTTTGGCTCCCTTGGTGGTCTCGGAGCTCTACCACTACCATGTATTTCGGTAGTCGGGGGTGGGGGTCCACTTTCCTCTTGAGAAGAAATATGCGGATTCTCCGCCATAAATTGTCGAATAACTTCGGCGTCATCCCCTTCGAGATCAATTTCGACGTTGTCCAAATCGAGTTCGATATGATCAAATTGAGGTTGTTGGGGTGGGGGTGGGTGTGAAGAAGATGATCCTCGTTTGAAGAGTCGGGAAAATTTGGATTTGGAAGACGATGATGATCCTCGAGCACTCGACATATTGATTTAGTAAGTAAAAAAAGGTGACGTAAAACGGTAAAATGGAAATATGGAATTGAATATTGAACTTGAACAAACAAACTAAAATTGCAAGAACACTAGAATTCAAGAATCGAGATTTAGAGATTGAGAATTAGAGATTGAGAATTGAGATTGGTGTAGGAAAAATGTTAACAAATGAGGATTATTTATAGGTGATTTTGGGGGTAAAATCGTAAATAACATAATATTTAACGGACACTTGATCTCAACCATTGATTTCAAACGGACACTTAATCTCAACCCTCGATTTCAAATTTTCAAAAAAAAGGCTCCAAAAACACGGTTAGAACCGCCGGTTCCGCGGTTCGGTTCCGCGGTTAGAACCGGCGGTTAGAACCGCCGGTTCCCGGTTTCTTTTTTCGAGGAACCGGAACCGAACCGTCTAGGGACGGTTACGGTTCCGGAACCAGAACCGGAACCGTGGTCAACGGTTCCGGAACCGTTGACCACGGTTCGAACCGGTTCGGTTCCACGGTTCCGGTTCCGGTTTGGGCATGTCTATGCACAACAAGGTGGAAAAGAATGTAAACTTGGACGAAATTAAAACTAGGTGTATGCATGGTTTAAAGTTTCGTTTTGAAGGTGAGTTTCAGATAGTAAAATATTGGAAACATTTCGGAAACGTTTCGAAAACGTATCGAAATCACTATAATAAATTAACAAAATATTATAAAGTAAATTTAGCTTCCTAGAAATTTAATTTGTGCTTCAATTTCTCTGCAGCAAAGAACTTTGTAGGGACAATTTTGTTTTAATTTTATTTAGGATTTAAGAGTCCAATTTTGATTCAAATTATATTTCGTAGGTTTAACAATATATAAAAGATTTTAATTCCTTTTGTTACAAACCAAGATATATTCGAGAAAGGAAAAACGAATTTTATTGAAGATGAAAAACTAACACAATATAGCAGATTAGATATCTACTTGAACTAGGGTTTGAGAGTATTCATTAAGATGGAGGCGGAAGAATAATGAACAAGAGAGATTATGACTATCAACCCTAATACATGATTTTTATATCAAAACCCTAGACTATATAATTGCAACTTGATCCCTCCGTGTTTTATTCTTTGCATAGCAAGTCCTTCGAGTCTTCTAGATACTGGGCTTGTAATGGGCTTTAACATAACTGAACCCACATTTAGTCAGATTGAGGCCCAGATAAGGAATGGGCTTTAACACCCTCCCACAAGCTGATAGTGGGAGAGAAAATATTGATCATTCCAAGCAACTTCACCAATTCTTCATGTTTGACACGACCAAGTGCTTTTGTGAAAACATCAGCTATCTGATTTCCTGTACGTATAAAACATGTATTAATAATTTTGGTTTTAATGTAATCACGTATTACGTGACAATCTATTTCGATGTGCTTGGTTCTTTCGTGAAAAATAGGGTTTGAAGAAATGTGAACAGCTGCCTGATTATCACAGAACAGATCAACAGGAGTTAAGTTTTCAACACCCAAATCCTTAAAGATTCCTAAAATCCAGACAACCTCATTACAAGTTTGGGCCATTGCCCTATATTCAGCTTCTGCTGATGATTTAGAAACTGTAGATTGTTTCTTACTCTTCCAAGATAGCAAGGAATCACCCAAAAAGACACAATAACCCGTAACTGATTTTCTGGACATAGGGCAAGCTGCCCAGTC
This sequence comes from Verbascum thapsus, assembly GCA_963669365.1. Lineage (NCBI taxonomy): Eukaryota > Viridiplantae > Streptophyta > Magnoliopsida > Lamiales > Scrophulariaceae > Verbascum > Verbascum thapsus. Next base: position 4,343,700 of record OY770107.1, on the reverse strand, counting down.
AGAATCGCAAAACGCTTTTAATTTCAAGACAGAATTTTTGGGAAAGAAAAGCCCTTTACCAAGAGCTGATTTAAGATATCTGAGAACCCGAAAAGCTGTCTTTAAATGTGAAGCTTTGGGCTTATGCATAAACTGACTAAGAATGTGTACCGAAAAAGCTATATCAGGAGGACGACAGTTTGTAAGATATATAAGCTTCCCAATTAACTTTTGATAAAAGGTACAATCAGATAAGAAAACATCATCATCATTTTTCTCATTATCCAATTTCAAATTTTGTTCCATAGGAACAAGTGATGGTTTTGAACCCAAAGAGCCAAATTCTGTGAGTAATTCAATGGTGTATTTCCTTTGATTTAAAAACATTCCTCGAGAGGATCTAGCAAACTCAATTCCTAAAAAGTATTTTACCTCCCCCAGGTCTTTGACATGAAATTGAGAATCTAAAAACACTTTTACACTGTTAATATGCTCATATGAATTCCCGGTTAACACAATATCATCAACATAGATTAATAAAACCAGAAAAACATTTTTAACATTTTTTACAAACAGTGAATAATCGTGTAGGCTTTGTTTAAAGCCAAATTTACTTAAGCATTGTGTGAATTTCTCATTCCATTGTCGTGGTGCCTGTTTCAAGCCATAAAGAGATTTACGCAGTTTACATACTCTAGTTTCACAAGCATCATAATAACCTTGGGGGGGAATCATATACACTTCCTCATTCAAGTCACCATTCAAGAAAGCATTACTAACATCCAAATGAAACACAGGCCAATCACGATTAATAGCTAAAGCAAGAAGAGCCCTAACAGTCACCATTTTAACGACGGGAGAAAAGGTTTCAAAATAGTCAATGCCCTCCCGTTGGCTATATCCTTTGGCAACTAAGCGTGCTTTATAACGCTCAATGTTGCCATTTGACAAATATTTGACCTTATATACCCATTTACAACCTATGGGCTTTCGGCCAGGAGGTAAATGGGTAAGGGTCCAAGTGTTATTGTTCTCAAGGGCTGCCATTTCTAGGTCCATGGCATTTTTCCAATTTGGATTTTGTATAGCCTCACGAAAGGAGGAAGGCTCTCTAATTTTATCAATATTAGCAAGAAAAACTCTATAATGATCCTGAACATTAGAATAACTAAGACAGTGATCAAGAGGATATAGACAACAAGAACTAGAGAGAGAAACATCATAGTCGTTTAATCTAACAGGTAATTTAGAAACCCGAGAAGATTTTCTACGTAATTCATCATTTTGAGAATCTGATGCATTCGGTATATCAAGAATAGTTGTCTGATTTTCAACAGCCGAGGGTACATGAGGAGGGGTTGATAATTTATGGGTCTTAGTCCCTTTGCCGAAGTTAGGATCTCCCAGCATATCAGAAAAAACAGGAACAGTGTCATTATCGGAGAAACTATCCCCAATTCGACTGTTAGGATCAATGCTGGGGCCACCTACCATGCCAGGATGGGCATTAACAGTTTCACTACCGGGGGTAGATCCCTCGGTTCTACTGTCGATGCCCACTCTCGGCTCAGCACAGTCATCATCGACACTCATACCTCTGTGAATCGGTTCCTCATGTACCCTTTGATCGAAAAAATCGCTGCATTCTGCAAGAACAGATTCATTAGATTTAAACGGAAAGAAAGTCTCAAAAAATTTCACGTCACAGGAAACAAGCACAGAGTGGTCTTCAAGGTCAAGCAACTTATAAGCCTTTCTATTTTCACAGTACCCTAGAAACATGCACTTACGAGAGCGAGAAGCAAACTTGTCATTACACGTGAAAACAGATGAGTAACAGAGGCAGCCAAACACACGTAAAATACCAAAATTAGGTTGAAAACCATAGATAATTTCAAATGGAGTTTTTCCATTTAGAACAGAACTGGGTGTTCGATTAATGAGAAAAGTAGCAGTTAAAACACATTCAGACCAAAACTTAATGGGGCAGTTACTTTGAAACAAAAGAGCACGGGCAACATTCAATAAATGTCTATGTTTACGTTCTACAATGCCATTTTGCTGCGGAGTTTCAATACAAGTAAACTGGTGTTTAACACCTAATTTGGCAAAGAAATGAGAAAGCTCATTATTAGTGAATTCAGTGCCATTATCAGATTGTACATGTTTAATGCCTTTAGAAAACTGATTTTGTACCATAGCAAAGAAGATTTTTAGAACAGAAACAGTGTCAGATTTGTATCTAAGCAAATATACCCAAGTAGCTCTAGAGAAGTCATCAACAATAGTCAAGAAATATTTAAACCCATCATGACTCTCTACCTTATACGGACCCCACAGATCAATGTGAATCAACTCAAACGATGAATGACAAACGTGTGTACGTAACGGGAAAACTTCACGTGTTTGTTTAGCATTATGACAGATATCACATGGCAAAGTATTGACAGATCCATCCTTTTTAATGACCGGTTTTAAAACCTTAAGCACATTATCGGAGGGATGGCCTAATCTATTATGCCATATTTGACAAGTAGCATTCAAACATGTAGTATTAGGGGATACAAGAGAATGAAAAAAATACAGCCCACCTTTTTGCTTACCAATCCCCATGTTTTTTCCAGTTTGAGGGGCCTGAAGGACACAACAGTTTTCAGAAAAAATTACATTGCAACAACAGTCCTTTGTAAGTTTAGAAACCGACAACAAATTGTAATGAAAATCAGGGACCACAAGAACATTACGCAAAGTGACATTAGGAAGTAAATCAACATTTCCAATATGAGAAATCTTTGCACTAGATCCATTTGGTAAATTTATACTCATGTTGTTGGTAACAGCATTGAAAGAGGATAGCAAACTCAAGGAAGACACCATATGATCAGTGGCTCCCGAGTCTATTATCCAACCATTTAAAAACATATGACTGGCAGAGGAGTTCGATGATATACCTGCCATAGAGGCTGTAATATCATCGGATTCCTTTTGATTGGTTAACAGTTGCAAAATCTGATTACGTTGTTCAGGGGTAAAAGTGATGCTGGATGCATCTGTTTCAACACAACTTTCCTTATCAACAACAGCAGAATTCGAAGCTTTATTATTCGATTTCTTCTTTTTGAAATTTTTGGGAAAACCGATAAGTTGAAAGCATCTATCAATGGTATGTCCGGTTTTCCCACAATGATCACACAGTCTGTTGGGATTAGGGTTTTTATTTGTATTAGTGTTGGGGGAATTGGTACTTTGGGAAGAAAACACAGAAGCATTTTTAACAATATTAGTATGCGCAGAAATAGTTCGATGAGATTCTTCTTGAGAAATGATGTTAAATGCACCCATGACATCAGGTAACGGGTCACGAAGAATGATATTACTACGTGCAGCAAAATATTGTTCATTTAATCCCATAAGAAACTGCATAAGTTTGAGATTTTGAGCATGCTTTGTGGTTTTTTCCGATGCAGAACAAGTACAATGTGGAATGTCAACAAGAGCAGCATATTCGTCCCATAACATTTTCAGTTTACAATAGTACACAGAAACAGAATCAGATCCTTGACGGATTTGGGAAATATCTTGATGAATAGAGAAAATACGTGATCCATCAATTTTATTATACGTGCAGCTTAATTGTGACCAGACCTCAGAAGCTTTAGTAGCAAACACTAAACCAGCATACAAATCCTTACTGATAGAGTTTAATAACCAGGATAAAACTACGGCATTACATCTATCCCACTGATTTCTAAGAACAGGATCAGTGGGATATTGTACCGTGCCGAGAACAAAACCAAGTTTGTTTTTTCCAGTTAAGGCTATAGTCATAGCCCTACTCCATATAGCATAATTTTCAGATCCAGTAAGGACATACGAAATAATAGACAGGTTAGTGTATTCAGATGCATGCAAATGCAAAGGATCACTGAGATCAAGATTTGATATGGATGTGGATGTTGTATGAGATGGGGTAACAACAGTCATGTCTGCCATGTCTTTGTATAAAAAAACGAAAAACACAAGAGATGCAGGCACAAACAGAGAACACCACAAGACAAGAAACCACAAGAGCAAAACAATAATCACAGATTGACACTAAGCAACAAAGGCAAGAACAGTAAAGTCGATAATCACAGATCGACACTCAACAGCTTTATCAAGAATAGTAAAGTCGATAACCACAGATCGACAATGCAAGAGATCAAGGTAATAAGCCAAAATACCACTATATTTTTGTCAACAAAAAATACAGAAAAAACAGGGGAACAGAGAACGACAGCGGAAGGCCGATAGATCGACAGTGCTCTTCCCCGAACCTGTAACAGACCAAAAAACAGCTTATACACTACTTTAAAAAAGCGTAGATAATAAAGCAAAGACAAAAGAGGAACGATACAAAAAAGAGATAGATCGATCCACAAAAAACACCGAAGAGTGCTATACACCAGGAGAGGAGATGTTGAACACAAAACATAGGTAGCCACAACAACACCATGCAGTAACCAGTAGGGGTGTTCAAAAAAATCCGAACCGACCGAACCGAACCGAAAACCGAAAATTCGGTTCGGTTTTTAACCGAACCGAAAATTTCGGTTCGGTTTTCGGTTATGAATTTTTCGAAAAATCGGTTTTCGGTTCGGACACCGAAAATTCGGTTCGGTTTTCGGTTATGAATTTTTCGAAAAATCGGTTTTCGGTTCGGTTTCGGTTTGTGGTGTCGGTTAACCGGACCGAACCGAAAACCGAATTTTTTTTAATTTTATTAAATTAAATATATTATATTATAAATAATTGATAGTAAATAAACAAAAATACATTGTAGCTTAGTTGGTTAAGGTGTTTCTCTTTCTCCCAAGGTACTCAGGTTCGAATCCCAGAGATGGGAAATTTTATTTTATTTTATTTTTTAACCCAAAAAACAAAAAAATAGGAAAAAATAAAATAAAATAAAATAAAAAAATAATTCGGTTTTTTCGGTTTTTAACCGAATTATTTCGGTTCGGTTTTCGGTTCTCAAAATTACCGAACCGAAATTTCGGTTAACCGAAATTTCGGTTCGGTTTTTGACCGAACCGGGCCGAGTTGCACCCCTAGTAACCAGATTTGGGTATATGTGCTCCAAAAACACAAATATAAAGAGATCTGGTCAAGAAACAGACCGATCTACTTTCCCCAAAAAAGAAATCACCAGATCGGTACAAACTCCGCACGGTAGGCACACCCAACACAGAAAGTTCAAGACTCCTCACACCAGCACCCTTCGAGGGCTTATTTTACGAAATCAACAACCGAAAATAAACCAGATCAGGTCAGCAGGTACTTCCGGCGAGAAACCGAAGAAAAAAGAGGGGGAAACATGGGCTGTTTTTGTTTACGAACGGAGGAAGAACACAAGCTTAGGTTTTAGGCTCTTGATGCCATGTTACAAACCAAGATATATTCGAGAAAGGAAAAACGAATTTTATTGAAGATGAAAAACTAACACAATATAGCAGATTAGATATCTACTTGAACTAGGGTTTGAGAGTATTCTTTAAGATGGAGGCGGAAGAATAATGAACAAGAGAGATTATGACTATCAACCCTAATACATGATTTTTATATCAAAACCCTAGACTAGATAATTGCAACTTGATCCCTCCGTGTTTTATTCTTTGCATAGCAAGTCCTTCGAGTCTTCTAGATACTGGGCTTGTAATGGGCTTTAACATAACTGAACCCACATTTAGTCAGATTGAGGCCCAGATAAGGAATGGGCTTTAACACCTTTTTTTTCCTAATTTTTTGGGATTGTTTATAATAGTTTCTAGGAAACTCTAAGTTTCCATGGTTTCCATGGAAAACATGGAAACTCCATGAGTTTCTTAGGAAACCAAGTAATTTCGAAAATGTTTAATGATTTTGTTTCCATTACTTGTAAAATCGAAACGTTTCGGCTGTTTCGACGGAAACGTTTAGAAACTTTGATCCATGGGTGTATGGCTGATATATATTGTTACAAAAGGATAAAGTTGATAATAGGATTTCACGAAATAGTTGAAGCTAAATAATTTTGAGTCTCATGATTTTTTTAGCTAAATAGATCTTTACTATTTTACAAATGGAAAATGAATATATTTTTCTTTTGTAAGATACTCTCATGAATATTTATTTATCTATATTATTACAAAAAGAAAGACTGTTTTGTCTCACAAATGGAAGTTATTTTGAGCATTTTTACGCAATTTAGCCCTTTGTTTTTTTATAGTTTGAAAATATAAGTGTAATTTTGAGAGTAGAATAGGGATTTCATCATAATTAGGTAGTTGTCACACCATTTTTCATTTGTGAAAAATGCCCTTAGAACTAATATACTCAAGAAGTTGAAAATAGAGATAAATTTGTCATTTATATATGCATTTTAAAACTTACGTTCTTCACCCATCATCTCACTATTCCAAATCCCCATTTATCTAGGAAATTATAATATTTTTTTTAAATTAATATTACTTATATTATTAGTTACCCTTAAAAATAATTATGCATGCGAATGCCACGTACGGAGTCGCTAGTATTAATAAATAAAACATATCTCGAGCACTTAGGCAGCCCAATTAACTAAAAGATAATGGCCACGGACGGCCAATCACTAGCACACACGGACGGCCCATCACTAGCACAATCATGATGGGGATCTAGGATTTCTAGGGTCCAGCCCATTCTGTTGGGGCCCATTGAGGTCAATAGGATTATATGAAATAAATAAGAGTAAAGTTATTAAAATATAAATTAATTGTAGACTTCTAATTAGGGGTGTAAACCGAGCTAGGCCGGCTCGAGCTCGAGTTTTTCGAGCTCGAGCCGAGCTTCTCGAGCTCGAGCTGTCAGTCGAGCTCGAGCTTTACTCTCTCCAGAAAGGCTCGCGAGCTTTTTGTAATTTTAATTTTTTTATTATATTAATATTAAATAATTAATAATTAATAAATAAATTAAAAGAATGGAATTTGATAATTAATCAGACGTGAACTTGGAAGAAAGAGAACAAACTAAAAACCCTAGCTTTCAAATTTACATCTCAATCTCTAGGCGTCGTCTCATCTCTCGCCGTCGTCTCATCATCGTCGGGAATACCTGGTTCCAGAAGTGTGCTTGAAGCTGTCGTCGTCTCATCATCGTTGGGAATACCTGGTTCCAGAAGTGTGCTTGAAGCCTTGAGCCGTCGTCGTCTCTTAACAAAATTTCTCTGAAGTATTGCAGATTTGTGGGTCAAGTGGACCTTTGAGGACGTCTGTTGTTTGTTTCATCTTCATCACTACTGAGACAATATAATATGCAGATTAGTACATTAAATTGGTTTGCTTAAGCTAGCTTCTGCATTTCTGTTCTTCCATTTTAATTTACGAGCTCGGGCTCGAACTAGAGCACAAGCTCAATTCGAGCCCGGCTCGCGAGCTCGAGCTCGCGAGCCTGGGTTCGAATCGAGCTTGCGAGCCGAGCCGAGCTTAATTACTTGCTACCGAGCTCGGGCTCGAGCCCTCCAAATCGATCGAGCTCGACGAGCTCGAGCTCATATATTCAGTTTCGAGCTCGAGCCCGAGAAAATCATCGGGCTCGGCTCGAGCTCGGCTGGTTTACACCCCTACTTCTAATATACTTATACTTCTTATTATTCATGTTTATGACTCTTTTGCCATTAAATTTGAATTTTATAGGATTATTTTAGGTATATAAAAAATATAAAAAAAAATAACGTCTATTTTTATAATTGTATATATATATAATATAACATAATAATATAATAATATATAGATAGATAGATATAGATATAGATTATTTTGATCTATAGAAGAACTTGATTTAGTTTCTTTATAATAACAATATTCAACCTTTTGAAAAAATATATATTTTGTCAAACTTTTATATAGCGAGCATTATGGATGTGCATCAAATCAAATCGGCTCACTAGTTTTGTGAGCCGGTTCGAGTTGAGCTTGACTTGATTTCAAGTCGAAATTCACATCAAGCTTAGACAAAAATAATATTATATTTCTTTATAATATTATAATATATTCTATAATAGTATAAATGTATAAATAATGATTTACTTAATACTTATTATGATTATCTAATAATATATATCACACAAGCCTTATAAGTCGGTTCGAGTTGAGCTCGAGTCCAATGATTCATGTTCGTATGCTCGCAAGAGCAGATAAAGAAATATTTTTTTATAATATTAAAATATAGATAACATAGCATAACATATTTTGAAATAGTATATGCATAAATAATGATATATTTAATATTTTATAAAATAATTTAATAATATATGTTAATACAAAATTAATAAATATTTAATAAAGCTAATACTGTTTAAATTGTGAGCTTGACCTCGAACTCGAAAGTCTTGAATGGAGCTCAAATAGAGAAATTTGACGGGCTCGACTCAAACTCTATTCAAACCCTTATTCCAATATCATAATATTAACTGTTAGTTAAGAGGCTAAGATTGTAATTATGTAAATAAATTAAATTATAAATACTACACATATTTTATTTTTTACAAAAGAAATGGTTATAGAGCAAATGTTTACCGTCTGTAAGGGTAAATCTTACAGACAGCTATAAGATTAGCATTTCAAAAATCAAAACTATATATATATATAGACCATTCACACGGGACCATATTCTACAAACTAGTTCACATTTTAATCATAATTCATAACATTAATATTTACATCATCTCATATAATAAGCTTGGAATTACATACGTGGCTCCAATTATCAATCTACCAAGTAAAGACTTTTGCAGATAATTGTTCACGTAAAACCTCTAAACATTATTACATCTTTAACTTATTTTTATTTGTTAGATCTTTGTAACTTGCTGATCATCATCATTGGAAATTTGTACTGAAGATAATTTTTATTTACATATTTTTCCCCTGAAGGGCCTCACGAAGTCTTTTCACTAATTCTGTAGCTGTCAAGTTGAATTCTTTCTCCATCTACACACAAAACCAAAATGTTGTATTAACTCAAATAATTTTCAGGCAAAAGAAATACATAGTATTATCTAGGTGGTATAAATTACCTCTGTAATAATGGTAATGTGTAGAGCAAACTTTCCAAACGTGGTGACATTAGAATTAACAACAGTCAAATTGAGGTTCTCAACTTGGCTAAGTAAATTCACCAAAACTCCTCTTTGATTTTGGCAGTGGACTCTAAGAAGGATGGTTTTATTACAGAGCCTGGCTTCAATTTCCGGCAAAGGCTGCTGGTCTGAGGTATCGTTTATATTTATTTGTGATTTGTTCACCAGAATAATCGATTCCATGGTTTGTTTAGTGGTTTGTTCTTCTAGGGTTTTCACCCTCTCTTGGAGGTGTTTCAGATACTTGATGGTATCACCAAGGACAGAAGTTTTATCCATCTGTAAATTAATTAGTGTTGAATTAGTGTCTATTAATCAATCCAAATAATATGTAATACAACTACAAATATTTAACTATGTAACCCTAATAGTAAAATAGTAGGGCCAAATTTGAAGTGAGAATTTGACAATATCACTGATAATATGTATTGGGTGGCAAAACTTTTTTATCGTCATAAAAATGATTTTCACAAGTTAATATTGATAATAATTTATATAAGTTATCTGGCGATTAATGATAAATTAGTTTCTAACACCATCAAGTACTCATAACACGTTTTCAATAACCTATTACTAACAATATATATATATATATATATGTCATTATTTTCTAATTATTTGTCAATATTAACAACATAAATTGAAAATTTTGACTTTAAAAATTGTTTTTCTAGCGAATCAAAATGATTTCTCATTATGTACCCTAAAAAATGATTACTAGTGATATGATATCAAGTGAGAATGTTGATATTGTTACAAATAAATTATTGAGTGGCAATGATATATGTTTTGTCATCCATATATATGATTTTCGAAAATGTTTATAAGTTTTCAGTCAAAATAGTTAACGACAAGAAAATTATTTCCAATAATGTTAGGTTAGACATGTTTACTCATAACCTAGTGATAACAAATATAGTTGTCACTATATTGTTATTAAGTTATCACTACATATTATAACTAATTACCACTAAGAGCATAAAATAATTCTACGCACTACAACTTATTCTATGACAAAATTATTTTACTTATTTTATATATATGGCGACGATTTTGACATAATCATTTCACATTTTCCAATTAATCTACATATATATATATATATATTGTCAAATCATGATATGTTGTCAAATTATATTTTTATAGTCCAAATATACAATGTACATGTATACACAACAGATTAGAGAAAAATAAAAGACAAATCCTCTTTTAATGTCTTTAAATTGAAGACACCTCAAATCAAACTAGCCCCATATCATGTCTCTTTGTATGTTTTTATGTGGTAAAAAATGGGGTATGTTCATGTTATGGTCCCTTAAAAAGAATCAATAATATTATAATGTCAAGAGATATTACATATATTCTCTTGTCCACAAAAAAACAGATATATATATACCTTCTTCAGGCCAGGAACAATGGTTGAAAGGGCGACAAAACGCTGACTGAGTTGTTCACGTCTTTTCCTCTCCGCTATGATGTGATCATACGTTTGTGATCTAGGTCTCACACGGCCTGTTTTTTTCACCGATTTTGATTTTTCATCAAACTGTTCTTCAGGGTTATTGTTTTCTGGAGATTTTGCATTCCCAAAATTGAGAATTATAGGATTAGACAGGCCCTGGATTGTGGAAAAGCTTGAGAAATTGCTGCATTTTTGGAGTTTGGCTGGTGGTGGTTCATTGATCAAAGCTGGAGAGTTGTTTCCAGGGGAAAAACAGGTTTCAAAGTCTTGTTCCAATGCTGCAGCCAACTCTTCATCAAATGAATCCATGAAATCACATTTGTCTGTGAAAATTGGATTGTCCAGACCCTGTATGTAATACACGTTGTTTGTTCTTAATGTACATGCTTTACCTAATATATAGAAATTCGAACTCAATTATAATCCATAAATACGTGAATATTACTAGTTATATATGATATATCTAATAATTTTTTGACTGCTGTCAGTTCGTTCATGGCGTTTAATATCTTAAATCTTATTGCTTGAGATAGAAAATTAAAAAGGGAATTCACTACACATTATATTTCGATGCAAACCCTCATTAGACAAATGGATTTGAAATAAATAAAAATTTGAATGATTCTGACATATAGTACAAGCTCAACGACAACCACTAGGTCTTTAATATTGTACTTGTTTCAAGTCTTTCTAATTCTAGCGTCATTTTAAATGTTAATATATTAACGGGCATGATTGCCAGAAAGCAACAGTTAACCGTCAGATTGAAAGCATTCTTAATTTGGGAAGTTAGATACGTCCAGTATAAAATGGAAATAATTCGTCATCACTGTTTCCTAGTCTATTTTCTGATATATATAAACACCCTAACACTGCATACATATACATACCTACATCCGATGAATAACTAACAATGAATTTGTTATATCCTATATATAAAACAACCAAATTGTAAGGCTAACTCTAGTGGATATGAATTATTCCAAAAAGGGTACAAAAAAACACATACAAGGAGGACGAAAAGAAAGATTAATCATATAATCAACATCACATTCAGATTGAGGGACATATATAGTTTACCATTTCAGAAAGCCATGAAATTGCCGAGGCATCCATAATATGAATTTCAAGCTGCAGAATAGTAGTAAAAAAAAAAAAAAAGATTAAGAAAAAAATAAAAGAAAAACTGTGTGTATAATATGTTATTCGAGGGAAGAGAGTTAGCACTTTTGGTCTAAACTGACGCCCAGATTCCAGTTATTTATATAGAGACTAGAGAACATGTTAGGGAAATTGCAAAATGTGTCCTTTAAGTTGGCTCAATTTTAAATATTAGCCCTCTATACTGGAAATTTGGATATTTGGTCCTCAAGTTATTTTCTAGCAAAAATTATCTTGCATCGATGACTGACTTGCAACTAAGTCGTAACTTAGAATACTAAATATTCAAAATTCCTAATATAAAAATCAAAAGATTATTCCAATTTAGAGGATGAATTTTGTAATTTTCCCAATACATTTTAGTCAATTGCTATAATTCGTTCCATCCTTTAAGACACTGGAAATTTATGTGGGTGTCATAAATTGTTAGATTTTCTTCTTTTTTTTGGATAACTTGTGTCAAATTCTTTTAGTAGGCCTTGTTTTGTTTGTATTAAATTATATTTTTTACTGTCAAGAGAATCAATTGAATCCTCAAAACTAGGGGTGTAAGGTGAGCCGAGCCGGCTCATGAGTTTCATGAGTCGGCTCGAATGGAGCTCGACTCGAGCTCGAGATATATGAGCTTGAGCCGAGCTTTCTCATGAGCCGAGCTTGAGCCTAAGCTCACGAGCCGGCTCGCGAGCTTTTTATTAATATTATTTTTAATTTTTATATATGACTATAAATATTCTTTAAAATTAATACTTAAATTTTTATCTAAAAAATATTTTAATAATACATAAGTAATATTTTAATTTTTGTATGTCATAAGAAATATAAAGGATGAAATTTATTACCACCACACCCTAAAACAAATTTTTGATTCGAAAATTTCATAATAAAAGTTTTCATTCTAAATAAAACCAACAATTAAGATTAACTCTTTTTTTGAACAAATTCGCTCTTAGTTTCTTAACTCAATAATTAATCAGAATTCCTTAGAGAAAATTTTTTGTTTAGGATTGCATTTTTTGGGAAATTGATCAATGGTATAATGCAACTTTTTTTCCTAGCTATAATTTGTGTACAAACACATATATATTTGCATGTTTGAGTTGTTTCTTTAAATTTTATTTTATTTTTAAAACGTCAAGAAATTTGAAATTAAAGCATATATAACATCGTTTGTTAATTTAAATAATATTTCTATACAACAAATACAATTGCTAAAATATTGGCATAAAAGGTTAAGGGTAACTCAACTCATAGATATATTAACCTAACCGTTGGGTTTTTATAATTATACTTTACTGACTGCAATCATGGATTCTTTTAAAATATAAATTTAATTTTAAGGAAATTATAATTATTTTTTCGAAAATACAGATTTTTGTATATGATTTCTGGTGGACTCTAGGTGATGTATATCTTCATATTAAGCGTAGGGTAATTTGGAATAACTGTTGTCATTTTGGGATTTTTTAAAATATTTTCAAAATTAATTATAAGCATCCAATTTGGAATAGATTGAATATTATCTGAAGATAGCAATGTTATCGAATATCTCAAAACAATTATAAATATTAACTAAAAAAAGAATATCTCAAAACGACCATTTCTCTCTCAACCTGGTCCTCCAGTCAACAGTGACAAAGAAAGGAGCCATTCCTTTTTGTTCGTTAACGAGAAATTTCAGTAATATATATAAATCTTTCTTTTCCGTGCAATGAATACTAATATGTGGCGGCGATTGTAAACGAAAATTGACACCATATATTATTTACTATTTAAAGCGATTAAGCTATATTTCTTTTTTTTTTTCTATAATATATTTTGTGAGGCTCATTGACCATTTCCAATGTCCATGCAAAAATAAGTATTAATTGCTTAACATGAAGTTGTTTGGCTAAAAAAATCTAAATTACTGTAATAGCTAATTATTTAAATATTGTGTTATAACTTATAGATTCCTACGTAATTTATATTATATTGTTCATTAAAAAAATAATTTATTTTTTTTATAAATGATATAGTTAATATTAATCTGGAATATAACTTGTAGCTCGTCCTTGCTCCTGAGTAACGTCCACATTCTTGAATTTTGGCAAATAATTGACCAAAGAAGATTTATCTTTGTGATAGTACGTACCTAATTTGTATATCATTTTTTAATCATTGTTCTTTTAGTTTCTCACCAAATTCCAATAATAAATTTATTAGAACTATATAGGATTATATCTTAATAGTAAAAAGATATTTTCAATTATTTCTCTTAAATTTTATTACACTTATAAGTAGTGTATAATGTATTGTTCATCTTATTGCTGCAATCTCTTTACTTTCTATAGAATATATATAGGAAGAATTACACTAAAAAGATTGCAATCTCTTTACTTTCTATTTTTTGTGATAAAAGTGAGAAAATGTAATTTTAAGGATAAGAAATTTGGTTTGAGAAGTAAGTTTAGTTGGATTTTTAAGAAAAAAATATGTAATGATTTTGGTTGATGTAATATATTTTTTGTTGTGAGAAATTTGTTTGAGTTAATATATAAATATAAGTTTTATTAAATATTTGTAGTCAAACTCATTGATTTAGACATTAAAAAATAATCATAATGGATATTATTTTGAATATTGTGTTATTTTACATTTTGATATGTGATTAATTTAAACTTTTGACTAGAAATATAACCGAAAAAACCATTTTTATCGATAATGTTAACTGTCAAATCATGAACAGTAAACATCATTTTTCTCTTTTTATTAAAGAAATTTTTTCGGAATTTCATGAATTTTGAGAGTTTTTTTTAAGAAATTTTTTGTCAGATACCAACCAAGTAAATTTTACGAGATTTTCTACTCTAAAATAATATTTTTGGAGGTTGATTGGCCAACCAATTGAGACCTTTCAAGTCATAAAGTGACATATACATACATCACTTGATTTAATGGCTAAGCTAAGTAAGAAAATGGTTTTGCTTTAATTATTCATCCAATAAAAAATAATATATAATTAATTATATTAGATAAATAAATCTAATAATTAATTTTCCTAGAAATTAATAAATAATTTATCTTACCTAATAAATTTACTATTCGTCTAATGAATAATCAAATCTTCCTAAGCAATTCTCTACAAAAAAAATTTTCTTAATACTCTTTAATCACTAATCTTTAACAATACAAAGTATTTTTTTTCCTCAAAATATAAAAAAAAAGAAAAAGGAAAAAATAGAGGTACTAACAAAATAGAGCAATCACCTTTGACCACAATTACATATCAAGAAAGAGACAACCTAATAAAATCACGTGCGCCATCATAGAATACGGACAACATCTGAAGCTGATCTTTATAACTGTCCATTGGATCTTAAATTGTAAATTTATAATCATTTCTATGTTCGTGCCAAATCGCACGAGTCCTGGGCACTTATTTCTTGACTTTGCATTGGATATTTGTTTTTTTTTTCTTTCTTTTAACGTAGTTTTCCCTGGTTAAATATATGTTTTGATTTAATTTTATATAGATTTCAATTCTTTGTGTAATTAATATAATTATGAACGATGCTAGAATAACTAATTGTTTACGTTTAATAATGTTGATAATTTAATTAGAAAGTATTTTTTATTATTGTCCAGTATCAACATACTTAACTTTTTAAAAACAAGTATAGATTACAATTATAAAAGGGAAAAGTTAATATACTTTTTCACCATTGCCCTAAAAATTTAGTGGATGATACGTTACAGTTATATGAAATTAATAATGAATTTAGTGAGAAAATTGCATCATTCTCTTTTAAACTATTGATATTTTGCATCCACACTTTTTCATGTTTGAAATGTAAACGAAATTCACTTTTAATTTTTTTTTTCAATAAATTTGTTAATAAAAGATTAAATACCCTTCAAATTTGGGCTAAAAGAGATTGAATTAAATCATTATTTCATGAATGGAGAAGTACCACAAAATGATATACTAGTAAAATAAATAATAATGCATATTAAATTAAAAAGTATTTAAAAATGCTGCTCTGGAATATTTGAACTTTTAATTAGTGAATAAACTTAATTATAAATCCTTTTATTATTTGAAAATTATCAATTTTTTTGTTTCCTAACTTTTATTCTCTCCTAATTGAGAAAGTATGTTAATTTAATTTGTTGTACTATATTCTCTTTTCATGGCAATCATCATTAGGGCATTTAACATAATTTCACATTCATAACGTGTATAATATTATGAAATTTTTATAGCTGATCAGATTTATATTAAATTATACCATTATTTCTATAAATTAGTCAAATAATTGTTTTTTCCAAATATTAGTATATTACATTTCAGAACAAAAAATATGAGGGTTAATGAGGTCCATTATTTTTCTTGTAATAATATGTTTTTCCAAATTGAATATCTTCCAAAATTTCACTATCCACCATTAACATTTTTTTCTTTTATTTATTTTACAGTTCTAGTTTTTCAAATAATAACTAAAATATTGTCTTGAAAAAACTTGATCAGTCGACTACATATGCCTACCAACACGGAGAATAAACACGATAATGTATATACACTTATTAGAGGGCCATGTATATACTTAGATGAAGAAGGTGTTGAAGGGTGTTGATATCTCAAAACTTGAAATCTTGAAACTCTCAAAAATCAAGATCAATAATTTTATCTTATGTTAGAGTCAAGAGTTTAGGGACTTAGCCAAAAAAGGAGTCACAGGCAGGACCACCTCAAAGCAACCGGAAATGGAATAACTGTAACGGGTCGATAGACCTCGATGAGGATATATTAGATGCTATATTCTTTTTTTTTTGTCTTTTTTCCTTTTTTTTTCCCTCTAACTTCGTAATTTCCTATAGGAAAAAATGCGAACAAGATCGTCTACTCTAATATGGTATTTTATCTTCTACTCCATGTAACTGATGATTGACATGTATAATACGTATTAAATATGAATTAATCATTGTTTGCCTTGTATTTACCTAATCAAAATTTAAAAACAAGAAAATACGGAAATACAAAATAAAATAGTTAAAGATTAAATCCATTAATTAAGAAAAAATTCACTTTGATTATAAATTCAGAATTTGTAGCTTCTTGGTTAGTTCTTAAAACTATAATTTTATTTTCTTTCAACCACACACTCTCAGTCAAAGAACATCAACTGTTGCTTGCATATCTTATTACTAAATAATTGAAACTTGATTATCTTATTACTTATTACACGTCCAAGAAATCAATTCTTCGCTTTAAAATTAATCTCGATCCATGAAAGAGAAATTGAGGCAATTTTTTCAATTTGATATTTATCATCTTATTATTGACAATTTTTGCCAGGGTTGCTGGATGTCGAATTTTGAAGCCTTCGAGGATTGTAGATTATGATAGGATATGGGTTTTTATGTAGTAATTAAATTAGTAATTTTTATTTTATTAATTATTAATCTTTTCTTTATTAGTTGTAATTAATTAGTGGGCTGATTTAGTGGTTAGTTATTTTAGATTAGTGGTATATTAGTGGCTTAGTGGATAAATTTAGTTTTATTTTATTTTATTGTATAAATAGGATGATCACTTATTAATTAAAAAAAGAAAAAAAAAATTCAAAATTAATTTTCAGTTTATTTCTCTGTCCAAAAGGTTGAATCCCCAACCCCAAGGGCCCTCCATGCCCCGGCCCGACAGAGCTATGGGAAGAATAAATCATGGTAACCCAGGCAATCACAGGGGCTAGACTAGTGCCCACTGCGCACAAGGAGCCCCCCTCATTTGAGAGGTTGCTCCCACACTGCCGCTGGTGGGACTCGATCTTTGGTCATTGTCCAAACTTCACCCTTCTGTGACCAACTAGGCTGCCCATGCGGGCGTCAGTTTATTTCTCTATACACTTGAAAGGGGTGTTGTTCCTCACTCATATTTAGGAACATAATAATGGTGCTTTCATTCTCTCGAACGATGCCTCCATACTATATTCAAAACACTAATCCATACTCATGCCCTCCCATTTTTTACATACGCACAAACCCACTTTACGTGCCTCCCGAGCCTATCGAAACTTCAATTTCAGCTACCATTCAAGACTCCATCTCCAAAATCATCGATTTACTGAATAAATTTAAGGCCGAGATAAATCAAAGGTCTGATCGACAAAAGACTTTATTGGAAGAATCTCATTAAAAATTGATGCCATGTGTCACAAAATTCGCTAACAACTCTGCTCCAACTCCCCACCTTTCCCCTCTACAAGCCAAAATCAAACCAAATCAACCCCACATTTCACGGATTGTAAGAGTGGCAAAAATGCAATTCCAAATTGCTACTAACACCTCACAACCACAACGAGGCCCCTCCACCACCAAGCTTATCCCAACAACTATTCCCGTCACTCATCCATACTTTTACAAACCTGGATACTCATGCAATAAACCAAAATCACCTCAATTTAAACCTTGGATTCCATTGACAGTAAACCTATGTGGCTCCAAATCAGAAATATTCCATTTCTTTCTTCTTCACAATAAAGTGAAAGAAAGTTATATGATTTTTGGTTTTTGTCCGAAATTGAGAATTAAATATTTGAACGCTGGAAAACTCCACACAATCGAAGGCTCTTCAATGTACAAGTTTTACCAATTTCGTGTAACACTCCATCCATTAAATTATCTATAGCCTTGAGGATAAGACCATTTTAATGGGTGAAGTATTGATAGGATATGAGTTTTTATGTAGTAATTAAATTAGTAATTTTTATTTGATTAGTTATTAATCTTTTCTTTATTAGTTGTAATTAATTAGTGGGCTGATTTAGTGGTTAGTTATTTTAGATTGGTGGTCTATTAGTGGCTTAGTGGATAGATTTAGTTTTATTTTATTTTATTTTATCCTATAAATAGGATGATCACTTATTAATTAAAAAATGAAGAAAAAATTTAAGAATTAATTTTCAGTTTATTTCTCTATACACTTTAAAGGAGTGTTGTTCCTCACTCATATTTACGAACATAACAGATTACTCAACTATTAACTTCAATTTTTATTGTAAATTTGTTTCAGCTTAATTCCTATAATGACATAGAAGAAGTTGAGAACTTGACATTGATCTCTTAAAATCTGAATTTTTAGTAAATTTTGATTATCATGATTTTAGGTATGTAAGATTGTGCATTTTGATTAATTAAGAATTTATAATATGTTATTTTGACTAAGATCCGGTTAATAGGATATATTCTAAAATTATTTAATTGTGTTTCCTTATTTGCTTGTCTTTAGATTTTGATTAAGTAAATACACGACAAACAAGGATTAATTCATATTTAATGTATATTACACGTGTCAATCATCCATTACATGGAGTAGAATATGAAATACCATATTGGAGTAGACGATCTTGTTCAGAAAAAATGATAACAAATGAGTCAATTATTGACTTTACATCGGTTATGTGTAATTATTTGCATCTATATATTTGGCTATAAAGGGTAAGAACGAAATTCGTGGGATACTTGGAAGGATGTGGCTAGGCTTGGTCTTCAACAAATACGGGTTGCGAATTTTATAAAACTAAGCCATACACATAGCCATCCCTAAATGCACCAACACTATCAACTAATATCAAAAACTTAAAACATATATAATAAAATAAAATAAAAAATCCTTTTTTGTCCATGGGAAGTTGCACGAATCTCATTTAGTTCCAAATAAATTTCAGTGATAATTTTAGTTTTATTATGGTCAAATATTTTCTAACACTTATAAATGAAAAGTATTACTGTAAAAAATACGAAATAACTGTTATGAAAAATGGTTTACTCGAGGCACGGGTTACTGAGTTACTTAACATAATCACGGCCCATTTATGGTGATTACGGATATGACATTTATGTCTCAATATACAACGAATAACGTCTTAGCATAGGACGACTCCAAAATTCTAAATTTAGCAAACAAGTTTCTATTAGAACTCTCGTTACAAACGTAGAATTCTTTTAAATAGATTTCCAAAGGTTGGGGACAAAAAATATACGACTTTTCAGAAACTGCAAAACATACTTGAAAGGTGAAAGGCGCATTTTCACTCCTAACTGGCGTCATTTCAGCGCGAATGGATGCACCACTCACCCATTTGTGATCCACCGTTTCAACGAATAGAAATCCAAAGGTTCAAAAGTAATTTGGGAAATAAAATTTAATTAATTAAATAACATAATTAATTTAACTAAATTTTACATAAAAATATAAATTCGGACTGACCCACGATCCACGACCCAACCTGCCCAAGCTCAGGCCCACGGACCCGGACCCAACCCGACTGGCTAGTCGATTGGCAACGGCGGCGGCACTCACTAGTGTGTGTGTGAGGCGGGTTGGACCATGGCTAGATCCTCCCCCTCTAAACCCATATAAATATGTTATGACCCAAGGGCCAATCCTTTTTTCTACATTTGAGCTTAATAAGATCATTCAAACTTATTACATTGAACCTATGTGAATACCCAAATTTTTCTTGAAATGCTAAACTTACCATCGAATTTCTCATTCATCCAAAATCAAAATTGAGAAATTCAAAATGCTAATGCTATTTATAGTTATATATGTATCAAACAATCATGATTCCGAGTTCCACAAATTTTCTAATTTTATTAGATTTCCAACAACTCCACATGAATGAAAATTATGCATATGCAGATGCTACGAGAGTTCATGGGAGAAAGTATTGCATCAGAATAGATAATTTGACGCTTTGAATCTTTCTTAGTGAGATAACATCCGATATACTAGGCTCCCCGGCCCAATGAACGTGATATCTTAAATTGGACAGTCGTTTGTGTGTACCAAGTCAATAATATTTGCACAATAGTTTCTCTACAGATCGTGTTCCCTGTTTGCTCCATTTTGGCCGTGGAACACTATTTTGAATTCATAAGTGTTTACTTTATTGAAGCAGTTCCACTTCGCACTTATATATGTGACCTCCTATTAAGAGTGTCATGGCATACTCCACTTTATTACGTCACATAATTAAACAGTATATGAATCATTAAAAGTTTTACAACTTAACCCCTTCTACACATTTCAGGAAGCACTTGTTGAATATAGGAATGGATCGAAGTGATAACACTCCCAAGTGCACTGAACTTTCAAAATTTTGTTTCTTGATTGAACCAAGATCTTGGGATCTCCAGTCAATAAGGTTGGATTTCCGCTATTGTCATTTTTAAGATGTAGGCTTTAAGTCCATTTCCTTTGTTAAACTTTCAACCAAATTTCTTAGCATGTCGTTCGTTAACGGATCCATAATACTTTCTGTTGACTTTATATAATCCATGAAAATTGTCCCACTAGAAATTATTTGTTTGATAATATTATATCTCGACGTATATGTCTAAACTTACCATTATCTCAATAAAACTAAAAATATCAAATTCAATCTTTTATAATTGTTTCGACTTCCCACTATTAACTCTACCTTCACGTCCATCATGTACTATCGAATTTCCATTATATTTATTGAGTAGTTATATTATTATGAGTTTGTAATTTGAACACGTTCCAATACAATATTAATATTATTATTTTTTTATTATAGAACCTATGATGCAACGTACAGTAGAAACTCTATAAATTAATACTCTTGGAACCACCAAAATTTATTAATTAAAAGAGTATTAATTAATCGATAAATTAATAATTATTAATTTATACATTAATTAATATTTTATTAATTTATAATGAAATATTCAACTTACAAACACCATTCAAACTTTCACTTCATTATAGTACAATGCATGTACAATAATTAAAAAATATTTTTTATATAAATACAAGATAATAATGCTAACACAAATAAATTATACACACGACATGCCTTCTAATCTTAAAGATGTGAAAAAACAATAATGACCGACGAGATTCGAAGAGCATTATGCATGCACAACAAGGATAATCCAAGTCTCAATCAAAAGCAATTGTAAGAATGAATGTTAGCAATTATGCAAGCACAACAAGGATAATTCAAGGACAATTGCAAATTGATTTGCAAGGTGAAACTGATTTCAACAAAAAAAAAGACAATTGAATCATTTTTAAAAAAAATTCATAAATTATTCATGTAATATGTAGTATATAAGGAATTATTAATTTATATTTCATATGGGACCTATAGAAATTATTGAAAATGTATTATCTTATAATTTTAGCGAATTATTAATTTAGCACCCTATCCCCGAGTCGGGACCGGCCAAAAATATTATTTTAGAGAGTTTATTAATTAATCGAGTATTAATTTATCGAGTTTCTACTGTATATGAAATGGTCCTGTTTCCGAAAATATTCGGGGTCCCTTTAATATCTAGTGCTACATCAAATCATTTTTACAAGTAAATAATTAGATTTTATATGGAATTTGAATGAGAATTATTGCAAGACAATAAATGCAGGCACACACGAGTACCCCCGTTTGTAGTACAAGTTTGCCCTTGTTAATATGGACAAAATTTGGCTTATTGCATGGAAATGACTGATCTGTTTTTTGCCTGGACGCTCTGTAGCCGTTGAGATTGTGTGGACAGCCTTCTACAATGTCAACAATATCCCTTGCATAGCAAGCACTTAAGACAAACTCATAAGTGAATTACGTAAATGACCTTCCTAGTTGATAAAATCGTTACTTACTATTGTCATGCACATATACTTGACGGAAATTATTTCATAATACGAAAAACATTATTCGAGATAAACATAATAAGGGTTTGTAAAATAAAATCTAGTAAATGTTCGTTAAATGGTCTAGCTTCGATAATTCACATGCCTTTTTTTTTTTTTTGTCAGTGATGCAATTTAGATAAAGAATTTAACTAGCAAAGAGTCAGGTTTTGTTGAATAACAAGTTACTAAATAGAAAGAAAATAATACATAAAAATTAGGAATCAAGCGACAAAGAATCAATCACTAGTAAAACGTATTAGGGTTGTAGAGCAAAAGATAAAATGAAAGTCAAAATAGAACTAATTTAATTTATTTTATTTTAAGGGAAAGCCTGAAAAAAGGATAATACTAAAGTATACTATGTTGATTTGGCTAATTATCGTCTTACAGTAAGGGGCTAATGTGTATTTCCAAATTAATATTGATTAGTCAAAGTGATACTTGGACAAAGTTGGGGTGGAAATCTGTAATTAACACTGGTATTAATTAAGCACATTTAATTGTGCTAAATTTATTAATATTTATTTTGATAATTTGAAACTGTTCAATTTAATTATCTTATACGAAGATACTCTATGGTGCGTTCATAAATTACAATTTATTCAAAGAGAGACAATTAATACATCATTAAAGATCAATATATCATTGTATTGTAGACTAAATTTAAATACAATTAATAACCCTGAACAAAATCATAGACTTTTAATAAAACAACTATTAAGAATAGAAACACTAAATTTCCAATTTAGTAGACAATTAACGACTTAGGTTGAACTAACTCATACAATTTTTCGTTTAATCTCATTTGGCTCACAGGTGGAGTTAAGACTACCTCCAATAGGTAGTAATTGGGATAGTTTTTGAGCAAAAAACTATCCCAATTATTTCCAAACTTCCAATAGGTAGTAATTGGGATAGTTTTTGAGCAAAAAACTACCAAAAAACTTCCAAACTTCCAATAGGTAGTAATTGGGATAGTTTTTGGGCAAAAAACTACCAAAAAACTTCCAATAGGTAGTTTTTGAGCTATTTTTTGCCCAAGAAATTTTTTTTTTCACTTCCTCCTTTTCTACCTCCAAGTGACACATGGCACATTTCTATTGGACATTGAAAATAATTAATTTCATATTTTAAAATTACAATTTTAGGTTTAATAAAATTATTATTATTATATATTTTTTTTACCAAAATTCCTAACTTTTCAATATCTATAAATAGACACCAATATTGATACACTTCACCACAAAAAAAAATCTCTTATCTTTTCTTCCATATTCTATAATAATATTTTTTCTATCTCATTTCTTAAACACTTTTTCGTAACTTTTAGCCTAATTAATGGATCCTAACCAAAATTTTAATCTCCCACCTAATTTTATGTTTCATAATCAACCTCAAAATCCTCAACGTCCTCAAAATTCTCAGAATACTGGAATGCCAAATAATGCTCAAATGCCGTATATGACGCCACAAAATTTTGGTATGCCATATCCTTATCCATATATGCAATTTGGGCAACAATCTGGAGGATCAACAGAGCTCCCAGAATTTTCCTCACAAATTTCTCTAGGAAATGATGGAGACATTCCACCTAGTTTTTTGACTCCAACTGAACCAGTAAAAAAAACAAGTAAGTATTCGGTTTGGAGTAGCGAGCAAAATAAGACACTTCTAGCTGGTTATTTTCACTTTAGTAATGATAGTGAATTGGGTAGTGACCAAAAGGGGGATACATTTTGGGGTAAAATAGCTACATATGTGAATGAAAATTCACCAAATGGCCCTCAAAGGACTTCGACAAAATGTCAAAGTCATTATAGTGCTTGCATCATTTTGCACAATATGATAGTGGAGGACGAACGAGATACATATTATCGAAACTGGGGGAACGTAGATTTCGAACCTTCAAACTCTGCTAGCTCTAGTTCATCGTTCGATTATACCACACAAGTGTTACCTCAATTTGAAGTACACATTCAAGGTAGGTCCGACTCTGACATCCATAGTAGATCTGAACTCCGTGACAAGACCAAACATATACAATTGAAGGAGGATCTCGTGGAGCACATTTGGCAAAAGTTTGGCGCAACCCAAAATTAGATTTCAAATTGTCGTTACTTTTATAATTAGTTTATGTATTTCGTGTGATTTTAATAATTCATGTATGCTTCCTTTACCTTTTTTTAATAAAATCATGTGTTGTTCTATTTTATTATTACATAATGTATTTAAATAATTTTTTATGTAAATTCTTTTACCTTTTTTTAATAAAACATTTTTTTCTTTTTATTTAAACTAATTTAAATTAATTATAACTAAACTTATTATAAAAATATTTTCATTTATGTATGAACAAATTAATTTTAATAAACATTTGTAAAATTGAAAGGAGGGTGAATGAATAAAGTGGGGTATATGTAGATGATGTGGAGGAAAGAGAAAATTGAATTATTTTCTGAAAAACTAGCTATTGGAGAGTGTGATAGTTTTTGAAAATATTTGATGATGTGGAGGAAAGAGATAATTGAATTATTTTCTGAAAAACTAGCTATTGGAGAGTGTGATAGTTTTTGAAGATATTTGATGATGTGGAGGAAAGAGAGAATTGAATTATTTTCTGAAAAACTAGCTATTGGAGAGTGTGATAGTTTTTGAAGATATTTGATGATGTGGAGTATGAATTTGATGATGTGGTAGTTTTTCAAAAACTTGCTATTGGAGGTAGTCTAAAGTGGTACAGCCTGGTCACAATGGTTATGGACATAATACATCTTCGTTAATATTGACCTAAAAGTTTTGGGATGGTTGTTTCTACAATCAATTAAAAATCGAATAATGAATTTCTATTTTATTCTGGAAAAAAAGCAAATGAAGATTTAATTAATCTGTAAATTCAAATCCAAATTGGGCTCGGTCAATTCTAAATTTATTTCACAAAATAATAAATTTATAATTATTATGTGATCGGTCACTCACTTTATGAATTAAATTTAACATCGATTGAGCTGGTTTATACTCAAAATTTAGGAATGAAATATGAATATACTAATTGAATGTTCAACAAAAGTAGGTAATATATTAATAATATTCAATTCAACTCATATACTAAATGAATGTTCAACAAAAGTAGGTAAGAAAATGGCAATGGAAGAAAACTATAGTCCAGTACTAACACATGGCTGATGTGAGAGTTATAAGACATCCAAAAAATTTATATGAATATATCGAAATTTGAAGTTTAGATCCAAAAATATCGAGCTAAAATACATTATCAGCCTCAAATAAATATCATTCATACTTACAAGATGAAGGGGAATATAAAATTTCAACTGAGTAAACTTTATAAAGTGGGCATTTATTAAAATGATAATTCAGACATATATTCATAAACTTTGATAAGAAATTCCATGCTATTCACTTTGTGATAGATGATAAAGTGGCTTTAAAGATGTAATCTTAGTGTTCACAACTTCACTAGATTAATACTAAAGCCAACAACATAAGAATCACCTCTTTGATTATATAGCCTGGACTTGGAGGGCAGATCGAAGAGCCGCCACTATGTCTTGCGCCGTCAGGCTGAATTCTTCATCCATCTGATCACAAAATTGTTGAAATGAATTTCAGAAATTGTATAAGCTAAAAATTTCATGTATATAATAATAATAATTTCTTTGAAGTTGTATATTTTAGCATCTATTTGACAATCTTTCCAAATATACCCGTGAATCACAAATAATTTTCTCGTTAAATCAATATTTTCGATAAAAGCAACATAAAAAGTTATGTGTTTGGATTAAATGGATTGAAAGGACATGAATTTTAAATTTATCAATGAAATTCATTTATGGTGTGTTTGGATTGAAGGATTTGAAAGCTATGAATTTCAAATTCATCATCAGATCCATTTACGTTTGTTTGGATGAATTCAAGTTATAATGGATTTCAAATCTCTTGGTATTCATTTTTTACTTATTTTCTAGAGTGCATTTCAAATAACTCATTCCTTCACATCTCTACTTCAAATTCAAATCGCTCAATCCAGATTGTTTGGATGGTCACTACTCAAAAAATTGAAACTCGTTTTGAGCTATTTTTCGGATGAATCATTTGATACAATTCCTCCAAATTCATTTCTACAATACAAATCTAGTTAGATATAAATCTATAATTATAAATAAAAAGATGTATTAGGATAATAAACCTGAGCGATAATGGTAACATCGAGAGCAATATTCCCAAAAGGTGCAACACTGGCGTTAACAACCAGCAGATTGAGCTTCTCCACCTCACCAAGTAATTTCACAAGAATACCCCTACGTTTTTCACACATGATTTTCATAAGAATACTCTTGTCACTAACTCTTGCTTCAATTTCCGGCAGCCTCTGCTCGCCGGAGTTCCCCAATTCCTCGTCGCCGGACTCCTCGTCCTCCACCACTACCTCCGCCGTAGATCTCTGCGGCGGAGCCTCCACCTCCGCCGCCACCTCCGTAGCAGCTCGTTCTTCAAGCAGTCTCACTCTTTCCTGGAGATTCTCCAAGTACTTGATAGCTTTCCCCAGAATAGAAGCTTTATCCATCTGTAATAATTATCAAACACTATTCAAAACCCCTGATTTTTCAGAACAACAAGAATAAACAATATATATAGAAAACATGGCTTGCCTTTGATTGGCTTTTACAGATATTTGCATTCAGGGGTGCCGTGTGATAAAGGGTATATTTGAAACCATTGAAAAGGGCCATATTTATTAAATGCCGGCAGATTTTGAGGAGGGCAAGAATGTACTTGTAATAATAACATTTGAAGAACAGAGTTGAAGAGGGCAAGAATGTATTTGTAATAACATAGCTAGATTTTTGAAGAACATATTTGAGGAGGGCAAGAATGTATTTGTAATAGCAGCACATGAAGACAAACTTATTGCATTAAATTCGAGCAGAAATGATCAGGAGGGCAAGAATGTATTTGGAGGAATTTTACTAGCTACTCTATTTTATATACAAATTAATGCATCACAAATAAAAATACCTTCTTGAGATTCTTCTTCATTTGAGCTTGAGCTTGGATTATGCAGAATATCAGGAACCACATTGCTTTCCATTAGAAAGGCTGGATTGCAGTCCCTAAGTATTCGGTATAGATAAATGAATTTTCGAACAATTTGTATTGTGTATCGTTTTCATCTCCAAATTTTCAAATAAACTATTCATCATTATTTCACTGATCCAAATGCTTCACTGGACAACAATGTAATAGAATTTTAATATCTTGTAGTTAGTAAGAACAACTGCAATAGTTGTACCATATGGTGTGCAATCATCCAAATACATAAAGTACAGTTTCTATGCTTAAATAAAAGCAACCAGATGTTGAAATTGAATTGTTATTCTGTACTTATAAGTCTTGAATGACTGTTTTGCTAATAATGTTAGTCAACTTTTCACTTTTGAAATAAAATTCAAAATCGAAAATCCTATACAATGATTATATTAGGGCGAGGGACAATCCAAAAGTCAAGCTTATCATTTGCTACAACATGCAGGTTACACTTTTTTATCCTAAAGAACGAATTTCGAGTCTTGTTATAGAGCAGATTTTAGGAAGATTTGGAAAGATTCGAAAATATTTAATTATTTAGGTTTTATTATTTTGATTACATGTTTAATTAGGTTTCCTAGTTAATAGTATTTTTGTTATTTCCTAAGTTAGGAGTCTTTTATTTTGATAATTAGGGTTTATCTTATTATAAATAGGGTGACTAGGGTTATTACTCCTTATCAAAGAATTGATCCAGGAATTTGGGAGCCTCTTTTGGCTTTGGGATCAAGAACATTAGTTCTTGATATTTTGGGGCAAGAATATTAGTTCTTGTTTATTTATCTATTTACGTTTCTATTAAATTATATTTCACGTTCTATTAAATTGTTCGTCGTTTTTATTTCTATCAACTTGGTCTGACCTGGCGGATCGAAATTCGCGTGGCAGCCATGGAATCTCTTACGACAATGATGGAGAGTCATCTTCGCACTTGGAAGGAAAATAACAGGCAGATAATGAGTAACTTCGCTTCGATAAACTCCAAGTTGTCTGAAGCACTAAATATGTTAAGAATTTTCGCTGCTACACAAACAGCAACCACCACTGTTACATTATCCACCGGCGAAGCAAGTGACGTTACCGCACCGCGACAGGCGCAACAAGCTCTGGCTGCATGCAACAAGACAGAGGTTAACACACCGCCATCCACCATATCCAAGCCGAAACATCTTGATTTCGCCACCACCCCTATGTTTCAACCATCTGAAACCAAGTATGATGATTTGGTTGGTACAAAACTGAAATTCAGGGAGAAACCAAGTATGAGGAAGGTTAGCTAGTGCCACACAACTCTAAAATACGTAACAAGGATGTCCATATTTATGCTAGTGAAGTTCAAACTGTTAAAGTAGCCAAGTTCCGGAAGAAAATAAAAGAAACTACAATCCAGTCTGCACCATTAAAAGCACCTCTAAATGAATATGTGAATCTAGCATCTCTCACCCAAAGCAACATCCTTCATTTTCACCCTCAGTCTAAACAAGAGGCTTGGAATGAGCATATGCAACCATTTCTCACAATCAGCCTTGGGGACAATGCTGTTTTTAAGGGGGTGGAATTGTTATGGAGCAGATTTTAGGAAGATTTGGAATGATTCAAAAATATTTTATTATTTAGGTTTTATTATTTTGATTCCATGTTTAATTAGGTTTCCTAGTTAGTAAGATTTTTGTTATTTCCTTTCCTAAGTTAGGAGTATTTTATTTTGGTAATTAGTGTTTATATTATTATAACTAGGGTGGCTAGGGTTTATTATTCCTTATCAAAGAATTGATCAAGGAATTTGGGAGCCTCCTTTGGCTTTGGGATCAAGAACGTTAGTTTTTGATATTTTCGGCAAGAACATTAGTTCTTGTTTATTTATCTATTTACGTTTCTATTAAATTATATTTCACGTTGTATTAAATTGTTCGTCGCTTTTATTTCTATCAAGTCTACTCTTAAGTGGCATGCTGAATTTTCACAACTTATTTGTCCCATTGAATCATGACCTTGGGATCTCTAGTGAATATAATATGTTCATTCTTAATTTATAGACTTTAACCCGATTCCTCATAGTTTATTACATTTCTAGGCAATCTTTTCATCAAATGATTGTAATATTCTCTAGTATTCTCCTCGACTTCACATACTCAATGAAAATGAAATCTTTAGAGATCAACTGTTAATGGTATTATATCTTATTATATTTGAGATGAAAATGTTTAGACTTAAATTATTACATATATATCACTTTGTACACTACTAACTGACTGACAGTCGCAGTTAATTAAGATAAGGACTCTCCCAACAAGAACTGTATCATAGTTACTAACATCCGTGGCGTTCATCCCAACTTATCAAAAGGCCTTTTCATACTGTTTGTGGCGTCTTCATCACTTCGTTCCGACATTCATCTTTTTTGCTCTCTAATTTTTGCGTGATCTTTATGTTCAACTTTTCTGAACAATGTTCACTGCTAGTGTAATACCCGGCCCATTAATTAGTATATTAAGTCCAATAATAATTAATTAAATATATTTTACTATATAATATGTATATATATATAATTTGATATATTCAAATTTCATATGGGATTGACTATATCTCTAACTTATAACAAATTTGAATATATATAGATCTCTAATAATAACTTACTAAATCTATAGATTTACTGAATCTTGATAAAATCTGATCCTAACTACTTATCTTATATTATAGACTTAATATATATCAACAAGTATCTTAAATTTTTCAATTTATATTGTAATTTTCGGATGTATATTTGTAGGGTCATTTTCGATAAGCATATCTCAATGAAACAATCATATTTGCTAAATTTAAACCTACCATATCATATATAATCCATATAGGAATTAGAAACCTACTCAAACTCTATCATCTAAGCCCTAGAACCTCCTATAAATACCCTCAAGAGACACATACGAAATTTTGCATCTTTTTACTTCTCTCAAGCTTTTCATTTACGCTTAGAAAGCCCCGTAGAAGAAGAACCTAATACGATAATTTAAAGACGACCTTCCAAATGGTAAGTGATTTTTCCCTTCTATGTTTTCTTAAAACTCTTTTAATCAAATATCGTACTACGTTTTCAAAGTTATCTTCGTATATAAAAATTTGGTCTTGAGCATGCTATTTTATTTTTCGTATATGCAAAAACGCTATTATGTGATCATGATTTATGAAAAATGAAATACTTATAGCAAAAGATTCCTTTTGAGATTTTTGAATGATTCTTATGCTCTGAAGTATTGGTATCTATCGGTAAGAAATTAATTCCGAGCCTGCTGTAGGGCTTTAAATATACAGTATTTGAATCTTTGAGCCTCCTGCGGCGAATTAATAGCAGTGTTTGAACCTTTGAGCCTACTGCGGCGAATTAATAGCAGTTTTGGCCTACCTAGCGGGATAAACAGCTAGGACTTGATCAAGTTACTGACTAGGTTCTAAGAATTCATGAGCATTAGAATACTTCTTGAATCGATTTACATTCTTTGAAAATAATTGACAATGTGTTATTAGTGTGTGAATTGTTTACAAATACGATCACATGTTTTATGAATGGTCTCATGTATTACACAGTTTATTCTCATGAAAAGTATATTTTTAAATCGTAAAATTTTACTTTTGCTTGATTTGAAAAATATATAAATATATGTATGTAACATGCTCTACATCGATAGGAGGTGTAAGGACTACTTATGGGGAGATTTTGTCGCTCACCCACTATTTTTTAAATACATGCAGAAAGTTTAATTGAGTAAGAGGAAAACTAAGAGAAGTATTGGAGGTGAAGAAGATTCATGGTTCTTGAGTCATGCCATATCAGTTTTAATTGGATTCAATAATTAGTTTTTGGATTATTGTAAAGATAGTATTTAAGAGTTCTCGTCTTTTGGGGTTATTTTCAGTAAAATAATATTTTTAACTATAATTTAGTATTGTTTTGATCCAATGGGCTTCGTGTCTTCGAGCCTTATGGGCTTAAAGACATGGCCATCACGCGGCCCAAAAATTGGGGCGTGACAGCTAGTTATTTGATTTCTTCTTGATTTTCCGTTTGTGTGGGGGGTATACAATTATGTTGACTGTTGAGTATAGGATATTTTTGGCCGGTTAGTAATTTGATACTTTAAAGGACTCCCTAGTTTGGAAAATGTTGTTAACATGGATGGAATGGTGTTGGGTGATATTTTAGTTTAGTATGTATAATATGTTGAAGATATAATGTGCGTTTGTATCGGGTCCAATTGGTTTTAAATGGATCTAAAAGTGTGATTTTGAATGTGGAATGGGTGCATGTTGGTTTGATTGGTTCCAAATGATACTTATACAAAGAATCAATATGGAACCATAATAGACCCAACATAGATCCATTATATAAGGATTCTTTCTTATGTAGCATGTGAAAATTAGGAACTTCTAGCCCTAGGTTGAAAGAAAATGAATTAGGTTGTGAAAAAATTCTTTTTTTTTATTTGGGTCCAGTTAGGAACCAAATTAGGCCCATTATGGAACTAATTTAGATCCAATCAAAAACCATATGGAACCAAAGACCTTAAAAACCCAATAAATACAAAACCAATTGGAACCATAAGAATTTTTTTTTTACATCCAAACCCAAAACTAATTGGGTTTGAGCTGGACCCATGGTTTTGGGTCTAATTTGCCACCCCTAATGAAAATCAAGATGAAATGGAAGAAAACACAATTACTATATGTTTTTTAATCAGAATCTCACATGTTAAACAGAAAAAGGGGCCAATTGTCAAAGAATCTGCCAATTTAGTGGCATATCTATCTTATGCTAAAAACAGTTGAATATGACTTTTGGGTCCCAATTAGAATGAGCTGATTTGGGCTCATGCGATTTGAAATCCTCAGCTCAAATGTGTTTGTGACTTTTGGCCCTAAAATCAATTTTATTTTTTCTGGATTTGAAGCCAGTTTTTAATGTATTTGAAATTCAAAAGCCGTTTCATTTGAGATCCCATCTGAAACATAGTGTCTTTTCTATCATCTTATTCAACTAGACATGTCAATATCTCTCTCTTCATAAGCTTTAAATATGAAATCTTTTTACAAATTCACATATATCCACATGAGTGCTTTCAATTGTGTGGATTTCATATTCAAAGGATTTAAAATTCATTCATTTCAAATCCACACTAAATCCAAATCCAAATTCATCAACATTTTGATGTTAATACATAAAAACAGATAATAATTAAGAATATATACTCAAATAGTATAGAGAGAAAAAAAAAAAAGGATACCATAATTATATTCATGTTTTAATTACTCATATAAATTTCAGATATATTTATACGTTTAATATAAAATACTCCACAATTGTATAGTATAAGATTTAGGATCATCAGTTGCACTCAGAAAACTTTAGAGCTGCGGAAATTAAGGAATTCCATAGACCCCAAAAGCTATGAAAAAATCCAATGTGTTGCGCATAAAAAGTGCTTTTTGGTGTCATTTTTTTTTTAGCTTATACTAAATTTTTGCCTTTTTGGATATATCTTCACTTACTTACTCCCTTTTCCTTATTTCTTACAAACGTATGACTAAAGTCATGCTAAAGTGACCAAATTATAGATCCATCAAACTACTTTTTGTTTCTTATTTTCCTTGGGATTTCCAAAAGATATATATATATATATATATATTTTATATAATCATGATTACGTGGCCCACCATGTGATTAAATACACTCTTAATTTCAAGATAGAGCACTGATCTGAGACCCAATTATATTCATTTATGTGTGGCCTAGTTGATCCACAATCTTTCAATTGGAAAATGACTTATAATCTCTCTTAATTCTCAATCATAAAACTTCCCAATTTTGTTAGCAATTTTGAGTGCATAATACACAGCCTATTGTCCAATTTGATGGTGACAAATTGAGTCGTATGTGATCTCAAATATCCAACGTCATGTTGAGAAAATATATCAAACCAGATCTTCATAATATTTCAAAAGATAAAATCAAGTATATATACTGTGGTCTCATAATCGGTTATATTTTGTACTTCGTTCAAATTATTTTAAGGGCAAAGTGCACTTCACCCCCTCAAAAAATTTGTATTTTGCACTTTCCCCCTAAAAACACAAAAAAGAGACATTGCCCCCTAAAAATTTGATATATGCATTACTTTGCCCCAATTACTATTTTCCGGCTAAATTTAATCGGAAATTATTGAAATGATTTTTTCGTCAAGAACATTATCGTCTTTACCATTTATCCGTGATTCTATCACATATCCGAATTTGGGCCCAAAATCGTTGTGTTTCTCTAATATATCATCTTAGGGTTGCAAAATACTCACCATGATCTCATCATGCATTTGATGTGAGTTCCTATTCTGATAAGCTTTTTCTACCATTCTTTATATGCAAGATGATATCATGATGAAAATTTTGCAGCTCTAAGATGATATGTTAGAGAGGTACTATGATTTTGGCTCAAATTCATGCATGTGAGATAATCACAAAAAATAGTAAAGATGGTAATGCTCTTGACGGAAAAATCATTTAAATGATTTCCGATCACAATTTTGCCGGAAAATAGTAATTGGGGCAAAGTGATGCATATATCAAATTTTTAGAGGGCAATGTCTCTTTTTTGTGTTTTTAGGGGGAAAAGTGCAAAATACAAATTTTTTGAAGGGGTGAAGTGCACTTTGTCCTTATTTTAATGGATATATATAAAACTATTAAGGAAATTACTCAGAGAAGTTGAGCTGAAAAAATGAAAAGCTTAGATTGAACAAAAAGTTGGAAAATTTATCCATCCCGAATATACAATTAAGTGTTTCTACTTACGTTGGTTAAATTGAATTGAGATGTTAAAAAGAAGGAAACATAAAAAAAGAACATAGGATAAAAGAAAAGTCTTATAGACACTAACTTAATAAACTTTTCTTATTAGATTTGATAATTATTGTACAACCTAAACGTATTATTATGCAACTTAATAGACCCAAATTCTGTTTTTTCTAGCGATTGGGTCTATTTTGCAACCTAATCGTATGGGTCAGGGATGAATTTCGATTTGAATTCAATTCTTTTTTTTGAGTTTTTTTTTATCCAATTTTTAGTATTCATATTTTAAAATTTTGTAAAATATATAAATTATTTGTTTTTACATTTGGATCAAGGTTTGGTCGATTTAGATCTTATCCTCACCTTACTAGCTAGGTCTATCACCACCGACTCTCTTGGTTATGTCTCAAAACATCGAGGCATCGATCATGACTAAACAAAATGAAATGATTGATGGGAAAATATATATTGTAATTTCTTAATCAAGGGCCCAGATTTTAACTTATCAGAGAAAGGCTTCATGTTTACGAATAGGCAATTTTGTATGTCGTCTACCTCCTCATGTATTTTGTCCATAATGTTATTATGTAATGCCACAAGTTTTAGTATATGTATATGTATCATGTGCATAATATATACAAATATTTGCTTAATAAGCTTAGTTTTTTGTACTAATGGTAAAGGTTGAGTAGAAGTCTATGTTATAAATAGTTACAAATTTATATATAAACGTTATATTAATGGCCGTATTAACATAATTATATGAATGAGATATGAAAATAATGTACGACCTAACATAAAATTTTGTTATAACCATTCCATATTCTTCAATATTCATACATATGTCACTAGTATGAATACATGTTATATTTCAATACACATATGATTATGTACTTAATTTACTCTATTTCAATACACACCCTTAGAAGAACTATCTTGCTCATTTCCAATAGATATCATATCATCAACCTCTACACTTATTCTAAAAATCAAAATAAAATAAACAAAGAGCAATAATGAAAATAATAGAGCTAGTAAAATAGAGACAAAAAGCTGAGAGACCCCATAAAAACCCTACCTCACTTGCGGGCCCCACTTCATCTCTCTATCTTTTTTCAAAACAAAAATATTTATACATTTTTGTACTAAAATAAAAATTAAAATTAAAATCTGGCATTCTCAAAGCCATGTAAGTCGCTGACTC